>JAENPR010000058.1:1200000-1797212 GCA_018135685.1 Themeda triandra | reverse complement strand
AACATTGGGCCCGAAGAAGGGAGGAGGGCGCCACATCGAGAAAACATCTCATCATATGTGTTCGAAAACATCGGCAAACAAAACACCGAAACACCGAGATATCGCCGTAGAAACATTTGATCCCGGAGGAGAGAGGAGGGGGCACATCGAGAAACATCTCATCATATGTGCGCGAAACATTGACAATGATACAATGAAGCACCGCAAAGATCATCACCCGAAACATTTTGATCCATAAGGGGGGAGGAGGACAACACATCGAGAAACATCTCATCATATGTGCTCCGAAACATTGGCAAATGATACACCGAAACACATGCGGCGCCATCAACCGAAACATTTGATCCGCAGGGGGAGGAGGACAAACACATCAAAGAGAAAATCTCATCATATGTGCTCGAAACATTGGCAAATGATGCACCGAAACACCGCGGCGCCATCAACCGAAACATTTGATCCGGAGAGGGAGGAGGACAACACATCGAGAAAACATCTCATCATATGTGTTCAAAACATTGCCAATGAAACACCGAAACACCGCGGCACCATCAACGTAAACATTGGATCCACACATGGGGGAGGGGGAGGGGGGATCGAGAAACATCTCATCATATGAGCATGAAACACCGGCAACCAAACCAATGAAACATCACGAAAACCATCGGGAGACACATTTTGGATCCGGAGTTGGAGGAGAGAAGGTGGGAGGAGGGCGGGAGCAGGGCGACCGGGATCGAGAGGAAGGGAGTACGGGGAGGGAGGACTCGAGATCCGATCACCCCCACCTACCTCGCCGGAGCCGCCAACGCCGCCGGGACGGGGGGAGAACGACGGCGGGGGCGAGAAGAGAGGTGGGCTCGCGATCGGCAAGGCGCGAGGACGCGCAGAGGGCAGCCGCGCCGTGGCACGGAATCCGCCACCGGGGCCGCCATAGCCCCGCCCTCGACGTCCGCCGTGGCACGGGAGGGGGAAGGAGAAGGAGGTGACGGTGCCGGGTCCACGGCCGCCTCGCTGGCCGGATCCGGCGGATCCGCGGCCCCCGCGCCGGGATCGAGCGGATCCGCGCCCGCCAACGCTTAGATCCGGCGGATCCGCGTCTGCCACGCCGGATCGGGCGGGTCCCGCGGGTCCACGGCCGCCACCGCGCCATGGGGGAGGAAGCGGAGGAGCGCGCGGAGGGGGGGGATCTCGCCGCCGTCCGCCGAAACCCTAGGGTCGTCGGGGTTCGTGCCGCCCGGCCGCGGATCCGAGGCCGCCGCCGCGAGATCCGGCGGATCCGAGGCCGCCGCAGCCGGATCCTCGGTCCACGGCCGCCGCCGCCATGGGCGCGGCGCGGAGGGGAGGAAGCCGAAGGAGCTTCACGACACCATGGGGGCAGGGAGAGAGGAAGGGGAGGAGCGTGGGCGCGAGGGAGGAGCTCGCCGCCGCCGTGGGGAGGAGAGAGAGGAGGGAGGAGGAGCTCGGCGTCGCCTCGTCGTCGTCAGAGAGATGAGAGAGAGTGAGCGAGAGAGAATGAGACGGCCGGGATGGGCACGCGGGGGGGTGTCATCCATCCCGTGGCGGAGCAGCCGAGGCGAGTGGGGAGGAAAACCCGACTCTGCCCCTGATGGGCCGAGGCGCGTCGCGGCCCACTCCCGTTCGAGCAGTCGAACGTCCGTCGTATAGCATTACTGCCAGAAAAATCCCCGTCCACTCTCTCTCGAAGCCGCGAATGTTTGATGGATTTTTGGTCATAGCAAAATCCATATATATGTATTTATTTGTGTGCATAAAAAGGAAAATACACCGTCCATATATAGGACCCCAAGCCTCTACGGGGAGGGCTAATCACAATTACACACCCATGCCGTCAGGCTGCTTCCATCGTCCACGCCACCAGGCTGATCTCGACGAGAAGGGCAGGGAGAGCGTCTTCAACATCCACCACATCGACGTCCTGCCTAAGGCAAGCCAGCCGGCGGCCGGCGTCTTCATCATCTACGGTGATCCTGAAGCCAGGAGCCCACGTTCAGGAAGAGATGGCATTCACGTCATCCATGGGTGAGCTATCTATCTAATCTGGGGCATTACTTTGGGTATTCAGGTATAGTTGCATCTATGTGCCGTGGTGCCACACATACCTATGAAGGCAGGAACCTGGTGTCTCCGCCGGACGTGAAGACCTATGTTGCACTATGGTTAGGGTGCGCGTCGAGGGTTGTCGACGTCTGAGCGATGGACGTGGCCGCCAGGAACATGGGCGGATGCTGAAGGACGAATGCAGCACGCCGGCGTGCGTGTGCTGTGTGCAAGAAGCACAGAAGATGCAAATCCATGCATCTACGTATGCATGAGCCATGCATGCCTTCAAGATGCAAGCAACGCCGCCAGGAACATGGCGCCATGATAATTCATCAACCACTACGATGCATTGTGAATGCGTGTGGGGTTTAGCAAAATGTAATGAGCTGATGGTGCATGTGTGGCGTAATTTAGTACCCATTTGTTACCTCATAATAGTTTAAGTACCTAGCTGGTAAGTTTCTGAGTTGGAGTACCTATTTGTTACCCCATAATAGTTTGAGTACCTGTGGTGCATTTTGCTCTTTAGATAAATATACTCGAAAATCCCCTTACTATTCAAAAAAAATGCAATGCGCGCAGGTAGAGGCCGAGAGCGGTGGCCTGTCAGCGTACGCGGCGACGGGCGAGGCATGGCCGGCCGGACGGCGAGCGCAGTGGGGGCGACGCAGCGGGGCCGGCCTGCAGCGAGCGTGGCGGGAGCCAAGGACTGCGCGCATGCGTCGATGGTCCGAGGCCGGCCAGCGCCCGGCGACGAGGTTAGAGAGATGCGGTTGCTCGAGGTCGAGGGCTCATGGCTCACGGCTCACGGGGAGAAGATCCGGCCACCTGCTGCATCTCCCGCCCCCTGCTCCTGATGCTTGTGTCCCGTTCGTTGAAAAGATGATGAAGACGAAGGAGGTATGTAGCCTTCTCGAATTCTAGTATTTTTTTTTTTTAATATGGGACCTATAGATTTATTGTAAGTTATGCCAAAAGATGAATCTTTGGGCGAGTAAGCTTTTAGCCGGTCGTTGGCACTTGGCACTGAACAAGCGCATATTTTAAGGTTGCGGTGGATCCCTTTAACAACTATGCATCCACATGCTTCCCACCTTGAAATCAATCAAAGGGCAAGCTGATATAATGTGGAGCATTACCAAGAATAAATTAAGTATACTTTATTTGTTTACTTTGAATTCCAAAGTGGAGCTTTTATTTAGAGTATCCTTTCCAAACTGGGGGCAAACGTTATGCTTCATAAATTGCACTTTATCTCAAACACTGATGATGGTTTCAATCCCAAATTATCAGCATAGTTGATTTATTCTTCGTATTTAGAATTTGATTGCAACATGAAATTATTACTTCTGCAAGCTTTCTCGGTTCATCGCTGCTGTGGCAGGTGCCCTGTGAGAGGGATTAGATAGAAACAACCTAGTCCCCGCCGACCGCCATAGAAAAAAAACTCCCATTAGCGGCAGTTGCTATTGTCACTTTTTTTTTTTTGTTCATAAACATATGTTTCTTCCCAGACAAAGTAGACCATGCATGTGACATTCTTCTGGACTGCATATTATTAATTGGTTCACTCACCGGGAAGCCAAACCCACTCCTCCTTGTCCTCAGAAGGCAGAAGCGTTCTTTAATTATCTGGGACCGGTTAATTTGTTCCCTAATGAAGTCATAAACACCCCACCATCCTTCCTTGAGTGCTAGCTGTGCGTGCGCTCTCTGCTGGTGACCTGCGAGAGTAACCATGGCGCAGTCGGTGGTCGGGCCGTTGGTCAAATTGCTAGCACAGAAGGCGTCCAGCTACCTTCTGGATCAGTACAAGGTGATGCAAGGCATGGAGGAGCAGCGCGAGATCCTGGCGCGCAGGCTCCCCGCCATCCTTGGCGTCATTGAAGATGCGGAGAAGGGGGCTAGCCGACCTGGAGTTGGTGCTTGGCTCGATGCAGTCAAGAAGGTGTCCCATGAGGGGATTGACGTCTTCGACGAGTTCAAGTACGAATCGCTCCGGCGTGACGCCAAGAAAAAGGGACACTACGTCAAGCTGGGGATGGATCTCGTAAGCCTCTTCCCTGCTCGTAACCCCATCGTGTTTCGTTACAGGATGAGCAAGAAGCTGCAAAAGATTGTGCAGAAGATAGAGGTGCTTGTCAAAGAGATGAATGATTTCAACTTCACTCAGAGGCAGCATGTGCCAGTGCCGCCATCGATGCAGTGGCGGCAGACCGATAGCATAATGGTTGACTCTGATATGGACATTGTCAGCAGATCCAGAAGTGAGGAGAAGACCAAGATCGTAAAGATATTGCTTGAGCAAGATGGTCATGGTAGTGGGGGGGTTCCCATATGGTTGTTCCTATCATTGGAATTGGTGGTCTGGGGAAGACTACTTTTGTGCAGCTCATTTACAATGATCCTGAAATTGAGAAGCATTTCAGTCTCCGGAGGTGGTGTTGTGTCTCAGAAGATTTTGACATTGCTAGTATTGCAAGCAAAATCTGCCAGAGACATGAGGAAGATCGTGAGAAAGCACTGCAGGAACTCCAGAAAGAATTGAGTGGGAAGAGATATCTTATTGTGTTGGATGATGTCTGGAACCGGGATCCTGATAAGTGGGGGAAACTGGTGACATGCCTCAAGCAAGGTGACAGGGGTAGCGCAATACTGACAACAACTCGTGATGCACAAGTAGCTCGAGTTATGACCATGGGTGCACCTGGAGCCTATAACCTTCAAAAGTTGGGTGACGAGTATATGAAGGAAATAATCCAAAGCAGAGCATTCAGCATGCAAAAGCCAAGCAGTGACGAGCTAGATGTAGTTCTTGATAAGATTGTCGACAGATGTGTTGGTTCTCCTTTGGCAGCCAAAGCATTTGGCTCAATGTTGAGTACCAAGACCAGCATACAAGAATGGAAGAATATGTTGGCTAAAAGCAGCATTTGCGATGAGAAGGCAGAGATTTTACCTATACTGAAGCTCAGCTATGATGACCTGCCATCACACATGAAGCAATGCTTTGCATTCTGTGCCTTGTTTCCCAAGGATTATGAGATTGATGTGGAGAGATTGATCCGGCTATGGATGGCTCATGACCTCATACCCGCAGAAGCTGAAGATAATCCTGATTTGATAGGTACAGAAATTTTTAGCCAACTAGCTTGGAGATCTTTCTTTCAAGATGTCAAGCAAACCCCACCACCTCTTGATGACTATGGAAAACGAGAACAGCTCCGTGGTGGAAAAACATGCAGGATGCATGATCTTATGCACGATGTGGCTATGTCTATCATGGGAGAAGAATGTGCAACCATAGCTGATAGGACCAATGTGATGTCGTTGTCCAAGCCTGCTCGCCACATGTTTATATCATACCAACGACCTGGCACTCGTTTGGATGATTTTCTGAAGAAGCAATCTTCAACACTCCAAACATTGTTATATTCACATCCGTATATTTATTATGAGTCAGCACCACATTTATCGAAGTATAATTCCTTACGGGCAATGCAACTCTGTCTACTGAAAAAACTTCCAATTAAGCCAAGGCACTTGCAGCACCTAAGGTATCTTGACTTGTCAAGAAATTGGTGGATTAAAGAGCTCCCTCAAGAAATATCTTTACTATATAATCTGCAGACCATGGACGTTTCTCATTGTGAGTCTCTTCGCCGTCTCCCAACTGTTATGAAGTATATGAGAAGCCTCCGGCATCTCTACACCAATGGATGCACATCATTAGAATGCATGCCTCCTGATCTTGGACATGTAACTTCTCTACAGACTATAACATATTTTGTGGTGGGTTCCAGCTCCAGTTGCAGCACTGTTGGTGAACTCCAGCACTTAAATCTCTGCGGTGAACTAGATTTAAATGGCCTTGAAAATGCAACTGAAGACCATGCGAAAGCTGCCAGTCTTGGAGTTAAAGAGAATCTTACACACTTATCTCTGAAATGGAATAGTGAGGATGATGATGAATTAATATCAGATTTTCACAGCAAGGTGCTAGATGCTCTAAAACCTCCTGGTGGGATGGAGATGCTAAGGATAGTAAACTACAAAGGTAGCAATATACCGAGATGGGTGAAAGATCTTGGTTCGTTTCAGCAGAAATTGACAGAGCTCCATCTAATTGGTTGTACAATGTGTGAAGACTTCCCTGAATTCTCCCATATGAGAATTCTTCAAGTCCTTCATCTGAAAAGGCTGTATAAACTGCGTAGCCTGTGCCGAAATATAGTCATGGATTTTTCAGCATTAAAAGAACTCAAGTTGTGTGATCTGAAAAGCCTGGAGAGATGGGTGGAAACCGAAGCAAAGGGGGGCGAAGTAAACTTTCCTGTCCTTGAGAAGATTTGTATTAAGGACTGTCCAAAATTGACAAATCTACCTGAAGCACCGATGGCCAAGGTGGTCAAGATAAGAGAAGACAAAGCACGACTGTCCCTTTCATTGATTTCATCCAGATACATGTCTTCATTGTCTGTGTTGGAATTGCATGTCAGAGACCCAGAGGTAGCGTTGGATCTTGATCAGAGTCAGGAATCATCAATTGCAGAAATGAATATTACTGGCTGCAGCTTTTTATTCGCCTCAAGTCCATCACGACATATTGTTAGTATTTGGAAATGGTTTGGACAACTTCAAACACTGGAGATTCATGGTTGCAGTTCTGTCATGTACTGGCCAGAGGAAGAGTTCCTTAGCTTGGTATCCTTAACAAAATTAAAACTTATTTTGTGCTCTAATCTAATTGGCCGTCCACAAGTGAACGGTGTAGCAACACGAGCAAGGGATGAGCTCCTGCCACAGCTAAAGGAACTAGTGATACACGGATGTGAAAGCTTAACTGAGCTGTTCCTCCTTCCTCGATCCATTACATTTATCCGTATTGAAGGGTGTGGTAGTTTTGAGTTCATGTGGGGAAAAGATGATACAGAGCCAGGGCAATTGCAAGGAAGTACTAACTCTTTACCTTGCCTAGAGACTCTATATATAGACGGGTCTTATAAGTTAGCAACACTTCCAAATATACCACCATCTCTCAAAGGTTTGTCAGTTTATCACTGCCCAGAGCTTCGTTCCATATCAGGGCATCTGGATGCGCTTGTGGTAGTGAACATTCGGGGCTGCAACAAGTTGGAATCTCCAGAGTGGGGCAACATGCCCGCATTAAAGCACATCAGACTCTTTAAATGCAAACGTCTAACATCCTTACCTGGCAGTCTTGGGAGTTACCCTGCTCTTATCCGGGTTTACATCGAATACTGCCCCGCCATAAATATGAAGCCTCTTTATGAACATCTCCCACAAAGGCTTGACAGCCTTGAATATAAACGCTTGTCACATGCTCGATCAAGCGATCCTGAGGAAGGTAACCATCCATTCCCTCATCTTCTCTTTGTTTCACTTCCTTCTATTGTTGGAGATGGTTATTATTACAATTCTATATCAAGTTTGCTTTTTTCTGGGTGAACATAGGCCACGGAAGTGTTTCTTTCTCATTAAGGCAATTCCATCGGAACCCACAATCCCCTCTGTTCAGTGTTTTGTTTTATATTAGTGCAAAAATATGTGGACGTCCTTGAATACAGATACTTTTTTTGCGAAACGAATACAAATACTTTTTCTAAATGAATTTTAATTTTCTTTTAGCGGTTCCATACAGATAATTGTCTCATGTTTAATTTAACACAGGTTATCCTTTCATTTCTTCACTTTTTTCATTCGTTTTTTTCTTTTGGGGAGATGGTTGTTTATGATTCAGTCCCAAGATTTTGAACTGATTCACTATTTGTAGATGCACTTGTATTGTTATGACGGAAAGGTAGGTAGATTTTCTCTATGTATTAGGCGCAGCCTAACCTAACCTCAGTTGAGCCTCAAACTAGTTCAAAAGCATACTCAAACTGGGTTATTAATGTTTCCGCTTTTTGAAAACTGGGTAATAATACGATTCGCAAATTGTGGTGTTTTCACCGGTATTAATGTTTCCGCTTTTTGAAACTTTAAAGGATTTCAAATAACTTAACATATAGTTTGCTGTTTGCACAAAAAATCTGGCGTAAAACTTAACATCTCTACCGCATCAAATATTGCACCTGATTTATTCAAGTGAATTTAATTCGTCATACTTCATATTACAATGTTGATTATATTAAAACATTAAAATTAAGTAGAGATCGAACTTTGCACTAGTAAAATACCGAGTGACGTGACGAAACATCACATTAGGACTTTTGTATTGATAATTTTTTTAGAGTACGTTTTGTGTTGGTAATTCATTATAAAATTTATCTATTCCATTTAACTAAAGTTGAATTCCATACCATAAATATCAAAATTCGTTAATTCCACTGATTGTGTGTCGGACTGTAAAAAAACATAACCAAAATTAGAATCCATGTGTGCAAACATGTACGATAGCTCTGAATTTTAACTGGTAACCCTTAACGTGAGTTTATATGATGACGCAATTAACTTATGTCATTCTGAAATTGTTCCCATCTCCAGGACCTAAACTTCGGGACCCAAAATCTTGGATATACGCTATCCCAGGGTGCAAAGGATTGGGAGAATAGGCGACACATGAATTCCTGAATAGTGATCTGCCCCAATACCACTAAGGTCTGTGGGATTTCATTGTTGCATCATGAAGCTAACAAGTTTTATGAGCTCTAGAATCATTATTTATTTTTTTTGCCTGTTTCTTTCCTTGACTTTGAGCGGCTTCTTGCAGCACTGCTGATGGACATATACATTGAGAGTGATCGTGGTACTGCTGGGGGAGTTGCAGACATGCTCATTGACATGAACAACAAGAGCCGGTGACAAAGGATGTGACCAGCTGCACAGCATGCTTGTGAGCACCTTCTGTCCCGAATCTTACTTTTTGGTAGATATATAGTAGCCCTTCTCGCCTGCTCCTTTAGTAGAAGAAGAGTCGATTGTCTTAGAGCAACTTCAACGGTTTTGTAAATGGGCTTGGCATTCTTATTTTTGCAAAAAGTCTAAAAATCTCCTATCCAACGGTTTGGCAAATGGGCTTAACATTTTTGTTAACTTGGCAAACACCGGATGAGATTTGGTATATATGTCAAACTGCGGTTCGCTTGGCAATCACCCTCGTGTGCTACTCCCGTGGGATATTTCCCCCTTGCGGGCACAATTTTTAGCTTTGCCAAGTGAATAATAGGAAACCGTTGGAGATTGACTCTTTTTAACTTTGCTATATTCATTTGGGACTTGGCACATTCCCAATTTTGCCAAACAAAGAATATGAAATCGTTGGAGCTGCTCTTACTTAATTCTATGTTGCCAAATGAAGTACAAAACCAGCTGCTTTCTGCAACAAATTTAGATGAAGGGAAAAATTAGATACTCTTTGCCACACAACCAACCTTGCCTCACCAAATAGAATTCGAGAAGGCATTAGAGCCAAAGAACATTCAATCTCTTTCTGGCACACCAGCTCTTGCCCCCAGCCAAGTGATAGACAAGATTTTGGCTGCAGATACTCATACACCCCACGAGGCAATCTACGCCTGAGGCAATCGACCTTTTCTTAGGTTCGATCGCAGTCCCAAAGCCACAACCTCTCTTGGATGTAATTACAATTCCTGCGTCATCAGAAGAACACTTGCAGCAGATGCCCCGTTGCAACGACACCCAGCAGCAACCAGAGACACCGCTGCTGCAAGATTATTAGAGGTTGTTAGTCGCTGAACAGGTTAAGAGGCAGAGGACAGAATGGGGAGATGAGCCATGTCGGCGTGTATCCGAGTTGGTGGCAGTGCAGCAGAAGGACCACAACAATGGATTCATCTGTTATCAAATAAAAAAAATGAATTCACATGGGACCAAAGCAAATTAAAATCTGATTTATTGCTATTTGAATAATATTTTTTACATGTCGCAAGAAAGAACAACTACTGTTGTTTTCGTTTCTTTATTATTATCTTTTCATAAACTAGTGGAAAAAGAAAAAATTGTTATGATTCTGAGAGGAATAACAATAAATTTTCAAGGATAGGAAACACACACCCCCTCCCACCCCCACCCACCCACCCAAGCCAACTGGGTTGATATGCAAGACAACCTGATGACATATGTTTCGAACAAAAAAACTATAATTGGACTGAAAATATATATAGTCACAAAAAGCACATCGTAGGTCTGAGACATTCCTTTCATGCAAGAGGTTTGTGTGTGATTGTGTTGTATACAATGGCATATTGTTTCCAGTCCCAGCAATAGTATACAAATAATTGCTTCTATATTGTTCAATTTAGAGAAAACAGAGATCCCTCCTCAATTTCATTGTCATTAATGAATCACTTCGCATCAATAAAATGCTGAGAAATTGTATTCATGTGGTTAAGTTAGAAATGCAAAAGCATGATTAGAAACTATAAGATGCACTGCTAGTGCTAACAATACCTCTAGAAGATGAGACACAAAAAAAGAAAAAGGCAGTACAAGAGGGTTGGAAAGGTTGTATCATCGACCTAAATACATTAAGTATGATGCCATGATACAACAGATTTCCATCAAGTCGCTCATCAAGAGTCTGGCTCCTAGTCGTAATCCAAACAACAGACTTCCACTTCAAATAGGCCAAAATAAATCAAACAACCTTAAAGAATGCAACTACGGATCCGTGTCGGTCAAATTAGTTTAAGGTTGACCAATGTTATAGTGAATAGTATTAGCATTTATGTCTTTAAATAAATTTATTATCAAAATATGTTATGTTACTTATGTAATGGTACTTATTTTGTACCATGAATGTTAGTATTTTTTTAATATTACTTCGGTCAAAGTTCAACCTGTTTGACTCCTCGATAAACAAGAATTGTATGCTTTTGTGAATAGAGGGAGTAATTAAAAGCACTTAATGAGATTCAATGACTAATCAACCTTTGTCAGTTAGTTGACATATACTACAAGCAGTCAAGCATTGGTTATCACTCATCAGGGCATTCACAATGCAAGACTCTATCACAGAGTCCAAGACTATTTATTACACCTTATTTATGGTATTTCGCTGATGTGGCACCATATTTATTGAAGAAAGAAGAAGAAAAAACAAGACTCTAAGTCTTATTTAGACTCTAAGGCCAGTCTCAGTGCATGGTGTCATTGCACTGTTTCCCAAACAAAATTGCTAACAAAGCCTCCATGAAACAAACATTGAAACACCCTCTACAATGCAACAAATTCAATGCACTTGTTTCCCTGCGCTTAGAAAAGCACTTAATTGCCGCATGTGTATGGGATCATACACTTTAATCTGTATGGGACGACGAGATGAAACGGCTCAGTGCTGGTTTCATTCGGGTTTCAATGCCTGGGAAACGATGCCACCCCAGTTTCACCATGGTGAAACCATATGGCTCTCTCTCCTCCTCGTTTCAATCAAATTGCTGATGTGTCACTGTATTTAATGTGTATGACACTACGGTGAAACCCCCACTGAGACTGGCCTAAGTCCACAATGTTCAAGGTAATAGATAAGTTTAGACTCTATGACAGAGTCTGCATTGGGACTGCCCTCAGGCACACCAAACTGGTAAACCATACACCTATTAGTATCTTAAATGTGATTTTCTTACCTTACGAAGGAGATCATTTCCTGGCATTTAGGATACTATGATTTTCATGCTTAGAGCACCTCCAAGAGATTAGCTAAATTGTTTTCTAAAGCTATATTTAGCTATTGCTCAAGGAAAAACGTCTCCAATAGACTATGCAAATGACTCTCTAAATTTAGAAACTCTCCATTCCACCTCTTTCGCTCTCTACTTTTGGATAACCAATCTCACTAGCCATCTGGTAGAGAGTCTGTTGGAGTAGTCTAATAATTTCTTATAAAATCTATTTTGGAGAGTAGCTAAATCACTAAATTTGGCTAATCTTTTTAGCTAAACTCTTGGAGATGCTCTTAGATCATGAAATGTATGTTCCCAAAAGTAATTGATAATTCATCATTTTATCAATGATTTTTTTTTTTTGATAAACAAGTGTGTGCTGCAAATGCATGTCTATTATCATATAAAAATTAGTTATTATGAATCTTGCCAATAGAAATTAGAAATATTTATATGATATAGGAATAAAGTTGCTAAACATTTGATTTTTATACTCATCCATCTTCATATATTTCTTTTATAGACACGTGGAGAAGACAATGGAGATTGATAATTCACGTGAAAGTCGTACTCTGGTGGTGACGTCCGGTTGAGGAACCCTTTTAGGGCGGTCAACAATGAGGCTCCAGAAAATGACCGTGCAACTATGCAAGCACTACAACAGAAAATGATTCAGCTTTTAGATTCTACATTCCAAACAAATAGTGACCATATCCTGTAATGATGTCAAAAGGGTTTCTGCATGAATTCTTATCAACTCCTTCAATGTGATCAAATTTGTCAACATGTTTATTTTCCTGACACTAAAATGCACCCAAAACATTCACTATTTATATAGTAAATAAGGTTTCAGTGTTCGCAGTTGTGCTTACTACCAACCATGGTAATCTCGACATGGTTCCTGCTGCTTGACTTCTGCTCAGTTTTTTCACATGTAAATTGTCTTGAAACTCGAAATCAGAAGAAATGGACAGAAGGAACCTACAGTCTAGCATTAAGGTTTCAGTTTCAACAATGTGTATGGCAACCTCGATAGGATTTCATTACACAACATTAAGGTTTTAGTTTCAATAATGTGTTGCATAGAAAATTAAACAAACACTAACCAGATCATGTGTGGCAACCTTGACAGTATTTCCATATAAATTTTCATCAATTTTCTGAAACCAAATCCCCCCCCCCCCCCCCCCCCAAATCCAGCCATCTTGATAATCACAGTGCGTGCAGAATACAATATTGACGTATATGTCAGACAATAACAATTTGAAATTGTCCCCGAGGGAGCTGAGTGTATATTTTGTAAGTACTACGACCACGATAAAGAGTTAGGATAAGTTTAAGAAACTGAATGTGCAATTTAATATTATTGGGACCTTGATGGGAACTCTAGACAAATTTATTGAGCTAAAAGTGCAATTTGAAAATACCAAGAAAACTCTAACAAGTCCAGGGTTAGTAAAAATTACTCGTTTATTTCACCAAAAGTTCAAAACTAATTACTCAATTAAAAGTGCAGATAGCGCTCTTAGTAGGAGCACTGCTTGTCGTTGGTGCCTCGTGAGGAAGTACGCGCGCATAGAATACCACGACAGCCAGCCAGCGAGGTCATCGGCTTCCCACTTGTCAGCATCCACCATCCACTAATCTTCGAAGTCGTGTCTTTACAACCAATCTGCTGTATTGACCCTCAACCAGTAAGGAACAGTAACAGTGATTCAAATCGATCACAACTTTGCAACATCTGAGCGAATCCAATTGCGGATAGTAGCAGTACGTTCTTGCAACACCAATCAACAATAATACCTAATTGTTAAATGGATCTGGAGAATGTTCCAGGAGCCCAATGAATTGTGGTTGAAAATCATCAAGGCTAAGTACCTAGATGACAGAGGCTTTCATGGGTCCTCTGCCACAGGAGGATCTCAATTCTGGAAAGGGATCCATAGTGTCAAGCACTTATTTGATTGGGGGGGCAGTTTTTCAAATTGGGGATGGAAATCACTGCAGGTTTTGGGAGGATTGCTGGGCTAAAAAAGTTCCTCTGAAAATCATATACAAGGACTTATACAACATCTCTAGAAACCCATCCTGCTTTGTGAAAGAGTGCAGGGAAGGTGACTCTTGGTTTGTGGAATTCAGAAGATCACTATCTCAACAGGAGTTTGATCAATGGCTTGGTCTTCTGAATGATCTGGGAGATATAACTCTTACTGATAACAAGGCTGATGCTGTCCTGTGGGAGTTGGACAAAAAGCATTTATACACCACTAAATCTCTCTATCGTTTCCTAACTGACAGAGGTGTGAGAGGCCGGGTGGCTGGTTATATCTGGAAGAGCAAAGCTCCTCTGAAATTGAAAATTTTTCTGTGGCAGATCTTTAATGACAAACTTCAAACTGCCCAGAACCTAAAAAAGAAAAATTGGAAAGGGGAGGAAACATGTTGGCTATGTGGGCAAGTGGAAACAGTCGATCATATTTTTTTCACCTGCTCAATAGCTGTTTTTTCTGGAGTTTTATAAAACATGCTTTCGACTTAGTTGATTATCCAGTGTCAGTGGAAGATTTTGCCCAGACATGGCTGAGGAGGGGAGTGCCTCTTTCAAACAAGTTCATCATGTTTATTTTTGCAGGGATATCTTGGGCGCTGTGGCATGTCCGTAACAAGGCTGCCATTACTAAAGCTCTCCCCAAAGCTCCAACTGATGTAGTGTTCAATGGCGTCTCATACTTGCAGAAATGGAGTGTGGCCCTAAAGGAGGAAGATCGGGAGCGCTTTGAACAACTAAAGGGAGTCATGATGGACAAGATCAAGAACTTCAAGCCGAGCACCACAGTTCTATCTGATGTAGTCGAAATATAGGCTGTGAAGTCTTGTATTCTGTTCCTAGTTGTACTATTATGGCACACTGGTTTACCCTCAGTTTTACTTTTCATGTACCGAACATCAAGCTTTCAATAAAAGCTGAGGAAACTCATTTAAAAAAAATCAACAATAATACCATGTCCATTAGTAATATAAATCAAGCAGAATTACCATGAGATCAACACACTGACCAAAATTCGAAACTAGATTCTCAATAAAACCATTTAGATCAGATGTACATTATTATTGCGATGTGTGATAGTCACCTGCTATGCAGAGCATAACAGCTCTATATATGCCGGGCATATGAGCCGCACATGATTAGCTACAGCTAGCGATGCTTCCATCCATAGTGAGACAATGGTGGATGGATTGCGCCACCACCATTCCACTTCTTGCAATCATTCTGTGTCAGCTTCTGACGGTGGCCGCCGCTTCGCCCGACCCTCTACAAACTGTCTCCTCCTCCGGTGGCGATGTTGCAACAACCAGTACTTAAGGGGCCATGATGATGAGCCAAATCATCCTCCGGCTCAATTTCCTAGCCCCCGCGTTGTCCTCCTTGGATGACACGGGCAGCTCCCCATCACCCCGCAAACCACACCTCCACCACCACAGCACGCCGCCCCCAGAGCTGCCAATCTGAAGTCCGGCAAGCTATGAGGAGGGCGACAGCGGACCCTTCTCCCTTGTTTCCCACTCCTGTCCCCCATCTTCTTCTCCCTTCTTTCCACCCCCATGGCTCTTCTTCCTCCAGTGCCCTTGACATGGATCCGTGCATTGGATGGCTGGTTCGCTACGGTGGCGCCTATGGCGGCTAGGCCCATCCTTGCAGCGGCGGCGTCTACAACGGGTGCACGCTTCCTGCGGCGATGTCGTCTTGGCAGGTGCGTGTGACGGCGGCTGCACGCAGCTTGGCGGGTGCGTGCGATGGCGGCTGCACGCAGCCTGCAGCGGCAGTGACGTGCCAACTTCAATGAGTGGCCTGCCACGGCGGCTCCCCTGCCTGGCTGCAACAACGTCCGGGAGAAGTTGCGGGTGAAAACACATCCCTTTTGTGTTCGTGTCCTTCCTGAAGGCGACATCTCTACCGTGGACCTTGTCTCCTGTCGGGTGTGGACGCATGGACAACGGCCTTCCCTTTCCTTCCTCGCCGGATGGGACGGGTGAGAACCCACATCGACGGCGTCCTCAGCAGCGTGATATTCCTGTAGGCGATGTTATGCAATTCTGGTAGGGGGATTTGCTTCGGTGGTGGCTGCTACCATGAGGGCTTTTTCCCCTCTCTCTTTCTCATTTATTCCCACATCCAAAAAAATAAAAGATAGAGACCTAACTGAGGATTTAAGATTGCGATGTCAACAACAGAGGGAGACGGCTAGAAGGAGGCGTTGGCATGGCAATTCGATGGTCTCGTATCTGTTGGCAATCGACCACAAATTTGGCCAGGAGGTCAGCGTGGGAGGTGCCCATGTAATTGTAGAGACCGGCATGGAAGGTGATGGCCAACAATTGAGTTATCTGAGATGACCTGCATGATTGTGGCGGGTGTTTTCAGCGCGAAGAGGTGTCTGACTGACAGTTAAAGGACATGTGTACCGCTTTTATATTTTGATGAGTTAACTAGGTCAACAAATTTTGATGTTCATGTCTTGGATTTGAGTGTTGTGTAATAAGGAATCTATAAAGATTAGTATACGCGTAGATGTACGGACACATGTTACTATTTTACTATAGCAAACGGGTTTAAAACTGTAAGAATTGGGTCCGAAAACAAGTTCAATACTGTACCAACCTGGTTCAAAATTGTAGCCATTAGCAACCGGGTCTGCGATAGCTACGGGTCCAATAATGTAACAACTAGGCTCCCTTTAACAAAAGGGCCCACCACCGTTGCCTATAGCAACCGGCAACCGGAAAATGTGTGGCAACCAACAAGCGTGGCCAGCACTGTTAACTACCTCAATTGGCACCCTATAGCACACAGGTATGGTAAAAAGTACAAAACCGTTACGAACATGTCGCATGCCCGCCACGCGGCAACGCACGTGGGGCCCCTAGTAACTATATGTATTGACGTAGAGCCTGGGATATTAATATATTATTTTTTTAAAAAAAGGGCACCACGACAATTTTCCTCGAATGTTTATTATAAATATGTATTACAAATATGACAAAATCTTCTGCTGCCTTTTGAAAAAAAAAGACCATGACGACAGCTCCCTTCGACGAATCATTCTTTTTTTGATGGGTTTGAAGGAGTCGAAGCACCAAATTGGGCCTGGGTTGAGAACCAAGCGGCGCTTGGTTGGTCAGCTGAGCCGGTGCTCAGGCTGCCCACCCGGGTTCGAGGGCTGATACTCGCCCGGGTGCCTCACCTAGGGGATTTATTCCCTGTTTTTTTCAGGTGCCTCGCACGGATGTTCCACCACTGTCAAATCTCTCACCGTAGTGTCTTATTAGCCAGATATAGGTTGTAGATCACCTTACGCACTGTGAATGTGTAGGGTGTGTGCGTGTGTGGTGTGTGTTTTGGTGCGTGAGTTCAAGGTTGAGGCAATCAAAAAAAATTGGGCCTGGGTTAAGTTTTTTTTTGAAAAATTGGGCCTGGGTTAAGTGACCATGGAAAAAAGGTCAGTTGGCTGCTCTTCCACTCAAAAACAAAAAAAGGCTCGCTCGTCGGTCGTCGCCGTGTCGCTTCCCAAGGAAAAAGAGGGCACTCGGCCGTCGGAGCCAAGCAAGAAGAGGGGGTTCGGCCGGGGGGTCTGGGACGCTGACGCCAGTAGCCGGGGCGGACGCCCCACCACGCCCCTAGGACAGCTCCGTCGTGTCCAAGATCCAGCGAAATGGCGGCGCCGCCGCCGCCGTATCCAGCGGCCTTGAAGCCGGAGATCGGTCCCGACGGCCTGGCTCGAGACTCTCCCTTGATCGCCTACACCGAGAAGGTCCGCGTCCCGGCACGCCCCTCCCTTCCTCCCTAGACGCATTCTTGGTTCGTCGGTGTTTCTTGGGTCTCGCGTTTCTTACCAGTCGGGTGGGTGGCTTGTTCGCAGATCATTTTGGAGGAGCAGCTGCAGCTGAAGAAGTAAGCCATTCCTCTACTCCCCTTATTATCTTGGATTCTGCTGTCCTGAATCGTGGATCTGCATCAGCGCCTTTCGTTTATGTGGATAGACAGCTTGCGCATTTGCAATTATCGATGGGTGTACACTGTAGGCGAGTTAAATTTGCAGCAGTGTCAAGAGAACCTGCTTGTCGCTGCAGAGAATTTCTAAGATTATTGTGTTAACTGATACACGGTCATATGAAATACCTTGTTTAGTGGACGATGAAATTGTTTGAGCAAAGAGGGTTAAATGAAGGGACATGGTGGGTGGAGAAACTGCGTTAAGGGCAGTAGTGGCATTCCTGTTACAATAGGAATTAATAGTTAACGCAATCAATAACTGTAACACGGATGGATGATAGAGATTAAGCCAAATGAATAAATCAGATGGTCTAAACTTCTTGGGCAATGGGGCTCATTCTGGTGGCAGCCTTATAGCAATAAAAGATTGCTAATGGTCTCATCATCTGAAAAGATTGCTTCATCATAGTAACATTTCTTCTACAAAAAAGAAACATTATACATTTAGTTCAGTAACTTGTCGAACAGTTGCTTGTGCAGCCTCTTCTCGTAGTTGAGCCTGTGTATTTGCTGCCAGCTTCTTGGCATCATCTGAAAGATTGCTTCATCATACAACTTAAACAACAACAGAACCCAACTCAGTAAATTGTTCCTTTTGCTTACCAGTCATCAATGTCCAGGGGTAGGTGTTCTCTATATACAGATCATCCTTAAGGGTTTCAAAGAAACCATTTCTATGAAGCAAGTGTTTCTATGGTTCTACCTCAACAATGGCCATACCGATAAGATAGATACAATCATTTGAATCGATACCCACGACTGTCAAAAGCTGGGCTCCATACTTGGTCTTAAGTTGTCACCAATCATGGTGGATTATGGTCTTAGAACCAGTCAAAAAAAACCTTGCAGGCATCAATAGACATGTAGCAGGAATTGAAAAGGTTGATGAGCTCTCAGGATTACTTCTCCTTAGGCTCATGACCATAGTCCCAAAGCTGTTGTGCCACCGCACATCATGTCCACGTACGGCCTTCAAGTTGAGTCTTCTAGATCTTGCCAACTTGCTCTTGGGGGCTGTCAAGTTCTAATCCTTTTGAACTAGCTGGATATACTCATCATTAGTTCTGAAGGAGTCAATGTATTTAGCAGCCAGCTAATTAGAAGTGCATCTCCTCCATACACACACCTTCTGGAATTGTATACCCCATATTATGTCTTCACCACTAAGCACTTTACCTTGCTATCCATGGAAGCATGTAGGCTGTCTTGTATGGATACGTAAGGTCAACCTCATACCCATTGGATATGTGATACGGCATGGAGTATCTAAAAAAAATAAATCAGAGAAGTTTCGATAAGTGAGCGAGACTGTATTGAGTCCAGCAGGCCTACTATATAGCACAAAATCCAAACAGGGCCAAACCCTCGACTGTGCACCACGCATTGGCGAACCAGCGACACCACAAGCATGCAACCACCGCTCACTCAACTTCCTGCTCGCCTACCTGTCCCTGCCTGCGAGGAGATGCAGTGCTGATGGCATGGTCCAGCAAGCAGCAGCTGTGGCGACACATGCCACTCGCGGTGTACGACACCCATTTGCAGACGCCTCATGCACACAGTGCTGCGACGAGCTTCAACACCCTGCCGGTGATAATTTGGTGGCCACGATGAGTTAGTGGTTATTTCTTTCCTTTATCTTTTCCTCTCGTGTAGCCTCTTCCTCCCCTGTGCCCCATGTCAAATTAGACTATAGACTCTTTGCTTGAAGCAGTGTTGAATTAATCTCAATTGGAACTGGAATTGACAGGGAAAGGAATCGAATCAGTGGTATTCATCTCCTTCAAGCCTGAATCCTCACCGTCCAAGTAAAGTGATGTAGTTAGGCCCTGTTTGGATCATAGGACAAGTTAGGCTTAAAAGTACATTTGGCGAGTTCCTGTGCCAACTTGATACACCATGACAAGTTTAAGGACTGGCTATGGACTTTATTCATTATGTAGGCTAATGCCCAAATTGCTTCTGTACAGCCTCTTACCATTTGTGTATTTCTCTATCCAGTCATGCTTTCCTAGAAAGCTTACTTAGGTCTTGGAACATTGGATTTTGAGACATCAATCTTCAGAGCCGCATCTTTGTTGCAGCCAGGGTCACATGGTTATGTTTCTTGACATTGTAACAATTTCTGGGGCACATTTATTTTCTGAAATCAGGAACTGATAACTGTAGAATTTTGACCGATGCATGATTAGTCATGTGTAACATGGTGCATATGCCCACATTCATCTTTATTTCTTTCTTTAATAAGTTTAAACTTATGCGGTGTATCATTTATAATTTTTCTATTTTTCAGATACATTCAGGAGAACTATTCCAAAATTCGTGATGTAGAAAAGGAGTTAGAGAGTCTTACTTTAGAAATGAAACTGACAGCTGGACCAAAGAAAGCAGGTATGTAACATGTTTTCCAGTAGCACATATGTAATTTTTAGTTGTAGAGAAGAGATATAATCTTCTCCTTTGTGGCTCATGTAGGCCTTATGGCCTTTTGGTCCATACTCTGTATTCTGTATACTTGGCACCTTCTTCTCTGACAGAGATCAGTCTCATCTTTTTGTTCTGCTTTTTTTTTTTTTTTTGTTATTGTCCAGCACTTGAGCACCTGAGGAAGAAGATCGAAATATCAACAGAGAAAATACGTTTAGCTAAGGTGAAAGAGGATCAGGCAAAAAAGGTTGGATATTTATAGTTGGGCTCTGATATTAATGATTTTAATTGTTTTTGTGTTATTTGATGCAATTGACTTAGTATCACAAAGACTCTATTCCTTACCATTTCTATTTACTACTTACCCATGTTTTGAATGTAATAAAGGTGCAGATTTCTTTCCAAGGATATAGGCTAATTTCTCATTGCTGAAATAGCACTTTAAGGCAAAGCCTAGTATAGTGCCAGAAGTTTCATTAAATCTCATGTGTAAGAATTTAAGTTCATTTGAAGCAGCACCAAAGATGCATGCAGCATATTATAAAACTACTATTATTGTCACAAAATTATATAAAATCATATTAGGGCTAGGTGAATGCCATATCTACAAGGGGTGAACCTGAATTTCATTACCTAAGAGCATCTGTAGCATAATGTCCAAACTCCAGCATCCATATGTTTATTTGGCTATCCGCTCCAAAAGGCTCTTTTTCCATATTTATTACTCAGCGCAGACTAGCCAAATCTCACCCTCTAAATCCTGGTAACCTATGTCTTGCTGCTATTGAAATTATTTGTAATGGCTACAATTGTAATGGATTTTATTTTGGCAATTACCATAATTTAGGTTAAATTTCGATAGAAATTCTAATGGCTTCCAATGACTGATGCATGATTCAAATAATGTAATTGTTAATAGCACTTTTTTTAAACTAATTGTTAATAGCACTTGATGGTTCGTACAAAAAGATAGATCACATATTTCGGAGATCACATACATTCTTCCCGAGCATTGTTATATTTGCCTTTTTGGCTATGCCTGGAATTAATGTGGCTGCAACTCATTTGAATTCAGGGAGAAACCTGTCAATAACTGAACTCATTTGAATTAATGTGATACTGTAATTGAGCATCAATAAAACCTACTCCCTCCATTCCTAATTACAAGTCGTTTTTGGCTTTTTTAGATCATAACTTTGCTATGCACCTATTTATACACTGTCTAGATACAAAGCAAAAGCTATGTACCTAGAAATGCCAAAACAAATTATAATTTGGAATGGAAGGAGTATTAATGGAAGCATGCTGCACATGTAACTAATGATCTCAGGTTGACCCCAAGCCAAATCCCAAAACAAATCCCAATCATATATAAAAATCAGGATGTATATGAAAAATATGCTTTGGTTCTTTTTCTTTCCCCAAATACTCATGGGCCTCTCCTGGTTGCTTCCCAATCCTTGTGGTCAGCGACCACTATGGACGAAGAAATGAAGGGAGTGTGTGAGGGCCACACCAGGGTTTGTGGAGCTCGAAGAAGAGCTGAGCTGCGACGCACCAGAAGCATGGGAGTTTGGGTATGGCCTCGAGTGCAATGCCAAGACAACAAAGCTCTTTGGGGAGGCACGCTTTGGTCCAGCCCACTAGACAGTGGCCACCCTTGGCCTCTTTCCTTCCTCTTCGCAAAAATCCTCTTCTTAATATGTCAATAGCCTTGATGGCCCAGGGAGGAAAGTCAATGGCCATAGCAATATAGACCACCATAGATGTAAGTACATGCTGCACCAGTATACACCAGTCGCCACCCTTCTTTTAGTTAAAGGGCTGCAGCTGGGCCTTTGTCAATTTCCTCAAAGAAAGCGGGACTCTGAGATATTTACAAGGAAAATCCAAGAGCTCGCATGGCTGATGATCCTGAATAAATGTCATTTTATTCTCTGAAGTCTGAACACTGTATGGGGAACACGTTACTTTTCTGCACATTTGTTTAGATTCACAAATTGAGGATGTCAAGTAAAAGATTAATATTAGTGGCAAGCGGCAAGAGGAAAAGGACATCATCATACGCATAGATAGAGATTCAGTGATATGCAAAGCTTCGGAAGATAGGCGCTGCAGCAAGCTGTTCTCTCCGGCTTTAGAAATCTTGTGGTTCAGCAGTCAGCACATCCATCACTGGGATAAAGGGCATTGGCGCGTAATAATTATATACTTCGGAAATGGAGAAAGTAGTAAAGCTTACTGAAGCTAGATGGTCCATGATATAAAAGTATACTTATTTTGTAGGACAAATTTTAAATATTAGAAGTACTCACTTTATTTTGGGACAGAGGGAGTAATGTCTTGTGTAGATGATCAGACCTCTACTGTTTCCCTATTTTTTTGTTTGTAAATACTTGTATTTCTCTTTCATTCTCGTGTTGCTAACAGTCATAAGTTTTGTTGTCTGCTATTTTTTACTATGCATTTGGTATTCTAGGCCTGGGAAGTTGCTGCACAAGCTGTTAAAGACGAAGAGGATGCTAAGCAGAAACTATGTGATGACCTGAACCATCTAGTATGCTTTTATTTATTTTTTCTTTTATGAATATATGTCCATCATTTCACCATATGTTCTTATTATCTTTTTTTCTTTTGTTTAACTAGGTCCAGGAGAGTGCTGCTTCGCAATACGCAAGATTAGAGGAGCTGAAGAAACGTTTAGAATCTCTAAATCCCAGCAGGGATTCTGTTAATGTTTCAGTAAGTGAATATCCCCAAGGCCATAGATCTGATGTTTCGTCTTCGAAATTATTTATTTCTCACTGTCAGTATTTATGGTTTAGTGTTAACAGGAACTAGTCTCATTTGATTATAAGTTTCCTGTTTATTAGTAGACATTACTTCTTTTGCTGATTTCTGAGCAGATAATGTTGGTTTTAGTCTCAACTATGCTCCGTATTAATTTTTGTCTCACCATTTCTTATTGTATCAGGGTGCTTATACTGCACAGCAAGCTACACTAAATTCAGTACCCCAGCAGCCAACTGCACAAAATCCTGCAGATGCAACTGGTCATCAGAGTATTGCAACAGAGCCTACTTCTATGCAACAGCAGCCTATACCTGCAGAGCCAGAAAAGAAGAGAAGACCATCGAACGCTGCAAGAGGGAGGGGTGGTGTGATGACCCTTCCGAAGGGAAGAGGGAGTTCTGGGTCAGGATGGACAGGTGCTGGGTTTGATATGTAGATAGCCGTACATGACGGACTGTATTTCAAGTTATACGTAAGCATTGAAATCATGCTCTCCTAAATTCACAAGAATTAGACTGGTCCAAAAGAATTTCAGATTTAGCAACTACAGAATTCTAATGTGAGGAATGAGATGTACGTTTGATCATTCGTTTATCAATTGTATATGAATCATGCACTAAATTAATCAAAGTTTTAACATATATATTTACGAGGAACTAGTAACCCTTTACATTGCCTAGAGACTATTTATATGTGGCTCCAATAAGTTAGCAACACTTCCAAATATACCACGTCTCTCAAAGAGTTATCAATTGTTGCCCAGAGCTTCGTTCCATATCAGGGCATTTGGATGAGCTCGTGGATGTGGACGATCCAATACAGATAGAATTATCTCGCGCACGCCGCTACCATGGACACCGTACCTAGTTCCACAGTTGAGACTGCCCTAATACGACTTCCATCAGTCAGATCAAGCAGAATTACCATGAGATCAACAGAACTGAATTCCCAATATACCATTCAGCTGCAGTGCGTGATAGTCACTAGTTACGCAGAGCATAACGCATTAATTACAATCAGACCAGTCCATTGGATGATCAAAGTCTTGAAACAAATAAATCAAACGCATCGGTCATTGAGTTGATTGTATATGCAGGATTTTAGTTGCAGGCATATGAGCAGCGAGGCTAGCGATGCTTCCATCAATAGCGAGACAACGGCGAGTGGATCGCGCCGGCACCATACCACTTCTTGCAGTCATTCCGCGCCGGCTTCCGGTGGTGGCTTTGCGGAAACCGTCTCCTCCTAGGAAGGAACTGCAACTAATAATTACATTGTTTTATATCAATGTTCCATAGTCAGACCGAGTTGTCTTGTCCTCACTTCTTTGGGTGGATCTTGACTACCAGGTGTTGCACTTTGGTTCTGCGAACTGTCAGTAACCGGAGTTGGAGTCGGAGTCGCTGAAGAATCAACTGTATGCACACGGAAGGGGAAGACAGGTTACCAGCAGTCCATCAGCTAAGAAATGCAACATATTTGTTACCGCGCAGGGTCCGGTACGGTGGTGCTTCGTTGTGGGCGGTAGGCGTCTGCAGCTCAGGTATTTTCTTTTCCACAAAAAAGGTTTTGGTTTCATCATTTTTTTTACAGCATAAAAAAGTAGTGGTCGTTAATTGGTAGAACGAATTTGGCAATGTCGTTTTGCGGGAGAACAATTTCTTCGAATTTCATCCTATGTTGGGACGATTTCTCCTAATTTTGGGCCGCACTTACCACACGGTGCCCAACAGTACTGACCCTGTTTGGAATTATTAATGGGAGGTTTGCAAACATACGCAGAAGTTCACAGTGATTATATGAAACACATCTCGTAAGTGGCTGATTACAGGTGACTTCACAATCCACTAGTTAACACGGCCACCCGTTACTGAGTCAACACGTCTTCATCCATTTCCTGTCAATTACGCACTCTCCCAGACCATTCTCTCTGTAAGTACTCTCTCCAATGGAGTTTTGGTTTACCTTAGCCCTGCTACGAGTGGCCAATTCAGAGCAGTGTGAGCAACAATAGCTGGGGTAGATCGTGTCCAGATATCTTTTGGACTAGTACAGGGTGATACAAGCAGCCATGACCCATTGAGGAGGAGCGAGCGCACATGAGTCAGCCAACTAACTTTTAAACTGCACAATTTTTATGAGTCAGCCAACTAACTTTTAAACTGCACAATTTTTATCTATTAATCACTGCCGACTTAAACACCATGCTAGTTGATACGTATGTTCATAGACTAATATAGTGTTGGCATGGATGGAATGACAGAGAAATAGTTCAATTCCATAACAAGGACATGTGTGTGGTACAAAACTACAAAAGATTGTTTGCTCACTGGCCCACAAGAAAGCAATAACGTCTATATTAGTGTTAGTAGTTTAGAACTCATCTGTACTCCAAGTGAATGTTTTTTAGTTCCAGTTGGAGAGCATCTTTTCTTGATTTGGGTGAACTACATGCCTAGTTGCCTAGTACATTACTATAAGGTGAAGACACACCTTCATGGTAATTTGTACTTAAGTCCGGTTACTTTTTTTACAGCTTTTGATTGAAACTGGGAAGAATGAAGAAAGCCTTTCTGTTTCTTTCTAAAACTCCATCTCATATAACCATTTTTTATAGGCAGGAAGAAGGAAATTATTTCAATATATAAAAAAAGAAAAATTAATATATGCCTTCCAACCATGCTAGTGCTAGACATTCTATATATTTGTAGAGTATATAGGGTGTGTTTGGTTCGTGGGTTGAAGTGGGTTGGGTTGGAGCTGATCCAGATGAGCTGTTGTTTGGTTTAGGGGTTGGGGTGAAGTGGGTTGAACCGAAGATACGGGTCGAGGGGATTCCAGAAAAGGCAGCGGACCACGGCGACCCACTTCTTCTCAGCCCGTGACTCGCCTTATCCTCACCTCCGCTCGAACTCTCCTCCCGTTCGCTGACCACGCCGAAGGCAGCGCCGCGCTCGCCGCCGTCGGCCGTCGCCTAGCGCCGTCGGCCGTCGCCCAGCGCCGTCGCCCTGCCAGATCCGGCGTCGAGTGCAAGTCGCCCAGCACCGTCGCCCGTCGATCTGCTCCATCCGGTCAAGGTCAAGTCCAGCGCCGCCTCTAACCTCGTCGCCCAGGTCCGCCTCGAGCATCTCCTCCGGCCGGTTCCCCTCCCCAGCATCTCCTCCGGCCGGTCCCCCTCCCCAGCATCTCCTCCGGCCGGTCCCCCTCCTACAGTCAAGTTTTCCCCGCAGCTTCCTGCCCACTTCCTCAGCCACAAGTCCTTAGCAAGTGTACCTGGCCACTATTGGGGTCAGTATGCCATTGGAAATGATTGCATCTTTTCTCTGAGCACATAGTTTCTCTCAGAAGTTCAATACCTTCCCATCCATATCCTCTGCAGCCCTGGTTGCTCCCAAACGATTCCCCTTCTGCACTCTCTGCTGGAGCACCTATGGCTGAGTTGATGATCGGGCCGTTGGTCTCCTTGCTGAAGGGCAAGGTGTCCAGCTACCTGCTGGACCAATACAAGGTGATGCGAGGCATGGAGGAGCAGCGCCAGATCCTGGCACGCAGGCTTCCAGCCATCCTGGATTTCATCAGTGAAGCAGAGTCAGGGCCTATCCGACCTGGAGTAAGTTCTTGGCTCCAAGCACTCAAGAAGGTCTCCTATGAAGCGATCGATGTGTTCGATGAGTTCAAGTATGAAGCACTCCGGCGTGACGCCTGCAAGAAAGGGCACTACAACACGCTGGGCGTGGATCTTGTAAGCCTCTTCCCAGCTCATAACCCCATTGTGTTTCGTTACAGGATGGGCAAGAAGCTGCAAAAGGTTGTGCAGAACATTGAGGTCCTTGTCAAAGAGATGAATGACTTTGGGTTCACCCAAAGGCAGCAAGCACCAAGACCCAAGCAATGGAGGAAGACTGTTTCCGTCATGATTGACTCTGACAAGGATATTGTTAGCAGATCCAGAGAGGAAGAGAAAAGAAGGATCATGAAGATATTGCTTGATGAAGAGAGGAGCTATGATCTCTTGGTCCTTCCTATTGTTGGAGTGGGTGGGCTGGGCAAGACAACCTTTGTGCAACTCATTTACAATGACCCTGTGATCAAAAATCATTTCGAGCTTTGCAGATGGTGTTGTGTCAGATGATTTTGATGTGGCTAATATTGCAAGAAATATATGCTACACAAATGATCAAGTTTGCGAGAAAGCACTGCAGGATCTCCAGAAAGAAGTTAGTGGAAAGAGATACCTCATTGTGTTGGATGATGTATGGAATAGAGATCCTGATGAGTGGGGAAAACTTAAGACATGCCTTAAGCGAGGCGGTCAGGGCAGTGTGGTACTGACCACAACTCGTGATGTTGAAGCTGCACGAATTATGGCTACAGGTGTAGCTGAAGCCTACAATCTTGAAAAACTGGGTGAAAAATATCTTAAGGAAATAATAAAGACTAGGGCCTTCAGTTTGCAGAAACTAGACAGTGATGAGGTTGAAGATATTACTGACAAGATTGTGGGCAGGTGTGATGGTTCTCCTTTAGCTGCCAAAGCCCTCGGCTCCATGTTGAGTACCAAGACTAGCGTTCGAGAGTGGAATGATATATTAACAAGAAGCAACATTTGTACTGATGACAACAATAGAATTTTACCTATACTCAAGCTTAGCTATGATGATCTATCATCACACATGAAGCTGTGTTTTGCATTTTGTGCTCTGTTTCCTAAAGATTACGAGATTGATGTTGACTATTTGATCCAATTATGGATGGCACACGATTTCATACCAGCACAGGCTGAAGACTGTCAAGAAACTACCGGCAGAGAAACTTTTATGGAGCTAACCTGGAGGTCATTCTTTCAAGATGTGAAACAAACTTCTCCAGTTATGTATAATGGAAAAAGGAAGCAGCTTCGTTGTAGAACCATATGCAAAATACATGATCTTATGCATGACGTTGCACTCTCTGTTATGGGTAAGGAATGTGCAACTTATTCATGGAATCAGAAGAAGTTGTTGCCAAGGGATGCTCGCAACTTCTTTTCAGAATCAAAGTTGAAAAAGGATTCTTATAATTTTCTGAAAAAACAATCTTCAACTCTTCGGACATTGTTGTGCACATATAATGGTGCCTCGATAACACATTTCTCAAATTACAAATCTCTAAGAGCAATGCAGATCTACTTGGGAGAACATCAGCTCAGGACTAGTCACCTAAAGCACCTGCGGTATCTTAATTTATCAGGCAATGAAGAGATCCAAGAGCTTCCTGAAGAAGTTAGCGGTTTGTATAATCTGCAGACATTAGACCTTTCTCATTGCAAGAAACTATGTCAGCTTCCAAGGGGTATGAAGTATATGATAGGGCTCCAGCACCTCTATACTAACGGATGCAGATCACTGAGTTGTATGCCACCAGATATGGGACTGCTGACTTCTCTACAGACTCTTACATACTTTGTAACAGGTGGTGGTTCTGGTTGCAGCACTGTTAAAGAATTGAGTATGTTAGATCTTGGTGGCGAACTAGAATTGCATGGCCTGGAAAATGTATCTGAAGGACATGCCAACGCAGCTCGTCTTCAGAACAAAGAAAAATTGACTCACTTATCTCTAGAGTGGACTGAAAACCAGAAAGAACAAGTGCCAGATTGTCAAGAGAAGGTGTTGGATGCCCTTAAACCTCATGGCAGGCTCGAGATGCTAAGGATAGCTGGCTGTAAAGCCACCAGTCTAGCGAAATGGGTGACAGACCTTATATTGTTGCAGCACTTGACTGAGCTCCATCTAGTTGGTTGTACAGGTTGTGAGGAATTCCCTGAGTTCTGTAATTTCAAGGCTTTTCAAGTTCTTTATTTGGAAAAGTTGGACAGATTGGAAAACCTGTGCAGCGATCCTTCATTTTTTTCATTTCCAGCACTGAAAGAACTCAAGTTACATTGTTTGGATAGCTTGGAGAGATGGGTGGCAATGGAAGGAAAAGAAGTAACATTTCCTGTACTTGAAACGGTTGATATTATGAAGTGTCCAAAACTGACTAGTCTTCCTGAAGCGCCAAAGCTCAAGTCTATAAAGGTGTACGAAGGCAAGCCACAGCTCTCCTTACTGATAGTTAATTCTGGTTACATGTTTTCACTGTCAAAATTAACACTGTCAGCTGAAAATACAGAAGCAACACTTGATCTAGACTCTGAGAATCATGAATCGCCTCTGACAGAACTGAGCTTAGATGGCTGTGACTTTTTCTTCATGTCAAGTTCATCACAGCCAACAACTGGGGTTTGGAAATGTTTTGGAAAACTTGTAGATCTGACAATACAAAACAGTGATGTTCTCATTCACTGGCCAGAGGAAGTGTTTCAAAGCTTGGTATCATTGAAGAATTTGCAGGTCGAGTCATGTGAAAAGCTAATAGGGCCTGCAAAGGTGAATGGTGGACCAATTCCAACAACGAATCATGTGCTGCCACATCTAAAGACAATATCGATTTTCTGTTGTGACAGCTTGGTAGAGCTCTTCGTCCTTCCCCCATCTCTCGAGTCTATTTGTATTTCTTCCTGCAATAAACTTGAGCTCATATGGGGCAAGGAGGGTCAGTTTGACACATGCACATGTCTGGATCGTGCACCATGCCTACAATATCTATACATATTTTTTTGCGGTAACTTGGTAGCAGTTCCAAACCTTTTTTTTTTTTTTCGAAAGATCCGTTACCGGCTTTCATTGATATAAGAACGAAGAGAATTACAATGTCACTTGGCACAAGAAGCGCCAGACTCTCCTACTTTGCCAAGATCACACCAATGTGTGCCTCGGCCACCCCTAATTTCATAACACTATATTACATTATTATACTGTGACACAACAAACACACTATCTGTCTCTCCTGGTGGGTGCTGGAAGTTCAGCCCTTGAAGGTCACTATACCCCGCAGCCGCCCACTCTGAAACTTGCCCTTGGATTGATCCCAGAATTGCCTGCAGCGTTTTGAATTCCTTCCTGAAGACTCTGTTATTCCTTTCGCCCCAAACCTCCCATAAAATCAGTAGAATCAGAGATTTAAGTCCCCGTGCACTCGATCTGGGCAAGTCAGCTATTAGTTGTAGAAACCACTGTCTTACACTAGCCGCATCCTTCCAATTTTGAGGTTGAAAACAAGTCACCTGTGCCCAAATGCCAACTCTGTTCCAGATCGATCTCACCACCGGGCACTCAACAAAAAGATGTGCCGATGTCTCCAGGTTACGCAAGCACATTTGGCAGAAGTACTCGTTCGGCCATTGCCGCACCTGCAGCCTCGCTGCTGTCCAGACCCTATCCTGCAAGAGCAACCAGGCAAAGAATTTGCATTTAGAAGGTGCTCTCGCTTTCCAAATGTGGTTTGCCGCTGCACATCCCCCCACATGACTGAACTGCAGATCATAGGCTGATTTTGCTGAATATACTCCACTGGGTGCTGCTGTCCAGGTTATCTGATCATTCACCTCGTCCACAAGAGCCACGGACTGTAGCATTTCCGACAAGTCAACATATTGTGCAATGAGCAGCTGGTTCAAGTTGTAATCTACATCACGTATCCAATTGTTGTCCGCTAGAGCTGCTGCCACTGTCCTGTTCTTCCGCTTGCTGTGCCTAAACAGTTCAGGAAAGAGTTCTGCCGGTACTTGTCCATGAAGCCACCTGCAAGTCCAGAAAGGGGCGCGGAGCCCGTTGCCAATAGCGACATTAGTAGCTGAATTGAAGACCCGGGTGTCTTCCTGGTCAGCCGCTACTTGGAGTCCTTTCCATGGCCGATCTATGTCATCCCAAGCATGCCACTGCCAGCGTAGGCGCAGAGCACGACTGAACGCCTCCAGGTCCTTCACCCCTAATCCTCCCTTGCTCGTCGGCACACAGACTCTTTTCCATGCCACCTTGCACTTTCCCCGTCAGCTGGCTGTCCCCTGCCCACAGGAACCGCCGCCTGAGCTTATCCAGCTCCTTGATGAACTTCTTGGGAGGCTTGAGTGCTGTGATCAGATAGACAGGCAGAGATGTCAGTAGCAGTTCCAAACCTACCACCTTCACTTAAGGTGTTACATATTATCGAATGTCCGGAGCTATGTTCGATTACTGGGCAGCTGGACGCACTCCGCTTGTTGACCATTAATGGCTGCAATAAATTGCAGTCTCTGGATTCCATTGGAGACCTGCCATCATTGGTGCGGCTCTGTCTCCATAGCTGCAAGTGCCTTAGGCCAGTCTCAGTGGGTGTTTCACCGTAGTGTCATGCACATTAAATACAAACACATCAGCAATTTGATTGAAACGAGGAGGAGAGAGAGCCATATGGTTTCACCATGGTGAAACCTGGGTGGCGTTGTTTCCCAGCATTGAAACCCGAATGAAACTAGCACTTGAGCCGTTTCATCTCACGTCCCATACATGAGGATTAAAGTGTATGATCCCATACACATGTGGCAATTAAGTGCTTTTCTAAGCGAAAAACAGTGCAAAACTGTTGCATTGTGGAGGGTGTTTCAATGTTTGTTTGATGGTGGCTTTGTTAGCAATTTTATTTGGGAAACAGTGCAATGACACCATGCACTGAGATTGGCCTTACAAACTTACCAGGTGTCGCTGGGGGTTATCCTGCTCTTCGGGGACTTACGATCAAATACTGCCCGTTCATAGATATGAAGCCGCTTTACAAACACCGCCAACAGCGGCTTGACAGCCTTCAGGAAAGAGACTTGTCACACGCGCATTCAAGCGATCCACGTGGAGGTACCTTTCAAATTCCCTTTTATTGTTCTCGGTTAAAATTCTTCGGGTTACCATACCCTTGCTGCTACAAATCGACTGTACCTATACATAAATAATAAATTCATACACCGTTTATATTCAATCTGCAGGTGCTAAACTAAGGGAGCCTAGATCCTGGAAATATGCAATCCCTGGGTGTCAAGGTAGGGCGATCCGGCGTCACAGGTACCTCTCCTGAATGGATAGGGTAGGGTACCTGCTGCTTGTTGTCCTCATCAGAGCTCAACTTTGGATGGATCTCAAAGTGTTTTGACAAATAAAATCAATTCAATTCTGCAAGACTAAGGAGGCTCCAAGAGTTTGTAAGATTCATACTTCGCTACAATCATGTACTATTGTCTGGGTAAACGAATGATGTACTAGCCCTGTTTTCTGTTCCAATATCTCTGCCTAATTTGGCGCAGGCATATTATTTATGGTTGAATTATCAGAATAAACGTCTACTCTTGTATGTACCCCTATTGCATGAATGATGCGGGTGATGTAATAATAATCTGCTGTTGCACCTGGTCTATTGTTTGAATTTGCCTGAATATATCAACGAGGAACACCTGCACTATATTACAGGTTCGTAGGTTTAATTTGTCAACCAGCCAAGAACAAACTGTTTTCGTTGTGATCCGGACTCTGCCCTCACAACCTCTTTTTTTCTTGATGCCGGCGCCAGATCTGACATAGTATGAATTAAGGCCTTGTTTAGTTTCACCAAATTGGTGGTTGCCAATTTGGCACAGTATAAGATTCCCCATCACATCAAAAAAACGTCAAATGACACGTCGTGGTGTCTTAAATTTAGATGAAATTAAAAACTAATTACACAGTTTAATTGTACTTTGCGAGACGAATCTTTTAAGACTAATTAGTCAATATTTGGACAATATTTTACAAATACAAACAAAATGCTTCAGTGTCTTCTACATAAAGGCAAATGCCAAATTGGCAAGCCCCAATTTAGGGGAACTAAACAAGGCCTAAGTGACGTGTTTTTTTCCGTGTCACTAATGATAGTCTAAGACTTGTTCTGTAATGTGATAATCTGACATAGTGGGAGAATTTTATAGTAAAGCTGGTGGCTGCTTCGAGTGATGCGGGCAGGCCTGAATGAAGCACCGAAGATATGTTTCCCCAATCCCCACACTGATTAACTCGAGCATGGTAGGCAAGGCTCATCCGGAGTTCTGTGCCAAGCTTCCAAGATACTCTTGAAGACCTTGTCCCGATCTGTGATGATAGCCACCTGAAGCCCCTTTAACATGTAAATAGTATTGTCTAGGAAGAGTCGTGCCACGATGAAGGCCGAGATCCAATTTCCAAAATCAATAAGTTTTAGTTTTGGGGCTGCTCTACCCGTGCATACTGGACAAGTCTGGTTTGATACCCAGAAACTGACTTCCTATATATTGTGTTTAATCTCTTCTGTTGTAGGTGTTTAGGCTTGTTTAGCAATCTTTATATGCTTAGTGTATCACTCTAGAGGGGTTCATTGTTCTGATTTGGGAATTGGAAATCCACCCTCTAATGGCTTCCGCATTTAAGTTGTAAATTTCCAGAAATGCCTATCAACCACCCTCTAGGAGACATTTTACCTAAAGAACTACTTAACTGCAACAGGAATGGGGCCCAATCCTTGTCAACAGCGACATTGTTGGAGAAGAAAAAAGTGGAGATCCTAGGCAGTGGCGATATAGAAGCCGTGTTGGGCTTTGACCAAGGAATCATTATCTTCCCTTTGTTGTGTGGAAGGGGAGGATTTCTTAAGGATGTTCTTAGTGGACAGTTTCCTTTGTTGTTTCCAAAAACATAGAATGCAATGGAACATAGGTGACACAGTAACCCTTAATGCATATAGTTAATTTCATTGGTTTCTCCATATAATATTTAGTTCCATCTTCCATGACTCATCTAGAGTTGGAAACCGAGCCATGATAATTTCATTTGCGTGCAAGCTCTCTTCTTCTATCTCTTCTTAAAATCATTGACATGGCATTTACTAATTTGCCAAAAACTCTTAAAAACTCTCCTCCAATGGTTTTGCATTTCACCTTTGCATTTTCCTTAACTTGGCAAATAGAGCTCAAGAGTTGGCATATATGCCAAGGCAATCCGGCTTGGCATTTGACCCTCCGCGTTTCTCTCGCACCCCCTCCCGCGATTTTTTCCGTCCGCGACTCCCTTCTCACGAGGACTACACGCGCGATTTTTTCGGCATTCAATTTGTTGTGCCGTGGCCGGCAGCAGGCAGAAGCAGGATTCTTGAAAGCGACATGGTGGCAGCAGCAGAACTTTTCGGCGTTCAATTTGTTGTGGCCGGCAGCAGGATTCTTGACGCGTCCTCGAGCTTCTTGTGCAATCCGGCTCTTGCAAAATAATGGACGAGGCCGTGGACTGGAAGGCGACGACGCAATGAGCTGTGGCGTGGACTGGACGGCGACACGAACAGAACGATGAGTATGCGACCACGAACGAACCACGGCCGCGAAGACGAACAGAACGACGGCGCGAGAAAGACCGCGTAGAATTTCCCGCCGAAACAAAACGAGCGCCAAAGAAAAATTTGCGGGGGAAAAACTGGTGGGCCCAAAATTCCCTCAAATGCCAAGTGCAAATGCATAACCCTTGGAGATCATAACTTTTTAGCCTTGCCATTTTCATTTGGGGAGTTGCAAATTGCCTCAAATGCCAAACTCCAAATGCCTAACCCTTGGAGATGCTCTAAACGTAGATAAAACGCCCATTAATATTAGCACTGTGAGATAGAATCGGTGAGTATTTTTTGCTTCCGTTGCAATGCACAAATATATTTTAAGTTTTATTTCTGATCAAATTATAGTAAAATTTAATTTTTTAGACAATAATTACAACACATCTTCAAATAAATATTTACCCAAGATGTATAGTTCCTCATTGTTACAACACATCTTCTCGAAATATTTACCCAATATGTGATAGAAGGTTATTTTATTCCTCGTTGCCATTTACATGCTTATACAAAATAGTGTCTGCAATTTTGGTCTTTTGGTTGATAGGTGGTCCAGGACGGATTAACGACGTCGTGAGCGCCATGAATGAAGTATTTATACCTACAGTCAATTCAACGTGTGGCCTTCTTCAAGGAGACTACAATGACCGGATACTTTGCCTTGGTTATCTCGAGATGTTTTGAAACCATGGAGGCAAACACCACGAACAGCTCATCTAGTATAGCCTCACCGAAGTGCTCCACAATAAGCGGCTCCATTACGGCCCTTATGCTTTTGTTCGCCACATTTTGCCCACTGCTGAGGCAATCAGGCACCACATCACTGTCTGAATCATCAAGGGGATCCCAGTTGGACTCGAAGAGATGGATGTGGTCGATGTTAAAGAGATTGTCCTCCTTAACCAAGTCCTTAACCTCATTAACTGATGGTGCATAGTATGGAAGGTTAAATGAGCTCAATTTCTCCTTTTTCACGCGACCCTGCCATTCATATGATTGATGTTAACAACGAGCTTGGATGTGATTGATAAAAGAGAAATTGCAAGAAGTGCTAGAAGAAAGAGAGATTAATATCCAATATGCTAGCTTGAAGTTATCTTTCTATGGTAGGTAGATGCATAGTTTCTATATTTCTAGATAGATTCCTTGTAACAGAAATCCTTTGAAGAATAAAAATGGCACATTATTCTCGATCGAAGCAAGATTTAAGTATACCTTTTGTACCAGTGACTGCAGAGATTTAGCAAGCAACTCCCACATGGTACTAACTTCCCCATGCATCAGCATTTCTTCATCCTTTCGGCCTAGAAAGGTGAGCACCATACGGCCACCAGAAACAAGTTCTTTGTACCGCAATGCGAGGAACAACTTGAAATCCTTTCTGAATTGTTCTTGGAACAATGTTACCACGGCCGGCGAAGTAGTCTTCCCAATGTAGATGTTCTCTTCATTCAGATGAGTCCCGTCTAAGACATCCTTAGGCACCTATATTAGATGAATACCAACATGGAAGTGTACACAAGAGGAACATGATTAAACTATTAATGATAGAGATACACTTAATAAAATGTTGTCATTCAAAAATTCATATTGTTTTGAATAAATTAAAGAACCCACATATGATTATTATATAAGAGTAGTTGCATTATTTTTTCATGGACTCAAAAATTATATGGTAATCAAGTACAAAGTTATAAAATAAAAATCATTTACTATAAGTGTGATCAGGCATTCATCAATCAAATCTAGAAAAAAAAATTATATCCAAACTTTCCTTTTTATGCTATTTTATAAAATAAAAAAATCATTTCATCTATCACCTCCTAGGAGGTAACAAGTGATCGTGACCGTCCGATTAGAATAAATGGACGGTTCACAGTCTTTTAAGTGTATTATAGTTATTAATCTTTTTACATGAATAAAATGCATACCTTGGAGCGCCACATGAGGCTGTAGGATGAATGGAACAGATGGACGCTATTGGATGGGAAGAGCCTCGTGTAGTAGGACCCTGGTAGCCCGGCAACGTAGCACGGAAGCTCCGCAGTCTGCAAGGTTAACTGCCCCAGGGACCGGAAGACGGTGTTGAAGTCGTTTCCTGGCAGATCGTTGAGGAAGAATTGCACCGCCGTCATGCCGCCGTGGCGCCGGTGGTTGTCGTCCATCGTCTCCTCGCGGCGGATGCAGTCTCCGAGTGTGCTCGTCACCTCGGAGATGACGAGCAAGGCGTTGGGCCCCGATGAGCAGCCGAGGTCAGCCACCACCATTATGCCCTGATGATCAGGAGTGAGCGTAGTCGACGTGTACAGATCTTGTATGGCCTTCTCAAGCACTGGCCTCGTCTTTATTAAGGCCTTCTCCTGCTCGATCGCTCCACCGATTTATGCATCAAATAAAAGGAATTTTAAAAATGGCTATCGGTTACTGCATGATGCGTACCCTTAGTTAATATGTACTGAACTGCATGCAGCCAAAATGCTTGAATGGGTACAAAGATTATTAGGTCCTTTCGATCTCTACATGTAATACTTATCTCTTTCAGATCTAAATAGGTGCAAGCTAGCTTATTTTTATATTAGCTAAATTTTAGACAATAATTATCTCACTGGTTGGACCAAAATAGATAAAAGCAGCTAATAGTTGTAGAAATAACATAACTACCCTCCTACTGTCCCACACTCCAACCTCATCACTTCTTTTCGTTTCTGCATTGCTCGCGCGAGAAGGCTAAGATGTTCCATTACAACCGGGGCGCTTGTCCCTCCCCCTCTCCCTCCCCCTGGCGCCCACCATCGTGCCCCTCTTTATGTGCTATTGGAGGGCTATTTCACCACTGCATCATAAGTGAACTCCAAGAACAAGGCGGCGAAGAAGGGGAACTCCCGAAAACCAAAACGTGATCGCAGTCCCAAATTTGCTATTTTCTCGCGCTGCAAGGAGGCGAGTGAGCAAAAGCGTACGTGATTCAAGGATGTCCGACTCCACTGCACGAGGACGCATGTGCGTGAGTGCAGGAAAGCGAGCGAAGCAAGGAGCCTTGTCGACAATTGCTCCATGAAACTCAATAGCACTTGATCTGTAACATTATTTTGTGTTACTACAAGATATATATTTGTAGCATATTTTATAAGTTCTATTTATGTGTTAGAGCGTAGTACACTTTTATAACATTTTGCTTGTAACTTAATTTTGTATTACTATAATTATTGCCTGTAATACATTTTTATTTTTGTGTTACGATCAAAGTCTACAATGAAATTTCACGGAAATGCGTTGAGGAATATGTTATAAGAGAGTAATAGAATATTCTTGTTGTGTAGTAGTGGTAGCTAACTACTATAGCATATATATATAATGAATTCAAACAGGGCCTTAATTTGGGTCCTCATATGAGACAAGCTAGAGTAAACCTGGAGCCTGGAATTGGCGGCATAGCTGTTCCTTCCGTTGCCGGTGGCCATGCGAAGCTCTTTCTCTACCTCCATGGCAGGATATGGATTCTCAGCTCCGCAACTTAGAGAGTCCTATATGCACGCTCAATCTTGCCTGTACTGGTGCGCTAGCTGTGCACCGGGGTGGCTTCTTTTATAGAGAGGACACGTTGATTAGTAATGTGTGTTTCATGGGCGGAGCTATACAGCTTCTATCTCGGAAGTCCATCGACACCGGATTTTGACAGTTTCAAACGAAAATTTATGTAGTGCAGCAGTAAACTTCGTAATGACCTCACCTATTTTTAAACTACTAGATCCCGATTCGAATCCAGTCTAGATTCTATGGATTTTGACATTTCATTGGAAAATTATTATATTGAGTACTATAACTTCATAACGACCTCGCCAATTTATAAACAAGACCTCGATTCGATTCAAATCTAGATTAGCCATTGTCATGGATGGATGAAGAGTAATAGTAGGATCCTGTCAGTAATTTCCTAAACGTGCAAACTTTACAAACCGACCGTTCTGTATCTCAACAACCATCGTATAATTTGTAGGCAGTGTTGTAAAACATATGGACTCTATCATGGAACAAAAAGGAGAAGGAGAAATTCTAATCCTAGTCCGTTTAAATGTGAGATTTTATGGAAACTCTTAGACTTTGGCAGGACTATATATACATGAAAGCTCTATGTTGTAATCGTCAATATTCAGAGAAATAAAGAATAATCTCTCTATCTTGTGTTTATTTGTTCTACTATTTTGTGATCATAAGAGACGGAGAGTAATAGTAGGATCTGCTGCTTAAAACATTTATCAGTAATTCTCTATTTCCATATACAAACGTGCAAACTTCACAAACCGACAATTCTGCATCTCAACAACCACCGTTTAATTTATAGGCAGCATCTCTCAACAACAATCATATACATCATCCTCATACATCATGCTTCCGATAGACTTCATTGACACATTAATTATACATATTTACAGTATTTACATTTATCACTCCTCACTAGCACCATATATCGTGTGCGTGTACACATGAATTTGGTGACGGCAGCTTATTATATCAGCACAATATCGTGTACAAAATTAAACCTCTCTTTTTCCGGTGGAAGCAACTCCAGCACATGGTTTTACGGCCATTGGAGCTCTGTAAGCTAGCGGTTATGGGGCGTAGGGCGCTGACGCATGGGCATGCGAGTCGGATGACATGCTGTTCCGCTGTGGCATGCGCCAGATTCAGATGCATGTGCACGCGAGTCGGATGTCATGCCATGGAGTGCAAGTGCATGCTATAGGGACCCGAGGGACCCGTCAAGTCACATCATTTCGCACACCCTATGTATGTAGATCTATTTTTAGTACGAGCATATTTACATCTCATTTGTCTACATATGTTTTGGGTAAATTTTGTTTTGGTTTAGAATAGATAATTCTCTGGCCAGCAACACTTGGGTGCTAGAAGCACAAGAAACACTCGAGCGTGACACACGCAAGAAGAAACCCCCCTTGAAATACAACACAAAGTTTTCGGACGGGGGCCTGACGTGGCGGTGGTCGGCGGCGGTGGGGAAGGCAGCGGCCAGTGGCAGCTGGCTAAAGTGGCAGCGGGGCAGATGGGGCCGGAGGGCGGCGGCAGTGGCTCCCTAGGGCAGGGAGGAGGCAGCAATGAGAGAGAGAGAGAAGGAGCTTTCTCTCTTTTATTACTTGATCTCAATTCATTATATCCCTCAAATATTTATAGTCATCTTAGAGACTTGACTCCTAAGAAAAATAGAAGATCCTCATAACATACGGATTCTCCTTTCTAATCTTAAACAAATTCAACTTCCTAACTTAACCGACCCTTTCCAAAACTCAAAATGACTCAATAAGATAACAACTGAAGATATCTGCGCCCTCCTCACTAGTAGGGGAATGACTTGGTTCACACATTTAGTCTCACACGTATGTTGAAGTCCGGTACTAAAGGGGGAATTATTTCCTTTCACAAAGTGGGACAAAAGGTCCTACAACCTTTAGTCCTGGTTGGTAATACCAACCGGGGCTAAAGGGTGGCCTTTTAGTCCTGGTCAGTGTTACGAACTGGGACTAAAGGTCTTTCACCCGGAACTAAAGGTCCCCTACGAGCCAAATCTACACTACAAGAGGTGCAAGAATGGCCGACGGTTATTAAACCACCGGGCGTTAGTTTGTACCATCGGGAAGTGCAAATGCCGAGCGTATACCGTTGGGAACCTCCTGTCGGGCACCCTTGGTTGGGCATTCCCACTTTTACCGACTAGTAGTCGGCAATTAGTTTCTAAACATGCCAAGAGAACTTTGGTCGGACATGAATTGCTGAGGGTACCCAGGTCAGGGACCTAGTGCTTGACAATTTTTTAAAATCCGTCAGGAAACATATCTGGTCAAGGATTTGTTATGATGGTTTTTTAAAACCCATCGGGAAACATATCCAAATAAAGAGTTATTGAATGACAGTTTTTCAACCCATTGGGAAACATATTAGCAACAATGTCTATTAACCATCAGGAATTAAATACTTTCGATAGAATATATATGTGAAGGTTTTGGTTTCCCGTCGTCTAAAACTTTTAAACCATCGACAATATAGAGATGCATCAACCGGTATGGCTTGGGATATTTTTATAACTAGAAATAATGAATATGTAATTGGGAAGATCAATCACAAATGTTGAACATTCACATTTCATGGCATTTCATAACCAGCCATCAATATTGCATAGTACATTGAAAGTTTGAAGCCCCAATGATCACCAAACAAAGGTATGGCCTAGAGATTCTAAAAGTTTCTAAGAACATTCTTCAACATAACATAAAAGCATAGGAGAAGTGGCAATATCATACAAATATGTTTTTGCTAACACATCCCTATCTAGTATCTAATCTATCTAGTTCACTCCAAAACATGTGTCTTGTCTTTGCATCCACATCATACATCAAGTTATGTGATTCTACCATGCCGCAAAATAAGAGGAATATTCAGTTTAGAAACATGAATTCTAATCAAACAAATATAGCAAGAATAAAATAAAACGAGGTTGTACCGATTCTGATTGATTATGAGCCAGCACTTTAACTCATTGAAATCTCTATGGTAGACACAATCAGAAAATGTCACCACTCTAGAAAGTTTGACAATACTTGCTCTATATAAAGTGTTACTACAATAAGTTTATAGACATGCCAAGTTGGGCCGTGAGATAAAGTCGGGCCTTCTCTACTCTTACTCCTGCTTTCTGGAAGCAAGTGAGTTCTATAGTAAGCATATACAAATGGATTAGCATTAGTTCTGAACATAAGCATGAACCAAATATTAAGTTTATGGATATAAATATTATGTAAATATATTCTATACTTGATATAATATTATAAGGCCTTAGCTCATCATATTATATGGAAACAATAAAACTTGTAGATATAGAAAAGTTACAAAACTTTATTGTTTACAACATTTATATTTGGATTCATTTGATGCCTCAAGTTGTTGTTTGAAATTTAACTTCAAATTGTTGAAGAACATTTATTTTTTTAATCCGTCGCTAAAACTTGCAACTAGTTTTTCTCCCTCACACTAACTCCAAATGTGATGATTTTTTGCTAAAATTTTATAAAATAATGGTCTATCAAGTTATTGTGTTTTTACTTCTGTTCTTTTCGTGATCTTTTCTTGTGTACATTTCAAACTTTGAATTAAAAAATGACAACTTCCAACAACATTTTAAAATATTAAATGATTTTGTTTGAAGAAGTCAAGAACATAATAGTTGTAGAACTCATTAAGATGTATAATTCTTGTTTTGGTCAATTTTTAATTTGAAAAAGCGAGAGTAACATTGTTCACAAAAATTACATATCTCTCTTGTAGTTTATGAAACTACCAGGAGACATATAAGATTTGTAAATAATATTATTGCCACTATGTGGGATGAACAAATGACCAAAATAAAAATTGTACATCTTGAAAAGTTATGAAACTCACGTTTTTAATTTGAAATTATGTTATGATGCAAAACTATGTTTTGAATTTCTCAAATTTGAAATTTAACTTTTTCAAGCTTTCTCGGTTGGAGAAAGAACCAAAATGAGAGATGTAGATCTTGAGAGGTTATGAAACTTTGTAGTTGACAACTTTTTGATTTGAGATCATCTTGTCAAGAAAAATTTGTCAAAAATCATATTTGCAATGGCCGATGGTGCCATTAAGACCGTTGGCGATTAATTTGTCCTCTCGGCCTTCTTGTGTAGTGTCTGATGGGTCATTTGTACAGTCGACAATTTAATACAAATACTGACAATGTCACTAAGACCGTTGGCAATTAATTTCCCCTGTCGGCCTTCTAGTGTAGTGCCCGACGGGTCGGTCTAACGCTAGGGAATAGTGTATACTGTCGGCTATTTGATACAAAGACCGACAGTGTCATTAAGATCGTTGGCAATTAATTTGCCATGTCGGCCTTCTACTGTAGTTCCCGGCGGGTCAACATCAAACGCTCGGGAATAGGTTATACCATCGGTTATTCAATACATAGAGCGACAGGGGAGCTTATAACCAGTGTCTTTGGTTGAGCGATGATGGCGTCTTTGGATGTCATTTTCTCGTTGGAGATGTCACTTTTGGAAGATCCTTTGGGTTGTCGGCTTTGGTGCCAACATCGAGATGGTGGTTTCCTTGCACATGCACCACCAGGTGCTTTGTGCCGTTGCCAGGATACAATATCCGGAGTCTCCAATGGTGGTCGGTGTCCTAAGATTTTCAGTACCATGATTAAGTATGACAGATTTGTTTTGGACGATTTCTCGACTTGGTAGTCATATTCTTTGGAATGATTTCACGGAGCAAATCAGAATGTCGCGTAAGACTACTCGAGTTCCTTGTTAGGACGGATGTAATTTTTTTCGTCAGTTTTTTGTGACATTTGTTTTACTTATAGCACTAGTTTCCTGTTGTAATAATTATGGCTTGATGCATCCTCGACAATCCAGAAATATAACTTTCATGTCTAAAAAAAGCAAAGAAATAAAGTTTTATTTCTGATCAAATTATAATACTTTTATTTTTTTAGACAACAACTACAGCACATCTTCGAATAAATGTTTACTACTCAAGATGTTTACTGAACTTTCTCATTGCTGTGAAACAAAATGTAGCACACAAAATGAAAAGATATACCATTAGGTTATTTTATTCCTCATTTCCTTTTACATGCTTATATAAAATGGTGTGTCTGCAATTTTGTTCTTTTGGTTGATAGTCGGAAAGTTTATCCGTAATGCATAGATGGTCCAGGACGGGTTAACATCGCCAGCGCCATGAAGTATATATACCTGTGTAGCCAATTCAACGCGTGGCCTTCCTCAAGGATACTACAATGACCGGATACTTTGCCTTGGTTATCTCTAGATGTTTTGAAACCATGGAGGCAAACACCACGAACAGCTCATCTAGTATAGCCTCAGCAAAGTGCTCCACAATAAGCGGCTCCATTACTGCCCTTATGCTTTTGTTCGCCACATTTTGCCCACTGCTGTCGCAATCAGGCACCACATCACTGTCTGAATCGTCAAGGGGATCCCAGTTGGACTCAAAGAGATCGATGTGGTCGATGGTAAAGAGATCGTCCTCCTTAACCAAGGTCTTCACCTCGTTCACGGATGGTGCGTAGTATGGAAGGTTAAATGAGCTCAGTTTCCCCTTTTCCACGAGACCCTGCCATCCAGCAGGCACTGTTAGGTTAACAGCAAGCTTGGATTGTGATAAAAGAAACGAAATTGCAAGAAGTGTTATTAGAACAAAAAGATTAATATTTGATGGTGGTTTGGTTTTATCTTTTATGGTACACTACTGCAGGCGCCGTCTTTGGCGAGTGTTTTTTACACTCGGCAAAGACTTTGCCGAGTGTAGCACTCGGCAAAGTGCACTCGGCAAGATCCTGCTCGGCAAAGAAACTTTGCTGAGTGCTTTTTATCGAGGCACTCAGTAAAATATTTATATATTTTTATGTAGATGGTTTGTATATTTCTAGATAGATTCCATGTGTAACAGAAATCCTTTGAAAAATATAAATGCACTACGGGAAAACCCGTCTTTGCCGACTGCCGAGGAGTTTTGCCGACTGCCAAGGCCAGGGCAGTCGGCAAAGACGTGTTTTACCGCCTCCCTTGGCCATGGCAGTCGGCAAAGGGCACCCTTTGCCGACTGCCCCTGGGCTCCAGCAGCCGGCAAAGGTAGGCAGTCGGCAAAGGGTTCCCTTTGCCGACTGCCCCTGGGCTCCAGCAGCCGGCAAAGCCTAGCAGTCGGCAAAGAAGGTCTTTGCCGACCGCTGTGCCAAGATCGGCAAAACTAACGATGTGGTTGGCGGCCTGCCAGCGCCGTCTTCTTTGCCGACTGCAACGCCGTGAGGCAGTCGGCAAAGATTTTTTTTTTTTTTTGGTTACAAGTCTGAGTGTTGTACATTTTACGTGGCCACTAGCTTCAAACTTCATCAAAATTTTTTCCTAGCCTCCACATGTGATAACGTGATACCTCGAGAAGTTTCGTGATTTTCTGAATAGTTTTGCTATATTCCGTTGATTTATTTTGTTTCCTTGCATTTTCCCGCCATAATTCAAGTTTGAACTGCAGGTGCATGAAATATCAGAACGTAGCCATTCAAAAAATGATATTCATGTTGGAAAGTGTATTTTGAGGCTGTGTGCAGAAGCTCACCCAAAAGTTTGAAGTCCTTCTCCACGAAACAGGACTTTCCCGACGTGTTAGAGGTGTTTTTTAAATATATAAAATCCAAACGAAGTTGGAAAATCACGAAACTTGTCGAGGTGTCGTGTTATCGTATGTGCAGGCTATGATTAAAATTTGAAAAAGTTTGGAGCAAATTGCGACGTCGGATGTTCAAAACCCAGACCTCTCCACATGTGATCACATGTGGAGAGGTCTGGGATGTCCGACGTCGCAACTTGCTCCAAACTTTTTCAAATTTTTATCATAGCGTCCACATGCGATAACACGACACCTCCACGAGTTTTGTGATTTTCCAACTTCGTTTGTATTTTATATAATTAAAAAACACGTCTAACACTTCGGGAAAGTCCTGTTTCGTGGACAAGGACTTCAAACTTTTGGGTGTCCTTCTGCACACGGCCTCAAAATACACTCTCAAACATGAATATCATTTTTGGAATGGCTATGATCCGATATTTTATGCACCTGCAGTTCAAACTTGAATTATGCCCTAAAATGCAAGGAAACAAAAGAAATCAACGGAATATAGCAAAATATTGTAAAAAAAAACCCAAATTGTGACATGTGATTGGAAATTATTTATTTAGTCCAAACAAAAAATTTGGAGCCAAAATACTAAAAATTAACAAAATTTTTGCCGACGCCTCGCCTGCGCCGGCAAAGGGTCCTTTTGCCGACCGCCCGACAAGCGGTCGGCGGAGAGGGCCTTTGCCGACCGCGGACACAGTGCAGTCGGCAAAGAGGACACACGTGGCGGCCCACATTGGCCCACCTTGCTCGATCCTTTGCCGATCGCTACGGCAACGGCAAAGCGTCCACATCATTTTTGGGCCGGCGCACCGGCCCATTCGCCCTAACCCTATCTCCTCCTCCTCCTGCTCGCCGAGCCCCGACGCCGCCACCCGCCCGCCGAGCGCCGGGACGTCGCCACCACCGCCCGCGCGCAGCGCGCTTCCCGCCTCTCCCCCGCTCTCCGCCCCGCCCGCTTCCGCCGCCATTCCGCCCGCTCCGCCGCTCATCCGCCCGCCCCGCTTCCGCCCCCGCGCGCCGGCCCCGATCCGCCGCCTCCGCCGCCGGTCCCGCCCCGTCCCGTCCGCCGCCGGTCCCAGGCAAGCGTCCACGACGGGCCGCCCGCGCGCCGGGCCGCTCCTCCGCGCTCCCCGGCCCCGGCTCGGCCGCCTCCGCCGCCGGCGGCTGCGCCACCGCGGCTCCCCCGGGGGCCCCGCCGGCCAAGCGACGCCCTCCCCGCCCCGCGCCACTCCGCCTCCGCCGCCGCCGGGGAGCGAGGGCCGCGGCCAGGAGCGGGGCCGCGAGGCGAAAGGAGGAGAAGAGGAGGAGGTAGAAGAGAGGTAGAAGAGAAGAAGGATGAGGAAGAAGAAGAGAAGAGGAAGGAGGAAGAAGAAGAGAAGAAGAGGAAGAAGGAGGAGGAAGGGGAAGAAGAAGAAGAAGGAGGAGGAAGGGGAAGAAGAAGAAGGAGGAGGAGGAAGAAGAGAAGAGAAGGAGGAGGAAGGGGAAGAAGAAGAATAGAAGGAGGAAGGAGAAGGGATGATCGTCGACGCCGTACGTTGATGACGTTCGTCCACGCCGTGCACCTCGTCCGCCGCCGGAGAAGAAGGTAAAGGTCCATGTTGTGTTGTTGACGGCCTTCGTGCCTAGATTGTGCAGGTGTGGCCTTCGTGCCCTGTATGTGTTGTTTACGGCCTTCGTGCCGTATATGTGTTGTCGGCCATCGAGCCGTCTTTCTTTCTTGCAGGTTTTGTGAGCCTCCCCGTGCAGGGGAGGTTCTGCCGAAATTTTGTGCTGATATTGTTTTTTTCTTTCTTTCTTTTGCAGTGTTCCTGGAGTAGCTTGGCGACGCCGATTGTCTTCGTCGGGGCCGTGTCGCCTCGCCACTGCCCCGCTAGCTTGTCTCTACCGCCACCCTAGGTATAAATATTCACCTCTCTTCCTTATAGTTGTTGGTCGTAGATGACGTAACCGAGTTAGGCGTCTCCCGTCCGAAAGGGATACGCGATCGTTGGTATGCTGATCAGTGCATATCTGCGACGGTATCTCTTTCGGATTGTCCACATTTCTTGGACAGCCCGCGAATGCGTAGATGGGTTAGCCTCCATGTTCCGCTCCCGTCCGAGCCGGAGTTTCGGCAAACACCCCCGTTGTTCTCCGGATACACACTCTCCCCAAACCGGGACGTGTATCGGGAGAACAGCGGGAGGTGGTGCCGCCGAAATTCCGTCTCGGGCGTGAGCGGAGCATGGAAGCTAACCTCATCTACGCATCCGTGGTGGGATTAGGACCTATCCTTCACCTATTAGATGGTAGGAACGCCTTGTACATGCAAATGTTGGTTTCATTACCCACTCACTTTGGCGAATGACAAAGATGGCTGGCCGTGAGTGGATGTACAAGGGCTGGACCAAAAAGAGGCGAGTCCCGAATGGGTTCATGGTACCAATGAATTCCTGAGTAAAGCATTTGGCCCGACTGCTAAAGGGTTTGATCAGGTGCGGTGCCCATGCAATGACTGCAAGAACCAAAAAAGAAAAGTATTCAAGGATGTCTACAAGGATCTTCTGAAGCATGGATATGTGGCAAACTACGAGAGGTGGATCTTCCATGGTGAACCGAAAGCTACCATTAGAGAGGAGGAGGTTAGAGCACGCCTCGATGAGTTTGAGGGAGATGCCGGCGTGGCCGACATGGTGGTAGACTTTAATGAGGGCCGTGGCAATGAAGGTTTGGTGGAGGAGGATCCGGAGGAGACCGCAAAGGCGTTCTATGAAATGATGTCTTCAGCACAGAAGCCCCTTCATGAGAAGACAACAAAGTCCCAGCTGGATGCCATTGGATGTCTTCTAGGGTTGAAGTCGCAGTTGAGCCTGAGCCGTGACGGATTCAATCTCCTGTTGACAGTGGTGGGCTCCTTGCTTCCGGATGACCACACGCTGCCGAAGAGCACGTACGAGTCGGTGAAGCTCCTGCGTGCACTTAAGATGCCGTATGAGTCGATCCATGCTTGTCGTAATGGGTGCGTCCTATTTAGGGGAAAAGAACTAGAGGCAGCAACGCACTGTACAAAGTGCAAAGCCTCTAGGTATGTGGAGGTGGACAAGGGTGATGGCAAGAAGGAACAGCCTAAGATCCCCGAGATGGTCGTATGGTACCTCCCACTCATTCCAAGGCTCGAACGGATGTTCATGATAGAGGAGTTGGCGAAGCGTGATGATATGGCACAAGTTTGGCAAAAGATACGGTGACAAGATGGCACACCCGGCGGATGCCGAGGCATGGCAAGATTTCGATGTCCAAGATCCCGAGAAAGCTAAGGAAGCTCGGAATGTACGTGTAGCGATAGCAACGATGGGTTCCACCGTATGGAACACATGCGGCCCCGTACACTTGTTGGCCCGTGTTCGTGATCCCCTCAATCTTCCCCCGGTGTCATGTTTGAACCCAAGAACGTGCTATTGTCGCCGATAATACCCGGACACCCGGGCAACAATATGGGTGTGTTCATGCAGGCCACCGTGGGATGAATTGGAGCATGCTTGGGAAAAGGGGGTAAGGACGTACGACCGAGCTATAAAGAAGAACTTCACAATGCATGTGTGGTATCGGTATTCAATGCATGACTTCCGGCGTACGACACATTCTCCGGTGGTGTGTTCACGGGAAGTTCCCTTGCCCAAGATGCAAGGATTCGTGTTGTTCACCTGGCTGAAAAAGGGTGGCAAGTACTCTTCGTTTGACAAACATCGCCAATTCCCGCGCAGAACCATGCATTGAGACTTGACACCCAACACTTCACGAAAGGCCTTGAAGTCACCAACCCTATTCCTCGATTATGAGCAAGTGAATGTGTCCTCGCCGAGTTACGTGCTCTCAAAATGGACAAAGACAATAAAGGCTTCATTGGATATGGTAAGCAACACATGTGGACCCATATTTCGGGTTTGACTAGACTCCCTACTACAAGCACCTCCTTCTTCCACACAACATCGATGTGATGCACACAGAAAAGAACATCGCCGAGGCACTTTGGGGAACACTCATGGACATAAAACAAGTCAAAGGACAATGTTAAGGCTAGACTGGACGTCGAGGCGCTCCGCGACGACCCAAGCTAGTGATGAAGCCCCCGCTCCGAGCAAGACTTGGAGAAGGGGCCCGGCAGATTACGTCCCGAAAAGGCCCGACAGAAGGAAGTGATGCAAAGGGATGGAGACGGTATTGTTCCCGATGGGTATGCGGCAAATCTGAACAGGGGAGTGAGCCCTAAGACCGGCAAAAAATTAGGGATGAAGAGTCATGGCTTCCACATATGGATTGAGAGACTCCTTCCTGCGATGACACGTGGATACCTCCCCGAGCCGGTGTGGCGCGTTCTGGCGGAGTTGAGCTATTTCTTCCGCCAGCTTTGTGCCAGGGAGTTATCTCTTGAAGTGATTCGTGACATGGAGGACAAAGCACCTTTGTTGATCTGCAAGTTGGAGATGATCTTTCCACCCGGCTTCTTCTTGCCGATGCAGCATCTGATCCTGCACCTACCACGTGAGGCACGGCTGGGGGGTCCTGTACAGGCCCGTTGGTGCTATCCAATCGAGAGGTGTCTAAAGATTCTTCGAAAAAGTGTAGAAATAAAGCCGTAATTGAGGCTTCCGTGGCGGAGGCGCAAGAGTGGAGGAGGTGTCGAACTTCACAAAGGCGTACTATACCGAGAACCTTCACTACATGCATCCACTCCCTCGTTACAACGAGGACGAGAACTTATCGACCCCGAGCCTTTTCGCAGGGCAACTCGGAAGGGGCAGCACAGTAACCCAAAGACGTTGCAATATTCTCGAGTGGCGTGCCATCATGCTCTACTTGTTCCTGAGCCTTGATGAAGTGGTTCCTTATCGAGTGTAAGTTCTCAAAGCACTTGTTACATACGTTGTCAATATCCTCCACCTATCGGTCCGACCCTCTTCATGTCTTGTTTTTCAGGGAGTTCATTCGCAAATTCTGGAAAAGGAATACGCCTCCTACCTCATTACAAGAGGAAGAAGCTTTCCTTAAAACCGCCGTGCCCGATTTTATTGGGTGGATGCATACAAAGGTAACATCCAACTTACCTCGTTCCATCTTTGAGTTGCTCCTAGGAGCGATTAATGTAACTATCTAAGTGGCCTCACCTTGCGAGGCACGCACGGATGGGGAAATGCCTGCCGAATTGAAACAGTTGCTAATGGCTTCGCACTAGGGTCACCGAATTCACAAAGTATTTGATGTTAATGGGTATCGCTTTCGCACAAGAAGCTACGAGGAGAAAAGGCCCGGCCTAAAGACCACGTGCACAGGAGTCCGAACGATCGGCAACGATAAGCTCGAGTACTATGGCATAGTCGAAGAAATATACCAGCTCGACTTCCCGGGCCCCAAAGCTCTGAAGCCCGTGGCTTTGTTCAAATGCCACTGGTTCGATCCTCATGTGATGAGAAGAGCCGATGACATCGGAATAGTCGAAATTCGACAGATTCCGTCTATAAAGGAGATGATGTCTATATTGTGGCTCAAATTGGCAAAAACACAAGTTTATTATCTCCCATGGGCGTGCCAAAAGACAAGAGGCTTGCGGGTTGGTATATTGCGCAATTGGTATCGCCACGCGGCAAAACGCCTGCCCCAAACGATGATGACTACGACTTCGACCCAAAGGCGGATAGCGGAGAGTTCTATCAACCTGAGGGGCTAGATGAGCGTTTGGAGATAGACATTCTTTCGCTGATGGCCATGGACGAAGACAATGACATCGATGAGGACGACGACGAGGGAGAAGTGGTGCAAGATGCTAAAGACCTAATGATGCTTGAGCGATGGAGGGCTCTTCGCGAACAAGGTGTTGAGGATGATGGAGGTGGTGAGGAGACAATAGGGAGAGACGAGGACAGTTTCGACAATATTGATAGTGATGACGACAGCAGTGATGCTGACAATGGTGAAGACAATGGTGATGACAATGCTGATAGTGACGATGAGTACTTCGGTTTCTAGTTCATGTAATACAATATTATTCTTATTATTATTACTTTGCATTTATGTTTCGTTAATTTTGCATCTCTTCACAATTACTTATCGATTATTTATGCTAATTGGTTTAATGTTTGTCATTGCAGGTGTAGGACAAAATGCCGGGCGGAGGCAGGAACCGGTCGAAGAGACCGATGAGAAACGTCCGCTCGCTGTACGGGTCGTCGTTTGTGGACCCGGACACCTTGGAGGCCGAGGAGCAGGAGGTCGACGAGCACATGACGGTGGGCCAGATACGGGCAGGGGGTAGACCTCCCACTACCAGACGCCTGTTTGATGAGGAGGTTGGCGACCGGGACTCCGGCGGGAAGGACGGGGCGGGGAGGACGGGGCGGGGAGGGCGCGAGCCGAGGAAGCCCTACAAGCGCGGATCACGCGCCTCCCGCGCGACAAGCCCACTCCTGCCTTTCGTCCTGTGCTTCGACCCGAGGGAGATAGGTAAGTAACCATTCATGTTTTCAGTTTCTTTTTCATATTCCATGTTGAAAATTGAACTTCGGACTAACATTTCTTCTTATTGGCTTGTGCAGCGGTTGGAAGCGTGTGGATAAAGGCGTGCCAGGACGTCATCCTAATAGCATGCAGGGCCTCATCATTAAGAAGAACTTCCCTGGCCTTATCTGGGTAGACGGTGTGCAAAAGGTGCCCCAGCACTGGCCGGACTACTCCAAGGTGGTGGAGGAGCTTGATGGAGGAGTTACTGTCACCCTGGCCGACAAGATCAAGAGGGAGTTCTGGGTGAGTCTTCATCGCTCCGCTTTGCCAATACTACGCATTCAACAAATGTCCTTCAAATAATGAACTGATAGGTGATATCTGATTATTGCAGGAATGGTTCACGTGCGAGCCGGGGCACGAGGCGGAGGCGTCGGTCCACCAGGACAAGGTCTGCGCCACCGTGCTGAAGAACATGTTCTACGAGGCGCACATCCAGTGCATGATCGACTACTATGCCAAAGTCCGCAAGGAGAAGCTTGACAAGAAGGACGCCAGACAGATGATGCAGTCGCCCGAAACCGACATGCCCTATGAGCACTACCCGCTCGTAAGTAGGAAACAATAATTCGATTCCATTTTGATTCATCTTGTTACTTACCTAAATGCACGTTGTAATGCGCTTTCCTCCGATTGGTGCAAATCGCACGTGGACCGGGAGGCGATTGTGGCCGGGTGGAGAACGCCGGCGGCGTACGAGGAGCGCAGAAGAAATCCGGATATGCCAAGTCGAAGGCGGGGCCGTCACACCACCGGGGAGCCGCGGCCTCGGAGGGTTCATGGACGCATGGGTACCATTCGCATTAATTTGTTTGTTTATTCATTTACCGAGTCATTCATTCTCATTACGTGTAATCGTCCTTGTGTTTTCCTCGCAGCGATTCGCATGATGGCCAGGTCATCAACGAGTTCACGGGCTTCCGGGCCGGCTCACCGGGCGGGCGGCCGATCCGGAGAACGTCTACGACCCGGCGCGGGGGGACCGAGGCGATCACCAACCCGAACATCGCCGAAAACCCGGTCCAAGATACACCCCGAGCGGTTCGCGCGCGCCATGGTGACACCTACGACCCTTCGACCGCGCCCGGATACGGACACGCTCATGAGGATGGGAGGAGGGAAGCAAAGACGGCCGCTACTTTATTGCCCACAGCGTCATCGACCCGGCCGGCCGTCCCCTCCTTCGTGAGGTTCGTAAGGCCACCCCTGCGGTACCTCCTCCGCCGTCCCCATACAACCTCGACGGCCAAGCTCCACACAGATGATGGCATCGGTTTAGGTAACTATTCGTCGTTCATTGATTTCACATATGTTGCCGAAGCCTTATATGCATTGTCTAAGCATCGCTTGTGGATTGTTGCAGCCCAAACTTGGAAGAGATGCGGAGAGGCAACGTGAGGCCGACTGGGGTGGCCGCAGAGGAGAGAGAGCGGCCATGCAAGCGGCCCATCGCCCGGCAGCGGGCGGAGCAACGGGAGGCCCATCGGCCAAGTGATTGCAACTTTGCGGCAGCAGCCCCAGCGGCAATGGTCGGAGTTCACCAAGTCATTTTTCAGCTACTTGCGAGCATGGAGATCCCGAACTACGTGACCACCGCCGCCGCAAGTGAGGATCCCTCAACCGCCGCCGGTTGTTCTCCCCGCACTCCCTCCACCGTACCCGTACGGACCCCGGTGAGTTTCTAGCGGCCTCTCCATTGATTTCTCTTGTGCGGCCATCCCTTAGGTACTAATGAGATCGCTTCTCGGTACGGGCGCAGCCGGCGGGTTCGAACCCGACTCCGGCAGATGGACATTCTCCACACCACCCAAGTCCGAGTCCGGGCGTTTCAACACAACTCGATGCGTGGGGGTATGGCGCGACACAGGCTGGACCGAGCGGGTGGGCTACGTGGCCGACAGGGAGCTCCTCACACCACCACAGCTCGGGTGGAGACGGCTGGTACCGAGGCGAGTGAGTGGCTCCGTGACTTCATGTTAGGTTGGCAGTTGGTGCATGGATGCCACTTTGCTATTTTGTTATGTTGGATGTTGGTTCATGGATTCGTTTGAGGACTAGATGGATGATGGACGTGGTTATGGATTATGTGTGGATTTATGAGACATATATGTGGATTTCTGTGATATAAATGTGGATTTGTGCGATATCTATGTGCATTTCTGTTGTATATTCATATATGTGCTGTGGACGTGACCGATATGTGAGGCAATGTAGAAAAAACCACAAAAAAAAGCACGTTACCCAGCTTTGCCGACTACCCTGGCAGTCGGCAAAGCTGGGTTACATGCTGCAATTTTCTCCAGCTTTGCCGATCCGGGCACGGGCAAGTCGGCAAAAGCCCTTTGCCGACGCCTTCTTTGAGCCGGATATGCCCCGTCGATGGCAAAAAAAAAAAAAAAAAATTCTTTTGCCGATCGCCACATGTCGGCGAAGCGGCAAAGGCCTTTGCCGCCGCCAACTCGGCATCGGCAAAGGAAACGCTGACGTCGCTGACGGTCGGCGCGTTTCATTTGCCGCCGCCAAGTAGGCGGTCGGCAAAGGTCTTTGCCGCCGCGCCACGTGGCGGGGCGGCAAAGAAGGTCTTTGCCGACCCGGCCTTTGCCGCCGCTCTTTGCCGACGCCACGTGGAAAGCGGCGGCAAGATTTGCCGACCGCTTTCGGCCAGCAACGGCAAAGAGGGCGTTTCCGAGTGATGGTACGTTATTCTCGATCAGAACCAAGATTTAAGTATACCTTGTGTACCAGTGACTGCAAAGATTTAGCAAGCAACTCCCACATGGTACCAACTTCCCCATGCATCAGCATTTCTTCACTCTTTCGGCCTAGAAATGTGAGCACCATACGGCCACCAGAAACAAGTTCTTTGTACCGCAATGTGAGGAACAACTTGAAGTCCTTTCTGAACTGTTTTTGGAACAATGTTACCACGGTCGGCGAAGTAGTCTTCCCAATGTAGATGTTCTCTTCATTTAGATGAGTTCCATTTGAGAGATCCTCAGGCACCTAATTAGATAAGTACCAACATGCAGCATATACAAGACGAACATGATTATTTAATGATAGAGATACACTTAATAAAATGTTGTCATTCAAAAATTCATATTACTTTGAATTAATTAAATAACCCAAATATCATATTCTATAAGAATAGTTGCATTGGATTCAATAATTATAATGTTATTGCATTGAAAGAACAAACGCATGGTTGGGGTCAATTCTCGCCTGTATCATTTAGTGTATATTCAGCAGGGACAATATGCAAGGAGCTTTCACAGGACGAGCTCACCAAGGAGCCATCTTCGCTCGAGGTAATGGAAGAAAGGTGAGGCCACCTGGAGCCTCGCATGAATGGCCTTTATTTGGACGCGACGAGCAAGGTTCGCTGACACCACTACAAAATTGATTAACCGCAGCGAAACCTAGTAACCCTCCGTGACGGGCAATTAAGATGCCCGTTGCGGTAATCCGGCGATTTACCATAGCGGGCTCTTGTTATTTACCGTAACACAAATTTTTGCCCGCTGCGGTAAATCGATTTACCGCAGCGGGCATGTTATATGGTCCGGTACGAAAAATAGCCGCGGCCCACTTGGCCCATGGCGAGGCCCGATACTGGCTAAAGTATATAAGCAGGCATCTAGGGTTTTCAGCACTTCACTTCGACTCCTCATCGCAGCCGCGACTCCCTCCATCTCCCTCGCTCCGCGCAGCGCATCCACGAGGTCCTCCCTCACTCCGCGCGCCGCACCAGCTCCCTCACTCCGTGGTCATCACCTCCCTCCCTCCCTCACTCTCTTCCTGAGCCACGACGGCGTGAGGCCCAGGCAAACGCGCCGCCCTCCTCCTCACACTTCTCCCTCACCCATCGCTCTCTCTCTCTCTCACGGCACTTCTCCCTCCGTCGCCGCCCCTCCTCCTCCTTCACCGAGTAGCCGGCCTTGCCCCTCTCCCTCCCTTAGCGTGCGAGCGGCCGAAAGACGGTGGTGGCCGCTCTAGCTTGCCGCGTGGCCGCCGTCTCCTCTACCACAGCGACGGATCCAGGCGACCATAGTGTGCAGGCAATGGATCTAGGCGGAGCGGCGCGGATCCAGGCTCCAGCGGCGAGGATCCATGGCACGGCAGTGTTGACTCGTGGCGTGGTAGCCTCCTGTGGCGACGCACGGCGGCCCTCTCCCGGCGGTGCGACAGCGGCGGCGCGGCTCGGCCTCCTTCCCCTTCTTTATTGCGGCGTGGGTCGAGCAGGCGGAGCGGCGGCTCGGCTCGGCGTCCTTCCCCTTCTTCGCGGCGGCGCGAGTCGAGGAGGCGGAGGGCGCCCAGGCGGAGCGGCGGCGCGACTCGGCCTCCTTCCCCTTCTCCACGGCGGCGTGGGTCGCGCAGGCGGAGCGGCAGTGCGGCTCGAGCTCCTTCCCCTTCTCCGCGACGGCCACCTCCACCTCGGCCGGATCCGGTGGCGGATCGGGACGCCGGACATTCTCTCCGGCGGCGGATCCGGGCCCGGTGCATGTGGATCTGGCGATGGAAGCCTCCACCACGGCGGATCCGGGCTCGGTGGGTTTTTTTATTTAAAATAGCTTCCCCTGCGGGCATCCTTAGCAGCCCGCCGGTTAATGCATTAACCGTGACGGGTAGGGTTGCCCGCTGCAGTAAACTTGATTTACCGTGGCCTTTGAACGGTGGCGGACTCGTTTGCCTGCTGCGGAAAACCAAATCCATCTGTCACGGTTAATATTTGTGTACTAGTGTGATGCAAAAGCCTAGACGTATCAAAGGACTGCTCGGGCAAAGATGGGCAAGAGAGAGACCAGTCACCGGCGGTCAAGCCCGACTTTGACTCTCGAGTGTAACGAAATGAACCGTGATGCCTCTCCTAGTGTTAATTGTGCCAATTAACATTAGACTCAAAGTCGAGTCACGGTCCATTCCATATTTTACATCCAGAGTTAGTACAGGAAACATATACAGTTCCGTCTAATCTTACTACTAAAAACCCCCAGATGATATCGTATCCACCGCGCTTTCGGCCTGCCTCCGCACTAATCCCGCGCTGATCACGCCGCCTCCCCCGCTCGCATCGTCTTCACCTGGAACCGCCGCCCCGCCTCACGCCTTAACCTCGCCCCCTCCCCTACAACCTCCCGCCTCGCCCAGCTCGCCCTCCCGCCCCAGCCACATCGCCGCGCCGCCGCCGCAGGGCTCGACGCCATCGCCGGCGAGGAGCACATCCAGCTCGCCGTCACGCTCTGCATCAACAGGTCGCCCCGCACCCCTTCGCAGCCGCCGCCGGCCGCCGCCGTGGGCGCGCCTGGGCTGCCGCGGACCGTGGCCGCGCGCCACTGGCACCTCGTGTGCAGCCGGACGCCCTCCCGACCCCAACCGCTCGTCCCCCACTCGTTCACCCGCCCCAGCCACATCGCCACGCCGCCGCCGCCGCCGCACGGCCTGACGCCATCGCCGGCGAGGAGCACATCCACCTCGCCCTCGCGCTCTGCATCAGCAGGTGGCCCCGCACCCCTCCGCAGCCGCCGCCGACCGCCGCCGTGGGCGCGCCTGGGCTGCCGCAGACCGTGGCCGCGCGCCACTGGCACCTCGTGCAGCCGGACGCCCACAACCCTCGCGATGACTGTGTGGCCATGGAGGACGAGGAGCACGGGAGATCCAATCGATGGTTCAGGGGCCAGCGCCATGGAGGACGAGGAGCACGGGCGATCAGGTACATACTATTTTGCACTTCTCACATAGCGAGAATGCAATGCCATCTATACTGTAGCAATGCGAATTGAGTGGTTGCAACGTATTGGGTTTAGAAGATGAGTTTCATTGCTATAAAGAATCAATTTTCGGGGGAAATCATATGCAACTCACGGTCATGACTGCGAGGTGATGTCAAATCGAGGTGTGCTATTTCCTTTGCATGTTGTCTTTCTCGATGGTGGCGTTTTCTGCTCGATGGTGGCGTTTTCTGTTCGATTCACCTGTTGCTCATCTTCAGTGGGGTAATATTATTTCCCTTATGATACAGACTTTTGATTGCAAAGTAGATGCTGGCAGTATGTGCTTTGGTTCTGCAGACATTTCTGAGAATGGCATGACTGCGTTACCTTAACAGGGAGTTCCATTTTGAGGGATCACCACATTTGTAAGAGGGGTTCAATCGAAGAACTTAGGTTATGCTCCGGCAAAGAAAAGACGGTGAGTTCCACTTTTTTCTCTTAAACAACTCCCGACAATTTGTTGCTATGAAATATTACGGTCGTGAGTTCCAATGACTGTGGTGTAGACAGATTACCACCAATGTAGATATGTAAATATGTTCCTACATGGCCGAAATTTCATTTGCTAAAATTTCATTGGCAGGCAGTATATTGCATTGCAATTGTTGCTCTGAATTTCACTGACAAAATGGAATGGAATTCCTGTATATTTGTTTGCATCCCAAGGTCTATCATGAAAAATTAGCTCTTGTTCATGAATCTGTTAAAAAAACATGTGTTCCAGTACAGCTTGTTCATGATCTTTGGCACATATTTTTCATACGACTTAGTTTATACCAGTGGAGGACCTCCTGAGTTCATAGTAGAGGTTCTAATTATTTGTTACCACTGGAACCTCGTCAGATTGTTCACAACTGTGTACTAACTGAAACCTATGACTTATGGCCTTATGGGTATCATACCAATGTGCATTTTCTATTATTACCACAGTTTATTTCATATAGTAGTGCTTATTTTGCATAATTTTTTCTCCCTTCTAATTACTGAGCCCAGTGTTATCTTTTCTTGACTTCAGTTCGGTGTTGTTCAAGATTTGGCGCTGGTATGTATTAACTCCTTTTGGAGCTCGTCAGAAGTTTCTCACTGCAAGTGTTTTTCAGCTTATTATTGCAATATAAAGGGAAATCGAAATAAAATGGAGCTCCTGAAGCGCAGCACTAGCGCCACTATGATCATGCCATCCCAAGACCACGCAAGAGCCGTGCAGGACGCGGAGTGATTTTTTTTGTTTGTTTTTCTGTGTTTGTTGAGAGAGAGAGAGAGAGAGAGAGAGAGAGAGAGAGAGAGAGAGAGAGCATTCTGTTTGTAGAAATGTTGATATGTAGAAATGTTGATATAGTCTTCTATTTGTATTTTTGTTTTTGATACAATTATCAATGTACATAGATTTCTCTCATCCATAGCATCCCAATACCTTTCAGTTGTGAAGGTATTCTTATATCTTACTAGAACATGTCAACTTGCTTCATAGACATTCACAGATAATTGTTGATGAGAATTAAGATCTCCACTTAGAATTGGGATCGGGAATGCAGGAATTTTAACTAAGATCCACATGGATTGACAATTTAGCTGTGCAAGGTGGATATGATGCAAGGTGGATATGACAGAAGGATCCTTCAAAATATAAAAGGTATGTCACGATTGTCCTTTAGATTTCAATTTTGAGATGGATGGGAGGATGGTTGATTATGCACCTCATTTTTGTAAGTGGTTTCTTTATAGTCCATATCGTTGTATTTTGTAAGTTTACATCCTGTTTTGTTTATGCAATTGTAATCTTAGCATTCCTTAATGTTGACCAGGTTAATTAAGCACACAAACATATATTCTGTTTTGTTCTATATATGGATCATTGTGCTTTAGTTCAGATGTTTATATAATCTAACTCTTCAAGTTGGCCCAAGATATAGGTTTTCTAGGTGTGGAGGGAAAAGGTAGGTTAGTGACAAATAGAATGTTCAGGTAGGGCTTGAGAGGAAATAATGTGGATTAGTCCAAGTTTAACTTTATTCATTCATGTGCATCAGACTATGTGTGACAACTTTATCATCTGGAGGAAACGATTCTCTCCTGAGTCTCTTACCTTTGTTTTTTTGTTGTTGGCATATTTATTTACCTAAAAACTTATAACTCTGATCCCACACGTGCAGGAATAAACCTGAATCATGTCGTGCAATGTTGATTTTGTGTTTATTTTTCATTGGATTCTGGTGGCGCTAGACATGGAACAAATATTCAAATATATGTGTACACTTTCTGGTGGCAAAATTATTATGTTATCATTTGACACCGCCATGCATATTACAATCATTTTGAACTTATGATGTTATCATTTGACAAAAATTTCCATGACCTTTTGTTGCATCGAAATTTTGATGTTGCTCCTACTACATGTTATCTCATGATGAGCTTTGGTCCCGTTGCAACGCACGTGCGAACCTAGTTGTAAGAAAAGGCTTTGCCATCACGAATAAAGAGGCAGAGGATGATTTACTGTTTCCAGCTTCCGCTTGCCTTTGCGCTTGGTAGTTTGGCTTATCACCATCCCAATACTTCCATCAAGGACAACGACGACATTTACCTCCGGATTAAAAAAGTGCTAGGTATAATTTTTTTGTGCCATACTATGTGAGTGTTGTCATTTTTTTAAAAAAAAAAAACCAGTTTTATACAAAGACCGACATTTTTATACAAATTAATTGCCAACGATCTTAATGACACTGTCGGTCTTTGTATCAAATAGCCGACAATATAAAACTTAATTGGTATCAAATTAATTTATTTGGCCTTCAACCTTACGTGTCGTTTGAAGAATAGTAGATCTACTATTCTTCAAACGATACGCCAAGGTGGCGTCCAAATAAATTAATTTGATACCAACTCCCCATCCTTATTTTACCTTGGATTGCCACATGAGGCTGTAGGACGAGTGGAAGAGATGCACGGTATTGGATGGGAAGAGCCTCCTGTAGAAGGACCCTGGTAGCCCGGCAACGTAGCACGGAACAAGCTCCGGATCTGCCTCAGTCTCCGTGGCCAAGAAGTGGGTCTGCAAATTCTCCAGCGACCGGAAGACGGTGTTGAAGTCGTTGCCTGGCAGATCGTTGAGGAAAAACTGCACCGCTGCCATGCCTGTCTCCTCGCGGCGGCGAATGCAGTCTCGGAGTGTGCTCGTCACCTCGGAGACGACGAGCAAGGCGTTGGGCCCCGAGGAGCAGCCGAGGTCAGCCACCACCATTATGCCCTGACCCTGATCAGGAGTGAGCGTCGACGACGTGTACAGATCTTGTATGGCCTTCTCAAGCACTGGCCTCGTCTTTATCAGTGCCTTCTCCTGCTCGCTCCACCGATTCATCAAATAAATGGATCGAATTACCAAGTGCCATTATATTAGTCACCCTAGCTATCTATAGCTACTGAACTGCAACAGCAATCGAAATGCACGAACTGGTACAAACCGGGAGCCTGGAGTTAGCGGCGTAGCTGTTGCCTCCGTCGCCGGTGGCCATGCGAAGCTCCTTCTCTACCTTCATGGCCACAGGGCAATATAGATGATCTCAAGAGTGCTTGTTTGCTGGTTCTATAATGCACGCTCGTTGTCCTGATCTATGTGCCATGTGCACTGGGGCTTCTTTTATAGATCGAGAGAGGACATGTTATATAATTTTTTGAGAATAAGGACATGTTATATATAGCAACGTGTTTCATGGATGAAAAGAGTATCCTCTCTCCTTTATTAAAACATTTAACAGCAATTTCCTATTCCATATGTACTTCTACAAATGTTCACTACCGGATCCAGAGTGTTTGCCGATGGCTACCGGGACCCCGCCGGCAAAAAGTTTGCCGATGGCAAAGTCACGTTGCCATCGGCAAACTCTCATCGGCAACTCCGGCATCGGAAAAGATTTGTTTGCCGGTGGCAACTGACCATGCCATCGGCAAACTATTCGCCGATGGCCGCGACCTCCATCGGCGACCAGGCCACGTCAGCCGCCTGATGGCGGGTTTGCCGATGGCTGACGCCACGTGGCCATCGGCAAACAGATTTCTTTTCCGATGGCCACGGCCGTCGGCGTACCGTTTTTTTTTTTTTTTGAAAATGTTTTCCAGGAATTATTTTGCCGATGGCCATGGCCATCGGCAAAGTTATGGTCAGTTTGCCGATGGCCATGGCCATCGGCAAACCCGGGCTTCGGCTGGGAATGTTTCCCCAACCTGGGAATTTTTTTTTTCCTTTTTTTTTTGTTTTCTTCCATTTCGACTACATTTAATCACAAGCAGCACACATATACAACATTCATCACATATATTAGCAATAATACACTATTTCAACCATAATATAGCATGAATTCCGTATAGCATGTCCGAAATCATCCATACAAGTCGAAATGGCTCCATACAAGTCCCAATTCATGCATACAAGTCCAAATTCATCCATACAAGGCCAACATCGGCAAAACATGTCCGACGTGGCACAACAAGGTCCAAAAATTAGAAGAGAAGGTACCTAGCTCGTGGCGCCGTCCCCGGGGGTCCCAGAGCCCCAGCACCATCCTCCCACGGAGACCAACTCGGCTGCGGGGCCGCACCGTACTGCCAGTGGCCGAGCTGTTGCTGCTGAGGGAACTGAGACGGCCCGGGCTGCCCCTGCGGCGCCCACGAGTACCCCGGACGGCCCGGGCTGCCCCTGCGGCGGCCACGAGTACCCCTGCGTCGGTGGAGGACCCCAGACGAACGGCTGCGTGGGGAGGCTCTGGTAAGGACTCCAGCCGTGCTGTGGAGAAGGACCCTGTGGAGAAGCACCCGCTGGAGGGCTAGCACCTAGAGTTGGGTTCGAACTCGCCGACTGTGCCTGCACAAAGACCAAGTGATGGAATTAGTACCTGCAGACTGGCATCACAAAAACAATAGGCAATGTATGGACTCACCGGACGAGGTACAACAAAAGGCAGTGGAGGTACTGGTGGTGGAGCGAAGACAGAGGCTGGAGGCTCACTCATTCCCTGGGCACGCATGTGTAGGGACATCTGCGACATCGCCTGTTGGTAGTGCTGCGCAACTGCGGCCGCGTGCTCCTGATAGGCAATTGCCATCTGCTTTGTTGGCTAGCACCTCCTGGACCGTGGACTGCAATATTACACCAGCATGGTTGATAGGCAAGGTACATTATTTATGAAACGGTCGAACGACGAATGAAACTCCACTTACCTAAAGACCCGCGATCACCTGCGCACTGCTCGGCTGCCGAGGCGCTATGGGGACCCGCGGTGCGCCCCTTCGCCGGTCTTCTTTGCGGATCTCGGTCAGCGTCGGGACAGAGGACGGCTCAATGGCGCTGTGGGCCATATAGAACCGGCCGTGCTGCTTCTTTGCCAATGGCTTATGTTCTGGCCATCGGCAAACTCTGCCACCATCGGTAGTGGTTACATACACAAACTGACAGTTCTGGACAGGGCAGCATCTTCAACGACCACCGCGTCATTTGTAGGCAGCATCTGGATCTGAACAACAATCATATACATGATCCTCGCTCGTGCATCATGCTTCCAAGAGACTTCACATTTACTCATTAAGCAATATACATATTTATTTAGATTTATTTATTACTCCGATTCATAAGCCTCACTAGCTAGCACCATCATATCGTGTGTACACATGAGTTTGGTGGCACCACTGCTGACGGCAGCTTATTACATCATTGCTTGTTTGGTCTTGTTTGGTCGTCTATGCATCCGATCCATTGCAAGCCATCGCCCCATATATATATATATATAGACACACACACACACTACATCTCTTGGAATCAGAAGACCAGAGAGGTATGATGCGCGGATACAGACTATATATATATTATACGTCCTCGTGGTTCACGGGGGACTTGATTGTTGCACGTACTGACAGGGATAAGTATCGTATATAATATCTGACACGTGGATACACGTGGTATGCCTTGCACGCATACGGCATCATGATGATTAATACAAAGGCAGGGGCGAGGCCCTTTTATTCTAAAAAATAAAATAAAATTATGGCATCATGATGTGTACTTCCTCTATTCCAAATTATAAGCTGCTTTAACTTTTTGGTACGTTCATTTTGCTTTGTATCTAGATATACATTATATCTACATACATATATGGCAAAATGAATGTACTAAAAGACAATCAAAGTGACTTATAATTCGAAACTGGGGGAGCATAAAATTAAACCTCTCTCTTCCTGTGGAAAGTGGCAAACCCCCATGACATACAAATATAGAGTGTTCAGAAATTTTGAAAGGATGGATACACACTTTAATGAGCGATACATACACATAGTTCATCTTCATTATGTCTTGTACAACCTTTTGAAGTCATGTGCGGTGGCTTATTACCTCTTTTTAATACGCCCGTGCGCTGTACTGGAAAAGATAAAAATAGTAATTTTGACACCTCATAATTATATAAATCTCTTTTGCCAAAATAACATTAATTTTTTTTTTTGAAATGGAAAGCTTTATTAATTTTAAGAATGTTACATCAAGGTGATACAACATCTCAAAATTATCCCGGACTCGCCTAAAGGCACACAGCCCAAAGAAAGAAACTAAACAACAAAATCGGGGCACCCTAATGACTAGCAATCTGTAGAATAGACTGCCACCCATGTGCCCGGGTAAAAAAAAATCCTTGACCACCTGTGCCAAAAAGTGAGAAGCTGCTACAACCACCACCTAGGGAGTAGGCTTCTGTAGGATGGACCACATATGGAGCCGTGAGTAGTTAAGTAAATAACCTACAGAAAGGAAGGTTGTTTGTTTTCAAATATAACTCTCTCTACGCTAACTTGTCACCTAGAAGGTCTCTACGCCAAGATACATGAGGTGATTGCGTGCTTAAAACCGTAGCCACCGTATCTTGTTTCATTCTAGCTAAGTTGTAAAGTTGAGGATATACTTCTCACAAAGTAGAATTTCCTAGCCATCGATCCTCCCAAAATATTACTTGGGATCCATCTTTAATGAGAAAAGTTCCAAATTTAAGGAAATCTTGTTTAACCTTCATCAAACTTGCCCAGAAAGAAGAATCTCCGTTCTTCCATTGGACTTTAACTAGAGGTTTAGTCCCTAGATATTTATTGCATAACATCTGTTGCCAAATACCGTTTGTCTTTAACAAACGATATAGCCATTTACTGAGCAAAGTCGTGTTCTTGATTTGCAAGTTGTGAATCCCTAGTCCCCCTTGATCTTTAGGTTGACACAAGATATCTCATTTGGCTAAATGGTATTTTCTTTTATGATCATCGCAATAGATCATCGCAAAGTAACATCATAAATCATCAAAATTGGTTTGGCACAATGGCTATATTATCCACAATAAACTTGTCGTTGATCAAATAGATAGAATTTTAGAGGCTACCACTAACTTACACTGAAGCTTATCATAACACATGAATATTTAAAGAGCCATCATTTTGAACAAACAAGATCTAAAAGTATTTTTTTAATTTGTAACAAATATTAATGTGTTATCAAAGTTATTATTATTATTATAAACCGAAAGAAACCCAACTAATCTAGTTACCGAGCAACTCCAACAGTTTGAGAAGGACTTGGTATTCTAGAATTTTTACCAAAATCACAAAATTGAGCCTCCAACAAGTTGGCAAAACTGGTTGGCAAATTGGCTAACTTGGCATCCTTCCCCCTTCCAGGCGCATATATGCGCATACTCGGGTCATTTGGCATCGCATGTTTATCCAATTTGCCAACTAGTTTTGCCAACTTGTTGGAGGCTCAATTTTGTGATTTTGGTCAAAATTCTAGAATGTTAAGTCCTTTTGCCAAGCCCAAATAGCAAACTGTTGAAAAATGCCTCTTTTTTTACTTGGAATTTGGTTTTAAAACTTGGCAAATCTATAGATTTGCCAAGTAAGTTTTGGTAAACTGTTGGGGTTGCTTACATGTCAGTTGCCTTTGAACCATTCATCTCATGTATATCCATCATAAATCTCATCGAGCAGCTAGACTCATCAGCACCCCTTCCATCTTTTTCGTTTCAGAAAAAATATAGATATAGATTACTATATAAAACTAAAAAACAAGATGATCATATTAGAAAAATTAAGGGAAACTTATAATAAAAAAGAAACCAAAGAAAGATAACTCGATGGTCACTCCTAGATTCTCTCGATGCTGAGTTACTTGCATGTTTGGAGGGGTTAAGAATGGCTGGCTTGGTGGGACTGTCTCAAGTAATCTTGGAAGTCGACGCTAAAAGGAGATGAATTTCGTCTCTCAGCTTGGGTGTAGTCATTACGGAAATTCGGCTATAATTAATGGCACAACTTAGTTCTTTCAGTATTTATAAATGTCCATTCGATGGCTGACACCCTAGCTTGTAGCGTATGGGAGTAGTCGTGTACCGTGAACAAGTCATTTGGAATGATGTACTGTTTATAGAGTAGTGGGCGATAGCGTTCCGGCCAACGAGTAATAAAGTTTTACTTAAAAAAAACAGCCAAAACAACTTGACCAGACTCCAAATAAAGCCACAAACGTCTTTTGTTCGACTCATAGGGTCAAGTCAAATAAAAGGGAACTGCTAGCTAGCCTCCAGCATGTCGACATCTAGCCAATATATGTAAAAGTAATATGGCACGAGAACTTCTTCCCTCCTATAATTAACAATGACGCACACAAAAATACAGAAGACTAACACGGTATTTAATAATTCGGTGATGATGCAAATCACCATCATTAGAACATATCTGCCCTATTTCTCTTCATAATCCTTGGTTTTCGTCAACATAAGAAAAATCTCTCCAACAACTCCTAATCCTTCCTCCTAAAATTTACGCGAAATCCTCTGAAGAGCGGAAAAAGATAAAGATTTATGAAAGGGTTCTAGATGCAAACTAAATGTACAGGAGAGAAAGAATATATAAATTTGGTTAAAACAATTTATAAATAGCATATGATTCCTGATGTAAAAATTATCTTCTATACTTTAGTAGTGAATTATTAGAAACTATTGGAGATGGTGTTCTTTCTTTCTACCAATACATTTTGGGAGATGGAAAACATAGACTTTTTGGGAGGAAAATTTAGAACACCCTTAGAGAATCTCAGATCCCCTGCATGCAGAGGAACACATGAAAAAATTTTAAGTCATGATGCACACAAAAGTACAAAATTATTGAGTAGTGGTGATTTTCATCGTGACTGAATTATTGGCATACAGAGTAACACATACTAATATTTTTGAGTCATGATGCCCAAAAAGTACACAATTATTGAATAGTGGTGATTTGCATCATGGCTGAATTATTGGCATAATTTTAATTTTTGTATGCGTTCCTCTATAGGTAGTTAATAGAGTAAAATGCACCGGAGGTACCTATGGCGTTTTTCTATGTAGGTATTCAAACTATCAAAACAACTGTCTGGGTACCTTAACTTTCACCGAGGTGCACGTGGGTCCTTCTGCAGCCACATCAGCCTAAAATTTTGCATAAACCCCCCTCGTTCTTTCTTTTCCTCGTTCCTCGGTCCAACCATGGCGACCAAAAATGCCGCTGCAACAGCAACCGGTCGATGGCTGCCGACGACGCTAGCAGCGGCGGGCTGTTCCGCTCCCGCGTGGTTGCGAGGGCGCTCCAGCACGTGGCGCAGGTCGTTGGCATGGTCGGGCTCCGCCGAAAGTTTCAGTGCCACCGGGCGGAGGTATCCTCCCAGTCATCTGCGGTTCATTGAACTTTAAGATTCGTGTGCCCAAATATCAGCTCGTTGTCTGTATACTACCCAAAGTAGTTCATTACGCCCGCTTTCGTTTTAATTGTTTCTATCCCGTTCTTCGACCGCTACACTGTTTCACCTACCACTGGTCAGGACCGATTTTGTTTTTTCCTATCGCCGTCATCTGTGCTACACTGTGGCAAACTCGATTGCATTCATGCATGTTTAGGTGGTGGTAGGTTGGTTCCTTTTTTTTTTTTCTATTTTCTAATTTTCGATGGAGTAGCAGGGACCACTTCCAGATTGTAGCTGTACTCCTTTCATTATAAGATGAATTCGTAAAACAAATTTCTAAAAACATTCGCAGTACAAGAGGTTCATTTTGATGTAATTATGAATATTATTTAGACAATTTCAGTTACCGTCTTTAATAGGCATACTTGTTGAGATTAATTAGAATTAATTAATTAGTTGATCAATTAGTATAAATCCTATAATTAGCATGTGCTTAATTATGTCATTAGTAGAGCCTGCTGTTTAGGCCTTTGGCACCAACAAAAGACCTTTTCCCTTTGTCTCCGTGACAAAGGAAACTGACTCATGTATATATATATGTAAAACTGTTCATCAATACAACACATCGATTCATTCGATCTAACTTTTTCTCTAACACGTTATCACGCACGCATGCTTTGCAACTGCTGACGCTAAGAGGCAGAGAAGAAGGAAGCGAGAGTTCGCCAGGGACACGCCGGAGAGTTGGCCGGCATCGCTGTTGAAGGACTCGCCGGAGACAAGGTCGCCGGCGTCGCTGTCTCCCCTTCACACGCTGATTTCCTGGGTGAGGAAGATGAAGAACGGTGGCTATCCGGCACAACTTGCTGGATCCGTCCTTCGTAATCCAGAAGACCAGGATCAAACAAGAACCGGGGAGGCGCCCCTTCGGCCCCTTCGGTCGGTGCAGGCGGTTGCGGCCTCGCGCTGCGGCTAGCACCGCGTGAAGACGGCCTGCCTCCCGACGGCCAGTGGCACCGCACGGCCTCGAGCCTGCTGTTGTAGCCTGGGCCTGACGGCTCCTTCCACGTCCGCGGACTGCAGACCAGCGCATGTGGCCTTGCGGTGCGGCGGTGGACGGCTCCTGCTGTGGCCTCGCTCCGGCGGCCGATCCGAACGGCGATTGGCTGAGGAGCCTACACGGCGGCGGTGTTTTTTTTTTCACGAGCGCCGAAAGGCCGAGCGTCGATTTCCAGTGGAAACCGTCCGTGAGTCCCTGGAAGCCAGGAATAGATAAGGTTGTGCCTTTTTGCACATAAATCCTTACCACACATTACTGTATTTCTATTTTATGTTAGTCCTCGATATATTTGCCGCAATATATTGTATTTATTTCTAGTATAAATGCTTGTTTTAAATCTAAGTTTAAACGAAATCGATGCACGTTATTTACCCTTGTAAATATGGTTTCTAAGGCCTATGAGCCGTTAGAAAGTGCATCATGATACTTTATATTGCGGTGAATTTACTATGTTAATATTTAGATATACTTTTTGTGTCTACGGCATTATGTTTTAGTCATGGACTTTAACATTGTTTGTACGGAAGAATTTTTACTTCTGTACATTGTTCAGACCAAAAAATTGTATGTCTAAATATACATAGTTTGTCGATTTTGTTGCTTGGCAATTAATTTTAGTTGCAACAAGATTAGATCCTCTTAATTACTTGACTGTTAATTAAGGATGGATTTAGGCCTAGGTTGGCCTAGGCTGGATTGGCAAAATGGCAGTCACACCATTTTTGCTTGCAAGGCTAACATAGGAAATGCATATTTTGCTCGATCCTATCGGATTTTGCATTAATTATGCCACTCTCCAACTATAGCACTATGTGCTCGGTAAATTTAGTACACTAGCATATTTGTGTACTTTGTTAACCTTGTTAATATTTTGTCTTCATTGTTGTTGCAATGTACTGTTGTATATTGACATTGTATATATAATTGTGGTTTATTTATATTACTATACAATGTCTTGTGTTTCTCTATCATATTTTTGGAGTATGTGGTGCACCAAATCACCCTTAGCACCACATATTATTACACTTGCGACTTGATAATTTTATTTTTGGCTTATGTTGGTGCACCAAAACCCCCTATTTTGCACCAACATATTAGTTGCAATTGTAATTTTATGATAGAATTGGGTATGTTGGTGCCCCAAACCACAACTTTTTGCACCACATACAAGTTAAATTTGCTTGTTGACTTAGTTGCAATTTAACTATGCCACCTATAGTATTAGAGAATTTTAATTACTATAGATTTTCAGTTGCAATATATATCTTGTTTATTTTGGTTATATACACAAGGTAATGGAGTTTATGGCATTGGCTGCGTTTAATTCTCTGTGAATTATCCTGCCTAGAGACCATGCCATAGCAGTGATCAAATCACCCACTACTGAGAGGTCTACATCTTATTTCTTTGAAACTTGATGATTACCTACACTTGTGTTTTTACCCAAAATAAAGGTTTTGGATTGGTATCTTCATCATATTATTTTGATATTACACAAAATAGTAGAGACACGAGCAAAGGCTGCATTTAATTCATTTATGAATTATCTTGCCCGAGACCGTGCTTAGGCAGCAATATATTTGCCTACTATAAAGATCTACTCTTTGTCTTTGAAATAGAGATTATCTTGTCTTGTGTTTATCGAAATTTGGTTGTATGGTCGACACAAATTTGTGATTACCTACAACAATCCAACACTATGATAAGATATAAACTTTAAATATTGCAACTTATACTACAATTATTACCATGTTAATTTCAAAATTACCATTAGGTAAATAATTAATTCATGGTATTGTATTTGAAATTACAACATCACCATAGTGATTTCGAGTTTACCATAGTTGTAAATTCATTAAATCAACGGTTTGTCACATGTTGTGGATATTGACTTCAGAGGAGTCTGTTGAATTCGCTCTCTATGGCATCAATATCCCACATGGATAATGGACATTAATATTGATTTTATCCCATAAACTAATAAAACATTTAATGCCCTCAATTATTAGGTGTTGTTTATTATAGATCGAGAAAATAGTATCTTCTGTTATTAAGGTACTACATATCCATAAAGATTATTCAAGAATATCTTATGGAAACAATTGCACATACTCTATGGCATACTATTTAGGAGTATTATGAACAAAAATAAACTCATATAGCTTGAGGCTAACCATGAGTCGATCGTATCTCTAGTTTTTCAAACTAGATGACTATGATCATATGTATTGTTCATACAATTTGCTTCCAATGACGGAAGCAAAAGGCCTATGTGCAAATAAGTTATGACAAAGTTGAACCCCACAATGACAGAATAATGTCATATAGGTGGTCGTGTTTAGCATAATGCTAAACAAGGTCATACTCTTAATTTTTGAGATTGATCTATATCAAAAGTTAATAAGGGATAAAATAGTAGCTAAGACATAAGATTTGAAGTATTTTTCAATCTTAATGCGAAGCTACTAAGGAGGTTGATTTTGTTGGATCTTTCGGGATCACATCACAACACTCCTTTGTTTCTCATTAGAGAACATCAAATATATGGATAACATGATCATCGAATAAATCGACTGATATGTTCTGAGATTTGGAATAATCCATTGGTCCATTGCTATTATTTCATATTGTTCATTGAAGTATGTTGTAACAGTCTTGTTGTCAATGCATAAATATTATTGGTATCATATTGATGAATTTGATACTCAACAATATTTATGGATTTCTATATATTAGACGAGAATTTCATTGATTTCTTGTCATGTATAGATTGTACGGGTATCATTCCAATATGGATTGATTTGTACCTAGTGGACTTTTGTACCACATACTCTATAATTTAAGAAGCAAAATATTCCAGGTTCTTATGACAAGAAGAGGGAATAATTTTGGTCATCGCTAATATGATGCGATGATAGTTCGGTTTATTTTGCCACTATCATTCTTCCTATCGATACTTTGAGTTAATTACTAAGGATATTTAATTATATCCTATGTACTCGTATCTTATCAAATTATAGACATATCCAAAGGTGTTTTCATATGGAAACACAAAAAGACAACATTGGATAAGGCACATAAGTAATGAGATAGGTCTCATTTTTGTTGTATTATGCATACAATCATTCCCCGTACAACTTGTTGCGTAGAAGAATTTTTCACATTGTTGATTTCTTCAAAGAGTTAGAATGGTCAACTTGGCCATCTAGAAGGATACGTGAAAAATTATTGCCAATTCTTTTGGTCTAGATTATCCCCTAGTAAGGTCACAATAAGTGCCATAGGAAAACAGATTTTAAGACCCTCTTATCTTAAAATCAGATTGAATACCTTAGATTCCTGGAGCATATTCAAAAGAATATGTATTGGTCCGATACACAGATTGTATGGACAGTTCAGGCATTTCATGGTTGTAAAGATACATCCGCGAGATGATCTAGAGTGTAGAAGTATTTACACTCAACCATGCATTTGGTAGATAATGCCTCTCCATATGAGCATTATCCTGAACATTACTAAACTTTTGTGCCTACAATGACGATTGTAAGGTATAATACAAGTTTAGTTAAATATCCAAAAGAGGATAATTGGAATCTACAAGTATGGCATTAATGTCATAGGAAAACCATTATTAGTAAATTGCTATTGCCAACTTCGTGTTGGAGTCAGGTAGATTTACACACTCCTAATTTATGATTAACTGCATATCCCCTATATGCATTTAGTACGTGGGAATCCACTAAGATTTCCTATTTGCGTAAGATTTGGGTTACGTTGTATACGTACCAATCTCACCACCACAAAGATACATTGATGGGTTCACACAGAAACTGGGGATCAACGAGAGATTTCAATTTCCGTCGATTATTAAGTATTTAGATCTCTTATGGAGGATCTATTTACAACCCGTATGCTGGTTTCATTGAGCTTTTCTAGGCATTAGGGGGAGATTAGTACCATATATAATGCCCAGAAACTAGAATGCATAAAGCATTTTTAGCTCAGGATCACGTACTAAATGAATTGAACATTGTGTTCAAAGAATTGTAGATTTGCATAAGTACTGCAAATAATCCGCCAAATGCATTTACTGATTATAATCCATTGCAAGTATGTGCCAGAAATTGTAGTGGTATTAGTAAACCACTCAACTCCCTATTGTAAATAACGGGGGAGTAGTATGGCCATAAAGCGGATTATTCATGCTAGCAATAGAAGGTTTTCCTTCTAAGATAGTAAATGCAGGTCAACCTATATGGTTGGCAATACTATTGGGTAAACATTTGTTATTACCCTGTGGATATATGCTATCCACAAACCCGGATCGTAGAGCCGATATCGGAAAGCACGACTCTCGTTTGAGGAAGTCACGATGAGTCATTCGGGGTTATTTGAGTTTTTAATAGACGGAGAATTATATAATAGAAAGTCTAAATTTGTCGACAAATACATCTCTGGATAAATTGTATACAATATTCCAAGTCATCCAGTTACTAAGACCATGGAAGAGTGCTTTGTCACTCTTACTTTGGATTGGAATTTGTTGAGTAATTGTAGTACATACGAGATAGTCTTGCTCACCGGAGAAGAGGTGTTTTGGGCTGTGATGCCAACACCTCATTGTACCTTCTTTGTGGGTACAAAATGTTTTCATCCTAAGATTGGATTTGGAACAATATGGTGGTGAGTTATAAAGCAAGACTAGTAGCACAAGGGATTTTTACGCAAAGCCCAAGCATTGATTCTCAATGCAAGTTATTCTCCATAGTAAGTTATAAATATCCGATACTACCTTTTGATTGGTAGTACAAAAGCATCTATCATTGCTGTTGATAGTTGATAGATGTAGTGATTGCATATATTTATATGATCACTTGATTTGGAGTATTTGTGAAGCTTCCGGAAGGAGTTCACATACTCAATCCTTAGACATAAAATCGCAACATATATCGTGTATTGCTTAAGTCAATATGTGGCTTTAAGCGAGATAAGTTGGATTTGGTACAATCGAATTTGAAAGTATTCCTTGATCAATTAAAGGGATACAAGATCGATTACACGTGGTGTTCATTTTGAAGTTCCCGATTGGATTTCAAAGTATTATATGATTGTCAACAATCTTGACATCATTGGGAATGAACACTTTGTAATCTAAAGACGGAGTTTGAGATGAGAGATATGGTCTCGAACCAAAATTTTCATTTTGTGTTTAAGATCCAAGTATCTTCTCCCGGATTTGTACTAAAGCTATCTATATCCACATCATATTGAGTAATTCGATATGAAGGTATATCCTATGGTTGTTCAACCTCACGATAGAGGAAGATTGTTTTATACCATTGTGATTGAGACGAGATATTGGCACAAGTTGTTCATTATCTCGGTGCTATTTATGCGCTAACATATCTTGCAAAAGTTCCCGGCCGGATATCTTTTGCAATGGTTTGCTATCCAAATAGCAGCGCTATTCTACCATTTGTTGGTAGATTGAAGTTATGAATATCTCTTGATATTTCAAAATAGCACATGTGGTTTTTGGTATAACCCATGATCCGATTACGTGGATATTACGATTCTGCTCATTTGATAAGATCTCCAAATTCCAGATCATTGAAATAAGCTTTACATAACAATCATTCTGATATTGTTTTCATAAGGCTTCACATGAATGTGTATAGCTAGTCAGAATGATATATCACATATTGATATTATGTGATATTGATTCCATTGAATCAAAAGTCACTATCTTGAAAAGGTAATGCATCTTGTGTTGTCTAGATAAGAACAAGTTATACTTAATGCAATATTTTTGCATTAAGATTGTTCTCCTATAGGTTATATGGACATACGAACATTTGCAAACTAAGTCTTGTGATAATCTTGTAAAGATATCCACAAAGTCTACCATACTCCACATTTCTTATGTGTTGAGTACATTGGTATGAATTTGATTAATTAGTTTGAAGTTTGCAAGTATCAGGGGGAGAATCTCCCTGATTGATAACTTGTTATCAAGGGGAGAGTCTCCTTGATTAATAACTTGTTGCAAATATCATATTGCACTCTTTTCTTTGTATGAGTTTTTTCCATTGGGTTTCTCATATAAAAGTTTTTAGTGAGGCAATATCAACACAAGATTATGTTGTATTATTCATTTTCCCCACAGGGGATTTTTGACGGATAATATTAGGACATAGAATGCATTGTACTCTTTTCTTTGTGTGAGTTTTTCCTTTTAAGGTTTCTCACATAAAGTTTTTGATGAGGCAATGGCAATACAAAGGTGTATGCTATATCATCTAGTTTTCCCCACCGGGGTTTTTGGAAGATGATATTCGAAGCATATTGACCCTATGGTCAAGGTGTTTTTAGACTAAGGCTTTGAGTTTTCTCAAAGGGTCTAATAACATTGGTGATTGTATATCGTGGAGTTTCTCCTTATTTTTCCCATAGGGTTTTAAGGAGTTTTGCCCGATATGCTTTGGTATTACTTTGGTTTTTCCCACAGGGGTTTTCCAAAGATTCATTTTGTTAAATCACAAGTAAATGTCATATTATCTATTTTCCTCATAGAGGTTTTTAAAGATAATATATATGACATATTGATCTTTGATCAAACTGTTTTTAGACTATGTCTTTAGGATCACCTAAAGGGTCTATTAACATTGGGAGTTATATATATATCACGAAGTTGCTCCTTATTTTTCCCACTGGGTTTTTAAGGAGTTTTGCGTGGTATATCTATATACTTTGGTTTTTCCCACAGGGTTTTCCAAAGCTTCAAGACATTTACAGATGAACAAGAAATGGTGCCTACACAAGATCAATTGATCAAGGGGGAGTGTTGAGATTAATTAGAATTAATTAATTAGTTGATCAATTAGTATAAATCCTATAATTAGCATGTGCTAATTATGTCATTAGTAGGCCTAACCGTTTAGGCCCTTTGGGCACCAACAGGCACCTTTTCCCTTTGTCTCTGTGACAAAGGAAACTGACTCATGTATATATATGTAAAACTGTTCATCAATACAACACATCGATTCATTCGATCTAACTTTTCTCTAACAATACTTATGTTAAAGTACTTAAAAAAATGTAGGATTAGTCGGGCAGTAATCCACCCATTTTGAGCCGGTTGAGTTTGAGAACCAAAATCAATTTTGTCTTAACTGTAATTAAGCATGAACCATATGCTGTGCAGAATGAATACCGCAATCAGTACCACTGAGCATCAACCATATGCCGTCGGGGATTTCACCTTTTTAAAATTTACATGTAATGAGCCTCAAGTTTTTAGTGGTGATCTTTTCCTGCTTTGCTTCGTAATATATATAAAAATTTAATTTTGTCCTGTTTTGCCTACTCCACGTCGTTACTTGCTAGGTGATGACCATTTCTCTCTCTTTAGTTCTCAAGGACGTTTTTCTTTTTGTGCATTTGGTCCAGTGCTTTGGATCAGGAGCGTTCCAACTCGCCGTATACCGGTATACGCGCACCGCTTTTTGCATTCCGGTCTGCCGCGTTTGTCTTCGTGTGTTGTGGTGCATTGCAAATCACGCTGCTCGCTGCACGCAGGCCTGTTGATTGTGACCTGCTGCTGTGCATGCTGGCTTTATTGAAATCTCATAGCTATCCGTTGCCATCATTCAATGAATTTTTTTTATTCTGTATTTTTGTGGAAGCTTTTGCAGGAGCTGCAGGTCGCAAGAAGATAAGTAGCCATGTGGTTTATGGGTCAATATTGTTAAAATGTCCACGACCCTAGATTCCTAAAGGCTGGATATAGTTTTATGTATCGAAGATGCGCACCATTAAAAAAATTATCATGTAGCACTAATGCTTTCCTTGTATGTATAATATGAGTTTGATAGTGTATTTATTTGTTTTCATTTTTGTGTAATGCATAGAAAAATTCCAGAATCCACTAAATATGTACTCCCTCCGTCTAAAAATAATTGCATATCTCATTTTTCGAGAAGTCAAACTCTTTCAGTTTTGACTAAATATATAGAAAATAATATGTCTAGATCCCTAAATATATTTATTACAAGAGTATGTTTCAGTGTCGACCTAATCATACTTGTTACATATAGTAAACATTATTGTGTTTTATATACACTTTGGTCAAAATTAAAAAGGTTTGACTTCTCTTAGGCTAGTCTCAATGCATGTTTCATGGGTGTGTCATGCACATTAAATAGTGTGCCACATCAGCAAATTGCTGACTTGGCAGGGTCATTAAATGAGTGAGTTTCATCAGATGAGAGAGAAGTTTCATCCCCATGAAACTCATTTGGCTCGATTACCTAGTTTGCAGTCTTGGTAACTGTGTCATGAAACTATGCATTGAGACTAGCCTTAAAACTTGATGTGCAGTTATTTTGAGACGGATGAGTAATGCTTTTTAAACCCGCATACTAGACAGGTGGCTTCACATGGACGGATTAGTGCTGGCTTGGCTTGTCTGTTTTTCTCGGCCTTATTGAGATGGTTAGAAATTTCAATTCGAACTCTTGTAGCACTTTCGTTTGTATTTGCCAATTATTGTCCAATCATGAACTAACTAGAATTAAAAGATTCATCTCATGATTTATAACCAGACTATGTAATTAGTTTATTTTACCTATATTTAGTGCTTCAAGCAAGCGGCTAAAGATTTACGTGATAGAGAGAAAGTGAAAAAAAACAAACAATTTTGAGGTAAACTAAACAAGGCCATGGGGCGGAGCACTATTTAGATGCAGTACGGGATGCTATTTGATGTCGTCGTACGTTACAGACTCACTACTGAAGCTCTGACATCAGTAAAGCTGCATCTATTGATTCTTGACTTTTTTTTTTATCTCCCGTCAGTTTTTGACACTTAACGGTGTTAACTATGAGGTAAATATATCATTTTACCCCATGAACAAAAATAAAAAAAAACATGGTTTATTTATTCATTGTACACTAGAAAAGACCGCGACGTTGCCGCTTGTGGCCATGGACGTGGGCCAGTGGACGTGCCCATTGTATGATCCTTGTTATGTGTACAAATAAAATCATGAGAAAGCAACAATTTCAGCATGCATCAATGATCTAATATAAGCATCAATTTCAGCAGTAATCTCAAAAAAAAAACATCAATTTCAGCATGCTACCTATGCATCAAGATCAATACATGTTGTACTGTGGCAATATGGTGACGATCACAGTGGACCTTTACCTAACCTTCAAACAGTTGTGCATTGCTACACTGTACTGATAATTGATAATAGGATACATTTGGCTAATTTGTTGACCCTGTTTTTACAAGTTGTGGTTTCCCGTTTATCTCTCAGCCTGCATCTAATTTTGCTCGTGTCATGTTCTCCCTACTTGAAATAAACCAATTAGGAGTGCAGTGTCAATGCAAACTTTTGCACACAGAATAAGCTTTTGTTCGTTAAAAGAGGCCTGATTTCCTAAGTGCAAGTTTTATGGAGGCCTAATTTATTTGTCGCTCGAGCGACAGTAGCTTGTCCCCAAATATTTGTCGCTCGCTACGAGTGGCTAGGCTGTAGCTGTGAAACCATACAACACTGTGTGCATGCACTTGAGAAAGCAGTCCTAGCAGTCCTACCCTCTATTCCCAACCACACAAATTTATGCATAAAAAAAGAAAAGACTGCATGACGTCCCGTCACTAGGCCAGTTCAGGTTGCATGCCTCTTGTCTTAATACTCGTGCCATCTCCCCAACGACAGATAAAAGGGGACAGAGGGAGTAGGTTGCCTTCTATAATTACTTATGTATTTTTCAAGATTCACCATATATCAAAAATAAATAGATTTCAATACAAATGTATCAAAAATATGGCATTTAATATTTTTATGATGTAGTATTCATAAAGACAAATCCAACAAAATTTGTATCACTAAAATTGGACCAATATTCATCATGATATGATTTTTCAAAACTTTTTCGTATATTCTAAAAATCCTTTTTTCTAAATAAAACAAAAATCTAATATGACAACGCCTTTGCATCTGGGCCCTTGGGGTTTCCAAAAATTAACCGAGCCATGGTCTAAAACTCTTTCTCTCTTATGACTTTTGCAGTTAAGTCTAGAAAGTGTAATAAAATCAAGGATGAACCCTTCTTCAACCTTTTTCTTGCATTTCTTTCTTTCTAGATCTCCCAACAAACGAGGATGACGATTGAGCGAAGGCCTCGTCTTGCCATCGAAGGTGTGTGGTCCATGTTTTCCCACCAAGCTTGCACTGATTCTCCTGGCACCCAGGCGGAAGAACGCAACCGCTCATTACCCGACCATATTGCAATGCCCTCCCGAGATACGCCTAGTATAGCGGCAGTCTTGGAATAGGTGGACACAAGATTCTTGACTGCGCCTGCACAAGGGGCATACTCCATTATTTGGCCATCTCCGTGCTTGCAGTCTATCCGCCGTCCACATTCTATTTTGGATGGCTAGCCATGCAAAGAATTTGTATTTTGGTGGTGCCCAAACTTTCCAGATGAGGCGCTTGAAATTTGTCACCGTTGCTCCAATGAATTGTGCATGGTAGGCCGATCCCGTTGCGAATTTTTCGTCTGGGTTAAATTTCCAAACGATGCTATCCTCCCTGTCTGGATGTAGCTCGATGTGGTTAAGAGCGTTCCAAAGCTGGACATATTCTACGAAGTGCTGGGAGGAGAAGCTCGTATGCCGCAAGTCTCTGATCCACGCATTATTTTGCGTGCCCTCTCTGATTGACTTGTTTTTATTTTTTGAAATCTGGAAAATATTTGGTGCTATATCTCTAGACAAGGGACTGTTGTATACCATCAAACTTGGAAATCTTTTAGCGTTCCTGGATAGGACTCTTACCTTTTCTTGTAAGATATAGAAGGATATTTCTCCTTGCCGTGGGTGGTCTGCCTGCTTTTCTTCTGCTCCACTGAGTATTATGGATGCAGTAAGACTCATTGACTCATTGGCACTTGGTGACGACGCAGCTCTCCTTCTTGATCTATATATTCAACCACCCGTGTTACATCTTCCGAATGCTGGGATTTTATTATCCCATCGGCACCATTCGGCGCTCGTCGCCATGGAGTCACTCGGATCCGTTTGTGCCATGGACATGGAACTCGGATCCATTTGTGCCATGGACATGAAATGGCTGCATGAGCACCAGTGCGGGCGTTTGATGATGGGTACGATGCACTGAAAGCTGGACAGTCTGTACACAAGAGGCTTAAATGCTGAGCAGTCAATTGTCTCCTCCGTTTCCCTTTTCGATCGTTGAGTGCCATCCTCATTTATTCCTTGTTATGTTAGTTCACACGTCGGTCCAACTACCACCTTGTTACAGTTGGTCTCGTGATTATTAAAACCCGCGGTTCTAATGATGCTTCACTGCGTGAGTCCGTGCGCGTCCGTTATTGAATCCTAGCCGTTGGATAGCGGGGGATACCTCCGCCCTGGGGCACCGCGTTCGCGTTGGTCGTGCTCCTTCGCGCCTTCGCCGAGTTCCCATGGGCCGCCGTCCATCTCCGCGACGAAGGTCGCGGCGGCGTCGGGGGTAACTACGACGATGGCCGCAAGGGTGCGGCGCCGGGGCCCGGGAGGCTGCACAAGTCGTCGTCGCTGAACGTGGCGGCGTCGTTCACGCGGGTGTGCCTGTGCGCTCCCATCTCCTCGTACAACGCCGAGTCGCTCTAATGCTTCCAGGCCGACCACCCCCACCCCCCCCGCAGCTACAGCTACTCGTGCGCATCGTCGGCATCCGCGTCCGGCGGGTGCGGCGTCAGCCCACTGGTAGCGCCTCCGCCGGCGAGCTGCCGCACGCGGGGCGCGGGGGAGGCCGCTGGCCGGCGCCGCGGGCAAGGGCAGCCCGGCGACGGCGGCAAGCGGCTCATGTTCCGCGGCAACTCGCTGACGGACGACATCCTGATGCGGCGGCTCGTCGTGGACGAGGAGGCCACGCGGCGGCGCAACGAGATGGAGGTCATCCGCCGGCGCCACGCAGCCGCGTCCAAGCGCCGGCGCCTCGTCCCCAGCCCGCTCCGCCGCATGGCGCTGCCGGAGACATCGGAGTCGGAGGCCAAGGCTGAGGAGGAGACACCCGAAGCGCCTGCAGCAGCGGGAGCTGGAGCCGGGAGGCGGGAACGGACAGCCGCGTGGCAGCTGCAGTAGCCTAGCGTAGCATGACGGAGCGTGTGTTCCCTGTCCTGTTCCTGTGGTGTGCTAGCTTTCGATCAATCGGCTCGCCGTCGCGCTCTCTGCTTTTTCCTCTGTTGTTTTCCTCTTCCGCTGTTGCTGCCTGTCATGCAGCGCGATTGCGAGAAGGAGAGTCTGGAGCAACGCACAGTTTGAAACAGAATAGTAGCCTCTAGCTGGCAACCGCAGCTAGCGTCGGATCGGATGCTGACGACGATGACGGGGGCCTCGCTCGCCTGTGCGCCTGTGACAGCCACCGCGTCCATTTCCGCTTCTGGTTCTCGTTGCGTTGGCTGGCAACCTGTTGCGGGCGCATCACAGAGGACGCATGGCGCCGCAGAGGCGGCCCATGGGAACTCGGCGAAGGCGCGGAGGAGCATGACCATGCCAACAACCTGCGCCGCGTGCAGGAAGGCCCTCGCAACCACGCGGGAGCGGAACAGCCCGCCGCTGCTAGATTTTGACGGCAGCCATCGATAGGTCGTTGTTGCAGCGGCATTTTTGGTCGCCATGGTTGGATTGGGGAATGAAGAAAAGAAAGAGCGAGGGGGTTTATGCAAATTTTTAGACTGACGTGGCTGCACAAGGACCCGTGTGCACCACGGTGAAAGTTGAGGTATCTAGATAGTCGTTTTGATAGTTTGAGTACTTACATGGGAAAACGCCAAAAGTTTAGGTACTCCCGGTGCATTTTACGCTGCATTTTATTCTAGTTAATATCATTGACATAAAGGGTTTTAAATATTAATTGTATAAGAATTTCTTTTCTTGACATATCCTATGATAAAATCTTAGGTCTATGATTTAGAGAATATATAACTTTGGCTTTAACAAAAACGTTATCATAGTTACTTTGGAGAGAGAATTAAATAAAATAATCTTTGACAGTCAAAGACTGTGTAGGTTCATAGCAAATGTGTAGTGTGCAATAGAATAACAATGTTGTAAATATAAACTCCAAGACTTTATAGATAAAACTAGGCGGCGTGCCCGCTCTTCGCGCGGGCGGAAAGGAGGCGGGAAAAAAGTGTGAAGAGGGGAACCAAAAAAATAAAAAAAAGGGCAAAGGTTGTTAACGGATGCATACTGTTCATAGCGGGCTGATATTGTTCATAGTGACCTATTCATAACGCGTGTTCATCTTCTACTACAAAAACGTCAAATGGACCCGTCTACCACGCGCGGTGGTGAAGCCGCTGCACGGTTGTTGCTCGGTAACTCCTGTGTTGCGCCGACATGTGGGCCAGGCAACCTGACGCACGTCGCCCACCTCGCCTCGCAGTCGCCTCCGCCCTCCGGTCCTCAGCATTCGTCACCGCGACATCGCCCACCTTGGCACCTTGCATCGCGCTTGGCCGCCAGCCCGCCACGCCGCCGCACCACCTCCCCGCCATGTCGTCAGTCAACGCCGGATGACGCGGTAGCCGCCGTCTGCGTGGAGCAGCGACAAAGACCTCGCCCGTCGGCGGAGGCGGCGTCCGGTCGCCGAAGCCTGCGCCGTCACCGGGCCCGGCCAAGTCTGCGGAGGCCGTCCAGCCGTTGCCTGCCCCAGACTCGGTCCTGGCGCCATCTGCGGGCTGCTTGCCCTGAGCTTGGCCTCAGCCCCAGCTCCCATCTGCGGTGGAAGAAGTCTTAGCTGCAGTGCTACACACGGCCTCACCGACGACAGGGGTGGGGACGCCCAGGGCACGAGGGACGTGGAGGCGTAGGGATCTGGATGGACAAAGAAGGAGGATTGGAGGAAACGCCGAACTCGACGAAGTCGCCGACGCCCGGCCGTGCAGGCCTCGTCGAAAGTCTTCAAGAGTGCGAAGCGGTTGGACTGGGCCGCCAGAGGACAAGGGGACGCCATGGCTAGCTGCTGGATTGCTCGAGGCCGTGAGTTTGGATGGTAATTGCAAGGTCGGTCCTATCCTGTCGCCATCGTCCCTTTCGTCCATATTGTTCTCTCCATTAATCTCATCCTGCACGTATTTAGTGGATGAACAATTGAAAATTGGGAATCTACACTTTCAGCTATCAAACATGTTTATTGCCTCTTATTGTCTTCTTTGAACAGCAATCTGAATGGAGTTGAGCATAGCGACAATGACACACTTGGTTTAAAACTGTAGTTCCATTAGAAAGGAACCCTTTTTTGTTTGTATCATAAAACAATATTGTACCCTGGCAAAGGCAGCAATGTGTGTTGTGAATTCCTCAGCGACAAATCTGGACATTTGGTAGATAAATTGCACAATTAAGATTGTGAATATTGGTGAATATTCTAGAACAATGTCATTTCTACTTTAGGCCATGTATTGTATTGTTTTGAAATTTTAAAAAGGTGCTGCATACATTGTTCTAATTTATGTTTGTGTAGGTAATAGAGGCAATGGTGGCCATCAGGTGTTTCTTGACAAGGATGAGGAGAAAGACTATGAGTTTGATGAGCCTGACAACTGGGAACACGTCTCGATACTGAAATATGCTGGCATCGCCAACTCTGGTAACTGATGCACTTCTTTTTTGGAGTCTTTTAATTCAGATACTGAGAGCAACGCTAGCCCTGATCTCAATGGAGCTAGAAGCGCCTTGACCATGGTTGTAATTACTACTTGCATCGCTTTGACTTGTAGTCCCTTGATCATGTGTATAATTAGTTAATGGCAGATGAGCTCAGGACATTCCTAGAGAACACTCCTAATTTCAAAAGACCCTTAGTAAGTGCTTGTATTCAAACTAGCCTTCGAACATGCATCTAGAGTTAGACAAATCACTGGTTGACTTGCCCTCTTGCTTTTTGGATAAGTTGAGTTATCTCACCTGAGTCACATAGTAGCTGTTTAGTGTACTGGACTTTCAGCACATTCTTCTACTATAAGTCTATAATAAAGAAACCATAAATTGATTCTCAAATTTAAAGTAAAGTGCACATTCGACCCTAATATCATTTATCAGTTGCTCTTTTATACTTGCCTAGAGCCTTTTCATGTATGTATGAGTTGATGTGAAGTGAGGCTTTGCTTTAAATTTGATGGTAAATAATTGTTTTATCCTAAATCCTGGATTTTTGTTAGCTTGCAAAATTATATTCTTGTAACATACACCGATGGTAGCACTATCCTGTGATGATCAGCTGCCTCACTAAATATTTGCTTTCATGTTTCTTCAACTCATGATATTTGAAGCCATGAATTGAATTATTGTTGTTGTGGTGAAGTGTTTTGCAGACCAAAGAGCAGATGGTCCAGTCACTGCATGAAAAGCACAGCCGTTAAAAGGGTGCGTTTCAGATTCCTGATTCTTTTGGCTTGGTGTGCCTGGCATCACGGGAGGACAGATGTTTCCTTTGCTGTCAGCTTCTCTATCCTGTATCCTCATAGTAGACTGGTGCTTGATGCAGTATTGATTACCTGAAAAAGGACCGCATGAAAAACAGAGTAAAAAACCTATGAAAGTTTTTCATGATACATGAAACTGACACTTCTCTGAAAGTCATCATATTAGAGTGAGCATAAGTGTGTATCTATGGCCTCATCAAACCATCGCAATGTCATTTTGTTGACTTCTCTATTCTATAGCTAATGCCTTTGGGTGGCATTCAATATGTGTAGAATAAACCATGAGTTCCTTTTGGGATCAATCTGTGAGCAGGGGCAATTCCGCAATTGCATTTCAATGTCAAGCCTTGCCATTTCTATCATTCACCTAGACATAGTGGAGTTTTGTAATGAATATTTTTTTCAATAATAAGCATTGCCTTTATATTAATCAAATAATTTGAGGCACCAATGTATCATTAGATATTTTGACTGACATGACAAAAAATCACAGCGCATGGAACATGCATGATCCTTCAAGCCAATATAATTTGGATGGACCTGGTTTTAGATAAACTGAGGCAGTGGGTTTTTAGTTGTGCTCGTGTGAAAAAAAGTGCGAATACAAGGTTATTCTTCCCGTTGCAACGCACGGGTAGTCACCTAGTCACCTAGTAACGTGTATACATTGTTTCATAACGGGTACATGTTGTTCCAAAACGAATGCATAGTGTTCATAACGGGTGGGCACTGTTTCATATTGGATTCGCTACAGTACTCGTTGCTACAATATTCAACATGGGTGGAACAGTATATAGCCCGTTCACTACAGTTCCGACCCGTTGACACGGTGCTACAGTATCCGCGCTCGGTTGCTACAGTTCTACAGTAAAACAGTACCTGAGTGCCGTGCAGCAGTTGGCCTCTACAACTGTATATATTCTTATTGATTGATAATGCATGCTTGTTGTCTTTTAACTTTTCTCCCATTGCAACGCATGGGTACTTTGCTAGTGATAGGCTTAAATGAATAGATAGAATATTTTTTGTTTCAAATTATAAGACGTTTGATTTTTTTTTACCTCGACCGCTCGGATTATTAAAGAAATTATGTAAATGTATTTAATTTAAATTATTTTTCGATAACTTTTATTAGCAAATCAAGTCAGAACAAAAGATACGATATTTTATATAATTTTTTTAATAATAAGAGGAGCGGTCAAACGGTAAAAAAAGTTAAACATGACATGATTTGGTAGAGAGAGAAGAAGGGGCTTTCTGTAAATCGACTTTTCTTCCTCGTTCGAATAGTCAGCCCTGTAGCAGCGAGTGGAGGGGCCGCGCGTGGGGAAGGCTCGCCGGGCCGGCCGGTCGGCGGCGAGAAGCAGCGGCGCAGTGCGCGCAGGTGCGCGCAGGTGAGGCGGGGCCGAGGTTCTGGGCTGCAGCGGCGCAGTGCGCGCAGGTGAGGCCGGCGCGCTCGACCGCGCCGAGATGGCTGGCGGCGGTGGCTGGCGGCGGGAGCCACGCGAGGGGCGACGGCTGGCACGCAGGCGGGGTGGCGCGGTGAGGGCAGGGTGCGGCTGGCGGGGTGGCGCGGTGAGTGAAGTTACCATAGTACTATTAATTACAATAATTATTTTTCAAAACAAGATCAACGGGTGAAAAAAAAATCTATATATAATGTTTGGGTGGTTCTCTCAACTAGAAATTCAGCAGAGTTGGTAGCATGTTGCTTTCGTCGAGAGCCTAATTCTTTTGGCCACCTTAAATTGGCACTGTATCTTCTTCAATTAATTTGTGGCCTGTATAAGTAAGGATGGAATTAGGGAGGGCGGAACCGTGAGCCACGTTTATTAACTTCTTAGGCTTTGAAATAGTCTTGGTCAGAGCCATGCTCATGGTGCTAGCTGATCAATTGATACATCAGAGCCAATATCACCATGGCTCGTTAGCTGCATTGCTTTATTTGTTTTTGCTGTACTACTGCTTCTTAATATTTAAAAACCCTGCGTAGGTGAGATGTTCACTACTTCACAGGGTACACGCAACAGTCTGCCACTAGCTAGTTTTCAGGTTTTTAAAGAACTGTGTTGATCTGACAATTTTTCCATCTAAGGTATTTGTTTGATCTATATCTCATATTTGTTATTATTAAGTAGAGTGGAAGGGGTGCCATTGATTAGAATTAATGATCATTGGTCAATTATAGCTTAACACGATGTCATCTTGACAAGAAGTAAATCTGACATGATCTAGAGGCGTTAGAGGAAATATAAACCTAAAGACAGATGAACAAAACGGTAAGACTGTTATATACATTGAGTGCTCCAACTGGTCAATTAGCCAATTAAAAATTTATCAAGTGGGCACTTTTTATTGTACCATGATAAGGATTTTAATTGCACCACCCACTACTGTACCTCATGACTCAGACAAAGAAAGTGGTTGAATGGTTGGTCTACCTAAAGGATGCTTTGAGCAGAAGGCTGTTGCCAGTTTTCAGCAACTCTTCTTCCGTTGTATGTCCTTTAGCTCTCATCTGCTCTGCTCATGGTATGTCATTCTCGCTATGCTAAGCTCCGTGGCATCTGGTACTTAATAAAGCAAGAGCTCTGATGTCCTGCTTATTCTTCTCTCAAGACTTGTCTGATTTGCACCTATTGACTTGGGAGCAGAAGGTTGGTGCTAGGGACTTCATCCGTTTCTGTTGAACCCCTGTGAAGACCTGTTGGAGGCAACAAAATTTGCTTCGGTGCATCCTGATCTCCATATTCAGCACCCTCATATCAGTTGACTATTCAATTATTCAGGTAATTTTCTAGTTCTAGTAGGTCTAATTACTTAACTAGTAGAGCTTATTTTTCTTACTGTCTACTAATCTCTTGGTCAGATTACTGATTGTTCTCTGTCATCTATTCCATGTGCTGCTTTCTCCAAGCAATAGGTTTAAATCTCGTTGGTCATTGAGGAGATCTTAATGCTTTCGTGGGAAGATCATCTGTCCAAAACTGTTTCTGCAAGATGATTTCTGTTTATACTTAGTATCCACTTCCACTTGTTGGAAGATACTGTTTGTAAGGTAAGACTTTTAGCTATGATTCAAATGTTTACTTGTTTTTGTGATGCCACTGCAATTACAACATAAATACAGTGTGGGAGAATCTGATTATAGTTAATGTTCAAGAAGATGCATTAGAAAATTGGAATTCCATAAATTCACAAGACAAAATTTGCAATATTGTATTACTATGGTTACGTTGCCATTACCATAATTATATTTCTATACATTTTGTCTATGAGATGCTAAGTAAGATGCCTGTCAGTGTCCCTCCAGCAGAGTCAAACAAATGATAGATGATAGGCCACACTCATGTAAAGAACTAAAAACTGTTAATTGATACACAGAATAAAAAAGCATGTTAATACTTGACCTCACCGTACTGATTCATCAAACACCACTGACTGGAACATACTCGGTGCATTAGCTACTCATTCACATGTGTTCTGCTAACCTAGGAGTTATATATAATTGTTTACTGTAAGTGTGTTTTAACTGTTTCACAAGTACTAGTACTAATGCTATGTGATGCCACCTAAGAAGCCATCACGGGACATCCTTAACTTTCCTTTGCCATGAAAAAGAGAAAATTTAGATGGAAAACTAGCATTATCTTAGAGCCTCTGTTACAGCAATAAAAACTAATGAAGCTTTTCTTATTCTCAACAAAATTTAACACAAGTTGTACACTCATTTCCAGCTGCCAACTATGGCCATCATACTAGATTCTCTTGTTGGATCATGTGCTAAGAAGTTGCAAGATATCATTACAGAAGAGGCCATTCTGATTCTTGGGGTAAAAGAAGACCTTAATGAACTACAGCAAACAATGGAATATATACAGTGTCTTCTTAATGATGCTGAGCAAAAGAGAAATGAAGACTCAGCGGTTAACAATTGGCTTGGTGAGCTGAAAGATGCTGTTTATGAAGCTGATGATATTATTGACTTGGCCAAATTAGAAGGAAACAGGCTACTAGCAAACCATCCTTCACTAAAAAATTCTACTACATGCACAGGATTTTCATTTGTCACCTGTTTTCCTCATATTCAAAGACGTCATGAGATTGCCATTCGTATTAGGAATTTCAACACTAAACTTGAAAAGATTTTAAAGAAGGGTGAACAACTTAAGCTTAAGACTATGCAGCTGGAAGCAATTGTTTCAAAAGTGAGTCAGATGAAAACTTCCCCAATTGTGGAGCCTAACCTTGTGGGAAGGAAACTGCACTTGCGTGCACAAGGTTAGTGGATTTGATTCTTGCACACAAGGAAAAGAAGGCATATAAGATTGGAGTTGTTGGTACAGGAGGGGTTGGAAAAACGACTCTAGCCCAAAAGATCTACAATGACCACAAAATAAAAGGAAGCTTTAGTAAACAAGCATGGATTTGTGTTTCTCAACAAGACTCTGATATTTCAGTTTTGAAAGAAGTCCTTCGGAACATTGGGGTTGATTATAAGGATGATGAAACTGTTGGAGAACTTAGCAGAAGGCTTGCTATAGCTGTTGAAAATGCAAGTTTCTTTCTTGTATTGGATGATATTTGGCAACATGACGTGTGGACTAATTTACTCAGAGCCCCATTAAACACTGCAGCTACAGGAACAATTCTTGTCACAACTCGCAATGATACAGTTGCACGAGCAGTTGGGGTGGAAGATCTTCATCGAGTAGAATTGATGTCAGAAGAAGTAGGATGGGAATTGCTTTTAAAGAGTATGAATATTAGCAAGGAAAGGGAAGTAGAAAACCTACGAGTTTTAGGGGTTAACATTGTTCGTTTGTGTGGTGGACTTCCTCTTGCAATCAAGGTTACAGCTGGTGTTCTAGCGGCTAAAGAGAAAACTGAGAGTGAATGGAGAAAGGTAATAAGTAAAAGTACTGTGTCCACGAGCAAGCTTCCTAGTGAGCTAAGTGGAGCTCTGTGTTTGAGTTATGATGAGCTACCACGATATTTGAAGCAATGTTTTTTGTACTGTGCCTTGTATCCTGAAGATTTTAGCATGCATCGTGATGATCTTGTGAGGTTTTGGGTTGCAGAAGGTTTTGTTGAAGAGCAAGAGGAACAACTTCTAGAGGATACAGCAGAAGAATATTACTATGAATTGATATATAGAAATCTCCTTCAACCAGACCCTTTCTTTGCTGACTATTCAAGGTGTAAAATGCATGATCTTTTAAGGAAGCTTGCTCAACATTTATCAGGTCCGGATAATTTTTGTGGAGATCAAAAATCACTAGAGGCTAGATCTCTGTACAAACTAAGACGTGTTTCAATTGTTGCTGGAAAGGAGTTATTAATTTCTCCTAGTGTTCAGCAGGAGCAGATTGGAGTAAGAACTCTTATTACTAAGTGTACTGCATTAAAGGTTGACAATGCAGTTTTCAGAAAACTCATAAAGGTCCGAGTTCTGGATCTAACTGGTGCAATTTTACTGAGTATTCCTGATTGCATTGGAAATTTGATCCACTTAAGGTCACTTGATCTTAATGGTAGTGACATATCTTATCTACCAGAGTCAATTGGTTCTCTTGTAAATCTTCGGATATTGAACTTGGATAATTGTTATGCATCGCACAATCTCCCATTAGGAATCACTCGATTATGCAACTTAAGGCGCCTTGGTCTTGATGATACACCAATACGTAATGTACCAAAAGGGATACACAAATTGAAGCTTCTTAATGACATAGAAGGATTTCCAGTTGGTGGTAGCTGTGTCAGCAGCAATACAATGCAAGATGGATGGAGCATGCAAGAATTGGATCCTCTTTTGCAGTTGAGGAAGCTTCAAATGGTTAAATTAGAAAGGGGGGCTACTTGTACCACTAATTCAGTGCTGATGGACAAAAAGTATCTAAAAGAATTACAGTTACAGTGCACTGATCGTATCGAGGATCCATATTCTAAAGATGATGTTATCAACATTGAGAGGACCTTTGAGAATCTAATGCCACCACACAACCTAGAATATCTAACTATTATAGGATTCTTTGGTTGCAGATATCCCACTTGGTTAGGTGCTTCTACCCATTTTTCATCAATAAAATACTTGCAGCTAATGCATTGCAAATCATGTGTGCATCTTCCACCAATTGGTCAGCTCCCCAGCTTGAAATTTCTAAAAATCCAGGGAGCAACTGCAGTTAAAAAGATTGGACCTGAACTTCTTGGCTGTGGGATGAACAATTCTCAGTCTAGAGAGGCAATAGCTTTCCCCAACCTTGAAACATTGGTCATATGGGATATGCCTAATTGGGAGGAGTGGTCCTTTGTTGTTGAAGTAGTAAGAGAAGCCGGTAATGAAGGAGGAAACGATGGATCTAATGCAAAGGAAAACAGGGAAAGCCGCCCATCTCCAAGGATGCAGCTGATGCCTCGTTTGAAGGAGTTGCAACTTGACAGCTGCCCCAAGCTGAGAGCTCTCCCGTGGCAGCTTGGACATCAGGTCACAAGCTTGAAGGAGCTGCAATTAAGAGATCTGGGCAGCCTTAAGGTGGTGGAGAACCTTCCATTCCTATCAAATGTACTTCTAATTGTGAACTGTCAAGGCTTGGAGAAGGTCTTGAATCTTCCCAAACTGAGAGAGATGAGGGTAACTCACTGTACGAACTTAAGACATGTTGAGGAGTTGGGCAATTTGGAGAAGCTCGGGCTTGACATCGGAATGCAGGACCTCTCGTCGCTGTGGATGCCTAGTCTGAAACAACAACGCCAGGACATAAGTGGAGAACATCTGGACATCTTCCTATATGTTCTTGACCTTGAGGCTGAGAGGCACATGGCTAGGCGGCAGCACAGGCACAAGGTACATTTGTGTCTTCTCTCTATCTTGTTTGATATTTAGACTCCAGATGCTCTGTTCCCTTGTTGTTTTGGCCATTAATGCTCCTTTTCTTGTTCTGTGTTATGTAGTTTTCACTAGCATCTTGATTTTCTGGATATGCATCTTATGGAGGAAGGATATGCATCTTCAATGAGGAAGAAGCAAATATCTATACTTGAACCTAAGGAAAGGCTCCTTGTTCTACGTAGCTTACACTTCTCTGTGGCGCTTGGGAACACAAGGAAAACGCAGTAGCAGGGCCTATTTGAAAGTTTGGTCTATGTTGTTCACCCTTGTATAGGTGTCTATGTGTGCACGTTTTGACAAAAAGTACCAGTATGATAATTGTGTCCATGGATGTTGTTATGATTTATGAGGCTTATATCATGCATGTTGCATGAATCTGTAGTTTCTGAACCTGTAGCATGAAGGACAACATATGTTGTTATTGTGAAATCTATACTTCTAATATAAACAAATCCCACTATAGAATTCTCTCAATATGCAAACTATCCACATAAGCAATCCACTAAACTTTCAATTATAGCCAACTAGAATATGTAATTATGATAGCTACCAGCCTACCACTTCATCCACTGACATTTATTTAGTTGTTCACATCGACGTGTCATCAAACCATTCATCAAAGCTACCACTTCATCCACTGACATTTATTTAGTTGTTCACATCGACGTGTCATCAAACCATTCATCAAAATTAATTTCAGATTATTTTAAAAAAAATTAACTATAATCCCCGCAACTATTCTCCTAGTATAAGTGAATTGTCCAACCCTACTCATCAGTAAGCATTTAAGTTCAACTGCTTTGGAAATGCAACTCAATATGGAATTAAAGCCAACGGTACCATATTGAGTTCCAATCCTAACTAGCGAATTAAATAAAATAATTGTTGTTCAATCCTATTCCACATCCAAGGTGAATTGTCAACCTTTCTCCATTAGTTTAAGATTTTGAGTTGAATAGGTCGGTACATACAACTCAATACTTATATCCTCAATTCTAGCTTGAGTTGAACAGTACAGATAACTCAATACTTACGTCTTTACTTCTAGCTTAGTATGTGTGCTTCCAATTGCCACTATGTAACCATGGTTGCTCAACCTAGATACAAGAAGAATACACCAACATATCATCCAATTACATCCAATAATTCTAACCTCCTGTTTTTCTTATCAAATTTCACCTTTCACTCAGACCTGGTAATGCCTGCAACTTTACAATGGCAGTGGTGAAGTGTTCGCAAGGATAGTGCAAACCGTGTCCGGTTGTATATTTGCATGTACGACAAATAGGAACAATAAGTGGATGTCGACGTGATGTTGCTGCCATTGTTGACTGAATTTACAAACTATTCCAAGCTCGCTTGTTTGAACGAGGAACCTCGGCGGTGCGGTCATTTTCCATGGTATCGAATGTGGTACTCTTATCCTGAGGAAAGCCACTGGTTTATGGACAATAGTGAATTTTGCACAGCAAAGGAATCTGTCTGATATTGCTGATAGGCACCAGATAAAAGCATGGACCAAAACTGAACTCTCCGCTTACTAAAACTGGATGCTACACTAATTGAAAGAATAGAGCTGGAAAATGTTTCATAAACCATGAGTTATAGAATCCTACTTTTTTTCTCTACTAAAAATACAAAATATTTGTTGAAATGTTAGATGATAAACTGACAAAACGTCGATATCCACGGTGCTTCACTGTGCGAGAACGACAAAAGGCTGGCGTTGTAAGGTCACGCTAGTTGTACATATTTCTGGACCCCTGACACATCAATTAGTTACGATCAACCCTCACCTAGCTTCGCTCAGTTTAGTTTTTCCTCCTGGGTTGATGAGGAAAAACATCACAATTCACAAGAACTATTATCTGTGACTGTGAGTGGTTGAAGTGAAGCAACGCATTTCCGTGTAATAAAGATGCATGGCTTTAGGAAAAGTTCGAGTGCTGCACACGCCCATTCTTCTTTTACCAGTTTGCAGATATTATGACTAAAGGTGTCTGTACATTTGTGCAATGAGATTAGGTCCAGCCTTTGCGTCCATGATCCTCCTGCTTACCGAGTATTAGACATATATATGTGCTGGATTCACAATGGTCATGTAACACAAGCCATTCCTGGTCCATCTGACGTACAAGGGGGCACGAGCAAGGTGTTGTCTTAATTCATTGTCTTCACTTATTTTACCTTTCTTACATTAAAAAGCTTGCAGCATTCTTAAGCCAAATGTATGACTGATGAAACAAACGAAACGAAGATCTACACAGATGTCTTCGGTAACATGTCATCTCGTGACGCATCTATTAGTACGAACCATTGTTGTCACAATCAATGCGGCAATGCATGCCTTTCTTTTTATCATTTTGGAAAAGGAAAGGCAGTGTTGTTCAATTTCAGGATCTTGACTACTTTGCTTCTTGATTCTAGACTGATGCACTGTCTGACAATGACAAATAATAGGCCAGGATATATGCGCTGATAAGACTCTGCAAAAGAATTGAAAGTGCATGTCTGTTCTGTCTATCAGGCGGCAGAATTGACACAGCTAGGATTTGGAGGTTTAGGTATCAGCCAAGCATATCAATGAGAGGGCCTAGTTTGGTCCTGAGCTTTCTCATAACACGGCGGGCTAGCCCAGAGCCATTATACAGACTTGGTCCAAAATTAGCTTCAGCCTTGAGTAAATATATAACTATACTAGAATTCTATTCTTTTTCCGGACAGAGGTATTACCATTGCCACCATAGAAAGCCAGCTTTGCAGGGTGATTTTGTAGTAAATTTTACACAATATAATTAATGAGCGAGGCAGGTAAGGTGGTTAGACTATTTTTTTTTTTAATTTCAATCAAACATGGTTGTTGTGTTCAACTGCCCAGGCCAGAGGCAATCGAACTGTTCAGAAGAATACCAAACTGGAAACCAAAGGACACAAACCGAATCCAGTTGGATGGGCATATACAATAATATAAAGATGATGGGAATATACAGCGTTGTGAACAATGGTGTTCCTCCTCTGGTTTGAATCATTCAATGAATCAGCTTTAGGAAAGCCTTATGACTGAACAACTCGCGTATATAATTTGTTTACCTACTCTGTCAGTTTCATATATAGCTTCGTGCTTAACTTCCTCATCAAACACTTTGGTGGTTAACCAGTATGTTTTTATCACTCATCATCATGTGTCATGTGATGATTTTAAAAAATACTCGACCGGGGCGGTTAAAACAACTGCCACAGTTTTGAAATTAAGAAGAAGATGCCTTCTCACCCGGCGAGAAAATCCCTCCGAACCCTCACCCTCATCCATACGTGGTGACCTCTATTACCCAAGTGAGAATTATGCCGGGCTCCCCCGATGCTTTGGTACGAGGACAGGCAAGGGGATTTTCTAAACCCATTATGAAATTCGCTTCTATTGGGATTCAAACTTTGAACCTGAGAGGTGCCGACAGAGTGTCTAGACCGGCTGATCGAGAAGCATCCCTTGGCGGTCATGTTATGATTTCAGTTCTTTAAATTGAAAGAAAAACTGAAAAAATTAATTAGTTGCTTCTTTATTAATGACCGCAGTTTAATTATCTTTCAATCAAAATTCAAACTTTACTGCTCAGCCTCAGCGGTAGTGGAATGGTTCGGAAAGAAGCTTTAATAAACAATAACAACTTGACAAGTACACGACAGATGGATCTACTCCTAGTTTGATCGGCATCTAATCTACCGCAATAGGAACAATGTAAGTGGATGTTGATGTGATGATGTGACCATTGACTGGATTATTAGTGGTAGTGGATGGACTATTCTAAGCCAATTTGTTTGAACGAAGAACAGAACATGCGTCGTTATGTTCCACGTACTTGAATGTCGTACCTAAACGGTCTCCTGAAAACACCTAGTACTGTTGAATGGGCAGTCTGGTAGTGATGATGGGATGCCTAGCTTAGTTGATATGTGGACATAGTAGACTGGAACATTGAACTCTCCGCTTACTGAGATTGGACTAGACTTCCAAGAATAAGAACAGGGGAAAAAACAAACCATGAACAATGCAGAAGTATATCTTGCTCTCGCAGAATAAAAGAAAAATAGACAAACTTGCCTGTATTTCTTGAGATCTTTGATGCCAAACTCACAACATGTCAATACCTACGATTTACCAAAATGCAAGAATGACAAAAGGCTTTGCGAAGCTGGTAGGTTTATCTGTGACGTGTTTTTTGTTTTATTCTAATGTATGTATGATTAAGATATGGCAATTCTCATGCCGTCCATTACAAAACAAAGCAAAGGCTCCTGTAGTAAGGACAAACATCTTCGGAGCCGTGCCCATGATGAACTCCATCTTGAGGCAGCAATCGTGCAAATGCTTGTCCATTTCGTACACAAATCTTCAGGGGGTGTTTAATTATTATGATTTTTCATATATTTTTCCCATCAAGTTGGATTTCTCAGGTCATCGACGGGGAGGACAGAGGACTGTGACTTGATATTGTTTCACTTAAGTTTAGAAACATACTACAGAGTATAGTTCTCAATTCTAGCAGGCTAAATCACATTTGGTAGCTATTACAATATTTATGTACAATGAAACGCAGCTCTCCTGCGGTTTAAAAAAAAAAAAAACAATATTTATGTACAACTTCCTTCTTTTTGTGATAAATATATATACATATAAGACAATGTTGTTTCCTAGCTAATAATACTGATAAACCTGTTTTCTTATGGCATATATACTCACAAAAGAAAACTAACTATCCAATCAAAATTTCAGTGCCTCTCTTGAATCCTTTCAAATCCATGGCGTCCACGCACTCCCCTCTGCCCTGATACCTCACCATCAACCTCAGCAGCTCAGTAGCATTCTCCTTGGTTTCCTCTCTGCACCCAGCCTGCAGAAGCAACAGCACCTTCTGGAGGGCGCCCAGCTGCAGCGCCTCAACGACGGCGTGCCGCCGAGCTACCCCTGCCACCGCGTCGTCTTCCGGGCATTTCTTGCAGATGCGCAGCAGCGCGGACACGACGAGCGCGGTGGCCGCGTCGGACACGCAGAACATTTTCTTGACTAGCACGGGCATGGCGAGCGCGTCGGCACGGGCACGCGCTCGGCCGTCGCGGCACGCCAGCGCCGCGTCGAGCGCGGCGAGAGCCTTCTCGGCCGTGCTCCTGTCGGCGTCGACGAGGAGCTCCACGAGCACCGTCACGACCCCCGCCGCCGCCAGGCGCGCCGCGGCGCTCTCGCCGGTGCACGCGAGGTGGTACGCCGCGACCAGGCACGCCCTGGTTGCCAGCGGGCAGATGCCGTCTCTGATCGTCTTCACCAGCACCTGGGCGATGTCCTCGGCGTTCGCGCTCAGATCGATCGTGCCTGCCGCGGCACCACGGTAAGCTGAGAGCGAGACTATCTCTCTAATTACCACCACGGCTTGTAGCCTCCTGTGCAGGTCGCCGTTCGCGGCGACGGCGACCAGCCGCGCCACGGACGCGCTCGACGAGCCCACGGCCACGATGGCCGCCTCGTCCATTGGCATGACGAGCACCAGCGCTGCCAGCACGACATCGAGGACGTCAGTCGTAGTGGCCGCGGCACCGGCAGTGTCCGCGAAGAATGCGAACGCCGAGGCGAGAGCGCGCGCCGCGCCGGCGGACTCGAGGCGCCGCCGGTCCTGCTCGCCCGCCCTGGCTAGTCGCCGGATCCCGCGCGCTGCGGCAGCGCACCGCTCGGCGTCGCCTGCGCGCGTGGCGCCCTCGAGCTCGGCGACGGCGGCTTCCTCGGGCATGCCCGGAACCCGAACCGGATCGACGCTGCAGCAGCAGCGGTTGGTGGCGCACCAGTCCTGGATGAGGCGGCGGAGAGTGTGGTTGGGGACGAGGTCTCCCGCGCTGAGCTCGCCGTGTGTCACCGGACATGTGCGCTGGCCGCCGGAAAGCAGCCAGGACTCGATGGCAGCGCGGTCGTAGGTGATGCCAGTGCGCGCCGCGACAGGGTCCTGCATCAGGTCTAGCGTGATCGGGCACAGGAACTCCGGCGGCGGTGGAGGTGGGGACGGTGGCTCCACCTCGGCGGGAGCCGTCTGCAGCTGCTGGGACGACATGGACGACGAAGGTAGAGAGTGAATAGTGGGTGAGCGTTCTGGGGAATGGATCACTGAAGGAGTTTATTATTTATATGGATGCTATATTCCTTACGTAGTTAGGACTATCTTAATGGGAAATTGATTATTATGCCCACTAGGCAAAATGCTGATATGACAGTCTCATTAACGAGGAAAGAGAGAACATACGAAACTGTTTCTACTAAGGGAAACGTCTCCGCTTGAACCGGGGCACAAAGAAACGATGATTTTGGCGTTGGGACGAAACCAGCCATTCGTATCGCGTGCGCTCGCCCCCACCACCGTTGTGCTCTGGTGGCCATGCACTCGCTAGCCGTCACGAGTGCTTGACCACGCTCTCATGCTTGTCGGACGCCATGAGAAAAGAGAGACAAAATAGACGAAACCGTTTCTACTTAGGGAAACGCCTCCGCTTGAGCCGGGGCACGAAGAAACGTTGATTTTGGCGTTGGATCTAGTCGTTCCTATCTTGTGTGTGCTTGCCCACACTGCTGCTGCGCTAGCCAGCCGTCACGAGTGCTTGACCGCGCTGACGCGATCGCCAGACGCCACGAGTGCTTGTCCCCTTAAGTTACATGCGCTCGCAGGATGCCACCGCCCTCACCCACAATGCGAGTGCTCGTCGCCGACGCTACGTGTGCTCCCCTGTCGTCACTTGCTCGTGCCGCCGCGAGTGCTTACCAGCCACCAGAGTGCTCACTCGCGCCGCTGCAAGTGCTCGGCGGCCTCCATTGCACCCAAATCATGGGAGGTAATTTCTATTGATAGAGTTTTGCTGACATGGTCATTTTGGAAATCACGCATGATTTCGACCATTGCGAGTGCCCTTACGTGCCATTAAAAGTTGTAAAATATACCAATAAAATTATGATGGCACAGATTAAATTATTACTCTAACTTTTACGACCCTCGTGGCCTCATGTGCCACTTCCCTCAATATGTCATCCAATAACTGCTAGGTGGTGGTCTTTAATATGTCATCCAATAACTGCTAGGTGGTGGTGGAAAAGACGATTTTATACTCAACATGTCCTTTTGTAACATTTACCAAAGTAAAGTTGCATTATAGCTTTTTGCTCATCTTTTGCTCTCACAATTATATCAAGGCTTCTACTTAATAAAGCACGTGCTAATGCTAAGGCACACTTTTGAGAAAAAAAAAAACAGATTCAAAGGTTGTCCTTCATCTCAGCTTAGAAGACATGTCTGTCGCTGCCTTTGGACCTTGGTAGTATGCGGTCATCAAACACTGCCTTAGAGGCTTAGACCTTTTAATTGTGACTAGGGAGATCCATTCATGATATCATAGCATGATTACAGTCAACAGATTCGCAATGCAATCCGAGGTGCTATGTCACCGCCCGCTTTGTGCATCGCCTAGCATGTGACTATGCCTGCTTGCTCCCCATGTCTCCACTGATTCCTCTTCATCCATAGAGAGATTACATCCCAATAATGATCATTGCTCGTTCCTTCTCGGAGCAAACACCTGTAAGCTCGGGGTTTTTTTACACCTGTAAGCTCTTTGGCTGCTCCTAGAAAAACCGAGCAATCGTGTACAATCAAGCAGAAATATGTCTCATTGACTCCTCATCAGCTCCACACACACTTCATACTTTGCAATCGGTTCCATGTGTCTTCGGTGTATAGTCTATCTAGCCGGTGCGAACTCATGTTCTTCACGAAAAAAAAGGGGGTAGGAACATATGAATGACTATCCACCAGAAGACCCTTGCTCTTGGGGGGAACATTCATTTTCCAAACCTTCTACGCATCATCACTGGAAACACTCGCCACATTTACAACAGTGCCTCTAATTCTCTCTGTGTCGAGTAATCTGTAGGCCGACCTAACGGAGTAAACTCCATGTTTCTCAGGTTTCTAGATGACCCAGACATCTTGAATACTGAAAACGTACCAGTATGCATGTAAGATGGTGTTCGCATCCACTGGAATAGAATTCTGCCGAATGACATCCTCCTTCCACTAGCCACTGTCCGAAATCAAAACAGAAACCATCGTCGCCATCTGGCCCTTCACTCAGTAACGTATCCATATCCGTTTCTAATATGGTAACTAAGTGGATATATCTGAGTTCATATTTCAGTGCTTTTCTTTATCCGATCCGTATCTGCAAAGAAAACAATATATCATGAATATATTTAAAAGTTTTCTCTTCATAATCAATAACCAGTTATTTAATTTTATTGTTATTAATAATGATGCATTGGAACCATTTAATAGTATATCAATAAATAATTTTTGGTATTAATTTAAAATTATTAAGAATACATAAGGATTAAATTAATTTTATTAATTTTCTAATTTAGATAAACCTAATAAATTAATATTTATATTATATATAATTAATAATACTTTATAGTTTTAAATATTAAATATTGATTAATAAATATATTATCCTTATGCTATCCTTGTCTATATTATATACGTAAATAATTTAACCTCTACTTGTGTAGTAATTTTGTAATTCCAAAAATATTGATAAAGAAAAATAGCTATATTTCAATTTCTTCACTTGAGCTATTACTTTACTAAATATTATTCACTAATGTTTTAAATAGAGGGCTAAGATATTTAGCGGTTTGTCTCTAAAAAAGCTATTAGCGGGCTATAGCGGCTAAATTGTACATGAACGCAAATAGCGGCACCATGCCTCAAAAAGCTATAGCGGGCTATATCGGCAGTCTTAGCGAGCTATTTATTTCAAGGCTATAATGTAGTTTACTTCGATATTTGAGATAATTAGAAATGTATTTTCATTTAGTTAACTTCGGTTTATATGAACTAGTAATAAAATTTTATTCATATATGTTGAATTTAACAATACACACCTCTAGTTGAATCAAGTAAATATCCTAACAGAAATTCGAATCTGAGACATAATTTTTGTATTCCTTGTAGAAAATATCCATATTTGTATTCGTATTTGAATCAAAATATGATAATTGATGACATATGGATCGATTCCATGCCAATCCGATGTGTTTCCATCCTTGGCTTGGACGAGTGGGTTCTTGGCTTGCTAGGTGGCATCTTGGCCTGTTTAGAGTTCTACTAGGCTGGAGGCCTCATAATCATTGGGCCGTGCAAATTTCCAAGCTGACAAAGGGGTAGGAGCCTAGTTTCATAATTCTCAAAAAAAAAAAAAAAAAAAAAAAAGAGCCTACTTTCATCTCCAATGGTCTTTGTCCGTGTATTCATCCATACAACTCCAACAGTTTGGCAAACATCACTTGGCAAATCTCTAGTTTTGCCAAGTCTTAAACCTATTTGCCAAGTGAAAGAATAGCCCTTCTCAAACAGTTTGCTATATTTGGACTTGGCAAATTAAAAATTAGTGGCTCACACCCAACAACTTCGAGGACCGCTCGCATGCGCGGGCGCTCGCGGAGAGGAATCACGTGATGGCAAGCACTCGCATGCGCGCATATTTGCGCCGGGAAGGGCTATTTTTGCCAAGCTTGCCAATTTGCCAAGTGCTTTTGCCAAGTTGTTGGAGGAGGTTTTTTATGGTTTTGCTAAAAATTATAATTTGCCAAGTGTTTTTACCGAACTATTAGAGTTGCTAGATTTGAACAATTATGGTTAATCTGTTATCTGTTACGATTCTTATACACAGACACAGGCATAGTTGTGGCTTTCATCTAAAAGTATTGCAGAATATTATATTTATAATCCTCAGGAAAAACTACATGATCAATATCAATAACTAACAAGGATATATATGCTAATTAGGTGCATGACCCTAGAAAAAATTGCTCTAGGTATATGGTCTTTTTTGTTTCAAATTTGGCTCTATGGTGTCAAAATAAAATTTATTTAGCTCTATGGCCTTTTATCAGTTTTGGCATGGAACTAAGTCAGGGGTAAAATGACCATTTTACCTATGGTAAAAAGGAGCTATTACTTGTCACCATTACTTGTCCAAAAGTGATGAAGGTCATAGAGCCAAATTCGAAACAAAAAGGGTCATATACCTAAGAAGAGTTTTTTTAGGGTCAGACACCTAATTCTCCCGAATTAATATATACTGACTAAATTGAATCGGGGTTAAGTGAACTGATAGTAGGAGTTACAATATATGGAGAAAGAAAACACAAATTTTATTAAAACTCAACGTATACGTGGAGAAAGGAAACCCAAATCATAAAAAGAGGTAACAACCAGCTGAAAATTATGCTGGCAGAAAAATCGAACAAAATGTTAGTTTACGGATTTTTCTAGACTAGTTCAAACTTGAGAGAGCCTATGGAATTTTTCGTAGAAAGAAATATATCCCTAAAAATAGATTTATATGTTATCATCCTAGTAAACAATGAGATATTGTCTAGAGCTGAAATCAACATATTTAGTGGTCAATCTGTGCGCACTAATTCTACGTTCTTCTGGCTGTCATGCGCCAACATTTTCTCTTGATGTGCAGGAGCCATATGTGTTGTTTCCGTCAGTGGCAGGTTCTCGTTCTTTCCTCCCCACTCCGCCATTCTCACTTCTGCCAGCGCAGCCTGAAATGTAGTCACCCAGTTTCATAGTTCAGCTAGGAATCTTTTGAGCTCGCTTTCCTAAGAAAACAATTTTCAACAGGGAGTAAATTAAATGTGGTACATACCTGTTTATCCCACTTTGTTGTGAAGATAATGGCAAGAAGTATAGACATTTGGAGAAACGTGCCTATCATCATGCCCATCCATATGCCCTGCAAATTTGAATTTTCCACAGACAAATGAATATACAAACATTGCTTCAGCTGATCAAACAGCTAGCATCCATATGCCTATATTTTCCACAAATAAATGAATACAAACATTGCTTCAGCTGATCAAACAGCTAGCATTGTGGTCAATACTGAATATGATTTTTAACTGGATTTTAGTTTACCATTGTGCCATGTTTTAGCTTGAAGCCAAACAGGATTCCCATTGGAATGCCCACTAGGTAGTAGCATCCGACGTTTATGAATGCCACAGGCACTTGCCACCCTGCTCCTACTGCCACACCTGACGAAACAAAACAGACAGGAATCTGTTTTCATATATGTTTTCACACATATATGTCTAATTTATTTAGGCCAAAAACTAACTCAAACTCATTTGACACCTTGTCATCATGCAAGTGAAGCGCGCGGCACTGCCTTACCTGAGAGTACAGGCCAGATGCTGCTGAAGCAAACGGTGAGAGCAAGCAGAAACCCCAACTTGGAAGCTCCATGGATCACCTCCTGGCTGTCGCTGAAGAGCTTCGGCAAGCTTGTCCTCCAAATGAGGATGACGCCCATGAAGATAGCTCCCATGACGATGGATGTCGCTACTGCCACCAGGACTGCAAACTTTGTCTCCTTGGGCCTGTTTGCACCCAGCTCGTTGGACACCCTAATGCTGGAGAGACCAGACCACGGCAATTTTATTTGTCAATGAAATGATTAATGTAGGACGGCAACAATCGGAATATGTGAACTTATTAATAATATCAAATCAATGTTGCATATATCAACTTGCGTACCCGATTGCTGTGCCGAAGCCCAGTGCAACCATTATAGTTAAGAACTCGAAGTTGAGGCTGCAGTAGCTTTTTTTGTCAGAAGAAAGACGGCGACGAAACCAATTCGTAAATTACAAAATAAATAAATACTCCGTATGATTGTGTAATTACAAACTAAACACTCACCAGACAGACATGATATCGATTTGGAGTTTGGCCTGTTGGAGGAGACCCACGAGAATGAGAAGTGTCGTGTAGTACCAAAACTCTAAGCTGTGTATGCAATGCTTTTATCATAACAAGGAAGAGTAGTAGACCTTAACTGCATAACATGACAAAGAAACCATTGTCCAACAGAGCACAGCCAGACAAAACAAGGAAGAGATAGGTGCCGGCTGGAGCTCAAAAAAGTGCAATCAGCTTTTACCGAGGTAGACACATCACGTGGTGCTAGCAGTCCTAGCACTAGCGGGGCCACCCGTGTGCTGTAGCCTCAGCCCATATGCGCAATGACCCGTGTTCTGTGTTATGGCTGTTCCGGAGCAAGAAGTTGTATCATCCGCGCGTTATCTCTACTACATATAATGCACCAAAAAAACATTTCTAAAGCCACACAACAAACTATCCCTAACAGTCATTATCTCTCCTAATCTCTTCTAAGTACACACAAACAAATGCACCCGGAACAATCAAATCATTCAAAATAAACGAACCAGATTCACTCTAGACCTTAACTTTCTCTTACTCACCCAGATCCAACGGTCCATATTCCTTGGATCAAACCTCCGTCACTCATCTCCTCTCCCCACGCGCGGCCGGAGCACACGCGTAACTCCCGGTCATGGACCCCCACGCGCGGCTCCTTCTCTTCCCCAGGCGCGACGCGAGCGATTCCTATCCCTCAATTGTAATGAACTAATCCGGCTGAGGGATTCTAGGGTGGAAATTGGGGTAAATTGGGGGAAATCGCAGCTTTATTGATGCACTTGTAGGTTCACAATTACAGAAGCAGATGAACTGCTTATTGATAAGGGAAATCTACAAGTAATCTACTGGAATTCTAGAATGATTCTATCAGGTTCAATCCCCTTCTCCGACACACCGCCGGCGCCTTTACACCAACGGCTCGTAACTTGGCCGCCAAACCGCCCGCCTGGGCCAACTAGGCCGCGCCGACCTCACAGATGAAGAAGGCCCATGGGCCGGTCGTGACATTCCCGCCTCCTTAAGGCGAAGGCTGTCCTCAGCCGAGATCTTCAACAGCTTGCTGACGACCAACATCAGCTTCATCCTCCCAAGTCGCCATCTCTGGAGTCATTGTCTCCCACTACACAAGCACTTGTTTGATCTTGTTGTCGCCCCTCCTGATAACTCTTGATTTCGGAATCTTCTCCCGAAGCACCCTTTCGGGATCACTTTGCTAACGAAGCCGGATCATCGACACTTGCACATCCTTGGGTACAAACTTCTTGAGCCGAGAAACATGGAGTACTTGGATGAATTCGACTCCAGTGGTAACTCCGGTTGTAAGCCACGGTACCAACTCTCGGAGCACTTTATAAGGTCCATAGAACTTGAAGGACAACTTCTTGTTGGTTCTATTGGCCACAGAAGATTGAATGTAAGGCTGTAGCTTCATGTATACCATGTCACCCACCTGGAATTCTCTCTCCATTCTATGCTTGTCAGCCTGAGATTTCATTCTCTGCTGGGCTCTAAGCAGCTGTTGATGAATGACTTTGTTCAACAGATCTCTATTCTGGAGCCACTGCTCAAGATCAGGCACAGTGCATAACTGAATATTCTGAATCCCCAGCTGTCTAGGTGTCTTGCCATAGAGAGCTTCGAAAGGAGTCATGCCCAAAGCAGTATGGAAGGTGGTGTTATACCAGAACTCAGCTACAGAAAGCCATTTATTCCACTTAATGGGACAAGAATGAACAGTGCATCTCAAAAATGCCTCCAAGCACTGATTCAATCTCTCTGTTTGTCCATCTGACTGAGGATGATAGGCAGATGTCATACACAACTGAGTGTCAGATTTAGTAAACAGCTCTTGCCATAGATGACTTGTAAAGACAGGATCTCTATCAGAGATAATTGCTTTGGGAAGCCCATGTAACTTGTATATGTTGTCCATAAACAGCTGAGCAATCTTCATGGCAGTGTATGGATGATGTAATGGAATGAAATGCCCATATTTTGTGAATTTATCTATAACCACCAGAATTGCATTGAACTGATCAGAAGGAGGCAACCCTTCCACAAAGTCCAGACTAATTACCTCCCAAGAAGTAGTTGGCACAGGTAATGGCTGAAGCAACCCTGGTAACTTTGTATGCTCCACTTTTGCCTTTTGACAGATTTCACATTGCTGCACAAATTTCTGTACAGTGTCCTTGAGATGTGGCCAAGCAAAGAGTTGTTTGACTCTGCTATATGTTGCCCCAATCCCAGAATGGCCTCCTAGCCCACTGGCATGTAAGGCTTGCAGAATATGCTGCTGAGCTAACTCATTGCTTCCTACCCAGATTCTCCCTTTAAACCTGATAACTCCATCCACCAAGGCAAAGCCTTTATCATTTTCCCCAGAGATACTTAATTGAGCCAGTAAGTCTTTGTCTTCTGCATGATCATTGTAGCCTGCCACCAGCTTCTGTACCCATGATGGAACACATTCAGATACTGCACTGATGTCTGTATCTTCCACACATCTTGATAAGGCATTAGCTGCAGCATTAGTTATCCCTTTCTTGTATTGAATGATAAAATCCAGGTCCATCAGTTTAACCATTGCCTTATGCTGAAGTTTGGAGGTCACCCTCTGTTCAGTTAGGTGCAGTAAACTCTTGTGATCAGTCTTGATTGTGAATTTATTGTGCTGCAAGTATGGCCTCCATTTTTCCACAGCCATCAAAATTGCCAGGCATTCCTTCTCATAAACTGATAATGCCTGATTCCTTGGACACAAATGCTTGCTCAAGTATGCAATTGGATGTTGAGCTTGCATCAGGACAGCACCAACTCCCAGATCACAGGCATTAGTTTCCAGAACAAAAGGCGACTGAAATCAGGCATAGCCAACACTAGAGCTTGGACTAATTTCTGTTTCAAAAGATGAAATGCTTGGTCAGCTTGAGGTGTCCACTGAAACTGACAGCCCTTCTTCAGTAAATCAGTTAATGGCCTAGCAATCAATCCATAGTGCTGAATAAATTTCCTATAGTATCCAGTTAAGCCTAAGAACCCTCTTAACTGTTTCACATTCTTTGGCCTTAGCCACTCCTGAACAGCTTGGATCTTAGATGGATCAGTAGCAACACCAGCTTCAGAGATCACATGGCCTAGGTAATCAAATGACAGCTGAGCAAACAGACACTTGGATCTTTTGATGAGAAACTGATTTTGTTCCAAGATTTGGAACACTTGTTTTAACAGTTGCATGTGCTCTTCTATGGTCTTGCTGTAAATCAAGATGTCATCCATAAAGACCAACACCCCTTTTCTCAGTAGCTGGGCAAAAATGAGATTCATCAAACTCTGAAATGTAGCTAGTGCATTGGTAAGACCAAATGGCATCACCATGAACTCATATAAGCCTTGATGAGTTTTAAATGCTGTCTTGTACTCATGGCCTGATGCCATTCTGATTTGATGATAACCAGAACTGAAATCCAGTTTACTAAACCATTTAGCTCCATGAATCTCATCCAATAGCTCATCCACCACTGGCATAGGCTGTTTGTGCTTAAGGGTTATAGCATTCAGCTGCTTGTAGTCAATGCAGAATCTCCATGTCCCATCTTTTTTTCTTACCAGAAGAACTGGTGATGCAAACTCACTGTTACTTGGCCTTATCACCCCAGTCTTGAGCATTTGCTGTACTTGTGACTCAATTTCATTCTTCTGTATTGGAGAGTAATGATAGGGTCTAATGTTCACAGGTTGTGCTCCAGCCACCAAGTTAATCCTGTGATCTGCTTCCCTTGAAGGAGGTAATTCACTGGGTGCCTTGAACAAGTGATCATATTGCTCAATCAGTTTCTGCACCTCTTCTGGAACAGGGGTTGACTGGTCAGGACTAGACTGCATTAATGAACATATAGACTGAATATCATCAACCCAGACACAGTCATCATCTGAATTTCCCATGGTTAAGCAGCACATTACTCCCCCATTTTCTATCAGCTTCCCCAAATTCTTTGCACCAATCCTTGGACAACTGTCCAACTGATCAGTAACTCCCTGTAAGGCTACCCTCTTCTTCTTCACAGTAATTTTCATCTGTTTAGTCTTGTAGTCCACCCAGATTGGACTAACAGCCTCAAGCCAATCTTCACCAACTATCATATCATAACATCTCAGCTCCAACACTTTAGCAGTAGAAGTGAATTTATGCCCTTGCACCCACCATTGCAACTTTGGGACCTGTTCAACACACTACAACTGACCACCATCAGCTGCCTTGAATGTAGTTGAAGCACAGGTCTCAGTTTGTAACTGCAATTGCTGCACCAGCTTGTCACTAACAAAAGTTCCAATGCTTCCAGAGTCAACTAACACCAGCACCTGTTGTTTCCCAATTCTGGTCAACAGCTTCAAGGTTTGCCTTCTACCTCGCTGTTCAGGAACAGGTGGATCCACCATACACACCTCAGCTTCAGTTTGTGGTTCTTCCACCTCCTCAGACTCAGTTTCTTCCATTTCAGACAGCTGCAGCACCTCCCAAAGCTCTTCCAACACATGCAGTGGAATCTGATCAGGGCAAGTATGAGTAGTACTCCATTTGGCTCCACATTTGTAACATAAGCCATTCTTGCGACGGTGGTGCTTGAGAGCGGCTAATGCAGCCAACTTCTCATCACTTTCACTCTTGTATCCTTTCCCTTGAACCTTGTCAGCATAATTCTTCTCATGAGTAACTTTGTCAACTGTTCTGTTGATTCCTCTGGGTATGTACTTCGGCTTGAGAGCTTGTAATTCTTCCTCCTGAATCAATGCCAGGGCACAAGCCGTGTCAACATCCTTGGGCCTGTGCAATGCAATTGGCCCCCTGATCTCTTCTTTCAGTCCTGACATGAACCTTGTGACAAAGAAGACATGGTCATATGATGGGTTGTACAGCAACACCCCATGAGCAAGCTTCTCAAACTGGGCATGATAATCTGTCACAGAACCCGATTGCTTGAGCGATTCCAACTGCCGCAACTGACGCTGGTATTGATCCTTATCATATTTTGCAAACACCAGCTCACACATTCTGTTCCAATCTGTTATCCTCCCATGGCGCTCAATGGACTGCAGCCAAACTGCTGCCGCACCTTGAAAGTTGAGGGCGGAAAACCGTGTCCTCATCGCATGATGCACCCCATACACCTCGAAGAACAACACACAATGGTCACGCCACAATCTAGGGTTTTCACCATCAAATTTGGGGAAATCGAATTTGGGAACAAGTGGGTTGCGCTGAGAATGAAATTGCTCCTGATCAAAGGCAAATTGCTGAGGCTGAGGTTCCAGATTCATACCCGTGACCGGGTGCTGCGGCTGGGGCACAGGGGCCCCACCACAAGCATCCCGGTGGTCGTGTGGAGAGCCGTGCCCGCTGGGCGGTTGTGAAGTCGAGCCTGACGCCGGTGCGGCGTTGAGGTCGATCCACGGTGGCGCCTGCATCCCTGACGCTGGATGCGGCGGAACAATGATCGGCGGAGGGCGCGACGCAGTCGGTTGTTGAAGCGACAGCTGCAGTTGGGGATGCGGCGTCGAGGGATGAGGCGTGGATCCCGCCGCACCCGGCTGCCCCGTCGGCGGCGAGGCCCGCGTCTCCAGCTGCTCGATCCGCCCCGTCGCCGCCTTCGCCTGCTCCATCATCGACCCCATGGTCGTCTCCGTGATGGTACGCCAGGTCTGGAGGTCGTTGAGCTTGTCCAACGCCGTCTTCATCATTCCTTCGAACCCGGTCATCTGCGTCACCAAATCCTTGACGCCGCCGAGCTGCTGACCCAAGGACTCCATCTTCTTCGCGAGGTCCTCCATGGAAGCCGCCATCTCTTGCTCGAACTTGGAGGGCTTCTTCGATGGCGCCAGCACGAATCAGCGAATCCGAGAGGAAAAATTTTTCCCCCTCGAATTCGCAGGGCTCTACATACCAAATGTAATGAACTAATCCGGCTGAGGGATTCTAGGGTGGAAATTAGGGTAAATTGGGGGAAATCACAGCTTTATTGATGCACTTACAGGTTCACAATTACAGGAGCAGATGAACTGCTTATTGATAAGGGAAATCTACAAGTAATCTACTGGAATTCTAGAAGGTTCAATCCCCTTCTCCGACGCACCGCCGGCGCCTTTATACCAACGGCTTGTAACTTGGCCGCCAAACCGCCCGCCTGGGCCAACTGGGCCGCGCCGACCTCACAGATGAAGAAGGCCCATGGCCGGTCGTGACATCAATCGTCTCCCGCACAGGCTCTAATCCTAGCTCTAGGCCGCGGTGGCGGCGGTGATGGCTGCTGCTGCAGCGCCCGGCCAAGGACGAGGCGGAGCGACGCCTTCGCGGCCCTCCCCGCGCGCCTGCTCCGCGTCGCCGTCATCCCCGCGCCAGTCCTGTGAGCCCGACAGCAGACACAGACCCCCCTGCGGGGCTTCGTCTTCCTCTGCCAGTTCCCTCCCCGATGAGGTCTTCTCCGAGGAGCGCGTGACACCGATGTCTCCATCCCCGGCCGGCAACCCCACGGTGAGTCCAAATCCGACCTATGATTTTGGATTATGGAACCCTAAAACTGTTCGATTTGTAGTATATATGTGATACTCTGTCCTGCTGCAAGGGATTTTCCATCTTGCATCTATGCAACGAGCGGATGGATGATTTTTATCTTCATTTGTGCAACGAGCGGATGGATGCTGCTGTCACTTCCTAGGCGGCCGCGGTGGCGGCCGTGGGCGTGCTGCTGTCGTTCCCGTTCTACTACGCGCTGTGGATCCACCCGCAGCTGTGGGTGGACTTGTGAAGCCGCGGCGCCGACCTGTTCCGGCGGATGGCGCAGGTCCCGCACGCCTTCAAGGCGCTCCAGCTCCTCGCGCTCGCTTCCGTCGCCTCCTTCTCCTGGCCCCTGTCGCTCTACTGCCCCGTCCTCCTCGCCGTCGGCCAGTACCTCAACTTCAAGTGAGTAACCGATTCGGCCTTCTGCTATCTGTTCTCCCAGTCTGCGAAGCAGCATACATGATCCATCCCGATTTAAGCAATAGCTGCAGGATTTTAGAGTCCCTACAGCTTGCAACTGTTTCTGTTGGTGCAAAGGGGCATGCTGTGATTAAGAATATGTTGTATTGTTGTCTGCCCTGACTGAATCACGAATTGTAGGGACTACCATGATATGAATTGAGCTACAGGCTATCAGAATGATAGATGGCCCCGAATATATCACTAAGCTCTCCAGTACCTAAAGAAATAATGCATGCCAAGCCTGACGTCTGCTGTTCACCTTGGTGAATCAAAATACGATTATTAGCTGTATAGGCATTGGAGGTCACTGGTTTAGAATTTGAAGGAAAACTTATTACTTAAGTTGGATCTTGTGCAAGCTGCAAGCCTTAATTTCTTTCCATTTAGTTCTGCAGAATTGCTTCAGTTGATTAAACACTGGTAGATGTGATTTCGAAACTGTGTACAAAGAAATGGTTGGGAAGTAGATTAGCAAACAATTATCATCTCCTCCCTATTAACACTCATGTGCTTAGTCACACTGGTAGATTAATGGAACACCATCTCTTTGAATTTTCCTTGTCTTCATATAACCAATGGGTTGCATCATGGTGTTGTCTTCACTGATAGATTTTTATTCTAAAATTTGTACCTTGAAAATGCTGATAATATCATGCTGTAAGGCTTGAGACTCAACTCACTGTTGTAAGAAATAACAAATTTGGATTTTTTATCACATACGGATACCTATTTGTTTCTTTTTTTTTTAAACAGGGAGGTTAATGCTGATCAATTTTAATACTGTTATCCGTAGGTGTCGTCACAGATGATGAGCAGGCCAACATACGGCTCGCCTACGAACCTGCTCCCTGCTCTGCGTGCACCACCTGCCCATCATCTGTTTTCAGCAAAAGCCTCAGCTCAGAGCCCAATCATCTCTGCCGTCTACAGCCATGCCAAGGTCTTTTAAATCGTCAACTGGTAACGTTTCTGGATTATTTCTGATTTTTTCCTGATTCAATAATCATTGATTTCCCTACATGTGTATGTTCGATAGGTTTCTAGGCTGATACATGTGTATGCTCGATAGGTTTTGGTGCTGATGTTCTGAACTTCTGCATTGTCAGCATGTTTTCCAAAGTCACTGGCTCGCTGAACCATGTTTAAGAAAGTTTCACAGTGCAGAGTTTCTAGAAAACGATTTTACCATGCACAGTATTGATTGTTCCTTTTTTTAGAATTTCCATGCTGTTGTAAATGCTAAAAAATGTGATCCCTGTTGCCTCAGGAAGCGATGGATGAGTGCGACTTGGGCCTCTGGGCCTTGTTTTAGGTGTCTCAGGAAGTGATGGATGAGTGGGAGGCCTTTGCTGCAAGTTTCAGTTGATGATTTGGGTAAGAATAGATTGGCTGTGTGCGATTACAGACCAGAAGAAATAGGTGATAGCAGTGTTTCACATTTTTTTTTCTTTTGTATGGAGATGTGACTCTTAGCATTATTAACAAATTGCTCTACACATGCAAAAAAATATGAACCACTTCTCATAGTCATAGAGTACATTAAAAAATGGTAACAAGTTGTTCTGGCAATGCAGTTTGAGATTCTAAATACTCTTCTTTCGAGTCCAGCTGTTTCTGGCTTGCCCACCGAAGAGGCTCTCATCGTTCTGTTGCAGGCTCTAAACCCCACTCCTGGGAACCAAGAGGGTTTGGTCGCGCTGGCAATGCCCGCCAGAGAGCACCACACGGATGTGGGCAGGCACTGCATTGGGCTGGGTCACGGGCGCCGGAACGCCACATGGGTGAGATCGAGCAAAAAGCCTCTGTTACTCACTAGATCGAGCTAGATGCCTCTCCATCGTTTCATTATTTCTTTTTTTTTCATAGTTGTAGCTGGTGCTGTGTTCGGTGATATGGCATTGGTGACCTCAGCTGCAGGAGATTTCTACTTCTTTGATTGTTCTATTGGGAATCAACAGGTTTGTTTCTGTGCTTATTTATCTAATTATATTTCCAGTATGCCTCCAAAAGTTCTGTGTAAATGAGACTAAGATTACCTCAGAATGGAATACGTAGTTCTTCGATGTGGATTCTTGTGGTGTGCATTGTGTTCCTAATTTGGGTTGTATCTGATGCTGATGCTCCTTTGTTCTGTCAGGTTTCAAGGAGAATTTGTGTTGTGGTAATTTATTTGTCCTGCACTCGTGCTTGGATCTTTTGTTTTCTCATGTTGTAGCTATCGGCCGGATATCAATGTTGACAAAGCTGCCAATTTCTTTGAAGCAATACCTAGACTAATTGGCTGGATATGACATCAATGTCGCCATTGGAATTCACAAAAAAAAAAAAATGTCGCCATTGGCTGGCTGCCCTTTTTTTTTTAAAAAAAAAAAATGTTTGAAGTTTCCTTTATTTTCAGCACATATATGAATGATGCTTAAGTATGCACTAAAACTTCCTATGTCATTGGTTCTTTTGATTTGATTGCAGATAGGAAGCGGCGCAAGTGGACCCTGTAGGTTTCAACTGATACTTAAAATTGATTGTATTAAGTCCAAATTGTTGCTTATGGGAGCTCCTTTAATCTTTTATGTTTAAGCTGTTCTGATTCTGAGATGAATTCTTGTGTGTTCGTTAAGAACTTGAGAATCATGTGTTGGAATGGGTTTGTTAGCGTCAGTCAACTCAGAGGGGCCGTTGTTGTCGTCGGGAGCAAAGGTAATGGAGAAGGAGAAGCTCTCATGTGGTTGCTGCTCTAGGAGGCGAAGGCAGGCATGGTACGATAGGGCCGAGTATGGAGGTCAGAGGAGCTAGAGGTGGATGAGAGGCAGGGGGAAGTGGGAGGACCGGAGGAGCCAGAAGCTGAGGCAGGGCTTAGGCTCACCGTCTGCATTGTTCACTTAGAATTTATCAGGCTTGTTTTTCATCTATGAACCAATATTTTTCTATCACACCAAAACAGCATAAGGCAGCTTAGTAACACCTAACACAAACTCCTCTAACCAGGCCACTTAGTGGCGCGTGCAGAAACCATCAGCCGAATTCAGTGGACAATTTGTTCACTCAAAACTTATCAGCCTTGTTTTTCATTATTGAAACAATATTTTTCTATCAGACCAAAACAACATAAGGCAGCTTAAGTGACAGCTAACTCAAGCTCCTCTGACGAGGCCACTTACTGGCGCATGCAGAAACCATCAGGCTAGTCTCAATGCAACGTTTCATCTCACAGTTTCCAAAAACATAAAATTTATTGTGAAACGGATACCTCTCTCAATGCAAATTTTATTGCACAGATTCATAGAACTATTTTTAGCCTTCATGGGCCCATGTGTCTCTTTTTTCTCCTATCCGCCGTAGGCATGCTCAGTTCACCCCAAAAATAGCCATGAAATGCCTCAGTGCTCGTTTCACCCAGTTACTAAGACGTTGGAAACACCGCTACCGCATTTCACCATGGTGAAACGATTTTATTATCTCTCCTCTTCATTTTATGCAAAAAATCCTTCTATGCTGACGTGTCACTATATTAAATGTGCATGAAACGCCCATAAAATCCCCACTGAGACTAGCCTCATAGGACCATAAAAGAGGCATGAGAATCCGCTTAGCTTGGTACTAGAGCTGCGTGGCTTTCACATATGACAGCCGCCCTTGACCTTGTTGGCTAGGCCTTTGGACATGGTCCGAGACCACTCTTCTTATGGTGTTGCTAGGGGCCGTCCTAACCATTGTGCTAACTAGACCGCGTTATGCATGAGCTGTAAAAAGAAGAGATATGGATCCGTACATATTTGTAAGCTTTTTTTTTTTTTTTACTTTTTGGGCCATAACGGTTGAAGATTACAGTTCATAATATATCTCTATGGATTTCATTTAAGAAAAATATTACTTCATTAGCATGGCCATTTTCAATAAAATAGTAATCCATCGATTTCAAGTTATAAAACATTTTGTCTTTTCTAATATACATTTAGATATATACTACGTTTAAATGCATAGCAGAATCAATGTATATAGAAAAGCTAAAACGTCTTATAGTTTGTAACCAAAAGGATTGCGTAATTTCAGTTGAATAAAAAGTCCATAAAAATAAATTGGACTCTGGAAATAATAAAGGTAATAATAAGCCGGCCGGCAATGTAGGTGGACAGGAAGTACCAACAAACCAGATCATGACGGCAGACCCAAGCGACAGCTTGACGAAACCACCAAGATTGTTGAACGCGCCGACAGTGAAGCCCTTCCACGCGTCAGCGAAGCGTCCCCCCGTCGTCATGTACGCAAACTGCGCGGCGACGACGAGCCAGTGGGAGACGTCCCCGGCGACGGCGGCCCCGGGGAGGCCATACCCGAGCCTCGTGACGGCGACGTAGGTGAGCAGCGCGTGCACGCCGAGGACGGTGCCGGAGATGGCCGCCACGGCCCAGATCCTGCTCTGCGCCTGGAAGAACATGAGCAGCGGGATGTTGAGCGCATGCGCCAGCAGCCTCGGGATCGCCCACCGCGCGTACGGCCCGGCCGCGCGCGACACGGCGGCGGGCTGGCGGAGGAACCGGTGCAGCAGCGGCGCCGCGAAGACGTACGCCGGCGAGAGTGCTAGCGCGGTGGCGACGCAGATGATCCACGACTGCTGCGTGTACACGCCCAGCCTGTCCAGCTGCCCGGCGCCCACGGCCTGCCCGCTCAGCGTGTCCAGCGCGCTGCCCATGCCAAACTGCACGTTCCAGCATGAGCAAGATGCATGAGGAAATCGATCACAGACTCATTGCATTGTATGGCTATGGCTTGCTGACATCCATGAGCAAGACGAGGAATGAAATCGAACGCACCAGGACTCCGTAGGCAGAGGAATCCAAGATGTCCTCGACGACGCTGACGGCGGCGAGCTCCACCTCGCCGAGGTGGCCGACGAAGGCGGTGGTGACGAAGCCGATGGAGAACTGGAACACCTCCGTCAGGAGCGCCGGGAGGGCGAGGCGCCATAGCAGCCTCGACTCCTCCCAGCTCCGGCTCACAAGCCCCTTCTTGACGACATGGGCATCGTCCAGCCCATGTGGATGTGGCTGTGGGGGTTTCTCCACCTCATGCTCGAGCCTGCTGCTGCCTGGACTCGATGCCATGGGGGCATATACTACTTTGTTCCACCAACAATTAAGCTAAGCTAGCTCTCGATCTCTTTGCAGTTTGCTGCAGGCACAAGGGGATATGTATCCTTCCCTTTTCATTTCCATGGCGGAAACTGCAACGCCTTTGCTGTGATTGATTTACTCATGTCGCTCTGCTAATCTCTAGCTGGGAAACATCAGAATCCGTGAAAGATGTACGCTACTTACTCTGAGGTCCAATGATTTCCCGTCCATGATGAATGTACGCATTTCTAGCTGCACAAACATTTTGTCCACGGCGAAGAAATTTCTTCTACTCCCTCATGATTTGCGTAAGGGGCCCTTTTCATCAGTCACCGAACAAGGCAGGCATTAATTGTGAGGCGGCATGGCAATCATTTCCTCATCTGTAGTTAGACTATCCGCACCGGGACCTCTATACCCTGTAAACGCATATAGCGTAAAAAAAGCCGCAGCGGCGAATTGTACCCGGCGCCCACAATCATCGAGGAGCCGCCTTCGACTACCCGCACTGATAGAACTCTATTTTCTTCCTCTATAAGGAATATTCCGTCCTGGTCATCAAAATTCTCTCCTCTATACTAATTTTTTCCGCACTCATACGACCTCTATATCTTATTCAATATCATATATAGGACCCACATGTCACTTTCTTTTTATTTTTCCCCACCGACACCCTCCCTCTCCTCTCTTTCTCTCTTCTCTATATGCCCAATACTACGGAGTACTCTGTCTCCATGGCATCCATGGCGAAGGGAGCTCCCCATGGCGTCCATGGCGAAGGGAGCTCCCCGGCCACCTCGGCGAGCGGCACGCGCGGCCGGAGGCAGGCATGGCGGGCGAGCTCGGCGCGCAGGCCGCCACCCATGGCCGGCCGCCCACGACGGCGAGGCCGGCCCGCGCTTGCGCGCCCGCGCGGGGAGGCTCCCGGTGGCGGGGGCCATGGCGGGCGCGGCGGCTCGGCAGGCGGCGGAGGGCCTCGCGGCTCCCGACGGAGGAGGGCCTTGTGGCTCCCGGCGGCGGAGGAGGGCCTCGCGGCTCCCAGCAGCGGCGGCGGCCATGGCGAGGCGCGGCTCCCCGACGGCCCTCCTCCTCGGCGGCGGGAGCGAGGTCCCCGGCGTGCGCGGCTCCGGCAGGCGTGAACGAGGTCCCCGGCGGGCGCGGTTCCGGCAGGGCAGGACGGGCCTTCTCTCTCCTCGGCCCCGGCGTTCTCTCTCCTCCAGCGAGGCCCGTGCGTCCTTTACCGTCTGGCGCCGTACTCCCCCAACTGCCGCGTTTCCCCAGCCGAACGCAACGCTTGCGTTTGTTTTACAAGCTCCCGCTGCAGCACTTTCCAAACTGTAAATTGCTTGCAGTAAGCTTTAGAGATCCCCAGTGCTGGTGTTCTTCGTCCGGGGTCTGGGCGTGCGTACGGACGGAATGGTATGCCGGCCACGGGCCCACATCGTAACCACCACGAGGGGAGAGAGGGCGCAGGGAGGAGTAGGGAGGAGGCCGGCGTAGGGGCCGGGCCCCGCCCGCTGCCAGAGGGAGCAGGGAGGAGGCCGGTGCGGTGGAGCTCGGGGCCGGGCCATGCCCGTCGCCGGAGGGAGCAAGGACGAGGCCGGCGTGGTGGAGCAGCCACCGGAAGTAGCAGGGAGAGAGGGAGAGAGCCCCCCCCCCCCCCGGCTGGTGGAGCATGGGGTCGCAGACGCCTCACCGGTGGAGCAGGACTCGCGATCTCTAGTGGAGCATGGATTCGCCTAATGACGACCTCCGTCGCTAGACGCGGAAGTCGGCGCGCGGGAGCTTCGCCGCTCGCCGCCGTTGGAGGAGGGAGCTGCTGGCACGGGCCTCCGGGGAAGTTGCGGGCGCGAGAGGAGGGAACTATGGGCGCGGGCGTGGGGAAGCTGCCGGCACGGAGGGTGTCAGCGAGAGAGACGAGCAGTACCGACTGTGGAGAGAGAGACCGAGGGAGGACGAGTAGTATTTGCAAGAGAGAGAGAAGGGGGATGGTCGAATGGAGAGACCAAGGAGGGTGGGCGACAGTGGAGGAAAAAGAAAAAGAAAACAAAAAATTGATATACGGGTCCTACTTTTTGATATAGAGTAAGATATAGAGGTTGGATGAGTGTCAGAGACAGAAGTATAGAGCAGAGAATCTCGATGACCAGGACAGAATATTTCCTTTTAGAGGATGGATTTACCGTACGAAGAGTGCGGATAGTATTAGGAATGCTCCAACAGACTCTATAGTTAGGTATTGGGATTTTGGTAAAAACAAATTCTCCAACACTATTTTGATTAGTATATCTACATTTCTCGTTAGCCCAAAATAAAACACTAGAATGACTCCTTAAAGTGCACACAAAATATAGAAAATATTACAGAATGAAAAAAGCTAGCTTTACGCAAATAGTTCTCGAAATGATGACTTAGGTCAGTTTTAGTGGAGAGTTTCATAGCGTTGTTTCCAAGACTGCCACATCATGTAGAAGTAAATGAAAATAAGGATGAAACCCACACATTCAATGGAGAATTTCATTTCATTCTATAATTTTGTAGGCATTAAATTTTATGACTCATAGAGAGTTGGTATTCATAGGAAGATTGTTTCATCCCCCATGGCACTCATTTCTTCTCTCTTGTTAAATACGGTGCCACATCATCCAAAATGCCTACGTAACAGCTCATTAAATGTAAATGAAACTCTGATAAACCCCCCACTGATAGGCTGCGTCTGGATGTCGATATTGGAGGGCTTGGCATTGAACACATTCCAATACCAAATCAGCCATGACATTGTATTGGGCTAGATAGCTATTGTATTGACTTTTGGAATCCTTTGAAGCATCCAATTCAATTTCTCGTTTGGATGCACGCAACCACATAGTACAATTGAGGCAGGGAAGGGCGGCACAACTTGCTAGCGGATGAGGCAAGGGAGGGCAGCGCTGCTCGCTGACTGATGAGGGAGAGAGCAGCGGTGTACCTCGCTGCCGACCTCGAGGAAGAAGAGGGAGCACCGCTTCTGTGAAGGGATCTGCCTCCTCCACCTTGGCCATGGCGAAGCTTGAGCCATCCACGGCAGAACTTGCCACACTCCACCCCAGCCATGGCGGAGCTCATGCCTTGATGGGTACAGAGGGAGTGCTGAGCAGGTGGTGGAGCTCGACGCAGAGCAGTGCGGATCTAGACTCCTCAATGACAGCCATGGCGGGGTGGCGTTTGCACACCTCGCGCTGCTGGCCGAATGGGCAGAGGGAGCCGCGCCATCGCGGGAGAAGAAGAGCAGCCGAAGAGGGAGAAGAAGAGGGTGGCACTACTCGTAGTGTGCGGAGGGAGGGGCGAGGGAGTGCTGAGTCACCGGCGGAAGGAGGAGAGGACTGCTCCCTAGGGCACGGAGGGAGGGGTGAGGAGAAGAAGAGCCATCGGTGGACATCAAAATAACTATGATAATTTCATTAACCTCAATATCTGCTAATCCGTAACCTTTTAGAGAGGCTAATTTTTAAGACAATTTAGAGATGATCCACATAAAACTAGCAGTAATAGTACACTAACTTTCACTGTAATTACGAATCAACAGTGATATGTCGAGCTATCACTACCGGTTCTTGGGTTGAACCATTAGTGATAGACATTTTTTGCACAAAATATATTCATGCTTTCGGATCAAAATAAACTTTACATTAGAATTGTGGAGATCAAAGTGGTCTAAAACATTTTAGGTGACTACTCTTTAATTTGAAATGGTTTACAAATCCAAATATTAAATATAATTTCCAAATCGAGTTTGAGATGGTAACAATATCGAATGAAGACAAAGTCAATACCAAAGTTATAGTACTCGACGAGATCTATACCTTTTTTGAGATCATTCAAATTGCCAAATATATAATATAAGATTCAAATTGTATAAGTTGAAAGAATAACATTAGTTTATACAGTTACATGTGTTGCGCGCGTAACACAGCTAGTATGGACACCCCGTTAAGGCCTTGAGTTCGAATCATGGAAAACAAATATTGGATCTAAATCCCATAGTGATACCGGAATAGACCTAACAATGATAGGCTAATCTGGTGTAGTCACGCAAGTAAAAAAAAACTATGGAATATATATGGAACAAAAGAAAATATTGATTAGTGAGTTTATTACAGCTGTCTAGAGATAACAAAGAATCTACAAGCCTTTGTTTTTAGAAAATATACACTAGTTAATATAAGTAGATTTTATTAGTTACAGGTATTAAACTTAACATATATAATACTTGTATCTTCTAAGATTCTAGCTAGACCATACAGAACCACCACTGGTTGATGGGCTACCCTAGCTGTTGCCTGCCTCTAGTTGCCCGAGCACGCTCCTATGTGGAGCAGTGCATACGCTATCTAGGTCTTCTCATCTCTATCTGGAGCAGCGCATACGCAGTTACATATATACCCACTCACATACATCAAGCATTGACTTGCCAATTAATCTATAAAATATAGAGTAGAGGTTTATTTAGCAACATGCATAGCCAGCTCGAACATCTCATGACGATCTCTAAGTGGCTCATGACGCAGCAATACTTTTCCACCAGCCGGCCGGGATATGCGTGAGAAATGCACGTATCTGAGCACCGTACCAACAAGGAGTCGATCTTGTGTTGAATGGAATAATAAAGATGTATGCTTGGTACACGGTTGACGCTCAACTGTGATTTGCCCCCTTCTTTCAATCAATCAACCACCTTAGTCAAGATGCAAGCTTTTATGAGCAAGACTGGACCAATGGATGGATGATCATGTGGCAAACATTAATGCATAGTTGAATGGTGTAAGGTAGTACTGTTCTCTTCAACTGTACAGTTTTGATCCACATGAGTACATAACCCATAGATTAAATTGCATTTTTAAGAGTAGTAAAATACTAACCACATGCTTAGTGCTACATATATGACCTGCTACATTGCTGCATAACCTGGGATGGTGCTACCTAGTGCAATAGTATATAGCCGAAACCTATCTGGCGTCGTGACTAGTTGACTTAGCTTTGTAATAAAATCACACACATCAATGGTCAACCAGGCTATATATCGGCTGCATTTTGTGTGATGTGTGGAATTCTTTTAGTTACCTCACATGCATGACAAGTACAAGAAGACTCCACCGTGGATTTCCTTTTGAGGTCAACACCGGATGGGGAACCAAAAATGGTCCTCACCTGAATTTTCATTTCACGCAATGCCGAGTGAAACCCAGGGATGGAACAAAGGCTCGTCGCAATCTCGCAGAAGTGCCTTTGTCACATTAAATTAGAGGTGTTGAATGAGACTAATGGTGTTTTCATACGCCCAACAAGGGCCGCTTTCCACGTCAAAATAAACGGGCTAACCCGGGCCCAGAAAGGAAACGTCATCGCCGACAAGCCTAGCGGCGCCCATGGCGTGCCCTAGGGAACTCGTGCGCCGGGTGGGGGCGTCATGGCCGCCGATGCTGCCACGGGCCCCACCTTCATCAGCAATTGTTATATCTAGTCCGGCTCTCTTTAGGAAGGATTGGTTAAAAGGATTAGGAAGTTGAGTTTGTTAAGATAGGAAAGGAGAATCCATGCCTTATAAGGATCTCCTAGTTTGCTTAAGGGTAAAGTCTCCTTAGAGGCTATATATAAATATAGGAGAGGTATAATCAAATCAATTAAGTAATAGAAGGACGAAAGCTCATTTATTCCTCTCTCACTCCGCTCGCGCGCCCCGACCTGCCGTAGAGTGCACCACCACCACCACCCCTGCGCCGCCGCCTCCGCCACCCCACCCATCGCCTACGTCGGCGCCGCGCCACACCCCCCTCCACCCCCCCCCCCGTGCCGCCGCTAAAACCCCGAGAGGAGTTCTTGGAATTGTTGAAGTTGCAAGGTGATGCATATGTAATATGGAGGTGTTGAATGAGATAATGGTGTTCTCGGAATTGTTGATGCAAGGTGATGCCTATGTAATTTGGAGGTGTTGAATGAGACTAATGGTGTTCTCGGAATTGTTGATGCAAGGTGATGCATATGTAATTTGGAGGTGTTGAATGAGACGACTAATGGTGTTCTCGGAATTGTTGATGCAAGGTGGTGGTGTTCTTGGAATTGTTGATGCATGGTGACGTAATTTGGAAGTGTTGAATGAGACTAATGGTGTTCTTGGAATTGCTGAAGTTGCAAGGTGATGCTTACACCTTACATGAGCTCGATAAGATTACAACTTCAATATAATATGAATATCTCCTCTCCGGCTACCAGCCTGTGTTACTATGCGGCATTACCTGGGCCAGCTCTCTGAGCTAGCGCGGTTCTCCATTTCATTTCCTATATAATAGGCTCCGATCACCAGCTTGAACAAAACTGCTTGGCTGTCCTCAAAGCTACCAATCCCAAGTTCACATCGTCCAAAGGCACTATTCACGCGTACGCGATCTCGACGACGCTACGAAGGAAAAAAAATGTTGTCCTTCAAGGCACGACGTGCGGTGCCGGAACTCGTGACGCCGGCACGGGAGACGCCGCGGGAGATGAAGGCCCTCTCCGACATCGACGACCAGCATGCTCTCCGCTACTACGAAACGGTGATCGGTTTCTTCCGGCGCTGCCACGGCCAGAGCGACGACGACGGACCGGATGACCCGGTGGAGACCATCCGGGCGGCCCTCGCGCAGGCGCTGGTGTACTACTACCCCGTCGCCGGGCGACTGAGGGAGGACGCCGGAGGGAGGCTCCAGGTGGACTGCACAGCGGAAGGGGTGGTGTTCGTCCAGGCCGATGCCGACGTGAGTCTTGAGGACTTCGGAGAGCCGCTGCAGCCGCCGTACCCGTGCGTGGAGGAGCTGCTGTGTGATGCTGGTGATACGAGAGCCGTCATTGGCAGACCCTTGCTTTTCATGCAGGTATTCTTCTTTTTTTATCTAATACCTCCCTCTTTCTTCCTTGCTTTTCTTTTAAAAAAAAGAACAGTGTAATAGAGAGAATGTGTATCTTTCTTTTCTCATCTATTACTCTCTTAGTTTCAAATTATAAGATGTTTTAGCTTTTTAGAAACATTACTTTTACTATGTATTTAAAGTTTTAAACATAGTGCATACCTAAGTTTATAATAAAAACTATGTATTTTAGATATAAAAGACCAAAATATTTTATAATTTGGAACGGAGGATGATGTACAAGATTCACAATGAGTGCCAACAATATGGATCCATTTATTTTTAGGCATTTTTTTAGACTCTATTACATTTTTTTTTTGACAAGAGACTCTATTACATTAAAAAAATATCAAGTAGTTAAAGGATACCCACTCTATTTCAAACTATAAGTCGTTTCAGCTTTTCAAGATATATTGTTTTTGTTATATACCTAAGTGTACAGAACGTTGTGAGTATTTTTCACCATGGGACAATATTTGTACGGTTTCTGGCCCACCCAAAATTTCACTCGTTTGTGAACAAAAAAAGTGGTAAAAGAATTTATTAGTCGGTGGTCATAAAATTTAGCTTTTTCAATAATATAACCATTTTCTGAATTGGTCGACGCTTGTTCTGGATGCGCTGATGTTGACGTTTTGGGTACCGTTAGTTTACTTAACAGAGGTTGACTCTCGACCGTAACGAGCCTATATGGATGCTTTTTTTTTTTTTGGAGGGAAGCCTATATGAATGCTTTGCTAAACATGATGTAACTTTATTTCATTGAGATTAATGTAATTAGGGACAACCTATTATTCTAAAAAAAATGTACACATGAGCATTTCCGTTGCAGTGCCTTTAGCTACATAAATTAAATTACTGGCGCAAACATACTACTAAACCATCAACATCTTTTCGGAAAAAAGAATAACAAAGCAAGTTGCTAGAGACTCAGAATGCATGGTAGATAGAATACATATCTAGAGCAAAAGTTTCTCTCCCTAGGTCAGTCCCACCCCCCCCCCCCCCTTTTTTTCATCTCTTAATTCATTGTCCTTCACTCTCACCTAGTGGTGGATTTAGACTTTTTGCATGACATGGTAATTTTTTCACATCCAAAATTGTAAAACATTTAGCAATTTGATAAAGTACCATAAAAAATACCTCATAACTCAGTCTACAAATACTGAAAAGTCTTAAATTACAGTACAAATAGTTCAAACAACATAATAATAGTTTGAAATATGCAATATCGAAGTTAAAAGAGGATATAGAATTACATCACTACTTTATGGATGTACTCTTTCTAATGACCATGAAAGTCTTAATTATGTCATCTTCATCCACTTCATCCAAAATGTCTCTCTCTATGAATGACACAGGGCAATCATCCAAAAGAATAATCATTCTTTTTGGACTTGATTTCCACTTAACTTATTATTGTAGAAAAATTCCCTCTCAACACTTGTTGTCGCCACTAATAGAGGCAATACCAATTTTGAGAAGCAAGTAAACCATATCGTAAACTTTATGTCTATTTTTTCCACTAGCTTAAATGAGAGGTCAACAAGGTTTTCTAGGCCATTGAATCTGTCATCTTATAGTGACACTAATATAGTAATCAAGTGTTGCAATTCAAGTTTAGCAAATGTGAGCCAAATATGCCCTTAAAGTAAAACTCAACAGTTTTCCATACCTTCTATGCACCAAAGGATGCAAACAAGTTGGTAGGACTGAGGGCCGATATACAAGTGTAACTTCATATTAATCTCATCAAATCAATTATCAAGGTCTTGACTAGACTAATTTATCAATGAATCCAATATATACTCTTCTTCTAAAGTGATTATCATTTAGTCCTCGGGTGTTGCATTATGTTCTTTGCCACACTAACAATGCAAGTTGGATTGCTTGAAAATATGTTTCTCCCTCTACAAATGCTTAGAGAATTCATTTGTGTATCCAAGAATAACAAACAATAAGTTTGCACTTAAAAAATCAAAGGACTTAAATGGCCCAACTATAAAATGTGCCTTTGTCCAACTGTTAGACTGATGATTTCTACGGTTAATAAGTTGACTGATATTATTTTATTGTGGGAGAAAAAAATTGTATCATGGTTGATAAGTCAGGTTGTACCTTGTGTGCAACTTCCCTCCAATCAACAATGGAGGTGTGACTAGGATGTAGCTAGCACTTGCCTCCAAGCTTATGCCATGAAAGTGAAGACCTATTTCCTGTTGCCCTTTTTTTCTCTCATTTTCCTAGATTTTTCATCCTCAGGATTTGGTCTTGGATTAGGGTCGGAGTGAAGCGCTTGCATTTTTTTTTTTTTTTTTTTTTTTTTTGCAAAGGAATGGCTGAAATGTGTTTCTTTTTCCTTCTCTTGCTATGTGGCATTCTACAACAAGTGACATTATATTGCTTCTTAATGGTAATTCTTTTTGCAGTTGACCAAACTGAAATGCGGCGGATTTGTGGGTGGATTCCACATGTGTCATAACATGGCTGATGGTTTTGGTATGTTTCAACTCATGATGACCGTAGCTGAATTAGCATGTGGTGCAGCAGTCCCAAGCATTCTTCCCATATGGAAAAGAGAGCTTCTAATAAGTAGTACAACAACACATAGCCCAACCCCCATCATATACCCCAACCCTTCATATGAACCATTACAACTAAACAGCTTGGACTCTACATCTGAGGACGATGTGATGCTGTCAACTCCGCTCGATGAGATGGTAGTGGACTACTTCATCTTCGGGCCAAGGGAGATGACAACTCTAGAAAGGCACATATGGGGATACCACCCCCATTCAGCAACATCCTTTGAACTGATAACCGCTGTGATGTGGCGATGTCGCACAATAGCTCTGGGATATAAGTCGAATCAGCCAGTGCACCTTATGATCACCATGAATGCCCGCGGGAGGTGGAACCAGCATACCCCCATCCCATGGGGTTACTACGGCAATGCGCATTTCTCTCCCACAGCACAAATAACCGTCGATGAGCTCTGCAGGCAGCCGCTCATCGACACAGTTCAGCTTGTGCGCCGAACCAAGCTCAGTGTGACAGCAAAGGAGTACATGGAATCCATGTTGGAGACAATGGCATCCACCCGCAGCAGGCTTTGTGAAGATCCAGCAAGAACATACGAGGTCTCTGACACGAAATGGATTGCAGCAGGGAATGGTTTGCAGCTTGGGTGGGCTGAGTTTGTGGGTGGTGGCATACCGGTGGCTGGCGACATTACTTCCAAGATAGGAAGCGATCATATGAGGTGCAAGAACCAAGATGGGGAAGACTCAACGGTTGTGTCACTGCTATTGCCAAGGTCGGCCATGGAGATATTCAAGAAGGAGATAGCTGTGTGGCTGAACAAACATGATGAGAAGAGTTTAATTATACAGAGTTCTCTCTAGCAGCAAGAAATATCTATGTAATTGTAGGCTGTGTGTTACTTTAAGATGGATCATGGATGTGTGGTGTACTAAAACTCAGCTGGAAGTTCTATGCTCTGAATTTTAATTTTTGCAAGGCCCAAAAAATTGGATTTTTATAAAGCATAGATAGCAGGATTTTTTTTTATTATTCGAATTATATGAAGAAAAACAGTTTAACTTATTATTTCATATTCACCAATTTTTGCAATGAGAAACATCTGGCAATTTTGTAGCTACGTGTGTATCCTATTCTACAGGTATGTATCTGATTTATCTCGTTCGAATAGTTTCAATTCTAAGGCTAAGAAGAGAAATAGTAGCATTTTTTTTATTATTATTCGGATTACATGATATTGTGATGTTATGAAAAAGAGAACGTGAAAGGATCAATAGTTTCTCCGTATGAATGACTCCAAATAATAATGCATAAATCTAAAAACATAATAATGCGTATATAGCGTCTTAGTTTGATGAAACATTACCCATTTTTTCAACTTATTTTCCGAAATTCAGTTTTTGAACATAGGAACTTCGGAAACAAAAACGGAAAGTGGACTTGAAAAACTGTCGGATAATAAGAAGAGCTTATACCACGCCCACAGTGTGTGGATGGCAAAAAGAAATCAGTGTTTGTCAAATTTAAAATTTTGATTTTTTTTTTTTTTTTGAAAGTATCGGAACTTATATTACTCATCCGATTCAGCGAAATTGCTAGTTACCAGATCCTCTAGTTCAAAAGGAATCCCCTCCCAAGTGTTATAGCACCACTTGGAAGTTTACAACCAAGAGCCGAAACCGAATGGGCGGCCCTATTACATTCAAGCTTACTACAAACCAAAATATTACACATATGAAAATCATCACTAATCATATGCTTCAACTTAGTTACTATTCCTCCTATGTAAAACAAATATTTGCTACTAAACAACTTAAAATAAAAAACTTAATAACATCAAACATGTAGGTCGACCACTACAGCTTTGGTATTAACTATGTGAATATTTAAGGTCATTTAGAAATTTGAAAAATTTAAACTTAAAATCTATTAACATAAGACATATATTTGATACTCTAAACTACTTCGAATACAAAGTTGTCAATTGACTTTAGAACTACAACTTTGGCACAGACCATATCATATCCGAGGTTGTTTAAAAATTTTAAATTTCAAATTTTAAAGTGTGTGAACCTAAAATAATATTTTGAGACTCTAAATAATTTTAAATAAATACTTTTCAACTAAAAGGTTGTAGATTTCGTTGAGCGCTACAATTCAGGTATAAAGTTTGTCTTCATACAAGTACATATAAAAAGTTTATGAATTATTTTTGGATAACTATTTATAAAGACAAGAATCACAACATGCCAACCTCTGAAAAAATATTTTTTAAAACTAAACGCTGGTTGCACATGTTAATAGCAATTTCTAGCTATTGGCATCTTAAGATGCCCGGCCGCCTTCGTGGCCAACCGTACAAAAAGGTTCGAGAAAGACCAAGATAGCTAGATCGAGTCCTTCTGAACATATCAAATTAAGGAACCAGCCACGGTACGTGACATGTGCATGTGTGTGAAGGAAGCCTATAAAAAATGGAATAGACTGTTTGCTGCTTTGATAGTGACATAGAGAAGTAACCAATCGTCTCTGCGGCGCCTACGAAGGTCGTGACACAGCTGTTGCGATCTTTGCGGTCATGCAGTACGTCAAACTACTCGCAATAAAAATGTTACTTTGCTAAAAAAACACATAACAATTGCTGCTCGATATATTACCCCGACATAATAAGGGTCTGCTTAGTTGGATACTAAAAGTTACCATGCCAAAAGTTTCAAAAAAAAAAGTTATCATGCCAAAGATTTGACAAGAAAAAGTTGTCAAAACTTAAACAAAATTGTTGCCATAGATAGTTTCAAAAAAAAATTGTTGCCATAGATATTTGGCATTCTTTTTTTTTTTTAGTACAGAGCTTTCATTAATTATCATCAAGAGTACAGTCCGCGGCACCTAGCTCAGACAGCCAGTCCGGGATACAATCGAGCCAAAAGAAAGAGCGTTCAGTAGCCGACACCATCGTAGCACATACATGAGCTACAGAATTAGCGTCCCTACTAACCCAAATAACATTAAAATCTACAAAACTCTTGCCTAGCTCTGTAATATCAAAACATAATCCTCCAATGGAAGATCTCACCGAGTTCGGATCCTGCAGAAGGTTGGAAAGGCCTTGACAGTCCACCTCCAGCACGACCTGATCCACGCCCAGCTCAGACGCGAGTTCAAGGCCTTCCTTTGCCGCCAGCGCCTCCGCAGTCAGCACATCCTGAACCCCGTCGAACCACCTTGCTGCACCCCCGATGACGGACCCCGAGTGGTCGCGGATGACAACCCCGGCGCGACCAGTGCAAGTAGATTGATCAAAGGCCGTGTCGGTGTTCACCTTGACCCATCCCTGTCGCGGCTTCTCCCACCGAGCTCGTGCCTTCTTCAACTTTGCTGCCACTGGTTTTCGCAGCGAAGCAAGGTCTTCCATCAGGGTGGAGATAAACCGAGCAGTAGCTCCCGGTTCCCACACCTTCCTGCCATGACGTCGTGCGTTGCGACCAGCCCACAGTGCCCAAGCGCCACAGATCACTGTTGCTGTTGAAGATGAGGGGCAGGCTGCCGCCTCGAAGACATCAGAGGCCCATGAACTCGGGTGCAGATTTGGCAGTGGTATCCCCGTTAGCTTCTTCACTTCCAGCCAGAATCTCTTTGCAACCGTGCATTTGAAGAACACATGATAGAGTGATTCATCCATGTGCCCACACACTTCACAGTAGCTTTCAGGGGATATATGTCTCCGTCTCAGTTCCGATTTTGACGGCAGGGCGTTGTGTAAAACCCTCCACCAGAATACGCGAACTTTAGGAGGCACATCCAGTTTCCAAAGCATATCCCATCGCCGGCCGGTCCCCGAGCTAGAAGCTTCACTCGAGGCCGCCATCGACAACTCCATTTCCTCTTGTTTCAGCAACCTGTAAGCGGACTTAACCGAGTAAACTCCGCTGCGTTCAGGTGCCCAAGCCAGAACATCCTCCTCAAGCCGAGCACTTGGCTTGATTTTCAGTACCTCTGTCGCCTCTATAGCCATGAACGACTTGTTAACCAGTGTTTCATTCCATACTCTACTACCCGGGATGTACAGATCCTTCACTCTCTCCGCAGTCGTATGAGGCATACGGACCGTCGGTTTGAGTGATCGCAGGCTGGGTATCCAGCTATCCTCCCAGACATTCAGATCTCCTGGGCCGATTCTTCTGACCAGCCCCTTTGTCAACGCCTCCCTGCCGTGCAGAATTGCACGCCACGTTGCCGAACTTCGCTTTTTTTTGGTTGCCTCAAGGAAGTCGCAGTTTGGATAATACTTCCCCTTCAGCACCCGAGCACAGAGCGAATCCGGCCTTGATAACAGGCGCCACCCTTGTTTCCCAAGCATTGCCTTGTTGAATAGCGGGAAGTCTCTGAAGCCAATCCCACCATCCGCTTTCGATCTCGTGAGCAACTCCCACCGGCGCCAATGAAGCTTGTGGTTGTCAAGCGAGCTCCCCACCAATAGTTTGAAACCGCCGAGGTGAGTTTTTGGCACACCACCGGAGGGAGTTTGAAACAAGCCATCGGGTAGGTTGGCACCGATTGTGCATTAGCCTTTAACGGGACCTCTCGAGCGGCGCAGCCGAGACCTCTTTCGCCCACCCGCACATCATGCCTCGGACTCTTGTCACCACATAGTTGAAAACCCCCGCGGACCCTCTCCCCACGGAGGTTGGCAAGCCCAGGTATTTCTCTCCCAGAGCTTCAGTCGGTATCTGGAGGCTGGCATGAACCTCCATCTTGCACTCCTGATCACAGTTTGAACTGAAGAAGATAGCCGATTTGGACTTATTGACAAGTTGTCCAGAGCCTCGGTTATACTCTTCAAGAATTTCAGCAACCCTATCAGCCCCTCTCTTGGATGCTTGGGTAAAAATCAGGCAATCATCAGCAAAAAGTAAGTGAGAAATCCAAGGTGTAGTCCTGCTTACCCGCACACCTCTAGAGACATACTACGGGCCAATATTCTTGAGCATACAAGATAATCCTTCTGAACAGAGGAGAAATAAGTAGGGTGAGATTGGATCACCTTGCCTTATCCCCCTCGTTGGCTTGAAAACTTCTGAAAACACCCCATTCACCCGAACCGAGAAGGAAACAGAAGTAACACATTTCATAACTAAGGCGCACCAGGCATCAGGGAACCCCAGCGCAAGCATGATAGTATGAAGATACCTCCACTCCACTCGATCATAGGCTTTTGCCATATCAAGCTTGATTGCACACCCTCCACTTTTACCCTTCTTGTTTCGAAGATAATGAATGCACTCGTACGCGATCAGCACGTTATCAGTGATCAGCTGACCGGGAACAAATGCACTTTGCTCAATAGACACCACCTCCTCCAGAATCTGCCGCAGCCTGTTTGCCATGGCCTTTGAACATATCTTCTATAGGACATTGCAGAGCGAGATGGGTCTGTACTGCGACAAATCTTGTGGATTGCAAACTTTGGGGATGAGCACCAGTAGAGTTTTGTTAACCTCTTCTGGCAGATCCCCCCCATTCAGGAAACCAAGCACCGCACTGGTCACACTCGGCCTGACCAATTGCCAGTGGGTCTGGAAAAAACCGGCGTTGAAACCGTCTACCCCCGGTGCTTTGTTTGGCGCCATCTGAAACAAAGCTGTCTCCACCTCTTGCTCGGTGAAAGGCTTGGATAAGATGTCACACATGTCGGACGTCACCTTCTTGGGTACATGTGAACATATTAATTCCGGCTCCAGCACATCCTGAGCCGAAAAAAGATTCTAGTAAAACTCACAAGCCAAGCGCTCAAGGTCCTCTTGCTCGGTGAAAACCCTTCCATCATCTGCTGTAAGAAGCTTAATGCGGTTAGTTCTCCCCCTAGCACGAGCCTTGGCTTGGAAAAATTCTGTATTCCGGTCCCCCTCTGTGAGCCATGCGATTCTTGATCGCTGTTTCTCCATCGCCTCTTCCCTCGCGAGGACCTCAGAGAGCTGAGCCATGATATCGTGCTCCCTAGGCGTTGGGCCTCGATACATGGTGCCGGCCCTCTCCTCTTCCAGCTGCGCTCTGAGCTCTTTAACTTGATTTTTAACCGAGCCAAAAACCTCACGGTCCCATGATTTCAAAGAGCGCTGCATCGACGAGAGAGCTTCCGATACAGACGCTAGATCAGCCACACCCGAGCCGGGTCCCAAGTGCGGTTGATGAACTCCATGTATTCACCATGTCGTTGCCACATATTTTCGTACCTGAAGGGTTTTGTGCGCCGCCTCCCGCGACCCACATTTGCCTCCCTTTGTCTCACTTCCACTAGTAGTCCAGCATGGTCGGACTCCACCAGAGGAATGTGAAAAACCTCCGTCTCCCCTAGAACACTCAGGAATTTAGTGTCTCCCAACGCACGATCCAAATGGACCTTAACATTGTGATCTTCATCCTGGCGGTTGTCCCACGTGTATGTAAGCCCATGGAACCCAAGATCAGTAAAACCACAGTCATCGATCATGTCCCGGAAAGCGTTGATCTGCCACTGATCCCTTACGTTGCCACCAATCTGTTCCCCAGCAGCCAGTACTTCATTAAAATCTCCTAGACACAACCACGGTGCGTCAGATTGTGCCCTCAGAAATCTCATCAGAAACCAGCTCTCTTTTCCACGCTCGCGTCTAGGTTCCCCATAGAACCCCGTGAGCCTCCATTGTGTTATCTGCAAGCAATCACATGATAGAATAACATCAATATGTGACTGGACTTGTTCATCTCCGCCACCATCACATCCCGATTCCACATCGAATGAGACCACCACTTAGCCCCTCGAGACTTGACGACAATGGCATTCGGAAAGCCAAGGTCACGTTTCGATCCAAGAGCACGCTCCTCACCCATTCGCATTTCCATCAAAAACACCACCGCGGGTCACCTCTCCACCACCACCAGGCGGAGTTCTTGAACTGCCTCGGACCGCCCACAGCCCCGGCAGTTCACGCTTAGGATATTCATTGTGCCCGGCGGGGACTGCTGCCCTCAGCCCCGGCCGATTGTGCATTGTTTGTAGTACCACGCTCGCTTCTTAAGGGTTTCCAGCATGCTACGCCACTTCTTTGTCCGCCCCCTCCATCCAGCTGACTCACACGCGAAGTAACCAACCCCGCCGGCACCAGCATAGAGGAAGTGCCCGGAGGGAGGTTGAGGTCTGGTGTCTGGGTAGCCGAGTTGCCTACCTTCGACTTCCTCTTGCGGGGTTGCATCCGTCGCCCCTCATCCGCACTGAGATCCAGACGCCTGCTTGCTCCCTGTCCCCCATTGCTCCCAGCCGACGGTGCCTTGTCCTCCTTCAAAGGTGACTGCACCTTCGCATCCTCCGAATCACCCACTTCGCTCTCTCCACCCCGGGCCCCGGTTCGAGAACCCCTCTCCCCAGACTGTGTCGAGCACCGGGAGGGCTTAAACCCCGAGGACGATCCAAAGGTCTCCGCAGCCGCCCCAGCAAAAGATTGCGGCCGACGACGTCGCTCCTCAGGAGCCCGAAGTTTTACATCATAGGGAAGCTTGCCTTCTTCATCTCGCTCAGCAGGAGTCGGGCATTCCGAGTCGAGTGACCCAATCTCCCACAAGAGAAATAAATATAGGGCAACTTCTCATACGCACCTTGAACCATTTGGGTTCTTCACCACGCTTTAACCCGAGGAGAATACCCCTCCTTATTGGTCTGTCAATGTCGATGGCGACCCTTGCACGCGAGAACGCGCCACCGGCCTTCCCATCTGCATCCACGTCCATGGAAACCACTGCCCGGCATATCCATGACTCGGAACCCTTGTCTCGGTTCATCCAACCGGTAGATCTAGGATCCTCACCCACATCTCAACCTTCTCAAACACGATGCTAGAGGCACCGAGAGTGCCATCATATTCTTGCAGCGAGAACCGCATACTTCTTCACCATCCATGGCGCGCCCGGCCCAAAGACACGCTCCTTATCGTGCGCACTCCCGAACTCCGCCACAAACTTGTTATCTTCCTTCTCCCCCACCGATCTGATCTTGAGACCAACCGGGTTCCCCCAAGCCGGCCGCATCGCCGACCGGATCGTCTCAACATGAATCGGGGATGGGGATAGAATCTTCCCTACCGGTGCCCACTCCGCAGCGCCAAGGTCTCCTCCTCCACCTCATCATCAAGGTCCAGCACAGCTCCCTCCTCCTCCGTGAGACGGAGGTTCCGGAGCAGATCCTCAACATTCGGGTCAGGGTCAGCACCCTTGCCCCCCAAAACCCCTTCACCCGATCCCGACATGGCGATCACCGGGGGGGACACGACGTGCGTTGCGCGATCAGCACACAACCACGAGATCTCAGAACCCGACTAGGAACCTAAGCGGCATAAACCCTATCGGTATGGAGCGTCGAAGGCGCCTTCCGGCTAACCAACGATATGGCGGTGGCCGGATCCACCCTGCAGTGGGTGGAACCGTGGCGTGGGCACCGCGGCCGAGCGGCCGGCGGTGTTGCGGGACTAGATCGCCGGCGCGGCGAGCTAGAACGGAGTCGGGTTCGGAATCGCTCTCCCGATCGCCCAAACAATCGATCCGGAAAAACGGAGCCTTCCATCGCTGTGTACGTCTAAAATGACCGCTGTGTCTGTTTGTGATATTTGGCATTCTTATTGTGAGATGTTGGCACAATTTTGTGCAAACCAAATGACTTCCAAAATTTTAACTTGCCTAAGTTTGGTAATCAAAATTTGGCTACCAAACAATAGTACAAAGTAGTACTAGCGTGATTAGAGCAACTCCAACGGTTGCTAAAACTCACTTGGCAAATCTATAGTTTTGCCAAGTCTCAAAACCAAATGCCAAGTGAAAAAAGAAGTCTTCTCCAACAGTTTGCTATTTAGGCTTGGCAAGAGAACTTGACATCCTAGCATTTTTGCCAAAATCATAAAATTAAGCCTCCAACAAGTTGGCAAAACTAGTTGGCAAATTGGATACATGTGATGCCAAGTGATGGAGCACTTGGCATATTTGGCAAGTGAAGGGAGAATTTTGCCAAGCTCACAGAAATACCAAGTAGTTTTACCAACTTGTTGGAGGCTGTTTTTTATGGTTTTCATAAAAATCCTAGAATACCAAGTGGTTTTAGCAAACTGTTGGAATTGCTCTTATTGTCTCGCATACGCCGATCATTGGGTAATTTGCATAGCTTAAGCTGGTAATGCAACCGTAATTATGGACTACTACTGCATATAATCATCATATGATTAAGGCTAGTCTCAATGGAGATTTCATGGGCATGTCATGCACATTAAATAGGGCGCCACATCAGCCAAAAGAGAATATTTGCATGAAACAGGGAGAAGAGAGAAGGAAAACGTTTCATCCCGGTGAAACGCGTGAGCGCTGTTTCCAACCACTCGGAAAGTGTGTGAAACTCGTGAAACTCCCATTGAGACGCATGAATTGTTTCATGGGCTAAAAATAGAGAAGTGAAACCATAGAGAAGAGAGAGAGTGGGACCCATGCAACTAAAAATAACAAGTGAAACCGCCGAGCACTTGGCTTGATTTTCAGTACCTTTGTCGCCTCTATAGCCATGAACGACTTGTTAACCAGTGTTTCATTCCATACTCTACTACCCGGGATGTACAGATCCTTCACTCTCTCCGCTGCCGTATGAGGCATACGGACCGTCGGTTTGAGTGATCGCGGGGCTGGGTATCCAGCTATCCTCCCGCATTCAGATCTCCCGGGCCGATTCTTCGACCAGCCCCTTTGTCAACGCCTCCCCTGCCGTGCAGAATTGCACGCCACGTTGCCGAACTTCGCTTTTTTTTGGTTGCCTCAAGGAAGTCGCAGTTTGGATAATACTTCCCCTTCAGCACCCGAGCACAGAGCGAATCCGGCCTTGATAACAGGCGCCACCCTTGTTTCCCAAGCATTGCCTTGTTGAATAGCGGGAAGTCTCTGAAGCCAATCCCACCATCCGCTTTCGATCTCGTGAGCAACTCCCACCGGCGCCAATGAAGCTTGTGGTTGTCAAGCGAGCTCCCCCACCAATAGTTTGAAACCGCCGAGGTGAGTTTTTGGCACACCACCGGAGGGAGTTTGAAACAAGCCATCGGGTAGGTTGGCACCGATTGTGCATTAGCCTTTAACAGGACCTCTCGAGCGGCGCAGCTGAGACCTCTTTCTGCCCACCCGCACATCATGCCTCGGACTCTTGTCACCACATAGTTGAAAACCCCCGCGGACCCTCTCCCCACGGAGGTTGGCAAGCCCAGGTATTTCTCTCCCAGAGCTTCAGTCGGTATCTGGAGGCTGGCATGAACCTCCATCTTGCACTCCTGATCACAGTTTGAACTGAAGAAGATAGCCGATTTGGACTTATTGACAAGTTGTCCGAGCCTCGGTTATACTCTTCAAGAATTTCAGCAACCCTATCAGCCCCTCTCTTGGATGCTTGGGTAAAAATCAGGCAATCATCAGCAAAAAGTAAGTGAGAAATCCAAGGTGTAGTCCTGCTTACCCGCACACCTCTAGAGACATACTACGGGCCAATATTCTTGAGCATACAAGATAATCCTTCTGAACAGAGGAGAAATAAGTAGGGCAAGATTGGATCACCTTGCCTTATCCCCCTCGTTGGCTTGAAAACTTCTGAAAACACCCCATTCACCCGAACCGAGAAGGAAACAGAAGTAACACATTTCATAACTAAGGCGCACCAGGCATCAGGGAACCCCAGCGCAAGCATGATAGTATGAAGATACCTCCACTCCACTCGATCATAGGCTTTTGCCATATCAAGCTTGATTGCACACCCTCCACTTTTACCCTTCTTGTTTCGAAGATAATGAATGCACTCGTACGCGATCAGCACGTTATCGCGTGATCAGTGACCGGGAACAAATGCACTTTGCTCAATAGACACCACCTCCTCCGAATCTGCACTTTGTTTGCCATGGCCTTTGAACATATCTTCTATAGGACATTGCGGGCGAGATGGGTCTCTTTGCGACAAATCTTGTGGATTGCAAACTTTGGGGATGAGCACCGGTAGAGTTTTGTTAACCTCTTCGCAGATCCCCCCATTCAGAAACCAAGCACCGCACCGGTCACACTCGGCCCGACCAATTGCCGGTGGTCCGGAAAAACCGGCGTTGAAACCGTCTACCCCGGTGCTTTGTTTGGCGCCATCTGAAACAAAGCCGTCTCCACCTCTTGCTCGGTGAAAGGCTTGGATAAGATGTCACACATGTCGGACGTCACCTTCTTGGGTACATGTGAACATATTAATTCCGCTCCAAGACATCCCGAGCCGAAAAAAGATTCTAGTAAAACTCACAAGCCAAGCGCTCAAGGTCCTCTTGCTCGGTGAAAACCCTTCCATCATCTGCTTTGTAAGAAGCTTAATGCGGTTAGTTCTCCCCTAGCACGAGCCTTGGCTTGGAAAAATTCTGTATTCCGGTCCCCCTCGTGAGCCATGCGATTCTTGATCGCCGTTTCTCCATCGCCTCTTCCTCGCGAGGACCTCGGAGCCGAGCCATGATATCGTGCTCCCTAGGCGTTGGGCCTCGATACATGGTGCCGGCCCTCTCCTCTTCCAGCTGCGCTCTGAGCTCTTTAACTTGATTTTTAACCGAGCCAAAAACCTCACGGTCCCATGATTTCAAAGAGCGCTGCATCGACGAGAGAGCTTCCGATACAGACGCTAGATCAGCCACACCCGAGCCCGGGTCCCAAGTGCGGTTGATGAACTCCATGTATTCACCATGTCGTTGCCACATATTTTCGTACCTGAAGGGTTTTGTGCGCCGCCTCCCGCGACCCACATTTGCCTCCCTTTGTCTCACTTCCACTAGTAGTCCAGCATGGTCGGACTCCACCAGAGGAATGTGAAAAACCTCCGTCTCCCCTAGAACACTCAGGAATTTAGTGTCTCCCAACGCACGATCCAAATGGACCTTAACATTGTGATCTTCATCCCGGCGGTTGTCCCACGTGTATGTAAGCCCATGGAACCCAAGATCGGTAAAACCACGCCATCGATCATGTCCCGGAAAGCGTTGATCTCGCCCGCGATCCCTTACGTTGCCACCAATCTGTTCCCCCGACAGCCGCACTTCATTAAAATCTCCTAGACACAACCACGGTGCGTCGATTGTGCCCTCGTAAATCTCATCGAAACCAGCTCTCTTTTCCACGCTCGCGTCTAGGTTCCCCATAGAACCCCGTGAGCCTCCATTGTGTTATCTGCAAGCAATCACATGATAGAATAACATCAATATGTGACCTGGACTTGTTCATCTCCGCCACCATCACATCCTGATTCCACATCAGAATGAGACCACCACTTAGCCCCTCAGACTTGACGACAATGGCATTCGGAAAGCCAAGGTCACGTTTCAGTCCAAGAGCACGCTCCTCACCCATTCGCGTTTCCATCAAAAACACCACCGCGGGTCACCTCTCCACCACCACCTGGCGGAGTTCTTGAACTGCCTCGGACCGCCCACAGCCCCGGCAGTTCACGCTTAGGATATTCATTGTGCCCGGCGGGGACTGCTGCCCTCAGCCCCGGCCGATTGTGCATTGTTTGTAGTACCACGCTTCTGCTTCTTAAGGGTTTCCAGCATGCTACTGCCACTGCTGTCCGCCCCTCCATCCAGCTGACTCACACGCGAAGTAACCAACCCCGCCGGCACCAGCATAGAGGAAGTGCCCGGAGGGAGGTTGAGGTCTGGTGTCTGGGTAGCCGAGTTGCCTACCTTCGACTTCCTCTTGCGGGGTTGCATCCGTCGCCCCTCATCCGCACTGAGATCCAGACGCCTGCTTGCTCCCCCTGTCCCCCATTGCTCCCAAATGACGGTGCCTTGTCCTCCTTCAAAGGTGACCACCTTCGCATCCTCCGAATCACCCACTTCGCTCTCTCCCACCCCGGGCCCCGGTTCGAGAACCCTCTCCCCGACCGTGTCGAGCACCGGGAGGGCTTAAACCCCGAGGACGATCCAAAGGTCTCCGCAGCCGCCCCAGCAAAAGATTGCGGCCGACGACGTCGCTCCTCAGGAGCCCGAAGTTTTACATCATAGGGAAGCTTGCCTTCTTCATCTCGCTCAGCAGGAGTCGGGCATTCCAGGTCAGAGTGACCCAATCTCCCACAAGAGAAATAAATATAGGGCAACTTCTCATACTGCACCTTGAACCATTTGGGTTCTTCACCACGCTTTAACCCGAGGAGAATACCCCTCCTTATTGGTCTGTCAATGTCGATGGCGACCCTTGCACGCAGGAACGCGCCACTGGCCTTCCCATCTGCATCCACGTCCATGGAAACCACTCTGCCCAGCATATCCATGACTCTGGAACCCTTGTCTCGGTTCATCCAACCAGGCGGTAGATCTAGGATCCTCACCCACATCTCAACCTTCTCAAACACGATGCTAGAGGCACTGAGAGTGCCATCATATTCTTGCAGCAGAACCGCATACTTCTTCACCATCCATGGCGCGCCAGCCAGCACACGCTCCTTATCGTGCGCACTCCCGAACTCCGCCACAAACTTGTTATCTTCCTTCTCCCCCACCGATCTGATCTTGAGACCAACCGGGTTCCCCCAAGCCGGCCGCATCGCCGACCGGATCGTCTCAACATGAATCGGGGATGGGGATAGAATCTTCCCTACCAGTGCCCACTCCGCAGGCGCCAAGGTCTCCTCCTCCACCTCATCATCAAGGTCCAGCACAGCTCCCTCCTCCTCCGTGAGACGGAGGTTCCGGAGCAGATCCTCAACATTCGGGTCAGGGTCAGCACCCTTGCCCCCCAAAACCCCTTCACCCGATCCCGACATGGCGATCACCGGGGGGGACACGACGTGCGTTGCGCGATCAGCACACAACCACGAGATCTCAGAACCCGACTAGGAACCTAAGCGGCATAAACCCTATCGGTATGGAGCGTCGAAGGCGCCTTCCGGCTAACCAACGATATGGCGGTGGCCGGATCCACCCGCATGGGTGGAACCGTGGCGTGGGCACCGCGGCCGAGCGGCCGGCGGTGTTGCGGGACTAGATCGCCGGCGCGGCGAGCTAGAACGGAGTCGGGTTCGGAATCGCTCTCCCGATCGCCCAAACAATCGATCCGGAAAAAACGGAGCCTTCCATCGCTGTGTACGTCTAAAATGACCGCTGTGTCTGTTTGTGATATTTGGCATTCTTATTGTGAGATGTTGGCACAATTTTGATGCAAACCAAATGACTTCCAAAATTTTAACTTGCCTAAGTTTGGTAATCAAAATTTGGCTACCAAACAATAGTACAGTAGTACTAGCGTGATTAGAGCAACTCCAACAGTTTGCTAAAACTCACTTGGCAAATCTATAGTTTTGCCAAGTCTCAAAACCAAATGCCAAGTGAAAAAAGAAGTCTTCTCCAACAGTTTGCTATTTAGGCTTGGCAAGAGAACTTGACATCCTAGCATTTTTGTCAAAATCATAAAATTAAGCCTCCAACAAGTTGGCAAAACTAGTTGGCAAATTGGATACATGTGATGCCAAGTGATGGAGCACTTGGCATATTTGGCAAGTGAAGGGAGAATTTTGCCAAGCTCACAGAAATGCCAAGTAGTTTTAACAACTTGTTGGAGGCTGTTTTTTATGGTTTTCATAAAAATCCTAGAATACCAAGTGGTTTTAACAAACTGTTGGAATTGCTCTTATTGTCTGCTTCTGCCGACTGCTGGTAATTTGCATAGCTTAAGCTGGTAATGCAACCGTAATTATGGACTACTACTGCATATAATCATCATATGATTAAGGCTAGTCTCAATGGAAATTTCATGGGCATGTCATGCACATTAAATAGGGCGCCACATCAGCCAAAAGAGAATATTTGCATGAAACAGGGAGAAGAGAGAAGGAAAACGTTTCATCCCGGTGAAACGCGTGAGCGCTGTTTCCAACCACTCGGAAAGTGTGTGAAACTCGTGAAACTCCCATTGAGACGCATGAATTGTTTCATGGGCTAAAAATAGAGAAGTGAAACCATAGAGAAGAGAGAGAGTGGGACCCATGCAACTAAAAATAACAAGTGAAATCGTATAATGAAACGGTGCATTGAGAGAGAGATCCATTTCGTTTATAATTTCATGTTTATTGAAACCGTGAGATGAAACATCGCATTGAGACTAGCCTAACAAGGCTGGCCGAGGCTGGCCAGGTTGCCTTAATTATTAGCAACGTTTTCATCTTCCATATATCTCTCCTTTACCAAAGATCTTAATAATGACGTTTCTGATTACTATACTAAGCTAATTCATTACGTCACTGCCATATGTACAATTCCATTTGCCAAGAGAAGACGATCTAATTCATGTCACTTGTTGTTTCATCTTCGCCGTGAAGCCCGCAGGTGCTATGGATGCATCTATATAATACATCAGTACTGCTAGTATTGCCGGCCAGCTGAAAATCAACAACACACTCGCACACTGTCACGCAGACACAATAGCTAGCTAGATCGACAACAAAAATGGTGGTGTCCTTCAAGGCACGCCGGGGCGAGCCACAGCTGGTGTTGCCGGCGAGGCCGACGCCACGCGAGACGAAGCCGCTGTCCGACATCGACGACCAGCACCTGCTCCGGTACTACGAGACGGTCGTCGGCTTCTTCCGCACCTGCCCCGGCGGCCGCTCCGGCAGCGACGACAGGCCGGCCGACCTCAAGGGGACCATCAAGGCGGCGCTCGCCGAGGCGCTGGTGTACTACTACCCCGTCGCCGGCCGCCTCAGGGAGGAAGCAGGAGGGAAGCTCGTCGTGGACTGCACGGCGGAAGGGGTGGTGTTCGTCGAGGCCGACGCCGACGTGCGGCTCCAGGAGTTCGGGGAGCCGCTGCTGCCGCCGTATCCGTGCCTGGACGAGCTGCTCTTCGACCCTGGTGACATAAAAGCCGTCATTGGCAGGCCACTGCTCTTCATGCAGGTGTCGTATACGTAGTTTCATTTCTTTCCTTTTCTTTCCTTTTCTTTTTCCAATCGTTCTATGCATGCCTAGTCACTATCTTTTCATCTGATCTTTCAGAAAAGTTGTCTTTTCATCTTAGTTATGTTTTGGGGAAGTGTTTTAAAATCTCCTAAGAATGTTAGAAGTGGATATGCATTTGTGTCATACTTGATTAACCAGATCTTCAGATACAATTTGTAATCAGGCTAAAAGAGCTTATTTTAATAGGTAAAGAGACTACAGGCTAACATAAAGTAATCAGGCAAAGAGTTTTAATAGGTCAAGAGTAAGGCCAAAAGAGCCTCAAAAAGTAGCCTTTTCAATAAAAATAAAAGTTACAAAGAGACTACGTACTACAGGCTAACATAAAGTAATCAGGCAAAGACAACAGAGTTCCTTGTATATATGTTTAGGTTATTAGAATCATGAAATTTTCTGATTTTGTTACATTTTCCAATTTTGTTTAGATGATTTCTATTGTACAGAAAGATTTATATTTTAGGAAAGTTTCTGAAGTTCTTTGTAGTTACAAGATATCAGAAATGAATGTAGTACTGATGAATGCATAAGTAGGTTGAAACAGTTCTATTTTTCTTACCATAAGTGACTTCTTTTTTTATAATTTTCTCATATATAGGTGACAGAACTCAAGTTAGGTGGATTTGTTGCTGGATTCCACATGTGTCATAACATCGCCGATGCATTCGGTATGATTCAACTCATGACAAGTGTAGCTGAACTAATGGTCGGTGAAGCATCCCCGAGCATTCTTCCAGTTTGGAAGAGAGAGCTTCTAACTACAGCACACAAGACATCCCCCATCCCATACCCAAACCCTGCATACAAACCACTGCTAAATAGCTTAGACTCCACATCAGATGACCTGATGCTGTCAACTCCACCCGATCGCATGGTAGCCCAATATTTTGTCTTTGGGCAAAGAGAGGTGGCCGCTCTAAGAAGCCACATACCGGGACACCTCGCCGACTCAACCACATCCTTCGAGCTCCTAACTGCGGTCATGTGGCGGTGCCGCACCATAGCTTTGGGCTATGAACCTAGCCAGCGTGTGCGTCTTATGATCACCATGAATGCCCGTGGCAGGTGGAATCGCCACACCCTCATCCCATGGGGTTACTATGGCAATGCTCATGTTTCTCCTATAGTGGAACTGACCGTCGACGAGCTCTGCAGGCAGCCGCTTACCGACATGGTTGCGCTCGTGCGCGAGACCAAGCTCAGCGTGACCAAGGAGTGCCTGGCATCCATGGTGGATACGACCGCGTACATCCGCCAGTGGCCGTCTCTGACCATGGACAGGACGTACGAGGTCTCTGACACCAGATGGATTGCTGCCGGGAACGGACTGCAGCTTGGGTGGGCTGAGTACGTGGGCGGCGGCATACCACTCGCCGGCGCCCTCACATCCAAGCTGGGAAGCCATCACATGAGGTGCCAGAACGAGGACGGCGAGGACTCCACAGTGGTGTCGCTGCTGCTGCCGAGGCCGGCGATGGAGAGGTTCAGGAAAGAGATGGCTGTTTGGCTCAACAAGCATGACAAGAATTTAATCATACCCAGTTCCCTTTAGTAGAAGATATATAGTGCTATATATGTCAGGATTTACAAGGATTTAACAGTTTGCTTAATGTCTTGTTTCCTTCTTGTGTTTAGTTAAGCACAGTTGGATTTCATTCTTCTTTAATTTCTGCAAGGAGAAACAGTTGGATTTCTTTGTTCTTTAACTCAGGAGGACAGAACAGTTGCATTGCTCTAATTCGTTTAATTTTTGCAAGAACAATGTCTGTTTCCCTAATTTGGAAGCCGTGTTCATAGCTTCATTTCTCTAATTTGGAGGCTGGTGGTATCATATGGCTACTGTAATATGTAAATATATTCTCACGTTTTAGAATTTCAGAGCTATTGGCAACCATACATTGGCTCACTAGATGTTAAACTTGATATCTGACAAACAGGGGTCGAGTTTTTTTTTTCTTTTCTATTTCCAACAAAAGCATAATGACCATGAATGGGATAACCAAATCTGATTGCAGGCATTCAGATGTCGGACAGGCATCTTTTAACAGCAGAACCAAAGTAACTTCTAAAACCAGCAACGCCTAAGAGTTCACAGACCGCAAAAGCATACCAAATCATGCATCCTTTTAATAAGGTGATACATACAAGGCCATGAATATCGCCAAAGATTAGTAGCTGATGTTTTCATCTTCGGAGTCAAGATCTGTCAGATATCCATCGACCAGCCGTGGTCTCTTCTCTCGTTTTGAGCATGAAGCACCAGACGCTGTCTTCCTTTTGGTGGAGTCCGTTGGTGCTTCATCACTTTCTTCTTCAGACGTCACATACTCTGCTTCCATCAATAATCTATTCGCCAGCTTTGCGAGACCTACGCCATCGCCACTTGCTCGTGCCATCAGCAAATCTCTATTCTGCGGTACATGAGCATGAAACATGCCCACCAGCCATTCAAACGGTTCATTATCACGGGGAAGGTATGCCAGTATTGGATCTCTGTCCCTCATTTGAGCTTTCCCTTGTATCCTTGTGTTGACAGTCACAAACACTGAATCCTTGAATTGCTTATTTTTAATCCAAGATGGCTTTTCTTTATGGATCTGAAAAAGGGACAGAATAGTGTAACCAAATTTCTTAGTTACCTCTTAAAAATATTTGAATTACGCAAATGAAACAATGATAAGTTGAACTAATGGATAAAAGTTTGAAACTAGCTTATCACTATGTTACCGTTTCAATCCAACTTGGCTCGTAGGCCAATGAGCCACAGGTTAACCTCAATATTCTCAGTGCCATTGTGCTCAACTCCTTTGCTGCACCATCATGTAATTGCCACCAGGAAACTACATACAGGACAATAGTTAGCTTGTAGAATACTACATTGTGAACCTTGAGAAACAACTAAAAAAAACTAGATGCTTTGTCCTGAAATAAATTTACCTGGGTCAGCATTCATCCGAGTACTAATGGCTTGAACTGTTCCAAAACTCTCTGAAGCAGTGCTGTAAAGCTTCAATTGATGCACAATTTTCTCTTGTGTAGACTCATCTTGGTACATCTTATGCACGCACTCAACAAGTGCATCTCTGAAGATTTCTGTCATTTCAATTTCATTTCTGCTTTGATAGTAGAACGAAGGATTCAGATAATAACCAGCTAAGTGCAATGGTTTCTTCATGTACTCATCCATTCTAAAATCTATATAGTTCCATATTGGCAGATAGTGTTCTTCCTTGTTTTCAAAGCGGAAGGCAATTTCCTTTTTAGCGTTCAAAAGTTCACCATATATGTATCCCATAGAGGGTCTGCCACTCCCCATCATCCTCAGAACCTCCACTAGTGGTTCAAAACTATTTATAGCATATAGCACATTATGCCAAAACTCATGGCTCACTACTAAATTATAGAATTTTTTGCCCAGTACTTTCTTCGACCATTTGCTGTCCTCCCATTCTTTAGAAACAAACATAGTCTTCAACTCAATCCTTTTATCATAAAGGCTCCTCAAGTTCAAGCAGCAAGTGGTGAAATAGGTTATCCCAACATGAACCAAATCCTGCTGGTTGGTGAACTGGTGGGTCATGTCCAGCAAGTTTGTTTGTGCATAAATAAAAGCTGTTAGTGCTCTTGCTTTTGAGACTGTTTTCTTGATTAAACTAATATGCCCTATGTCTTCAAGCATCATACTAATGGAACTTAAAGCACAATGAGACCAAAATATGTTTGGCCTCTTTCTAGGTATATTTGCTGCAGTCGTCTCTATATCAACGTTTCCAATGACCTGCACGACATTTTTCTCTCCAACTTCTTCAATACAAGAATCAACTAGTCGGCAAACAAATGCTTCGTCATAGCTGCCTGAAGGTATTTGGATGGAATGAAGGAATGACACACCATGAGAACAATCAACTGCCAAGTTTAGCATCCGTCTATTATCATCATCAATATGTGTATAAGCTAGAATAGAGCATCCTTCAGACATCCAGAATTTTTTCTGTGCTTCAATTGAACCTTTGATTGCTGAAAGTTGCCTCTGAAGTAAGTGGCCATCAAGCTCACCAAGAGAGGGTACCTGAAAACCAGGGCCGCAGTGTGCAATTGCTTCTACCATTAAGTCAAAACTCTCTATACAAGCAGTATTAAAAGGAATCCCAGCTTCACTGAACCATGCAACCATACGCTCAATAGCCTTCGCCTTCTTTTCCATCTGTTCTGAATCGTGGATAGCTTGTGCATTTTCTCCTTTCTCCATTGCTTTACTATCTTGATCAACGGACCTCAAAGGATTATCTTGTGATGAATTTCCATGCTCATTATCACCCAGTCTGCATCATACACTCTCATCAATCATGGGTTATTTCACTAAAGTACATCAAGAATGGATAGCAAAGCGAGAGTTTCAGTCAACATATTCAGCTCCACAGAAGATGCTTGTAAGTTCCTACACAACTGGCTCTACTATGTCTGGGACAACTGGTTGTAATCAAAAGGATGAAAAAAGTTGACTTCCCTACACAGCTTTTGTTGTTGTCACTAGGCAAGCGCACTGGGTCTTACTTTACTTTTAACTTCCTCTGTTTGGTGTGTTGTTTGATAATAATAAACTGAGAAAATTTGAAAAAAAAAAGGGATGCACCAAGAACCAAGTTTAACACAGATCACTCTAGAGTGTAGGCTCAGAATTTTCACAAGAAGTGCAACTGATTTTGGGTACTTTTGTTAAGTTCTTCATAACTGGCCGCAAACCAATTGTCAGAAATCCTAAAGTAGGCCATGTGTTGAAAACTGGGTTAGCAAAATCACAAAGATATTAAGAAGGTATTAACATCAACAGATGGATATTAGTTGAATAATAGTTTTGCGGCATCAGACTAGGGTAGTGAAAGCATCAATAATAGTTCTTCATAACACAGCTTTTGAAGTTGTCATTAGGCAAGCCACAAACGCACTGAATGTTACTTTACTTATGACTTTCTCTGTTTGGTGTGTTGTTTGGTACAAATAAATTGAGCAAAATTGCAAAAAAGGATGCACCAAGAATCAAGTTTAACACAGACCACTCTAAAGTGTAGGCTCAGAATTGTCACAACAAATGCAACTGCTTTTGGGTACTTTTGTTTAGTTCTTCATAACTGGCCACAAACCATTGTCAGATAGCCTAAGGTAGGCCATGTGCTGAAACTTGGGTCAGCAAAATTACAAAGATATTAAGAAGGTACTGTGTTAACAGATGCATATTAGCAGGGTGCTAGGAACAGCACTAGTCGAATAATAGTATTTTAGAGACTATGGTAGTGAAAGCAGCAATCATTTTCCCTGCATTCGCAATCCTCTTTCAATTTGCCGACCTCAAGCATACTACATTACTTTACTCCCCCCGCCCCGCCCTGACCACATACTCATACTTCAAGCTGCAATCGTGTAACTAAAACCCTCGAATGCATCCTGGAATCCTGAAATTCATGGACACCTAGGCCGTCCGCTACGGTCCACAGGACAAGAAACGTTAACAAGCAACGCAGACAAATTAACTTATTAACCCACGCAAAAATCTGCAACCCAAACTGAAATTAGCTCGCACGGGAGAAATGGAGAAAAGGGCGAAATTGCATCGAAGCAATGCACGCAAAGAGCAAGCAAAGGAGGACCTGGCAGAAGAAGCGCGGCATCCATTTCCAGCCTCACCGCAGCGGAGAAACCCAGCCGGCCGATCAAGGGGTCAAGAGGATAAAGCCACAAGGGTTGGGGAATGGCCTTGGGGACGTGAATGCGGAGTTGGAGGGAAGGGTTCTTGGTTTCCCGCCGTTTCGACAATGAGTTAGGTTTCGTTTCCCGCCGCTGCTGGCGGCAGTGGTGGGTGTCTGATTGGGCCCTTGGATGGACAGGCCGTGTTCTTGCAAGAGAGATTTTTAGCAGATCCAACCGTGAATTTGCTAAAGAAACCACGCATGAAAAAAAACAATTTAAACAATGAAGTGCATGTTGCTAAAAAAACGAAACATGATGAAAAATTATAAACCTAGTTTTAGAATTTTTTTTTTCTAAAATCATGCTCAAATGATTATGTTGTGATGAATTTCCATGCTCTTGCCATCCAGTCTGCATCATACACTCTCGTCAATCATGGGTTGTCTCAGTAAAGTACATCAAGAGTCGATAGGACAAAGAGTCAACATGTTCAGCTCCACAAAAGATGCTTGTTATTTCCTACACAACAAGCTCTGCTATGTTTGGGTTGTAATAAAAAGGATGAAAATAGTTGACTTCTCTACACAGCTTTTGTTGTTGTAATTACGCAAGCGCACTGCATCTTACTTAAGAGTTTGTCTGTTTGGTGTGTTGTTTGGTAAAAATAAATTGAACAAAATAGCAAAAAAAGATGCACCAAGAATAAGTTTAACACAGACCACTCAGAATGTAGGCTCAGAATTGTCACAACAAATGCAACTGATTTTGGGTACTTTTGTTTAGTTCTTCATAACTGGCTATAAACCATTATCAGATAGCCTAAAGTAGGCATATGTGGAAGCTTGGGTCAGCAAAATCACAAAGAGATTAAGAAGGTATTAATTAACATAAACGAAGCATACTCCATTACTCCCACCCCCTGCCCTGACCACATACTCTCATACCCCAAGCTGCAACCGTGTAACTAAACCCTCCGATGCATCCTGGAATCCTAAAATTCAAGGACAGCTAGGTCGTCGGCTACAGTCCACAGGACAAACTAACAAGAAACGCAGACACATTAACCCACGCAAACCGGCACCCGAAACTGAAATTAGCTCGCACGGGATAAATGGGGAAAAGGAGAAATCGCATTTTATCCATCCACGCAAAGAGCGAGGAAAGAGGAGGACCTGGCAGAAGAAGCGGCGGCATCCATTTCCAGCTTCACCGCAGCGGAGACACCCAGCCGGCCGACCAAGGGGTCAAGAGGATAAGGCCATAGGGTTGGGGAATGGCCTTGGGGACGTGAAATGCGGGGCCGGTGGCGCGTGGCAGCGGCGGGGGATTGAGCGGATTTGGAGGGAAGGGTTCTTGGTTTCCCGCCGTTTCGACAATGAGTTAGGTTTCGTTTCCCGCCGCTGGGTGGTGGCGGTGTGGTGGTGGACTGGTGGGTGCCTGATTGGGACCATGGATGGGCTGGGCTGGGCTGGACAATGAGAGAGTGCTTAATCTAATCGTGAATCTGCTAAAGAAACCATCCGTGAAAAAAAACAACAATTTAAACAAGTAAAAAGTCTACTTTTAGTCTCTCAACTATCGCAAAAGTTCACTTTTGGTCCCTCAACTTCAAAACCAGACAAAACGCGTCCCTCAACTTTTGAAACGGTGCAGATTACGTCCTCGGTGGTTTTGGATGGCGGATTTGCGAGGTTTTGCTACAGTGTCAATGGTTTTGTTTTTTCTTTTTTATTTATTTATTTAAGCTGAATCTTTGAAAAAAACATAGTAAATCACATAAAATGGAAAATATAATTTTATTGGACTCCATATGAGTAGATCTACACAATAAATATATAATATGGTATGCTTTAGTATAAAGTTTTATACTAAAACTTTATTATAATTTATTATAATATGGTATGCTTTATAGTAGAAAATCTTTATAGCAAAAACAATGAATATATATAATATGGTATGCTTTAGTATAAAGTTTTATACTAAAACTTTATTATAATTTATTATAATATGGTATGCTTTATAGTAGAAAATCTTTATAGCAAAAACTTTATACTAAAACATACCATATTATATATTTATTGTGTAGATCTACTCATATGGAGTCCAACAAAATTATATTTTCTATTTTATAATTTTTTTATGATTTATTATGATTTTTCAAAGATTCAAACAAAAAATAAAAACAAAACCGTAGCAAAACCACCATAAAAACCCCCCGAGGAACGTAATCTGCACTGTTTCTAAAGTTGAGGGACGTGCTTTGTCCGGTTTTGAAATTGAGAAACCAAAAGTAAATTTTCGTGATAATTGAGGGACCAAAAGTAGACTTTTTCCCACAATGAAGCAAATGTTGCTAAAAAACGAAACGTGCTGAAAAATTATAAAACTAGTTTTAGATTTATTTTTTTTCTAAAATCATGCTCAGCTTATGGTGCCTAGCACGAAATTTTTTGAATCTGGATGGTGCTTATTTGCTAATAGAATATCTCGTTATGTGTTATACTTAGATGATATCGATCGTTTGGACTATGTAAAAGAGCGATGTCAAGACCGTAGTGGACGTTAGTCCCTGTCTTTGACAAATTTCAAAGCAGATGCTATTGATCCTATGGCTAACATCTGCGTTCTCTAAAAATTTGGCCATCCCACTTTTTCTTAACCTAGGCGCTGTTTTCCTTTTTATTGGATTTTAAAAGGGAATTTATTTTGGGAATTTATATCAAAAATGATGCAGAATTTGGGAAAACTTCTTAAAGATGAAATATTCTACTCTTTGGGAGGAATACTTTTCATGTTGAGAGTTTCTCCAAATTCCCTGTAGTTTAGGAGTTATCTTCGCTTTAAAAATCGTGCGAAGGACTATTTTATGAAATTAATAATTAGTTTTTTGGGGGGACCCACCCGTCAGCCTCTCTGACCGACAGGGCAGGCCCCCGTGTCGATGCATCGGCCGCCCGAGAGCGCAGCGTCGACACCGCCGCCCACACGCGTCGCCGTCCCGTCATTCCGACCGCCCTCGACCATCCGAAGTGGACAGCGTCCGCCCTCCACTTCGCTCATAACGCACCACTCTCCCCACTCCTCGCCCTCTCCGCCTCGCTCTCGCTTCCGAGCGCTCCGCCATCGAGTTCACCACCTCCGGCGTCGCAGCTGCGCCGTGGCCGCGCCACCTTGCTCGACGCAGCTGCCGAGGGCATCGCACTGCCCAGCTCGCCCTCCAGCGCCGCAGCGCCTCGCCACGCCATGAGCCGCACGAGCGCCACATAGCATCGCCTCGCTCCAGTCGCAACGCAGCGTCGTCGGTTCTCGCCGCCGCGGCACCTTCTCCTGCGCCCTCTCTCGACCAGCGAGGCAACGCCATCGGCGCCGCCGCCGCAAGCCGTCCCTCCGGCTCCTCCGCCGGCCACGACCGTGACCCGGAGGCCGCCGCTTGCCGGAGGCGGGCCGCCGTCCGTCGGGCCGGCGCGGCGGAGTCCGCGGGCCACCTCCGGCCGTCCTGATAGCACCATCGGGTGCGCGGGAGGCCCAGGGTCCTCCGCCGCCTCTCATCAGCGCCGGGGAGCCGCTCCCTCGGCCGGAAACCGCGCGACAGCCGCCTCCTTTGTTTCTCCCCGTCGAGGACCACCGGTTTAGAATTCAAAGAAAGGTGGGGGTCCTGTTGTAAAGTGGCCAGACACAGAGACTTTCGTATCAGGGCTTGCGCAATTTCTCGGAAGTACAGGGGCCTAATCGAAAAGTGCTTGTCTTATCTGGATAAAGGAAAATGATTTTCATATTTCGGTTTTAATCTTGTGAAAATCATAGAGAGTGCTAGGAATGTCCAAATGTGATGATTCAAGTTGTCATATTTTTCTTATGAGATGTAGTATCTGTAGAAAATATGATTTGGCATGTTCATAGAACTTTTCTGTGTAGGTTTTATTTATTTATTGGATATGGATTAAACTAGGGAAATTCATAAGTAATTCTAGGAGTCTCTGAAAAATATGATTCTTGATCCTATGATCTTGTATTGACATGTTATATATGTGGTAGGAGTATCATACATTATTGCTGTGATGAAATTTAGAGTTGTAGTTCAAGCTTGATTGTTGAGCTAGGAAAGAAATAATTCATAATTCAATTGTAGAAGTGTGGTATGAGTTTGATAATTTTTGTGAGCTCATTATATGCTATAATGTAGCCCTGGGTGTGATCAAAGTCATGGTTTGCTTAACTGGGTAGTACAAAGTAATTTTAGGTGACCCTCTGCCATGTCACTTGCCATTTTTGTGTAGGGCAGAATATTCATCCAAATGGGTTGAAATCTGGATGATGGGTTTCACTTGTCATACATTACCTGCTGTAATGTTTATAGGATTTTAGGAGCAACCAATCTTGGTGTTCCTGTTCAACTCATGGTTGGACAAATTAGGGGTTAAGTCCATTGATGCTAGGCTAACCCAATGATAAGTTGGTTTTCTGGTTAACTTGTCTAAAGATGATAGTTAGTGTATTAGCTTATGCACCTACTGCTAAAGTTTCATGGTCATTGGATAAATGGTTTAGGAGTTATGACCATTACAATTTGGGGTGACAGGGCTGTCTAGTGGCTGTTTTGCCAAGATCAGTCCTGATGATGTGTGTTTTAGGTGTAGCAAATCTGGGAATTAGCCTGTGATGTCTTCAGATGTTAGATGGAGATTTTCATAAGCTTTCCAGATTGGGTTCACTCATATCCATAGGGTTTATGGATATTTAGTTATGAATTTATTAGTTGGCTGCTGATTGTAGGTTTATGCCTAGTGGTGATGCTTGATGGTGTGATGTGGTATGGTAATCTTAATGCTAAATGTTAATGATGATTAGTGTGTGTAGTGTTGATTGTTAAGTAGTAAGTCATGATGAATGGGTTAAGATGTTTGTGCTTAAGTGTATACCTTTGGCTTTACTGGCTTGTTTGCTAGTGATAGAATAGAAGTGATAGGGCCATTGCTACATGAGCATTATAGTCGTCGACCATTCATGATCATGCATATGTCAACGATCATATATTCATACATGCACACAATGCATCATTCCAGGATCGCGTTTAGGGATTCGTCGAGAAGGACAAGGATCCCGAAGGGCAAGTCACGAAGGAAGTTCCCGCACAAGAGGTGATCGGGAGCTAGACGTCAAGTGATCGAGCATTGGAACCTCGACCACACTCGACGACGAAAGGCAAGCCCCGGAGCATTTCTCCTACGGTTTGCCAAACTAACTTGCATATTTTTATTGTTGATGTTGCATTAAGTAGTAGGCGTTGAATGACACCCTTGGTGTTATATACCTCTACCCTGGATTAAGTGTAGGACGTATTATGCTTAGCCTTGCTTAATCATGCGGTAGAAGTCGGGTGGTTAAATGATCATCCACGAGTATAGGACTCACATGAAATGGTTGGATCGGAAAGGAAATGATGGAACATAACCCAAACGGGATTGGTATATGACCCTGTATTGTTCCAGCCCTCAGTCATTTTGAATAGCTTCTCACACTTAGGTGGTGTTATGGCACCCCGAAGCTTAGTAGTTCTATTTGGATTGGGTTTTCAATAGAGTTGAGTGTGTTGCCCACAGGCGCGGTTTATAATTCCAAAGGGCTGGTCATTCCGGAGAGACTTGGTAACCGGGCTAGCCCGGGGCAACCGTATTTATTGAATCCCGGGTCCGAATAGTAGAACGGTGACCTAATCAACTCCAACGGGGGTTGTGTGGTTTGTGTGAGAAATTTACCCTCAGCTGAGTAGGAATCGATTATAATCGCCATCGTCCCTGGATAGTGGATAACTTGACGTGAGTACATGCAATACAGAATGGACGGGAAAATGGAAAGGGGGTTATGTTTTCCATGACGGATATGGGATATCGGATTATGATCAACCATGTGAAAAGGATGATTGTTTTATACTTCTACATGATGATGTTGTAGTGCAGGTGCAAACCTAGCTAATGCAGGCTTGATTTAAGATGATAAGCTTAGTATAGTTCACCTAATGAAGATAAAGTAAGCTCAAGTCGTTTATGCAAGAAAGGGTCAGCCAAACCACCATATGGCCTTGCATATGCTTATAAGAGTCCTTATTTTTTGGTTTAAGACGGGTAAGTCTAGCTGAGTACCCCATGTACTCAGGGTTTTATTCCCACTTGTTGCAGATCATTTGAAGTGTTGTGTGGCAACAAGATGGACCTGTATCCCACTACGGGAGGATGTAGATCAATGGGCAAGATCAACTCTTATATCTCATCTTTTGCTTTTGTTGGATGTCGACTCAGAGCTGGCACTCTAATTTAAAGGAATAGGTGTGTGTGTTTCAAAAGAGTTTTATTTCCGCTGAAATTTTATAACTCCGATTTGTAACAAGTTTTATCTAAACCTATGTTGTAACTATTCTATGTACAAATGTATAATCGAGTGGATTGTAATTGCCGAACTATGATTCCCGGTGTGTCGTTGGAAAAGTTTAAAATCCTTCGTGATTTCGGATTGATCGCGGGTTTACATGGGCTCAAGTGTGTTCTTCGATGCCTTGGCGTTGATATTCATACTTGTGCTTATGTAAATTGGTCGGGTCTGTTTCAGCTGGCATCGGAGCAAGGTTCAGCTTTTACTGTTCACTTGAGTATTTTAAAACAAAAAGAATTTGTTTTACAAAACTATTTACGAACTTATAGTTATATAGGTGTTTGAAAACTATGAGTTTAACTTAAGAGTTGCCAGTAGTCGTGTCCATTATGCCCGTATAAGGACTATCTAGGTGGCTTAGCTAGGGACTGACTTGGGGGAATATTGCATCATATTTTCTTTGTCGCGCTCATACACGACAGTTTTGTATGAGGGCCATTCACTTAAATGGTTGTGTATGGATCAATTTTGCCTCTACGCTCAGGTAAGTCGGTTCGCCGCCCAAGGTAAGGTGAGCTATGAGAGCATGACTGGATACACTGCCAGTCTAGGGGAGTGCTTAATGGTGCTCGATCATCTTCATGTTTTACACATGACTATGAGAGAGTACCCCATGTGTGGGATCGTCTTCTGGCGATGATTTTGGGGTAGCGTGCACCTACACGCAGGGATATCGGGGATAGACCTGTGTGGAGATGGGTGTGGATAGGATTAGTTGTAATCGGAGATTTGACCTTATTCTTAAGGTGCTGGATTTGTACGTCGACTTGCATTCATGGGGAAATGGGCTGAAATGAAGTTTTCTGCAGGTACGCTAACCACGCAAGATCGTGTAGCCCGACTAGTTATCGTTATATGAGAGCATGTTAGTATGCCACCGCCTAGATGCTAGAATCTATAGTTTACTAGGTTTGTGAGGACGTACGGAACGTGCATGCATCATGTTATATGCTCATCTTATATGAACTGCATTATTCCTTTCCTTATAAATTGAATGCTTCTCTTCGATAAAATTTATCAACTTAACCTCCGTTTCATGAGAGTCGTGATTCGATGGTGCTAAGGGCATGAGTGAAGCATACCAAGCAAAAGTCGACTACAAGATGGGTGTTGCATCAACAACCTGCCACTTGTGGGCTTTATGGTGTCAAGAAGTTTTGGGTAAAGCATGGAAAGCCCTCTCTGCTATGGCAAGTTTTATACCTTGTGGGCTATCCCACAGGTTGAGAGCTTCGCTATCAGTGGAGTATGGAGCTAGAGAATCAGCATCCAAGTTTGCTCCCAGTTGAGGTTGTGATTCCCGCCAAGGGTGATAATGTGTCCCTTTGTTTGGACCTCTGTTATCGCTCAAGGTAGGAATTCTCGGGAAGTACCAATGTGATTGTTGCAAGGTTTTGAAGTGTTTGGTACTAAGGGTTGCTGATATGGTTGCTCGTGCCACTGCCGGTGTATTTCCTCGAGGTAACCCATACCCTGTGGCGTGGTGCCAACTTAGTAGGACTATACTTGTTAGTGGTAGCGATGAAGTTGAGAGTAGCAACGGTTCAACTAATAGTGCCATGACTGGCTATGATGAAGAGTTATTCCATTTGGAGAATCCATTCGAGTTCTTCGATTGTGATTTCAATTATGATAAGGCTGCAAGATGTGAGATGAGAAGAGAGTATGCTGATGAAATGGGTTGCACAAGTGACAATTGCTAAAGATCAGACTATCTAGAGGAAGAAGGCTGTATGCAGGACCCTTGTGCATAAGGGCAGTTTTGGAGTTGTCTGACACCTTTTGTCAATAGCATTAGGCCTTTGGTACGAGATGTGCTATGACAACATGAAGATTTGAAAGGAGAGTAAGTCTTTGAGAAATTGGGTGGTTGCGTGAAGAAGTTCAACATGTCTATGTTCAGCTTACCCACATTTCTCTCGGATCTGTCAAGAGAGAACTTGGGGTCATCTTCGTGGATGATGGCTCCACAACCAATGAGGAATTGGTGGAAAGATCTCAGCAAGTGCCTCACATGAAGGATCAAAAAGTGGAAGTTACATGTTATGTGGAGAACATGGACCAGGAAGCTGAGGAGTAGTTGGAGTGATGCTTGATAGTAGAGTTGCTTGCTTCCTTTTTGTGGACCTTTATATTATGGCATGTATCCATGCGTTGTGGGTGCCATGATATGTTGGTCGGTAGAATTGTATGACGTGATGTGTTGGTAGACGTATTGTTTTAGACTAGCCGCTATGAACGAGTATCATGTGGAGTTTATAGGTGTGGTCTAGAAAGTTGTTGTGGTTTAAGAAAATACTTAACTCTTGTCCTTGTAAAATTCGCTTTTCTTCTTGTCGGTCCATGATGGTGTGCTGATGTTGGTTCCTTGTTGTCACATATCTAGACCAGTTTATAGCGAATCCTGCTATCCATCATACCTGTCGGAACAACATGACAATAGTATATAGTTGATGCCATGTTTGTTTCCTACACACTCCTTGCATTAGTAGCCTCAAATTTTAAATCTGTAATGATTTATTTTTACCTTGTCTTGTGCCCAAAGCTGTCGGTACAAGATGTCCTGTGGTATATATATGTTCTATCCTTGGGCGAATCATATCATTGGTCGTGGTTTCGGTGATGTAGTTTCGATTGAAGTTCGCAGTGCCGCGATGGAACCTAGCACCACCATGTGACCGGCCGGTGCATAGTTGGATTGCTAGGGGACGCGCCAGCATTGTGATTACCAATCGTAGCATGTTACCTTAGCTACACCAGTGTAATATTTTTGCCATGTCTTCATCCTACGACATTCTTTGCAAGTTGTAGGGTGTATCTTTTCAGGATAATCTACCTACATATAGTCGTCTTATTCAGAAGTCTGAATAATTTCTTGTTTGATGGGGCGATTCATTCTGTCCCCATCTTCTCCAAAGTTGGAATGTTGCCTTGCACATTCTCCTCGATTGATTGTTTTTATATTTATGCACGTGCTTAGATCGTGATATTAGATTGTTGGTAGAATAGTATCTTTGATACGGCTCGTGCGAATAGCAAGACGTTAATAATAGCTTAAATTCGTGCCCAAAGTGTTTAGTGGCTCTCTTGCTGATCCTTGGGCAATAGACTTGTTGTTTTATTAATCCTTGATTGGCAACTAATCTTGGTTTAGAAATGATTGTCTAACTAAACTAGTCTTCCCAACAAGCCTTGTATCGGGAAACTGTTTTGACGAGTAGGAGATGTATTCCCGAAGATAGTGTGCCATGTTCCATTCCTTGTTTTTCCTTGTTATCTTCTACCCCTGCGACCATCCTTGTTGGTCGTTCAACTCTTGTCTTGCACGAAATGTCTAGTCGTGCAGGAACACTCCGTGTCGTGTGAAATTGCATCTCGAATGTGAGAATCTGTAATAGTGTCATAATTAATAACCAATGGTGCCGCGACGAAACCGAGAGCACCCTGTGGCGGCCGACACATGGTCGTGCTACTCGGCACGCGCAGGTATCGTGGTTGTACCTCGACCTATTATAGAGATTACATCGATGTGTTAATTTTGCATGACCCTATACCTTGATTATCTTTTGACATTCATTCCGATGATGGTTTGTTGACGATGAAGTTTTTCCCTGAAATGCAACTAGAGATAGTTTTGAAGGATAGGTCACTAACGTTAACCTTTTCCTAACTATGAGAGATGGTAGACCAATGGACTACCAAGTGTTTCTCCCAGAAACACCCTATCTCTTGTAGTATGTGTGCTCCTCTATAATTCGTGTAAAGTATACGAATCATTTTAACGCCTGTTTGAGGAGTGTTATGAGACAAAACGTAGATTCAAGTAAGGTTTTTGTTCATTAGTGTCTAGTTAATACCTTCGTATACCTCGTAAATATTGCCTATGTCGGCATAAATCGCTGCGGGTTGTCGCGAAAGCGGTAATCTCAAAGCTTTTAATGTTGAAGGGCAACCAGTTGTGGAGTAGGAGAGATCTCTCTCCAACTTGTCGTAGCTTCACGATTAGTCAATAGATGCATGAATGACTTGTGTGTTTGATAATTTGTGTAAGGTTTCGTCAGTATAAATGTTGAAGAAGTTGAGGAAGTCAGAATCGGCCAATAAGAAGATAGTGTTTTACCTGATAAATGGAATGATTCCCTACTTCGGGGTACCTTTTGAAAGGAATTAGAGTTCATCTACTAGTTAGATTTCTGATGCTTTCTAAAGGTATCCATGATTTATGGAATCCAAGAAGGAAATTCTTCAGATAAAACCCCTTATTAGAGCAGATATTGAGGATCATTGGGCTAGTGCCAATACCTTATGCTTACTTATTAGTGATATTCAACCTTGATTCCTGTCCACATATGAGATTCCCATGTGTTTTAGTTATAAAGCACTCAATCTCCTATGCGGTATTGGATGTTGTTTACGCTAGTAGGTTTGCATTTGGAATCATACCAGATCATTCATGGTGTCAGTATGGTCATATATCAGGAGTTTGACATATATGATTTGGATTGATCTTGGATGTACCAAAACTCTCGCTACACTTAAGGATGGATAAGTATGGTTTAGCGTGAGGAATTGGATCATGTGTTGGTGCATTCCAAGTAAAAATTTGGCACAAATCCTATTGGAAGAGTGTTTTCGACGACTTTTGGTATGAAGACCTGAGGACAAAAGCATATACCTTTGCCAAGGATTGGAAATGTCGGACCTTCGATGAAGGATTTAACTAGGTCAATCAATTCTGCTCTGTAGAAGGAGGAGTTTGGCAGTTGTGGTCAAGTTTGGACCCTTGACCTAAGAACTTTGACTTCTACATGAGTAGATTGGGAGTCATTGACCTAGGAATTTTGATTTCTACATGAGAAGATTTGGATCCCTCTGACCTAAGAACTTTGACTTCTACATGTAAAAGTTGAAACTTTCTCCTTCAAGTTGGATAATATTGGCATGTTAGTAGCCAGTTCTCCTATGAAGGGCTTTGCCAGTATCAAAATCGTTCCGACTAGTCCTACGGTTACTACCTACAAGTTGGTGAAGTAGTTTCCATTCCATGGAAATCTACGCTTCGCTTCCTTTGGTGGTAATTATCGAAGGGTTTTGAGGAACCATTTGATGTGTTTGAAGATGTGAGTAGCAGATTCCCTTACATATAACCCTTGATGCCCGCAATGGGTAGTTATCGGTCATGTACCATGGTAACCTACCTTTGTGAGGCATAGTCTTGGATTTATTGTAAGAGTATTTGATACTATTCCTTGTCATCTTCATACTTAAGATTGGCATAGAAATGGTGAGCAGCACCTAAGAGTCATGGATATAAGATATAAGGTGTCTTTGAGAAGATCCTTGGAAGAGAGAGTGATCATGGAGTCAACCAGCAGTTAGGGATCAACCTATGGACCAGGTTGAGGCGGTTGATCGCCTAACCTACTCGGCATTCCTTGCGTATGGAATCTACGAACCGTCTGGAAGGAATGGCGAGTGGCTCGCAAGGATGATTTGTGGTGTGGTGTTTCGAATACCGCTGTGCCCCACTCGGGGCTACCACTACAACTCATTCTGGCGATATTTGCTAGTTGTTGATATGATCAAAAAGGGGAAAAAGGCTTCCATCATGGTAACAGCTAGATCATGTCAAACCATGCATGGTAAGTAAAGGTGATTTACGACTATAAGCTACCTTCGAGATGGAGTAAGATTCTTTTGTGTCTTGTATGTCGTGAATTCGAGAAGCAAGCCCGTCTTGAATGGAGTAAAGATCAAGTCAGAGGGGACTTGATGTCAGGATCAATTCATCCAGGAGATCGCAAGTGTTGAGATTCACCAAGTCGGAAGTGATGGCACATTCAGAGAGTGAAATAACGTTATGAGAGGAATCGTTTTTGAAAACTAAAACTAATCCGACCTAATCTCGAGGACGAAATTCTTTTAAGGGGGTAAGTCTGTCACATCCTGGATTTTTGGCTCCTGTTTATCAAAAATCCAAATGTGACTACGCATTGCATTCACTCATGAGCATGTGCATTCATATGTGATTACTTGATAATTTTAGTTTGTGTGCAGAAACATGATAATCCCAAGTGCTTGATGTGGTGTTCACTAACTACACCTAGACATGATGATAGCCTAAATTTATTAGGGGTCATGCTAATGACCATAGTCAAGAAAATGTCTTAGTTGGATTTAGTTCCTAAAGTTGTTTGCCAAAAAAAGTGTCAAAAAGTATTTCTCGTAAACTCCGGATGATCTCGGAGTCTAAAGCTTTTAGTTAAAGAATTTTATAAGGAGTAAAAGTCCCAATAACCACTTCTTGTGAAAATGGGTGTAAGACATATGTTTAGGAGGAAGAAGGCAGACAGGGGCTGTTTTCCTTTTTATTGGATTTTAAAAGGGGATTTATTTTGGGAATTTATATTTCAAAAACGATGCAGAATTTGGGAAAACTTCTTAAAGATGAAATATTCTACTCTTTGGGAGGAATACTTTTCATGTTGAGAGTTTCTCCAAATTCCCTGTAGTTTAGGAGTTATCTTCGCTTTAAAAATCGTGCGAAGGACAATTTTATGAAATTAATAATTAGTTTTTTGGGGGGACCCACCCGTCGGCCTCTCGACCGATGTGGCAGGCCCCCGTGTCGATGCATCGGCCGCCCGAGAGCGCAGGCCGACACCGCCGCCCACACGCGTCGCCGTCCCGTCATTCCGACCGCCCTCGACCATCCGAAGTGGACAGCGTCCGCCCTCCACTTCGCTCATACCGCACCACTCTCCCCACTCCTCGCCCTCTCCGCCTCGCTCTCGCTTCCGAGCGCTCCGCCATCGAGTTCACCACCTCCGGCGTCGCAGCTGCGCCGTGGCCGCGCCACCTTGCTCGACGCAGCTGCCGAGGGCATCGCACTGCCCAGCTCGCCCTCCAGCGCCGCAGCGCCTCGCCACGCCATGAGCCGCACGAGCGCCACATAGCATCGCCTCGCTCCAGTCGCAACGCAGAGCGTCGTCGGTTTATCGCCGCCGCGGGCACCTTCTCCTGCGCCCCTCTCGACCAGCAGGCAACGCCATCGGCGCCGCCGTCGCAAGCCGTCCCTCCGGCTCCCCTCCGCTGGCCACGACCGTGACCGGAGGCCGCTGCTTGCCGGAGCAGCGGGCCGCCGTCCGTCGGCCGGCGCGGCAGGGAGTCCGCGGGCCACCTCCGACCGTCCTGATAGCACCATCGGGTGCGTGGGAGGCCCAGGGTCCTCCGCCGCCTCTCACCAGCGCCGGGGAGCCGCTCCCCCGGCCAGAAACCGCGCGACAGCCGCCTCCTTTGTTTCTCCCCGTCGAGGACCACCGGTTTAGAATTCAAAGAAAGGTGGGGGTCCTGTTGCAAAGTGGCCAGACACAGAGACTTTCGTATCAGGGCTTGCGCAATTTCTGGGAAGTACAGGGGCCTAATCGAAAAGTGCTTGTCTTATCTGGATAAAGGAAAATGATTGTCATATTTCGGTTTTAATCTTGTGAAAATCATAGAGAGTGCTAGGAATGTCCAAATGCGATGATTCAAGTTGTCATATTTTTCTTATGAGATGTAGTATCTGTAGAAAATATGATTTGGCATGTTCATAGAACTTTTCTGTGTAGATTTTATTTATTTATTGGATATGGATTAAACTAGGGAAATTCATAAGTAATTCTAGGAGTCTCTGAAAAATATGATTCTTGATCCTATGATCTTGTATTGACATGTTATATCTGTGGTAGGAGTATCATACATTCTTGCTGTGATGAAATTTAGAGTTGTAGTTCAAGCTTGATTGTTGAGCTAGGAAAGAAATAATTCATAAATCAATTGTAGAAGTGTGGTATGAGTTTGATAATTTTTGTGGGCTCATTATATGCTATAATGTAGCCCTGGGTGTGATCAAAGTCATGGTTTGCTTAACTGGGTAGTACAAAGTAATTTTAGGTGACCCTCTGCCAGGTCACTTGCCATTTTTGTGTAGGGCAGAATATTCATCCAAATGGGTTGAAATCTGTATGATGGGTTTCACTTGTCATACATTATCTGCTGTAATTTTTATAGGATTTTAGGAGCAACCAATCTTGGTGTTCCTGTTCAACTCATGGTTGGACAAATTAGGGGTTAAGTCCATTGATGCTAGGCTAACCCAATGATAAGTTGGTTTTCTGGTTAACTTGTCTAAAGATGATAGTTAGTGTATTATCTTATGCACCTACTGCTAAAGTTTCATGGTCATTGGATAAATGGTTTAGGAGTTATGACCATTACAATTTGGGGTGACAGGGCTGTCTAGTGGCTGTTTTGCCAAGATCAGTCCTGATGATGTGTGTTTTAGGTGTAGCAAATCTGGGAATTAGCCTGTGATGTCTTCAGATGTTAGATGGATATTTTCATAAGCTTTCCAGATTGGGTTCACTCATATCCATAGGGTTTATGGATATTTAGTTATGAATTTATTAGTTGGCTGCTGATTGTAGGTTTATGCCTAGTGGTGATGCTTGATGGTGTGATGTGGTATGGTAATCTTAATGCTAAATGTTAATGATGATTAGTGTGTGTAGTGTTGATTGTTAAGTAGTAAGTCATGATGAATGGGTTAAGATGTTTGTGCTTAAGTGTATACCTTTGGTTTTACTGGCTTGTTTGCTAGTGATAGAACAGAAGTGATAGGGCCATTGCTACATGAGCATTATAGTCGTCGACCATTCATGATCATGCATATGTCAACGATCATATATTCATACATGCACACAATGCATCATTCCAGGATCGCGTTTAGGGATTCGTCGAGAAGGACAAGGATCCCGAAGGGCAAGTCGCGAAGGAAGTTCCCGCACAGGAGGTGATCGGGAGCTAGACGTCAAGTGATCGAGCATTGGAACCTCGACCACACTCGACGACGAAAGGCAAGCCCCGGAGCATTTCTCCTACGGTTTTCCAAACTAACTTGCGTCTTTTTATTGTTGATGTTGCATTAAGTAGTAGGCGTTGAATGACACCCTTGGTGCATTATCTACCTTGACCACTTATATACCTCTACCCTGGATTAAGTGTAGGACGTATTATGCTTAGCCTTGCTTAATCATGCGGTAGAAGTCGGGTGGTTAAATGATCATCCGCGAGTATAGGACTCACATGAAATGGTTGGATCGGAAAGGAAATGATAGAACATAACCCAAACGGGATTGGTCTATGACCCTATATTGTTCCAGCCCTCGGTCATTTTGAATAGCTTCTCACACTTAGGTGGTGTTATGGCACCCCGAAGCTTAGTAGTTCTATTTGGATTGGGTTTTCAATAGAGTTGAGTGTGTTGCCCACAGGCGCGGTTTATAATTCCAAAGGGCTGGTCATTCCGGAGAGACATGGTAACCGGGCTAGCCCGGGGCAACAGTATTTATTGAATCCCGGGTCCGAATAGTAGAACGGTGACCTAATCAACTCCGACGGGGGTTGTGTGGTTTGTGTGAGAAATTTACCCTCAGCTGAGTAGGAATCGATTATAATCGCCATCGTCCCTAGATAGTGGATAACTTGACGTGAGTACATGCAATACAGATATGGACGGGAAAATTGGAAAGGGGGTTATGTTTTCCATGACGGATATGGGATATCGGATTATGATCAACCATGTGAAAAGGATGATTGTTTTATACTTCTACATGATGATGTTGTAGTGCAGGTGCAAACCTAGCTAATGCAGGCTTGATTTAAGATGATAAGCTTAGTATAGTTCACCTAATGAAGATAAAGTAAGCTCAAGTCGTTTATGCAAGAAAGGGTCAGCCAAACCACCATATGGCCTTGCATATGCTTATAAGAGTCCTTATTTTCTGGTTTAAGACGGGTAAGTCTAGGAGTACCCCACGTACTCAGGGTTTTATTCCCACTTGTTGCGAGATCATTTGAAGTGTTGTGTGGCAACAAGATGGACTGTATCCCACTACGGGAGGATGTAGATCAATGGGCAAGATCAACTCTTATATCTCATCTTTTGCTTTTTTTGGATGTCGACTCAGAGCTGGCACTCTAATTTAAAGGAATAGGTGTGTGTGTTTCAAAAGAGTTTTATTTCCGCTGAAATTTTATAACTCCGATTTGTAACAAGTTTTATCTAAACCTATGTTGTAACTATTCTATGTACAAATGTATAATCGAGTGGATTGTAATTGCTGAACTATGATTCCTGGTGTGTTGTTGGAAAAGTTTAAAATCCTTCGTGATTTCGGATTGACTGCCGGGTTTACATGGGCTCAAGTGTGTTCTTCGACGCCTTGGCGTTGATATTCATACTTGTGCTTATGTAAATTGGTCGGGTCTGTTTCAATTACGTCCCTCGGTGGTTTTGGATGGCGGATTTGCTAGGTTTTGCTACAGTGTTTTGTTTTTTCTTTTTTATTTATTTATTTAGGCTGAATCTTTGAAAAAAAAACATAGTAAATCACATAAAATAGAAAATATAATTTTATTGGACTCCATATGAGTAGATCTATACAATGAATATATATAATATGGTATGCTTTTGTATAAAGTTTTTGCTATAGAGATTTTGTCTTTTATGAAAAATAGAAAATCTTTATAGCAAAAACTTTATACTAAAACATACCATATTATATATTTATTGTGTAGATCTACTCATATGGAGTCCAATAAAATTATATTTTCCATTTTATGTGATTTACTATGTTTTTTTCAAAGATTCAGCCTAAATAAATAAATAAAAAAGAAAAAACAAAACCACTGTCACTGTGGCAAAACCACCATAAAAAAACCCCCGAGGGACGTAATCTGCACTGTTTCAAAAGTTGAGGGACGTGCTTTGTCCGGTTTTGAAATTGAGAAACCAAAAGTAAATTTTCGTGATAATTGAGGGACCAACAGTAGACTTTTTCCCACAATAAAGCAAATGTTATCTAAAAGCAAATGTTGCTAAAAATGAAACGTGCTGAAAAATTATAAAACTAGTTTTAGATTTATTTTTTTTCTAAAATCATGCTCAGCTTGTGGTGCCTGGCACGAAATTTTTTGAATCTGGATGGTGCTTATTTGCTAATAGAATATCTCGTTATCTGTTATACTTAGATGATATCGATCGTTTGGACTATGTAAAAGAGTGATGTCAAGACCGTAGTGGACGTTAGTCCCTGTCTTTGACAAATTTCAAAGCAGATGCTATTGATCCTATGGCTAACATCTGCGTTCTCTAAAAATTTGGCTATCCCACTTTTTCTTAACCAAATGAATCCGTGTCAGAGCTGCTTTTTTGAAAGTTGTAGTCATAGGAAGGTGGCGGTTTAGTTCGCTACTGTAAATATATTCTTCATGTAGTCATGCTTGAGAAGTTGATAACCCTTGTTTCGTTAAACTACTAAAAGGAGGGACGGACGCCTTCCGTCTGGGGGTTACAGTAATACACAGACAACCATGCATTAGCTCACTAGATGTCAAACTTGATATCTGACAAAAGGGGAGTGTTTCTTTGAATGTTACAACCAAATCTGACTGCAAGCATTTAGATTTCAGATAGTGACAGACATCAGTTAGTTAACAGCATAACAGAAGTAACAGAGTTCCAAACTCCTAAAGCCAGCGGACACCTAAGAGTTCACATACCACAAACATGCCAACTTATACATCAACATCATCCCTTCCAAGCTAATACATACAAGGCCAAGAATGTCGCCTGACATTAGTAGCTCATGTTTCCATCACTCCCTTCACACTCATCTTTCAGATTTCCTTTGACCAGACATGGTCTCTTCTCTTGTTTTGAGCATGAAGCTCCAGATGACGTTTTCCTTTTAATGGAGTGACTTTGTGCTTCATCACCTTCTTCTTCCGATGTCACATACTCTGCCTCAATTGCCAGCCTGGCTAGACCTACTCCATCATTGCTTCTCGTTCGTGCCAGCAGCAAATCCTTATCCTTATAACCTGAAATTTGGGCATCGAAGCGATGCATACCCACCAGCCATTCAAATGGTTCATCTTCATGGGGAAGGTATGCTAGTACAGGATCTCGGTCCCTCATTTGAGCTTTCCCTTGTATCCTTCGATTGACAGTGACCAACATTAAATCCTCAAATTGCTTATATTCAATCCAAGATGGCTTCTTCTTATGGATCTGGAAAGAGATCACAGAAGTGTAACAGAATTTTTTAGTTACCGCTTAAGAGTTACACAAATGAAATGATAAGTTGAAGAACTGATGGATAAATGTTTGAAACTAGCTTATCACTATGTTACCGTTTCAATCCAACTTGGTTCATAGGTCAATGAGCCACAGGTTAACCTCAATATCCTTAGTGCCATTGCGCTCAACTCCTTTGCCGCACCACCATGTGATTGCCACCAGGAAACTCCATAGAGGACAAGAGTTGGCATGAAAATTAGACTAAAGAAGACTGCATTATGAACTTTAATAAACAAACCAAAAAAACATCTAGATGTTTTGTCCCAAAAGAAAGTTACCTGGTTCAAGATTCATCCGAGTACTAATGGCATGAACCGTTCCAAAACTCTTTGAAGCAGTGCTGTAAAGGTTCAATTGATGCACAATTTTTTCGTGTGTAGACTCATCTTGGTACATCTTACGCACACACTCAACAAGTGCATCTCTGAAGATTTCTGTCTTTTCAATTTCATTTCTGTTTTGGTAGTAGAACAAGGGATTCAAATAATAGCCAGCTAAGTGCAATGGTTTCTTCACGAACTTATCTATGCCAGAATCTATAAGGTCCCATATTGGCAAATAATTCTCTTCCTTGTTTTCAAAGCGGAAGGCAATTTCCTTTTTAGCATTCACAAGTTCGCGATAGGTGTATCCCATAGAGGGTCTGCCACTTCCCATCCTCCTCAGGACCTCCACTAGTGGCTCAATACTATTTATAGCATAGAGCACATTATTCCAAAACTCGCTGCTAACTACCAAATTATAGAATTTCTTGCCCACTGCTTTCTTGGACCACTTGTTGTCCTCCCATTCTTTAGAAATAAACATAGTCTTCAACTCAATCCTTTTATCATAGAGACTCCTTAAATTTAAGTACTGCGTGGTACAATAGGTGATCCCAACATGAACCAAAGCCCACTGGTTGGTGAACTGGCGCATCATGTCTAACAAATCTGTTTGTGCATAAATAAAAGCTGTGAGTGATCTTGCCTTAGCAATTGTTTTCCTTATTAAATGAATCCACACTATGTCTTCAAGCATCATTTCAATGGAACTTGCAGCACAGTGAGTCCAAAATATATTTTGTCTCTTTGTAAGCAGTTTTCCTGCTGTCTTGTCTATACCAATGTCTCCAATGACCTGCACCACATTTTTCTCTCCAACTTTTTCAATACAAGAGTCAATTAGTTGACAAACAAATGGTTCATTGCAGCTTTCTGAAGGTAATTGGATGGAACGAAGGAAAGACATGCCATGCGAACAATCAACCGCCAAATTCAACATATGCCTTCCTTCATCCCCAATAACTTGATAAGCCAGAATAGAGCATCCTTCAGACACCCAGGATTTTTTCAGTACTTCAATTGAATCATTGATTGCTAAAACTTGTCTCTGAAGTAACAGCCCATCAAGCTCATCCGGAGAGGGTCCCTCTAAACCAGGACCGCATTGTGCAATTGCTTCTAACATTGAGTTGAAACTCTTGAGACAAGCAGTATTAGAAGGAATCCCAGCTTCATTGAACCATGCAGCTATACGCTCAATAGCCCTTCTCTTCTTTTCCATCTGTTCAGCACCATGAATAGGTTGTGCATTTTCTCCTTTCTCTATTGCTTGTTCTGTATTTGGCATGGAAAGCATATCAATTGGCCCTTCACTCTCTTGATTATTGGATCTTAAATCATTACATTGGGATGTATTCCCACGGACGTTCTTGCGCAGCCTGCATTATACACTCTTATCAATCATGGGTTATTTCACTAAACGACATAAAAAAGGGCTAGCACAGCAGGCCTTGGGATCCTGAATTTACAGCTGTGCTCTTAGGGTGAGATGGCTGTGGCTGGGCAAAACCGAACCAGAAAGGCCATGGAGCGCCCTCCCAGTCCCGGTTCACAGCTGTGCTCGAGTTCTGTTTTATACTGCTGTACACTTTAAGGTTGGTAGTGGTACTTCCACAAAATTTTGGACTGACAGATGGTTAGACGGATGCTCCATTGAGTTGTTGGCTCCCTGCCATTTTGCTTGTGTGCCTAAAAGGAGAGCCAGTAAGAGAACTATACAGGAAGCTTTGGCAAACAACAAGTGGCTCGAGGACATACAAGGCCACCGCTCGGTCGCTTTACTCTCTGAGTTCTTGGACATCTAGGATTTGGTACAGGATGTGATCTTACAACCTGAGGTTAGAGATATCCACAAATGGCACTTTGAAGCCTTGGGTGAGTTTTCTACCAAATCAGCATATCAGGCCTTCTTTCATGGTCAACTTATTTTGCACCAAGTAAGCTGATTTTGGGGACTTGGGCTCCAAGGAAATGTAAATTTTTCCTGTGGCTAGTTGCTCACAATCGTTGTTGGACGGTGGGCAAGCTCGCACGATAGGGCCTTCCACATCCGGAGCAATGTCCTCTATGTGAACAGGAAGAAGAGACGATCAGGCACCTGCTATCAGCATGTGTATTTGCCCAACAGTTTTGGCATCGATTAATAAACGTTTTCAGTCTTCCAGATATTACACCTCCACCCAACAGTACCGATTTCTTCTTATGGTGGCAGCAGGCTTGCGACAGTCTGAGCATAGTGCAAAGCGTGGTTTCAACACCTTGGTAGCACTTGGGGCATGGACTATTTGGAAGACAAGGAACGATGCGGTGTTCAATGGGGTCGCTCCTAAGGTTGACAGGCCCTCCTGCTCGGACAGCTCACACAGGAGGAAGCTGAGCTCTGGATGTTTGCAGGTGCAAAGGGGCTAAGTGCTGTGTTCGTTGGCTATCAGGTTAGATTTGTAGTGGCAGGCAGCCGTTTTGGTCATGTTTTTGTGCTACAGGCACATGTTTGTGTTGGTGTTGTTTGGTTGAGTGTTTTGTGTGTATTGTATGGTTTCTTAAGCCTAACTTCTCTTCCCTTAATGCAATGATATGCAGCTCTCCTGCATATTCGAGAAAAAATCAAGCTTTTCAGTTGATGTATTTAGCCCCCAAAAAATGCTAGTATGTTTGTACACAACTGGATGTGCCATGTTCGAGTTGTAATAAAAGAAGCAAAAGAGTTGGCTTCTCTACACAACTTTTGTTGTTGTCATTAGGCAAGCGCTGCATCTAGTTTACCCCTGACTTTCTCCATATTGTGTTGTTTGGTAATATATTGAGAAAATAGCAAACAGGATGCCTGAAGAATCAAGTTTAACATTGATCATTCTAGACTCTAGACTAGGAATTGTCACAACAAATGCAACTACTTTAAGCTATGTTTGGTTTGTTCTATAACTAGCAGCAAACCATTGTCAGACAGCTTAAAGTAGACCATGTGTGGAAGGTTTAGTCAGCAAATCTACAAATGAATTAGGGCTACAGATTCTTAAAAACCTTGGCAAAAGTGCAGATATCAAGAAGGAATTAACCTCAAATTGTCAACAATGAATATTAGCAAGGTAATAAGAACAGCATTAGTCAAATAATAGTTCTGCATCATTTGGTAATACTAAGTATTTTTAAAGATTATGGTAGTGAGGAACAATAATCATTTAAGGCAAAAGGTAGGCCTCCTCTCGCTCCAGCATCGCCCCTCATGGGACATGGACGCACAGGTAGAAACCCAACCTTCGCCAACCAGGCCCTCTACACCCTCGTCCTTGCCATGCCGATGCTAGAGCCGGTCGTTGGATGCCTGTGCGCCGGAGGATGACGGTAAAGCACTATCTGTTTTCTTCTCTTTTATGCCTAGTGGTAGGCACTTGGTGCCTTTCATGCCAGCAGATACAGCCTTAGAACAGGTGGCGGCAAGTCAATCCAAGGGCACCATAGGGTGTGTTTGGTTCGTGTCTCAGCCTAGCCTGGCTAGCAAAACGTAGCCAGGCCAGACCTAGCCTGGCTCTAGCAAGCTAACCCTTGATTGTTTGGTTGCTTGTACTATATTAGCCTGGCTAGCTCTAGAATGTGTTTGGTTGTCTGGTTTATTTTGATATCGTCACCTCTTCTCCGGTTGGTATGGTTACCACCCTTTAGGCATTTTGTCGAACAATTGGATGGCGTCCTCGGTGAGCACTGCAACAGGCAGCACCACGACGAGCACAACAAGACCGTCGCTCTCGCTCTTCCACTTGCTCAGCTCGCTCGCCATGACCGGGACAGAGGAGTAGCAGGACAGCAGCAGCATGATGCTTCCATCCTCGTCCATCACCCGCAACTGCTCCACGAGCACGATGAACAGCAGTACGGGGATGCAAATCGATGCAAATCAGCACAAAGGTTGCAAATCGACGCAAATCACATGAGCAAATCAACGTAACAAGTGAGGGCAGCAGGCGTTGATGGAGGGAAGCAGGGCCTTCACGAAATCTTCATACCGCACATTGGCATCTTGTTCGACCCTGCGGCCGTGCTTGGTGCCCGCCATGGCCGCCCGACGCGTCCGTCGCTCCTGCTCCATCTCCAGCGCCTGGATCAGCGGCGGCATCGGTGGGTTGGTGCGTGCTCCATCTCCAGCGCCTGCATCAGCGGTGGCATCGGCGTGCTGGTGTTCGCAGTGGCTCCACGCCGTCAGGCTGAACGCCGCGGCAGATGTGGACACCATGGACAGCTCCGGCAGATCGAACCTGTGGACACGGGTGGACGGGACCGAGCCTGGACAGGGGTAGGAGGGAGCGCGAGGCGTGAGGCAGCGGGGGAGGTCGTGCGGAGCAGCAGCGCCGGCACGGGGAAGGATGAAGGCCGGTGGCGCGGCTTCGCATGACGGCAGGTGGCGCGAGCAGAGGTGAGGTCGCGAGGAGGTGACGGGAATCCCACACGGAGCTAGCGCAAGCCTGGCCAGAGATAAACGCCCGATTCCTGTGTTCGATGCTAGCCTGGCTACGACGGTACGGATGGCCACACTAAGCCAGGCCTGAACCCCTGTACAGGCAACCAAACAAACAAAATTTAGCTCCAGAGAGCCAGGGTCAGGGTTAGCCACCCAACCAAACACACCCATAGTTCGGTCTAGTACCTCTCCAGTCAGATCAGGGGCGATGGGTCCTTAGGTGGATGTCGTGGCAACGCTACTCAGTGTGGATCTGCTCGACATAGGCAGCATGTGGCTGTGTGTTAGGGCTTGGCAACGCCAGATGGGGTTGTGCGGCATGGTTAAGCGGTCGTTAGTAATTGCACCCTGCGGTGCCCTCGGCCGGACACACAAATGCAGTTAAGGTAGTCTCAATGCTACTCCTTCCATCTCAAATTATAAGTCATTCTAAGAATCTTGGAGAGTCAAACCATCTCAAGTTTGACCAAATTTATATGACAAGATAATATCATTTATGATGCCAACTAAGGATCATTAGATTCTTCACTAACTATATTTTCATACTATACCTATATATTTGATGTCATAAATCTTTGTAATTTTCTCTCTTTAATTTTGGTCAAACTTGAGATGCTTTGACTCTCCAAGATTCTTGAAATGAGTTATAATTTGGAATGGAGGGAGTAGAAACCACATGTAGTTTCTATGCCTATTAAATTATGTAGACACCACATACATAAACCATATTTCCAATGGGTTGTTTCTTCAAAATATTTTTTTTGTTCCCTCCCTCCCTCTCTCTCTCACTTCGTTGGCACCTTAACTAATGAACATAGAAACCATCCTAGTTTTTGGGTTGGGAGTGCCCTTAGGGTAGTCCCCTTGGTTGGTGACTTTAGTGACCTGATTAAGGAGATTGGGCTGTATTGATAGTCGTGGGAATGTGATGGATGTGGTGGTGTGGTGCCAGGCTAGTGCTCTAGCGTTGCAAGCTGGTCTATTGTTGGCAATTGACTAGATATTACGACGGTGCTCCTACATGTCGGTTCTTGTAATGCGTGTGGAATACAGGTGGGTTTGCTAGGGACATTGGAAAAAGACTTGATAGTGCTCTTTGCTAGTCTCAGTGATGTCCTTGGGCATCGTTTCTCTCATTGGAAGTGTTGTCTTGGTGCTCCCCAAGACCCCAACCCTTCTCTGTTGGACTCCTAGTGGAAACCTTGTCGCAGTTCACCTGGAGAGCAATGACGACGACTCTTGTCGTGTCCTTGGAGGTGTCACCTTGGAGGCCCTTCTTGTAGTGTAGACCATCATGGCTTCCTTTGAGTTTTCAGTTATGCTCGGTTTTGTTTTCCTAAACGAGTTGTTCAGCTCAGTTGCTTGTCCTCTGCAAGACAGTCCAGAGTGAGTTGGAGCCTTCAAGTGTTAAGTCTTTTTTTTTTTTTTTTTTTTTTTTTTTTTTTTTTGCGATTTCTTCAAGGGTTAAGTCATGAAGGGGGTCCCTATGGAGCCTGTTTGGAATGCAGGAATTTCCTTAGGAACATGAAAAAAATCCCGTGTTGTTAGTTGTTTGGTTGCTATGCTGAAGTTGTACGGAATTAATGGTGCACCCTTCCTAGATGTCTGTTTTTTGGGACAGTTTGCACTCAAAAACTGGAACAGCACTTATCCTTTTATATTTCTTCTTCTAACAAAATAGAAGCAAGTGCCATCCTTTCCCCAAAAAAAAGCAGTAAAAAAATACAAAAATACATGGACAGCTGCAATCCATTGCTTCTACAATCTCAACATGAGAAAACAGATAGATTTTGTGTACTGTAGATTAGCAGATACTAGAATATAGGAGAATAAATTTATGTAAAAGGCTGTCGATTTTGGAGACCCTGATTTTTGAAGATTTCTCAGCAGAGTGGAACTCTCAGACTGACAGTTTTCAATCATACCAATTAACTAGGAACCCTGTTATTCTTAAGTAATTCTTTCTTTCTGCAGCTAAAGAGCGATGAAACTATAGCCACTTGTCACGGTAACGGCCTAACAGGGAATCATTTAACAGTCTCATTTCGGTGCTTGTCAATCTTTTTCCTGGAGATATTGGAATTTGGAAATGGGGATATATCATGCACAGATGGCCATGGCCAACTTGCGTATTAACATTTGACACATCTGAAACCAAATTAGACGCATTCTCCCCAAAAGGGCATAAGGCGAGGTTCCACTGGGAACACTTTATCAGAGTAGATTCTAAATCCACAAGGCACAAGCACACGTCTTGCCGAGCATACTCCATACCCCATACCTCGGATGCATCCCGTCCTGGAGTCCTGAAATTCGTGGACAGCCGGGCTCTCCGCCTCTCCGCTCCAGTACACGGGACAAACTAACAAGCACCGCGGCCAAATTAGCCCACCGAAAAACGAATCAGCTCGCACGGTAAAACGAGGAAAAGGTGATATCTTTCCTAAGCAAATCCGTGGGAATTAAAGAGCACAGCACGCAAGGGCGAGCGAAGAGGATGGATGACCTGAAAGAAGAAGCTGCGGACCCCATTTCCAGCTCCACCGGAGCAAGATCAACCGCGCCGAGAAATCCAGCCCGCCGACCAAGGGTTCCGGTGGCGCGTGGCGGCGGCGGGGGAGGGAGTGAAGGTGGGCGAAGCCGCGAAGCCAAGGATTTTGGTTTCCCGCCGTTTCGTCAATGCATTAGGTTTGGTTTCCGCTGCTGCCGCTGTGGACTGAACGTGGCTGAGCCCGTCCAACTGTTTCCCGAATGTCCAGAGGAGTTTGATGGGGAGGCCAGCTCAACACGGTGCTAGAATGAACTAAAACTCACCGACGAACTTTTCTTGATTCATCTCGGAAGCCTTACCCTCGAAGGAACGTCCCTGAGTGGAACCTCTCAGCCCCGGCTGTAGTGCCGCCCGCCCGCCCCCCCCTGCCCCCTCGGCGTCCGTCCTCGCCGGCGTGCAGGGGCAGTGGGCCGGCCCTCCTCCTCCTCCCCTGTTTCCCCTCTCTTCCCCCTTGTAAGATCCCTTTACTTTAGTTATGAAGCTCTCCCTGGGATGCGCCGCCGCCGCCGTCGTCGTTGCTTTCTTCGCCGCCGCCGGAGACGCCGACTCCCAGGTCAGTCTAAATAAACTCGATTCGCTCTCCCCTCCTCTCGATCCGCTCTCTTGCAGCCCGGATTTCCCTCTCCTTCACCTCCGCCCCGCCACATACAGGCAGCCCCGCCTCACCTCCACCGCACGCCTCCGCCTCCATCCGCTCTCCCCTCCACTCGATCCGCTCCCTTGCAGCTCGGATTTCCCCCTCCTTCACCTCCGCCCCGCCACATCCGGGCCGCTCCGCCTCACCTCCACCGCACGCCTCCGCCTCCATCCATTCCATGCAGCCTTCAATCTTGCACCACGGGCCTCCAATAGAGTAGCTCTTCAACCGGCACCGTCCCGACGACCTCGCCTCCACCGGATCGACATCGAGCCTCGTCATCTACCTCCGGCGACGGCAATACTTTGACACTTCGGTCGCCCGGAACGCTCTGCTCCAGTGGCTCCGTCGCCCCAACAACAACCGACGCCTCGCGCGGTCTTCCACTCGGGTGTATGCGCCTTAGGCGCCCCTACGGCCCACCGCCGGCGAGCTCGTCACCATCCTCACCGCTGTTCCTGTAGCCACTCTTATCCGGTCCATGGACCCTGCTGTAATTTGGTCCTCTTTCGAGGTCCTTTGTGTAACTTGGCTGCTTAATATAATATAATTTGTAGTTGTCAAAAAAAAAATTTGTTTCCCGAAAAAATAAAAATAACCAGAAGCCAACTATCTATCTCTACAAATTCTCGAGATTGACAAAATCATTATAGGTGTCTCGTTGTTGACGGACGCCTTTACTAAAAGCACAACGTCATTAAATCCTGAAAAATACGTTGTGATGGAGAGGTGCTACCAAGAGTTTGTCAAATTCTACTTAGCAAATCTTTGATTTGTCAACTCTCAAAACTATATGACAAGTTAAAAACAATCTCTCTTTAAGAATTTTGCATTTTTAACTTAGTAAAATAAAAAGGCCCGCCAACGGCCCGTAAACGAACAAAGAGTCCAGCTAACAAAAGGAAGAGCTCCGGATGCCAAGCCGTATATGCGCGCATAAATTTGTGTGTGCGGAGAGAATATATGGCAAGTTGCTATTGATGCCAAGTTGTTTTGCCAAAATGTTGAAGGCTATTCTTTCGTGTTTTGTTAAAATTATATGGATGTCAAATTGAGATAGCAAACTCTTGAAGATGTTCTAAGACTATTGTAAGAGCATCTCTAAGAGTTTGTCAAATTCTATTTCACAAATCCTGTGATTTGCTAACTCCCAAAACTATATGCCAACTAAAAAACAGTCCCTCTTCAAGAGTTTGACATTTTTTACTTGGTAAAATAAAATGACTGGCTAAGAAATGAAGAGACCTGCTAAGCGAACAAAGAGCCCCGCTAAACAACGAAGATCCCCGGATGTCAAGTTGTATACGCGCGTGTATATTTGCGCGTGTGCAAGTTTCCATTGGTGCCAAGTTGTTTTTGCCAAACTGTTGGATGCTATTTTTTTTTATTTTACCAAAATTATATAGATGCAAGTTGAGATGACAAACTCTTGAAGATGCTCTTACTGTTAGACTACAAGCCCTTTCATCTAGATTTTCATTGATTTATACACTATACTTAATAATAGTATTAGAAAACAAAAAAACTCCCTACAAATTGTGTAACCGGTTCTACTAAAACATGGTGTACATGATGAATAATAAGATACTGGAGTCCTGAATGGCTTATTGTTCAGCCGCGAACGGTAAGGGTAGAGTATGTGATAAATTATATATCAGAGTCCTAATTAGCTCATTTAACCATCCCTAACCCCGAACCCATGATCATACTCATACAAGATAGAATATCACACCTTTAACTATTGTACTGAATTTGATTCCAAAACATATTAGAACAAATAGCGATAGATGTAAATTCCTTTGCAACGTATGGGGAAAAAACTCGATCCGCGGTGGCTAGACAGCCTCCGGATGTTTTTTGTTCACCCTTTTCTTCTGTCAACTGGTTCATCACTTCATCATCTTAGTTTCAAGTTGCAAAAGCTTTATTTGTGTCACAGCATTCGTTTGGTGACCTGGCCGGCCGAATTTGAGCCATTGCGTGTCACGAGACTCAGCATGCACACATGTGGTTAGCCTTCGACCCTTTTTAAATTCATGGTGGCTTAGCACCCCTACAAGCCTAATTGTAGTCCTTCTAAGGGAAAGGGTATCCGCTACTGCATTATTGTTCTCGCAGTATGAAAACATAGACGAATACAGGACAAAAACAAGTTAGATTGGGAGGTAACGTTGGTCAGCTATCTCATTTTCAAACATTCATCTGCCTGAGAGGTTACCACAAGTACATGACATGGGAACAAATAGACATCACGCAATAATGCCCTGGTAATAAATCGTTTGAATGCATGGAACACGGTCATGCATTGAATAACCAGACATCCAAAACATTCAGGCTCCAGCCAGAAAAACATACAGCAGTTACCAGCTCAGCCCGGGCAACAGATTACTGACTACCAAATACCAATATCCAAAGTCAGTAGTAACATCTAACAGTGTTCAGGGATCTTAAAAGAAATCAACAACCCATACAACATCAACAGGGCTCAGTGGCTGACTTCTCCATCGCTTCCCTCGTGCTCATCAACAGGGCTCAGTGGCTGACTTCTCCATCGCTTCCCTCGTGCTTGTTGTCCCACAGAAATCCCTGCCCAGACCGTGGCCTCTTCCTCACTCGCTTTGAGCATGAGGCACTGGATGATGTCTGCTTGTTGCTGGAGCGCCTTGGTGGCTCTTCATCACTATCCTCATCCACTTCTTCAGCTGAAGTATACTCATCGTAGTCCAATAGTTTTTTTTCTTGCATTGAAAGTCCTACTTCCTCACTAACGTTTGCTCGTGCCGTGCGAAAAGCATGATTTTCACCATGTTCAACATAGTCGCGAGACCTGCCCACCAGCCATTCAAAAGGTTCACCTTCATCAGGAATGTATGCAAGTACAGGATCTCTGTTTTTCATCTGAGCTTTCCCTTGTATCCTCCTGTTTATCGTCACAAACATGGAATCCTCAAATTGTTTACGTTTAACCCAACAAGGTTTCTTAACATGAAGCTGAAAAGGGGTCAAAGAACACATACGGGATGATGAGAGCTTGAAGAAATGGCAGATAGATACTTCAAACTAATGTATCACTATGTTACCTTCTTGATCCAACTTCCCTCATATGCCAGCGAGCCACAAGTTAACCTTAACAACCTCATTGCCATTGAGCTCAACTCCTTTGCTGCAACACCATGTAATTCCCACCAAGAAACTACAGATAGGGAAACTGTTACCTTGAATATTGGACTACAAATAATCATGACCGCAAAAATGACAAACAAACCGAGAAATAACTAGGGCTTCCTCCCAAATGAAACTTACCTGGATCAAGATTCATTTCAGTATGAATGATGTGAGCCGTTTTGAAACTCTGTGATGCAGTTGTGTAAAGATTCAATTGATGCTCAATTTTCTCTTGTGTAGGTTGATCTTGGTACATTTTATGTATACACTCAACAACTGCACCTCTGAAGATTCCCGCATCTTCAATATCATCTTTGGATTGGTAGTAGAAGAATGGATTCAGATAAAAACCAGCTAGGTGCAATGGAGTTTTAAGGGCATCATTTAATCTGAAATCTATTTCATCCCATATTGGCAAATAGTGTTCCTCTTTGTTCTCAAAACGCAGGGCAATTTCTCTTTTAGCCTTTGCAATCTCACCATATATATAACCCATAGAGGGTCTGCTGCCACCCATCCTCCTCAGAACATCCACTAGTGGTTCAAAACTGTTTATAGTATAAAGCACTCCATGCCAGAACTCATTACTAACTACTAGGTTATAGAATTTCTTGCCCACAGCTCCATTTGACCATTTACTGTCCTCCCATTCTTTGGAAATAACCATACCCTTTAACTCGATCCTCTTGTCATAAATGCTCTTCAAGTTTAAGAAACAAGTGGTGTAATAATTGATCCCAACATGAACTAGATCCCGCTGGCCGGTGAACTGACATGTCATGGCCAACAAATTTGTTTGGCCATAAATAAAAGAAGTGAGAAACTTTGCCTTAGCAATTGTTTTTCTGATCAAACAACTAAGGCCAATGTCTTCAAGCATTGAACCAATGGTATCTGCAGCACAGTAAGTCCAAAATATGTTAGGCCTCTTTTCAATAAGCATTCTTGCTGACAGCATTTCTGAATTAATATCTGTGACAACTTGAACCACACTGTCCACTCCAATTTCTTCAATACAAGAGTCAACTTGTTCAAAAATATATGATTCATAGTTTCCATCTGATGGTACACGGACGGATCGAAGGAAAAACACGCCCTGCGAACAATGGACTGCCAAGTTTAGCATGAACGATTCATTATCACCAATCCCTGTATTAACAAGAAGAGAGCATCCTTCCAATACACAATATTTCTTCAGTGCTTCAATTGAATCATTGATAGCCAGAACTTGTCTCTGTAATAATGGCCCATCAAGCTCATCCGGAGAGGGGCCCTGTAAACCAGGGCCAAATTGACCAATCGCTTCTAACATTAAGTTGAAACTCTCTAGACAAACAGTATTAGAAGGAATCCCAGCGTCGTTGAACCATGTGGCTATACGTTCCATAACCTTTTTCCTCTTCTTTTGCATCTGCTTTGCACTGCAGGTAGTTTGTGTAACACGTCTTTCCTTCATTGCTTGTCCTGCAGTTGACAGAGAAGGCATGAAAAATGGTCCTTCAGTAAACAAAAGCAAGGAAAAGCTACATAGGTGTGTTGCATGATAATTCAGCATCATTTTGGTGTTCTTGTATAATTACACATTACAGGCAATCCTCACATCCGTCGACTACAGACAGCAAACATTATTTTTTTTTCATTTATTCAAAGCCATCTCCTTAAGAAAACTCCTACCACGAACTATTAACAGTTGACACAAGCAACAACTGACAACAGATTTATGAAGACCAGTACAGGTGTAAGCTAAACTGCATGTTAATCAACGAATCAACTAAACATAAAGCGCCTATAACAGCACACTTCATCAGCAGGTGGTACTACATTTTCTCTTTAATTCTTTCTGTTCCTCAACCTTACTGTGGACAGCTTACTTTTCTAATATGTTAACATGTTCAGTCATAATGATCTCAAAGAAATTTCAAGAATTGCAACGGAGCAATGGACAATAGCCAGGTGAAAACTAAAACAAATCAAACATAAGGGGATAAAACCAAACGAGCATGTCAGGCCCTGTAGTCACTATCTGTCCTCCAGGTGCCCTTAGTTGTTGTAAGCAATGTATGAAACATAAGAAATTAATTTGGATGTTAATCTTCATAAAAGAGATAAAGTGACTAACATATAGCACATTTAACATATAGCACATCTAAGCAATGTACGAATGAGGCCACAAAACAAGTTGGATCAAAACCTCCATAGACTGCCAATTGGTTGGGCCTCCTTATTCAGAAGGGCAAGATGGTATGCAAAGAATGCTTATAGACTGGCAATGCAACCATTTTGTTTTCCCTTCTTGATAGTCATCTCGGGACATACACACAAAAGCACAATCTAGAACAACACAACCGTGGGCTCCTGCTACTCAATTTCATCATCTTAGGGCCCCCGAACGAATGCATCCCAAAATGTAGGGCCTAATATGCGTCCATAACTAATCTCTGTCGCGCAATGGGAGAAATAACAAAAGGCGGAATAAGAAATCTTTTGCGATCAATCCGTCCGAGGAGAAAGAAACGCATGCGAAGGAACCGACCCTGCCGGGAACAAGAACCGGCACCCCCGTTATTACAGATTCTATTCCACCAACAATCACGGACCGGGTTTGGGAGCAGCGGGGAACCGACTGACCTCGGAGGCGCCTGCAGCGACGGAGATGGTGGCGGCCAGGGACCAGGGTAGGGTGGTCGGAGTTGGAGATGGCGGCGGCCTGCAGAGTCACGTGCCGGTTGCCGCTCCGCTCGTGAGGCAGCAGAAGCAGACGGCCCTGCCTGCCTATTGGGCTTCTTTGCTAGGCCTCTTGCCAGGCAGGCCGCAGGAGTGGGAATAGAGCAAGGAAGCATGAAAAACTACGCACCAGCATGAATGCAACAACATGTTTCTAGCCTTAAGATTGATTTTAATTTCACAAAAATATTTATTTAGCCTATGTTTAATGCTCACAAAAATGCATATTTAAATCAAATTAACTATTTTGAAACCATGCAAATCTTGGGGTGTTACAATATCTATCAACCCATGTTTTGTTCCAGCTTTGAATCAACGTAACTCGGTTGTTTCTAGGCACTGATCGGACTTTTTTGGCTCAGCGGGATAGGCGGCAAGAAAATAGTTGATTGGTTGAATGATTGATTCTAATTTCCAAGTCAAAGTCGTGATCTTCTCTATTTATTAGAGACGGTTTGCAAGTCGTTGAAAGACTTGGATGGTAGACTGCAAGTCGTTGAAAGACTTGGATGGTAGACTTACTTTGATTTGGTGGTGCCTTGCAAGTCGTTGAAAGACTCCAAAGGAGCAAAGCATGTCGGCTGTCAAAGCTTCAGAACCGGCCCACAGAAGTGTCCATTTCGTCCAGCAGCTCCTTGGGTGCCTGAAGAGCAGTGAGAAGATAAACCTATTGCGATGTGATCTACATTTGGTTAGTTTTTTTTTTATCGAACATTTGGTCAGAGTTTACCTGACAATGGTGGGTAGTTGCTTTCTTGTTTGGAAGCGAAGATGATTTTGGAGGGCCTTTCTCGTGGTCACGCTGGTGCAGAAAAGTCATCTACCATTCATAGATGGTACACAGCTTTTTTTAATAAAGGATAAATAAATATCCGGCTTCATCTATTCAAGGATAAATAGACTAATTATTACATACTCCAAAACACGGGCACGTTGTACAGTTTAAAGTTAACCTTACAACCACTCACACGACTAACTGAACATGTAAAAAGTTCTTGACTATACATAACCAACATGTTTTTGCGACGTTATGCCACAAAGATCATTTAATCCTTAAGATCTTCATGCTGCTACAAGTTCGCCCATATCAAGTTATTCTTTAATAGTTATAGGTTGTGCACATCATAACCATGTCAAGGTTGCAAGTGATCTTAAAATGATTGTATGTATTATCCTCACTCACCCAAGATTTCATCCATTCTCTTAGACTGAACCCAATCAATGTGTACAAGATTGCAAGATATATGAATTCAACATCTCATTCTTTAGCAAAGCAGCCTCATAGACTTTCATCTTAGCCTCCTATACCGGTTGTTTTCTCTTGTTCAAATCCTGCCACTACTGGAATAAAAAAAATTGCCGAGTGCCTAGGTCATGGCACTCGGCAAAATATTAGTTTTAAAAAAATTGTCGAGTGTCTGGGCCATGGCACTCAGCAAAATATGTTTTAAAAAATAAAAGAATGTCGAGTGCCTGACGACTGGCACTCGGCAAAATCTGACGGCAGGTGGACGCCATGCCGAGACGGCCAAATTTTGCCGAGCGCTAAGCCTTCTTTGCTGAGTGCAAAATTTTGCAGAGTGCTACACTCGGCAAAATAATGCTTTGCCGAGTGTCACGATGGCTTTGCCGAGTGCAAAATTTTGTAGAGTGCTACACTCGGTAAAATAATGTTTTGCCGAGTGTCACGATATTTTGCACTTAGCAAAGTCTTAAGCACTCGGCAAAGTACAGTTTTCCAGTAGTGTGCTCATGTTAACAAGTGCCCTGTCAAGAATGCACCGGCTTCTGTAAATATGCTGCCTTTCAGGCTTCACACAATTTGTTATGCTTAATAATATGTGGTTTGTTATAAACTTTTTGTGTGTCTAAGATCGGATGAATGGAATATTTGGTATCATGCGAAAACTAAAGCGATGTTAAAGTTCAATCTGGCAACTTCGAAATGAGATCAAATGATCAATATATTCTTAGGCTTTACTGTTTTCAACTGTTCATAGATTGCGAACTTTCAACTAATGGTTAAAACTAATGGTCAAAACTGAGAGGATATACATTGGCTCCATCTTTATGATAGGTCACCTTAGATAGTGACATCAGTTTGACTTGAGATCCTTCTTATTTAAAACCAAGAACTCTGTGTATCCACAATCTTGAGACCCTTCCTCCCTTCCCCCGCAGCCTCCGTCCCCGGCAAGGAGGGGGGTGGCGTGCGCCTGGCCTGTTCCGGTGCCACCTGCCTCCGATGCGCCCCGCGCCCGCTGCACCCCTAGCCTCGAGAGGGCTCGGCCGGGGTCGTTGCGGCGGGGATGCCCCCCAACCAGAACTCTGGCGCATCGGGCAGTTCTTGGCGGCAGGACGGTCCTCACGCGCGCCTACCCCCTTCCTCCCTTGTCGGGTGGCGGCGGCGGGGTTGCAGGTCGAGGGAGGCCTGCCCTCGCTCACGCCACTCCCTGCGGCTAGCACAGGCCCGTCTTGCCGGGGTGGCAAGACAACGGTCGGCGATGAGTCAGTGCCGGCGCCCCTGCCCCACCACCGCCTCTCCGGCGAGTGGCGGGTTCAATCCGGGCCCTTCCGGGCCGGGTTCACCCTCCCCCCTCCGGAACCTGGACCAGCTCGGCTTGGTCGGCGGGCAACACGAAGACATCCAACGGCGTCTCCGGGGCGTCGTGTCCATCGCTCCCGCTCTGGCGTCGTACCCGGGGTTGGCTCCGCCACGGCGTGGGGTGATGCCCCCCCCGCGCGCGCGCGCGCCAGCTGCTGGCGGTCATTGGCAGCATGGGTGAAAACCCCTTCATGGCCTTCGCGGCCACTGACGACGGTGGCGTGTTAGCGTCATTACCTTCTTGAAGGCGTCGTCGTCTACGCTCGCCGACCGCGGCTGGGGGGAGCCACTTCGGGAGCTAAAGCTCCCTAGGGCGCACTGTCAACGGAGTTGGCGCCCGAGGGCGTCATCTCCTTTTTGAAGGCTCCGTTGATGCACCCTCGAAGCTCCCACCTAACGTCGAGCCTTGCCCCTGCCGGTCCGCTGTGCCGTGAAGCTTGAATTCTAATCCATTGTTGGGCGTGGTGTTGGGCTCCTTCTTGTGTTCCTTGTGCTGCTTTGTGTTGTGTTTGTGCCGTCACTGCCTTTGTGGCGTTTGTTTCATGTTATGTTGTACTTGCCTTTCTTTCGGCCTCTTCTACTTAATGAAATGACACGTGAAGTCGTGTTCAAGGAAAAAAACAATCTTGAGAAATTGAAGTTCTGAAAGTAGAGTAATAACAGCATTGTACTGTTCATGAATCGAACAACTGATTATCACCATGGATCTAATAACGTTTCCAAAGTTTCAAATGCAAATCAAATAAATTATGTTGGGGAACTGACCCTAACAAGAGTTGAAAGGAGAATTAGGTATTTGGCACTAGAAAAAACTGTTTTTTAGTTATTATGCCCTTTTTGTTTGAATTTGGCTCAAAACAAAACGTGAAGCATATATGTAACACTGAGCCCTAAAAAAACTGAGAACAAAACGTGAAGCATATATGCTTCACGTGGGTGAGGGGTTTTTTTTTTTTTTTTTTTTTTTTTTTTTTTTTTTTTTTTTTTTTTTTTTTCACAAGAACGTGGGTGAGGGGTTGATTGCGACATTGCAATTTGCCCCCTGTCTCAGCTCTCAACTCCGGTCTCCAGACTTCCAGAGTACTTTGCACGGCAAACTGCATATAAGTGCCCATCAAACATCGTCTCCCAACCAAGCATGTCCTCACACCTGCCCAACTTCTACACACATTCTGATTTCTGAACACCAGATGAGAATGCTATCCAACAAAGTGCAACCTTCCTCAAGGCCTCTGCTGTGCCTCCACCTATTGATCCTGCCATTCCTATGCCTTGTCTTCTCGCAAGCACATGCACTGCATCATGGGGACACACCACTCAGATTTCAGAAGATGGCTCTCCTACACTGGAAATCTAGCCTTGATAGCCTGCCGCCATTGATGAGTTCTTGGCAGGACAGCACGGGCCCCTGCAATTGGACTGGCATCACATGCATGTCTATGCGCCATGGTCGCCGCCGAACCAGCTGGGTGGTGACCAACATCTCCTTGCCAAATGCCGGTATCCATGGCCAGCTTGGTGAGCACAACTTCCCAGCTCTCCCTTTCCTCACATCCATTGACTTGCATAACAATAGTCTCTATGGTCCAATACCAGCTAATGTCAGTGCATCATCCTCACTTCAGTATCTAAACTTGCACCACAACCATTTTAGTGGAAATATACCATATGAGATTGGTGGCATGCAGAGCCTCAGATTCCTTGAGGTCTCCTTTAACAACCTCACAGGCCCCATCCCTGAATCCTTGTGCAACCTGACATCATTAACACAGCTTGTTATTCACCAAACCATGGTCTCAGGTTCCATTCCAAACGATATAGGAAGGCTTATCAACCTGCACCAACTACAGCTAAGCAACAGCAGTTTAACCGGTGGGATACCCAAATCACTGGAAAATTTAACCCAGCTCAATTTCTTGTATCTGTTTGGTAATGAACTGTCTGGACCCATACCCACAGAACTAGGGAAGCTCGTCAACCTGCATGAACTCTATCTTAGCACAAATGAACTGTCTGGGCCCATACCCACAGAACTAGGCCGGCTCATCAATCTGAAGGAACTTGATCTTAGCACAAATACACTGTCTGGTGAAATCCCTGTCTCTTTATCCAATCTGACTAAAATCACTTTGTTTTATCTATATATGAATCAAATTACAGGCTCTATTCCTCCAGATCTAGGCAAACTCATCAACTTGCAACAGTTTGATCTCTGCGTGAACAACCTTACAGGTACCATCCCAACCTTTGTCTCCAACCTCACTAAATTGAGCGAGCTTGGTCTCTGTAGAAATGGATTCACAGATCCCATACCCCTAGAACTAGGTCGCCTATCAAATCTCCAAGTTTTGTTATTGTTTAACAACCAGCTCTCTGGTTTCATTCCTTCCAGCTTAGGGAACCTTAGCAACATCCAGCATTTGTCCTTGGAAGAGAACCAACTTGTTGGCACAATACCAAAAACTTTTGGCAACCTGCAAAACATACAGAATCTTCTCCTCTTCACTAACCAGTTATCAGGATCCCTTCCTCATGAGTTTGAAAACATTACAGGCATAGTTCACCTTGACCTAAGCAACAACTCCCTTTCAGGACCTTTGCCTTCAAATTTATGTACGGGTGGCAGACTAGAAATTTTTATGGCCCCTTTAAACATGTTTGATGGCCCTATTCCACGGAGCTTGAAGGCATGTACGACCTTGGTTGAAATGGGGCTTCACGGGAACAAGCTCACAGGAGATATATCTGAACAGTTTGGTGTGTACCCACAGCTTGTGAAGATAAGCTTATCATTGAATAGGCTCTCTGGTCAGATCCCAAACAATTTTAGCTCCTGTCCCCAACTAGATGTGTTGTATTTATCAGAAAACTTGTTTACCGGCCCAATACCACCATCCCTAGCGAAATTGCCAAACTTGGTGGAACTAACACTGGATTCTAACCGCTTAAGCGGTGAGATTCCATCAGAAATCGGCAACTTAACAAACCTCTACAACTTGAACCTATCGTCGAATCAGTTATCCGGTTCCATACCACCACAGCTTGGAAACTTGAGTAATTTAGGCTACCTTGATATATCTGGTAATAATCTGGGAGGATCAATACCCAACGAACTAGGTGACTGCATCAAGCTGCAGACGTTGAGGATTAACAATAATAACATCAGTGGGAATCTTCCTGCAGCAATCGGAAATCTGGTAAACTTACAGATCATGTTAGATGTTAGCAGCAACAAACTCAATGGTGCCTTGGCACAACAACTTGGACAGCTGCAGATGCTGGAGTTTCTTAACCTTTCCCACAATCAGTTCAGTGGAAGCATACCACCCTCTTTCACAAGCATGCTGAGCCTATCAACGCTTGATATGTCCTACAATAACCTGGAAGGGCCAGTCCCAGAAGGACACCTGCTACAAAATGCTTCAGTGGACTGGTTCCTTCACAACAATGGCCTGTGCGGTAATGTCTCTAGCTTGCCACCTTGTCATTCGAATTCGGCTCAATCCTACGGTCACCATAAACGAAGGCTACTTAGTTTGGTACTGCCAGTTGCTCTTGTTGTGGGTTTCGCCGTTCTTGCTATAACCATAATTGTTGCCATACTCACTAGTAATAAAAGAAAGCCGGAAGAAAATGCTACTAGCAGTGCAAGAGATATGCTCTCTGTTTGGGATTTTGATGGAAGGCTAGCATTTGAGGATATCATAAGGGCAACTGAAAATTTCAACGATAAGTACATCATTGGAACAGGAGGATATAGCAAAGTGTACAAAGCACAACTTCAGGATGGGCAGCTGGTTGCTGTGAAGAAGCTTCATTCCACTGACGAAGAAGTGAATGACGAAAGAAGATTTCGTAGTGAAATGGAAATCTTATCACAAATCCGGCAGCGCAATATTGTCAAGCTTTATGGATTCTGCTACCATCCAGAGTACAGGTTTCTTATCTACGATTATATTGAGCAGGGAAGCCTCCATATGATATTACAGAATGAGGAGCTAGTTAAGGAATTAGATTGGAAGAAGAGAATGGCTCTTGTGCAAGACGTAGCTCGAGCGATAGCTTATTTGCACAATGAATGTAAGCCACCAATAATCCATCGAGATATCACAAGCAACAACATCTTGCTCAACACTAGCTTCAAGGCTTATGTCTCAGATTTCGGTACAGCGAGGCTTTTGAAACCTGATTCATCAAATTGGAGTGCGCTAGCTGGGACATATGGTTATATGGCTCCAGGTATATATCGCTTTATCACTCTAGAATTATTTATGACTATCTGTAGTGTGATTCCTAATTACCTGAGTGTTCCGTTGTTGTGCAGAGCTGTCCTACACCTCTGTTGTGACCGAGAAATGTGACGTCTATAGCTTTGGCGTGATTGTCTTGGAGGTGCTGATGGGGAGGCATCCAGAAAATCTTTTGCATGCCCTTGCGTCATCATCACCGTTGAAAAATATGTTCCTTCAAGAAATCCTGGACCAACGATCTTCACTGCCAACAACAGCAGAAGAAGAAGACATAGTTCTCCTGCTGAAGACAGCATTTTCTTGCCTTCAAACTTCTCCACAAGCAAGGCCAACAATGCAGGAGGTGTATCAGGCCCTTACTTATCGTCAGTCTTCTAGTTCCTCCTGTGGAGATTTCAGTAGAATCACACTGGAGGAGCTCCAGGGTGCATGACCATATTGTCTTGCTTCCCAAATATATCATTACAAGTTCACGATTCAATAGCAGTGTTCTGGTATTGGCATCATATGAAATAATGAAGAGCTTTAACTATTTGCTGTCGATGAGTTGAATTGGCAGCACGTAGTCCACGAGCAATAATACCCTGTTAATAACTCGTTCAAATGCTATACATGGAACATGGTCAAGCATTGAATAACCATAAATTCAAAGCTTTCAGGCTCCAGCCAGAAAAACATACATCAATTACCATCTCAGCATCGGGCAACAGAGTACCAATATCCAAAGTCAGTAGTAACATCTAACAGTTCACGGATCATAAAAGAAATCAACAACCCAACAGAGCTCATTAACTGACCTCTCCATCGCTTTCCTCGTGCTTGCTGTCCCATAGAAATCCTTTCGCAGACCGTGGCCTCTTCACTCGCTTTGAGCATGAGGCACTAGATGATGTCTTCTTGTTGCCTGAGCGCCTTGGTGGTTCTTCATCACTATCCTCACCCACTTCTTCAGTTGAAGTATACTCATCATAGTCCAATAGTGCTTTTTCTTGCTTTGAAAGATCCACTTCCTCACTAATGTCTGCTCGTGCCATACGAAAACAATGATTTGCACCTTGTTGAGCATAAAAGCGATACCTGCCCAGCAGCCATTCAAAAGGTTCATCTTCATCAGGAATGTATGCAAGTATAGGATCTCTGTTTCTCATTTGAGCTTTCCCTTGTATCCTCCTGTTTACTGTCACAAACATTGAATCCTCAAATTGCTTACGTTTAACCCAACAAGGTTTCTTAATATGAAGCTAAAAAAAGGGGTCAAAGAAGAGAAATTCATAATTACACATATGGGATGATGGTAGCTTGAAGAAATGGCAGATAGATGCTTCAAACTAACGTTCACTATGTTACCTTCTCAATCCAACTTTGCTCATATTCCACTGAGCCACAAGTTCATCGCCATTGTGCTCAACTCCTTTGCTGCATCGCCATGTAATTCCCACCAAGAAACTGCAGACAGGAAAATCGTTACCTTGAATATTGGACTCAAATAATCTATCAACACAAAAAATGGCAAACAAACCGAGAAATAACTAGAACATCCTCCCAAATGAAACTTACTTGGATCGAGATTCATGTCATGGGCCGTTTTGAAACTCTGTGACGCAGTTCTGTAAAGATTTAATTGATGCACAATTTTCTCTTGTGTAGGTTGATCTTGGTACATTTTATGTATACACTCAACAACTGCACCTCTGAAGATTCCTGCATCTTCAATTTCATCTTTGGATTGATAATAGAAGAATGGATTCAGATAAAAACCAGCTAGGTGCAATGGTGCCTTAAGGGTAGCATTTAATCTCAAATCTATATTATCCCATATTGGCAAATAGTGTTCTTCCTTGTTCTCAAAACGCAGGGCAATTTCTCTTTTAGCGTTTGCAAGCTCACCATATATGTACCCCATAGAGGGTCCGCCGCCACCCATCCTCCTCAGAACATCCACTAGTGGTTCAAAACTGTTAATAGTATAAAGCACCCCATGCCAGAACTCATTACTAACTACTAGGTTATAGAATTTCTTCCCCGCAGCTCCATTCGACCATTTGCTGTCCTCCCATTCTTTGGAAATAAGCATACCCTTCAACTCAATCCTCTTGTCACAAATGCTCTTCAAGTTTAGGACACAAGTGGTGTAATAACTGATCCCAACATGAACTAGATCCCGCTGGCTGGTGAACTGACGAGTCATGGCCAACAAATGTGTTTGGCCATAAATAAAAGCAGTGAGAAACCTTGCCTTAGCAATTGTTTTCCTGATCAAACGTATATTACCAATGTCTTCAAGCATTGAGCCAATGGTATGTGCAGCACAGTGAGTCCAAAATATGTTGGGTCTCATTTCAGTAAATAATTTTGCTGGCACCATTTCTGGGTAAATATCTGTGACAACCTGCACCACACTGTTCTCTCCAACTTCTTTAATACAAGAGTCAACTAGTTCAAAAACATATGATTCATCTTCTCCATATGATGGTAGACGGGCAGAACGAAGGAAAGTCACACCCTGCGAACAATGGACTGCCAAGTTTAGCACGAAAGATTCATTATCACCGATGCCTCTATTAACAAGAACTGAACACCCTTCAAGTGCCCAAGATTTCTTCAGTGCTTCAACTGAATCATTAATATTCAGAACTTGTCTCTGTAATAATGGCCCATCAAGCTCATCTGGAGAAGGACCCTTTAAACCAGGGCCAAATTGTCCAATCACTTCTAACATTAAGTTGAAACTCTCCAAACAAACAGTATTAAAAGGAATCCCAGCTTCATTAAACCATGTGGCTATACGATCCAAAACCTTTTTCCTCTTCTTTTGCATCTGCTTTGCACTGCAGGTAGTTTGTGTAACATGTCTTTCCTTCATTGCTTGTCCTGTAGTTGACAGAAAAGGCATAAAAAATGGTATTTCAATAAGGAAAAAGCTACATAGGGCATGTTGCGTGATAATTTAGCATCATTTTGATGTGCTTGTATAATTACACATTACAGGCAATCCTCACGGTCCGTCGACTACAAACAGCAAACATTTTTTTTTCATTTATTCAAAATCATCTCCTTAAGAAACACTCCTACCATGAACTATTAATACTTGACACAAGCGACAACTGATACAGATTTATATAAAATCATCTATCAAGACCAGTACAGGTGTAAGCTCAACTGCATGTTAATTAACTAATCGAACTTAACATAAAGCATATGTAACAGCACACTTCATCAGCAGGTGCTACTACATTTTCTCTTTCATTCTCTCCGTTCCTCAACCTCACTGTGTACAGCTTACTCTTCTAGTGTGTTAACATATTCAGTCATAATGATCTCAACGAAATTTCAAGTGCAAAAGACCAATAGCCAGATTAAAACTAAAACAAATCATCCATCAGGGGATAAAACCTAAGGAGCATGCCAAGCCCTGTAATCGGTATCTGTCCTTCAGGTGTCCTTAATTGTTATGAAACAGAAGAAATTAACTTGGACACTAATCTTCATAAAAAGAGATAAAGTGGCTAACATAGTAAAATTTAACTGAATAATACTAAGGAAGGATGTATGAGGCCACAAAACAAGTTGGATCGAAATCTCCATCGTTCACCAATTGGCTGGGCCTCATTATTCAGATGGACAAGATGGCAAGCAAAGAATGCTTATAGACTGGCAATGACCCCATTTTGTTTCCCCTTCTCATTGATAATCATCTGGACATACACAATCCGTCTGCTCCTGCTACTCCGTTTTACCACCAGCCCCGTCACAATTTCATCATATTACGTCTCACAAACGCGCAGGACATAACCCAAACAAACGCACCTTGAAATCTCAAAATGTAGGGCGTAATCTGCATCCGTAACTAATCTCTGTCGCGCAATGAAAGAAATAACAAAAAACTTTTGCGAGCAATCCGTCCGAGGGGAAAGAAACGCATGCGAAGGAACCGACCGGAACAAGAACCGGAACCCCGTTACAGATTTTGTTCCAGGGCTCAACAACACTCACGGACCAGGTTTGGAAGCAGCGGGGATCCGACTAACCTCGTAGGCGCCTACAGCGACGGAGATGGCGGCGGCCAGCGTAGGGTGGTCGGAGTTGGAGGGGAAGGGCGGCTGCCGCAGTGCCGCTCCGCTCGTGAGGACTGAGGTGTGAGGCAGGAGCAGCAGCCGGCTCCTGGAATGTGGAATCGGACGAGTAAGGTTGAAAACGGAAATGAAAATTCCGACCGAATCGCATCGTTTTCTACATGTGATCCGATCATTTTCACTTTTTCGAAAAAATGCGAAAACGGTACGAAATTTGGACAGTCAATTCAAAAACAGAGCGGAATTCGAAATGGGCTTATTTCGACCGATTTCTACTTTTCTACATTATATTCGGTATGTAACCGTATTCGAAATTAGGTAGAAATTCGGTAGAGACACAAAATATATTTTCTATTCACATATCTTTTTGTTTATAGCTCTAAATATAGCAAATAATATATGCATTTGATCAGCGCGACGAGAGCTTCGCAATGGTGCAGTCTATTTCATTATTTCAGATACTTTTATTAATGAAATATTATGTTTCCTACAAAAACAAGTTTGAGAACCAAAACTCGTGGAACTTGTTAGATAAATAATATATTTGCTATGATGCACCATGGATTTGGTCGTTTTGGATTACTTTGGCGGTCAAATTATATGCAATAAGGAGCGCTAACAACAACCCTAGACATGGAAAGTGATCCTGACATCATGGATGATGCCGATGAACTGTAGATGTTCATGTCCTATTAATTCCTTGATCTAGACTTGTATTTGTGTGTCGGCGACTACGTCATACACACCTTATTCTTTTATGTGCACTTGAACTAAATCATGCACTTGTTAGTTTGGTCATGCACATCTTTAAAGTGGGTTGGTATTTCGTACTGAATTTTCGTACGCCGACCGTTTCCGACATAATTCCGCTCGAATTGGTTCGTTTTCGAAATACCGTAAGTTCGTTTTCGTTTTCGTTTCCGACTATACCGTTTTCGTTTTCGCGTTCGTATTTAAATATAAATGTAGAAAACAATAGAGGAGTTTTTCGACCGTTTTCGACCGTTTTCATCCTTACGGACGAGTGCGCCGGTGGCCTGCCTGTTTAGGCTTCTTTGCTGGGCTCGTGCTTGGACTTGGACCCAAACAAATCGAGTGCCGGTTTAGTTTTAATAAAACCAGCTAAAAATGTGATGAAATTGTTGTTGGCCAAAAACATTTTTGTGATAATGAGGAGGAGTGCATGTAGTGGGCATGTCGTGTTACCGTGACAACATCTATGAAAACTTTTGCCAAAACCTAGATTATCGTCCAACAACAGTTTTAGACCCTTTTGGCATAACCAGTAATGGGCATAACTCAGTTTTACTAGTAAAATTGTTTTTTTTTTGTTATTAGAAAAGTAGCTTCACAAATAAATTTCATAGTAAAGCTAAGCTGTTTTAAAAAATATGTTCAGTAAAATAGCTTCACTAATAGGTTAATGTATGATTTATAGAAGAGAGAGCTAGGATAAGCTACTTTTTTAGTTCCTTTTATGAGAGGAGAAGAAAAATAGTTTCACTTATGAAGTTGTTTTAAAAAAAAAGATGTTTGAAAAAAAAACTCACAACAACGTCATCTTGTGAGTTGTGCCAAACATACCCTTTAGTGCTTATACTACTTTATTAGTCATGTGTTTGATGCTTCTTGAGAGCTTGGTTTCATCAATCAAGGCTGAAACTATAATTGAGTTCTCGGCTGGACTGTTGCGGCTGCTGTAGAGCTAATAAAGATTAGTTAAGTGTCGGGTACTTAGATTAGGGGGTCTCAAATCTAGGGGCTTAGAAGTAAGCAAACCCTGTGTTGCTCTCCCCTAAGCCCCAAGGATCGACTAAAGAGAATCCCTGCTCACTTCCTCGTATCACACTGGGCCGGCCCACTATCAGGCCCACGGCCAAACAAGTGGACCGATCATCTCGAGATATAGCCGCTCAACCGCTCGAGGAGATGACGGAAACCCCTCGAGCGAACGACCGCTCGAGACGGTGACGGAAACCCCTCGAGCGAACGGGTGCTCGAATCAGCCCCTCGAGACCGCTCCCCTTAGACGACCACGTGGCTACAGGGCGCGTAACAGCAAAAAGTACGCCTGCCCTGCCTAACCCCATGGCTACAGCGCGTAAAACAGTAAGAAGTACGCCAGTCACTTCTCCTGTTTTACCGCCCATACCCGGGATTCGGGCGTGCCAGGCGCCACTGTTACGCCACGCTGCGCACCATACCACGTACGACACCCCTCGGAACGCGATTGTCAACTCTCCGTACCTCTAAACCCGTCGCTCAGTCCCGTCGCTCGGGCCACCTACCCCTCGAAGCAGTCCTCCGCCGCTCGAGGAATGATGGCGGACATGACTTGAGCATGGGGCGCGCTGTGCCCTGTCCATCCCACCTCGACAGCCATACGACGGAGTTCCCGGTCAGGCCATCATCACTCCCGCCTCGACTACGCCAGCCCACGTCAGGGGAGGACTGTCAGGCCATCATCAACCATGCTGCTACAGGCTCGAACCGGATCAAAGCATGGATCCGCAGGCTCGAACCAGACCAAGAAGGGCATCTACAGTCTCGACGACTTGACCCGACGCCCACGCCTCGACGTCACGCCCACGATCGCCCTAACTACAGTGTAATCCTGAGCCTCCCCTTGGCCTATAAAAGGGGGCGCCAGGGCGTAGCATAGGGCAGGGTTTTTAAGTTCTCACACTCACAACACACTCCCACAACGCCTAAGTCTCAGGACTAGCTTGTATTCACCCCTGCACAAGCACTTCGGTGCAAGATAACACGAACTCTCTCCCTCTGCTGGACGTAGGGCCTTCTTTGCCCGAACCAGGATAAATCGCCCATGTCCTTCTTGCATCACTATCCGGATTAGGGAGCACGCTTAGAAATTTACTCGTTGGTGTGACACCCCCGTGGTACGAAACACCGACAGTTGGCGCGCCAGGTAGGGGTACTGCGTGTTTCACTTGATTTCCCGCCATTTTTTCGGATGGCTTCCCCCACTTCATCGCTCCCGTTCGCCACGGTGATCTGGTTCGGGAGCCTGGAGTTCGTGTCGCTTGGCACAGGCTACGACATGGCCCTGCTCTCGATCGGAGAACCGAGCGGGGGACGCGCTTCACCACCACGCTCCAGTGGGGTTGCGCGCCGGTCGCGCCACCATGGCTCACCGCCAAGGCGGAGGCGCCACCGGCACCAGCCTCATCGCCTGCCCACACAGGGCCCCGAGCACGCCGCTCACGCGCCGCTCCCGTCGAATGCCATGGTACACCCTGACGGGGCACCGAGCGCACGACAGGGTATGGCTCGTAGGCAGGTAGCGCTCGACGCAAACCCTGACTTCACGTTCGCCATGCGTTCACTAAGAGTGCCCGGCGCGGCACCGCGGACGCGCGCACGGCCAACGTCACCCAACCTCTTGCCGCACGGGCTCTATCGAGCTCGCCGCAGGCTCCCGTTCGGGCTCACCAACGCTGCCACCACATACGCCAACGAGATCCAGTCCACAATGGGACCGCAAGAGGAGAGCCCTGGCCCCCTCTTGCGTGCCGCCATGGACTTGGAGGTCGTATGGCCGGCGTCGGTGGACCGTGGATTTGATAGAGCACCAGGTTCCCAGCGCAACGTCACACTCGAAAACATGCGCCGTTGGATCGAGGAGGAGAGCACGGGAAGGCCCTGGACGCCGTGCGGCGCCGACCCGGACTCTGACAACTCGGACTCAGGGTGTTACGATCTAGCTCGCGAGTGTTTTCGCCTCGAGGGCGATGCCTCGTCGGACACAGAGACCCGAGACAACGCCGCTGCCGTCGTCAAGCAGCCGGCCGGGACGCCAGCGACAGGAGCCTTACAAGTGGTTCCTCCTCGCGAGGAGCCACCGCAGGAGCATGCCAACCCACGGCCGAAGATGATGCCCGAGCAACACAGTGGGCCCAACTCCGGGAGATCGAGGCCAAGATGGACGCGGAGCGTGCGAACCTGGATCTATTCAAACGCGCCCTTGAGCAGAACCAGCTTCTTCCACCTCGAGCCCCTGGCGCTCGAGGAAAGGCACGGGGCGTCTTCAACCGCATCGTCAATGACGGACGGCCGGAGGCACCGGTCGAGCCAACCCGTTTCCCTCGAGCAAGCCAGAACGTTCTCGCAGCGGCCATGCTGTTACAGGACATGCCCGCACCTTCAAACCCGCAAGCCCTGTGGATACGAGACGAGGTCCAAGGACTCCTCCAGGTCGCGGCTACCCAGCAAGCCGAGAGCTCGGCCTCGAGACGACGCGAGGCGGCCTCGGAGCAGCTGGCCAATCCGCCGCGGCACAAGAGAGAAGGCTCCGTCCATCAAGAGGTACCCCCTCGAGATGGCAGGGCCCCGATTTGCAACCGCATCGTCGACAACCGCAAACCTCAGGACGCACGCCACGACATCAACGACACTCGACGGCGCAAGGCCGCGGGCGCTGAGGATCGTGGCTACAACGCCCATCGAGGGGGCGCTACGATAGCGACGAGGACCGGCAGGCTCTCGAGCCGCCGGCCCTCGAGTCTTCAGCAGGGCTATCCGCAACACGCCGTTGCCCAACCCATTTCGACGCCCCACGAGCGTGGTCAAATACAACGGGGAGACCAAGCCAGAGCTTTGGCTAGCCGACTTCCGGCTGGCCTGCCAGCTGGGAGGAGCTCGAGAGGACAAAGCCATCATACGGCAGCTCCCCCTGTTTCTTTCTGCCAGCTGGGAGGAGCTCGAGAGGACAAAGCCATCATACGGCAGCTCCCCCTGTTTCTTTCTGACACTACTCGATGGTGGCTCGAGGAGCTTCCCCCCAATCAGATCTATGACTGGACCGACCTGGTACAGATCTTCGAAGGGAACTTCAAGGGTACCTACATTCGACCTGGCAACTCGTGGGACCTCCAAAACTGCAAACAGCAGGCCGGGGAGTCTCTTCGAGACTTTGCTCGACGTTTCTCCAAGCTGCGTACCGAGCTACCACACATCCCCGACCACGACGTCATCTTAGCGTTCGTCTCGGGCACCACGTGCAAGGAACTCGTACAGGAACTCGGGCGCAACCGTCCAAAGACCGTTGATGAGCTCATGGACGTTGTTGCCGACTACGCAACCAGCGACGAGGCCGTGGGCGCATTCTTCAGCGAAGACAGGAGCAAGTCCAAACCGCCCCTTGGCAACGGGGAGGGCTCGAACAAGGGCCAGAAGAAGAACGGCAAGAAGAAGAAGGGCAACCAGCAGGGCAAGCGTGAGGTCACGGAAGATGAGGTCGCCGCAGCCGAGCGCAAGAAGCCTCGACCCCCTCCGGACGGGGCCGTCTTCGACAAGATGCTAAAGGAGCCGTGCCCGTACCATAAAGAGCCGGCCAAGCATACCCTCGAGAACTGCCGCATGCTTCGAGGCTACTTCAAGAGGCTGGGCATCGACAGAGACGAGCAGAAGAAAGATAAGGGCGGCGACGGGGCCAACGACAATGATGACAATGGGTTACCTCCCATCGCCAATTGTTTCATGATCTACGGCGGCCCGACAACCCAGCTGACGCGTCGAGAGCGGAAGCAGGAACGCAGAGAAGTTTTCTCTGTAAAGCCTGCCACTCCCAATTCCTCGACTGGTCCGATGCGCCCATCACGTTCGACCGTGATGACCATCCGGAGCACGTCACCTATCCGGGCGCCTACCCCCTCGTCGTCGACCCAATCATTGTCAACACCCGCTTCACCAAGGTCCTCATGGATGGGGGCAGCAGCCTCAACATCATCTACATGGAGACCCTCACGCTGCTCGGCATCACGAGGGCACAGCTCAAGCCGAGCACCGGGGGCTTCCACGGCGTTGTCCCCGGCAAGAAGGCGCTCACCATCGGCCGCATCGACCTCCCCGTTTACTTTGGCACGCGCTCGAATTTCCGCAGGGAAGTCCTCACTTTCGACGCGGTCGGCTTTGAGGGGACCTACCATGCGATCCTCGGTCGTCCGTGTTACGCCCAGTTCATGGCAATCCCCAACTACGCCTACCTCAAGCTCAAGATGCCAGGACCAAAGGGGGTCATCACCGTCGACTACACGTACAAGCACGCATACTCCTGCGACATGGAGTGTGTCGAGTATGGGGAGTCCTTAATCGAGTCCAAGGAACTAGCCAAGACACTCGACTGTCTTGCAGCCGAGACGGCCATCCCTTCACCCAAGCGACAGGCCGACAGCTTCGAGCCCGCCGAGAACACCAAGAAGATCCCGCTCGATCCGAGCACCTCTGGCGAGAAGGCGCTGATCATCAGCACCTCCCTCGATAGCGCATAGGAAGCAGTGCTCGTCGACTTTCTCCGCGCAAACGCCGACATGTTTGCCTGGCATTCCGAGGGATGTCGTCGAGCATGCCTTGGAGATCCGTCCAGGTTCAGACCCGTGAAGCAACGCCTGCGCCACTTCGATGAGGAGAAGCGCAGGATCATCCGTGAGGAGGTCGAGAAGCTCGAGAAGGCCGGATTCATCAAGGAGGCCAGATACCGCAATCACTACTGCATGTCGGGAGGAAGGACGAAGGGCTCGAAGCTCTGCGCTAGCCGTGCTCCAGGAACCTCGGCGTCGGCAAGGAGTTGCTCATGCCGCTGATTCACGGCCCCCTCCTGCTCATCCTCAGAAAAAACAAAGCCGCCAGAGACAGCCTACGACATGCCTGGATCTCCGCCCTCGAGAGGTCGAAGCCGGAGTAGAAGATGGCGAGGCCTCGTCACGCGGCGAAATGGAGAGCCCCGCGGATGCGGTACCGTAGGGAGAGGCCAAAGGCGAAGACTCGAGCGGCGTAGCCGCAGCCGGCTTCCGGCCCCTCAGTGTCCATCACGGGCTCGAACCCCCAACGGTCACTAAGGGTGTCGATGGCACCGGTGATCCAAGCCTTGGCGACCACCTCAGCGTCCAACACCTCTTGGGTGAGCAGGAGATCCGCGCGCGCCGTGGATAGATCGGCCTCAAGAGCTGGAGGAAAAAGTTCATGTTAGAAAAGAAAACTCCAAGCAAAATTAATAGCACAAGGTACAACGAGCGACTCGAGTACTTACCAGTACAGCGGGTCGACAACTTCTGCTCACGCTCAAGCGCGCTCGAAAGCTCTGCCTGCTTCCCTTTGAGGGCGCGGCCGAGGTCGGTTTTCTCCGTCCGCACGTCCTCGAGAGCCTTGCCGGCGGCCTGCACAGCGCCCTCCTTCTCCACCACCTTTTGCCGAAGATTGACCACCTCTGTCTGGAGGTCGGTCGACCGCTTCTTCTCCGCGTCGAGCACGCTCGCGAGAGCTTGATGTGCGGTGGTCTCTCGCATCACCACCGCCGCTTGCAGCTCCTTGGTGTAGGCGGTGGCAGCGGCATTTTCCTTCTCAAGCTGCTTGACGAGCCGCGTTTTCGCGGCAAGGCCCGAGGACACCGTCTTCGCGTCCTTCGAAAGCTACGCGGCAACCCCCTTCAGCCGCTCGACCTCGTTTTGAGCGGTCTCGGCCTCCCTCTCGACGCAGGCCAGCTCATCCCTCGCTGTTTGGGCGACCTCCTTGGTGGCAGTCAGCTCGGCCGTGGCATCTCGAAGAAGCCGGGCGGCTCGGTGCTGCTCCACCTCGGCGTCGTGGCCCAAACGCACAAGCCGCCGGATTTCCTCCTCGCTCTCGTGAATAGCATGGAGGTGGACGGACTTAGCGTAGGACTGAATCTGCGCCGACTGAGCCACGAGAAGGAAAGTCAGAACGGCAGCGACCATGGCAATTCAGGAAAAACAAGAAATAGACAAGGCTCGAGAAAACTCACGGCGGATAGCCGGGGCATGTCCTCGGAGACGACCTTCATCGCGAGCCGCAAGGAGCTCTCGAGCCAGCACCGGTACTCCTCAGACTCCATGTTGACCCGGAGCTCGTGCTGGTCGTTCATCACAACCGCGGGAGCTTCCGGATCGACCGGATTCCGAAGCACCAACGGCGGCCTCCCCCATAACGGGTATGCCTCTTGCATGCTCTGGGCGATGGCGTCGCGGACTCTCTGCACCGTCGCCGGGTAGGCGCCTGCCTCCGCCATTCGGTCCGCCAGCGTGGGGATCGGTGGAGGTGGGGGCTCCAGGGGCGCGTCTTGGGCTTGGCTTGTCGATGTCGACGCCCCCTGGACGAGCTCCTGCGCCTCCCTCCGCCTCCCCTCCAAGGTTTCCGCCTCGGTGGCCTCATGGATAGCGGGCTGGAAACCGAGTGCGTGAAGATGGCGGTCGATCACCTCGCCCACCACGACCCTCCTCTGTGCCTCCTCCCAATGCTCAGCATCCGACATGCCGACATACGCCATCTCAACCGTCGTCGAGTCGGGCACGAGGCGAGGCATGAGGGTCTCCCCTTGCTGCAACGGCTGCGGTGGCACTTGATACACCACCATGGGGAGCTCCTACTGTGTCGGCTGCGGCTCCTCCTGCTCGACCCGCTGCTCCTGTAGTGCCTCAACCTGCTGCTCCTGCAGCTCCCCGACCGGCTGCTCCTGCAGCACCTCGGCTTGTGGCCCGACGAGGGGGTCGAGCTCCATATCATGGGGAGGGGTCGGCACCCGCCCCAGTTGGGGATCTTGCACCTGGCTCGACCCCAACGCCGCCTCATCATCCGCGAGCTGCTCGGTGGCCGCGGAGCTCACCTCCTCCTCCCCCTTCTCCTTGCGATCCTCCTCGAGCTGACGCAAGCCCTTAGGCCACGGCTTGGGCGAGCCCTCGAGACCCCGATCGTGAGAACCCGGGCTCGAGCTCTCGTCGCCAAGGGTGATCGGGTGGCGCTCGGACCCAGCCCCCGCCTGTTGGTCATCGGCCGCCACCTTGGGCTCCGCCGTCTCGGCCACCACCTCCTTGTCGTCGGTCGCCGCCTCAGAACGGCCTTGAGTTGCAGACGACAACATCCCAAGCGGGACAGCAACCGAGGCGGTGCTCGTGGAGGTGGCCTTCTCTCCCGCCGACGTGGTGACAGCCCCGGCACCTGCACGAGAGGCAGCCGCCATCAACTTCCCGCGCTCTATCGCCGCTAGGGCTCGCGCCGCCCAAATTGGAGCAGTGGCAGGGAGAGTCACGCCACCTGAGGCTGAGGAGGTCTCGCTCGATCCTCCTGGGATCTTCAGCTTCTTGGAGGGCAGGATGGTGTGGAGTGACCTCAAAGCACGCTTGACCCTGAAAGAGAAGAATGGGGAAGCTAAGACGGAGATTCCCAAACAAGGTAAAAGACGACAAGAAGGGGCTCGACAGAAACCTTACCCCTTGGCTGGACCCATGCCCACAGTGGGGCCGCTCGAGCCACCCAGGGGCTTGGTGACCGCCCCCGATTCGCTCGAGCCGCTCGGGGGCTTCCGAGGGGCGGCCGTCTCGCTCGAGCCACTCGGGGGCTTCCGAGCCTCGGTGGCTTGACTCGAGCCGCTTGTGGGCTTCACGACCTCGACGGTCTTGCCCGCCCCAGCCAGCTCCTTGGCTGGATCTTGCGCCGGCTCCTTTGCCGGATTCCTTGCCGGCTCCTGCGTCCGGCGCGTCGAGGCCTGACGGCCGCCGGAAGGGGCCCGGCGCGTATCAGGGCGCTCGACGCCCTGACTTGATGTAGATTTGCGCGCATCTGCAGCCCTCTGCTGCCGAGTGCGCGCGCCCGATGTCGAAGAAATTTGCTGACGGGAGGAGGACTCCCGCCGCGACGGTGACGACGCTCGAGCGTCGCGGCCAGATTGGCGGGATGACTCCTCCCGCTGGCCTGCTCGAGCCTATGATGGATCCCCGGGCTGCTCGACCTGCGGTTGCGCCAGGGGCTCCTCCTGCACGCGAGATCGAGGAGGCGTCAGGCCTCGAGTAGCGATGGCGTCGTCGATGTCGGTCGCCTCGTCCTCCTCCTCGTCATCCTCCTCGTCCGGGTCCGTTTCCTCCTCGCTCGACTCAAGGCTGGAACCCAGGACGGTTGGGTCCAGCATCAGGCGATGCTCCCTCTCCCGGCGGCGTTTCCCCGCACGCATCTGCTTCTCGACAAGCGCGGCGGCCTTCTGTGCCCTCTCCTCTTTTTTTGAGAGGTTCTTAGCGTGTTTTTGGGTAGAGTCGAGGCGTCTCACCTCGCGGATGGGCGCGTCCTCCTTCACCAGGGGCCTCGACTCCCCGTGGTCGTTGATGTCCTACAAAGGCACACCTCGATAAAATAGACACAAAGCAGAGAGAAAGTAAAAACAAGGGAAAAGGAGCCTCAAGGGGGCGTACCCTGCCTAGGAGATTGGCATATGGGCGCATGGGGAAAAGGTTGACTTGATCCTCCCCAAAGCTCTTGCCCTCGACTGCCTCACGCACCCGCGTGGCGACCAAGGCGGCCGGGAGGGCCTCGCCCGACATCCGGCTGGCTTCGAGGGTGAGAGGGTCGGCGTCGGCGGTCATCTGATCCAACCGCAGCCGGCGCTCGACTAGCGGGAGCACCCGGTGGTTGTGGAATCCGTCGATAACGTGGGCGATGTTGAAGGAAACCACGCCGACCCTCAACCCACGGAGCACACCCATGGCCTCGGTCAGGGGGTCAAGATGATGGTGGTACTTCGTGGGGTTGCCATAGCTCCAGTTGTGCTCGGGCTAGGTCACAACCTTGCCGGTGTACTCCGGAAAGTTTTTCCCCTCATTACGGAGGTAGAACCACTCCGTGGTCCACTCGGCGTTGTTCGTCGACATCGTGCCAGGAAGCCAGTTCTCCCTCCTCTTCACGGCGAGCGTGCAGGAGCCCGCTCGAACATACCGGCGGGCGCTCTCGTTGTCGTCGGCCCCGTTCACCGCCAAGGTGAAAAGCTGCGCCTTGAAGATGTGGAGGAAGAAGTCCCACTGCGGCGCCATCCCCAGGTATCCCTCGCATACGCCGACGAAGCTGGCGGCGTGAGAGATGGAGTTGGGGTTGAAATGCTAGAGCTCGACCCCGAAATGGTGGGGGAGCGCCCGCATGAAGCGGTTCGGGCATGCCCCAAGTCCCCGCCGATGGAACCTGATGAAGCTCAGCACATAGCCCCACCGCGGGTCGGGCTCGTAGTGGTGGCGCTCCGGCACCATCCACTCCGGTGGCCCCTCCGGCGGGTTGGCGAGAAGCAGCCCCTTGTCAACAAGGCGCAAGAGATCCACCTCCACCACCGTCGACCGCAACCACGGGAGCGCAGGGAGCATCACCGGCGGCGTCGGGGCCTTGGCGGCCTCCTTGCCGGCGGCCTTGCTGCTTCCGGTGGCTTGGCCGGCCCCTTTGCCGGTGGACTTGCTGGGCTTCCTCCCCATGGCGATGACGACGGCGGTGAAATCCGACGAAGTGGCGGCGGTGCGAGGCGTGAAGAGCGGCGGCTCCGGCGGCGCGCGCGAACTATCTCACTTTTCCTCTTTGGTCTCTCCGGCTGCTGCAGGCGAATGCGGCGGCGGCAGTGCTTAGGGCAAAAGGCGGAAGCGCAACTGGCGGCGGCGAGAGGCAAGGAGGCGAAGAATGCGAAAGAATGGAACCGGGAACCCTCTCCCCCAAATTTATAGAGGCCAAGGCCGAGGGGCGCCCGTGCATCCAATGGCCCAGATTCCGCGATCCAACAGCCACGCGATTCCGGCGGATTTGCCTAGAACGGTAACTGCATTTAATGCCCCTGCTAACTGCCACCTACCTCCACTCAGCGGAGACACGCGACGCGAGGCGGAGCGGAACCGCCGCAGACCCATGATCATCATGACGCACCGGTTTCCACCTAAAAAGGCGCGCCACCAACGGGCAGATTCCCCTCAGACACTGAAGTGATGGGACGTCTCGAACAGACGGTTCCTTACACGGTAAGACAACCCGGGACCCCGGTCCCACATATAAGTCTCGAGGGAGCGGAGACTGACCCACGGAAGGGTTCGAACAATCGCCCTCGAGCACCCAAGTCAGGGGCGACCTTTGGGGGGGCTCTCGAAAGGCCCCGCTCGAGAACGGATTCTCGAACCCCAGAGGCGTATCCAAGGCAAGGTGCTAGGCCTCTAAGAGATCCCATCGACGGGAGGCATTCGAGCCGCCGGCCCCTATCGAACAGGGCCGGTCCTCTAGAAGCTATGTGCCAAGCTTTAATGAGAGTGCTCCCGAGCCTCGAAGCCGTCTCCCCTCGAAAGGAAATGGGCTCTCACTTGGATTTTCCCGTTACCAGCTCAACGGGAGGCTCGGTGCTCGCCCAACCATGGGTAGTGCCAGCCCACCCACCACTTGGATCCAATCCGGGGAATCCAGTGGGAAAGCTAGAGTGTGACTACGGCCCAGCATTACGAGGCTCGAGGGCTCGAGTCACATGGCGACACCCCTCGACGAAGGAGGGTCGGGAGGCACTCAGGGGCTCGAGAGATCGAGCAAAACACCTCATAACGAGCGCTACAACTCCAGTTAACAACAACCCCCCTCGAGACAACTCATTTAAAGCCCCCAGAGGAATGCCCCACTCCTCTGGGGCCTCGGGGGCTACCCCCGCGGGGGACGCTCGCGCGCCCCCCACGGAAGAAGAAATCAACCCTCTCGTAACAAAGCGAAAAAACCCAAGTCTAGGTACTTCAACTCCACTTCATAATCCCTTGCATGAGGTTTCACACTCAAGCAAGGGCTCGGGGGCTACTGTCGGGTACCTAGATTAGGGGGTCTCAAATCTAGGGGCTTAGAAGTAAGCAAACCCTGTGTTGCTCTCCCCTAAGCCCCAAGGATCGACTAAAGAGAGTCCCTGCTCACTTCCTCGTATCACACTGGGCCGGCCCACTATCAGGCCCACGGCCGAACAAGTGGACTGTGGGGGTATAAACCCCTATACCCGCACGGCTTGACTTTAGGCCTGCTCGGACAGAGACCCTTGGCCCAAGAGCTCAAGGCTGACCAGGGCCCAAATCTGGTCGGCTACCTTGGAAGACAAGGAAGGAAGGACGAGCTGATTAGCGTTACTGGTCGGCGGTGAAGATATCGATCACAGGAGATCATATCAGATAAAAGTTGTTACCTTATATGTACATTTGTATCCCGAAAATATCGGGCTTGTAATCCTGCTCCCCCACTATATAAGGCGAGCAGGACACCCTCCCAAAACTCATCTCCACATTAATATATCGACTCGATCAAGAGCACAGGACGTAGGGTATTACACGTATCGTGGCCCGAACCTGTATAAATACAGTGTCTTGTGCCTCTTGATTACATCTTGTTCGTCATCTAGCGTGCCTTACCGATCAATCTACTACCTTAGGCATACCCTAGGTAGACTGCCGCCGATATTTCGTCAACAGTGGCATGCCAGGTAGGGGGTGTGCGTTTAGATCTCAAGATGAACAGGATGGTTTCGTTCCCTGCCTCCATGGACCTCGACGACATCGCTCCGATCACCTTCGGCTCTTTCGGCTCCTGTGACGTAACCAAGGTGGCGCCGGCTGTCGAGGCGATCGCACTCGACGCTCAGGGTGCAACTCCACCGCAAGGACGAGACTCCGACCTCACGGAGAGGCTGCTAAGGCCGATGGTCCGACCATCGATCCCACGCTATCAGAGACGCCAGATCGATAACTCAGATCTGATCGAGATGATTGATCGCCATGGAGAAGGATTGGCGGAAACTCTCGCCCTCGCGGAATCCGCGCTCAAGCAACTTGCCGACCTCCGGGTCGATGACGGGTTTATTCCCGTACGGCGGCGAAGGCGCGCCGTAACACACGGGTTCCCGGTCGAGATCCGAGATCTATTCAGATCAGATCGCCCGAGGCCAATGCTCACCCGCCCGCCATACCCTACGCTGGACGACAGATCAGAGAGATCAGGTAGCCCTTTCATGTTTGGGCTCAAGAACGCCGCCGCATCCTATGAGGAGATCTTCCCTCCATTGGTCCCTCAGCATGCTGGTCGGACCAGGCATCCACCGACCTCACCCCACTTCGTCAACATGATCACCTCAGGTGGGATGCCTGACGCTGCAGCACAGCCATCGGACATGGAGGAATCAAGCACCCCATCGCTCCCAGGCAGCCCTCGAGGCAGGATCTCCAGGTCAACTCCTCGACCCAATTGGCTATGCGCCTCCCGCTCCCACCGAGACACCGAGCTCCATGACGACGCAAGTGTCACCAATGGCGATGGATGTTGATAAGATCGCCGATAACGACACTCCAGATAAGGAGATTCACCAGTCGGTTGCCGAGCCAAGCAGAGAAGAGGATAGCCCAGAGCGCCCTCCAGGCTTTGGCAACACCGTATTCATGGTCAGCAACGACGAGCCATCCATCGACAACGAGACCCCCGATCAACGCCGCGACCGCACCGCACGCAATGCGCACCGCGCAGTTCGGCGCGATCGCGAACGAGACGAAGAGCAACGACGGGCCGATCAGGCTCGCCATGTCAACCGCAACTTGGCCGACGAATTTGACCTGGTCGGACAGCGTCGGGTTCACAAGACTCCGACAGCTAATATCGCGGTGGCCAAGAGCAAGTTGGAGGCAATGCCCCACACCCCAGCAGTCCAGGAAATCATCGACCACCTGATGGCAGCTGAAGGGCAGGTAAATTGCATGCGCCGGGCCGAGGTACCTCCGAAGTTCCGGCGTCCGCTCAACGCAGCCCGCCGCCCGAGTTAGGGGAAAGATCCGCAAATCAAGACCCAAGCAACGAGACGGCGCACTCTTCAAATCGCTCCAGCAACTCCAGTTCCGATTCATCCAGCCGCGACGAACGATCCATAAACCGCGACCGCCGCCGACGATCGCCGGAAAGGCGCCGCCGCGACGACTCACCACGACGACCCCGGGAGCGGCGTGGTCGCCGAGCTTTCCGTGATCATGACGCCGATCAGCACCGGCACAGGGATCGCTACGACGACGATGATCGGCGCTACGATGGGGGCCGTTTTGAGATCCCCGGCCCCAAGCCATATTCTAACCGACTCAGGGAGGTGCATTGGCCGCGGAACTTCAAGGCCGGTGAGGTGCAGCCCTACGATGGCCGCAAGAACCCCGACCAGTGGCTCTTCCTGTATGAGACCGCAATCCGAGCAGCAGGAGGCGACGAAAGTGTGATGGCAAACTACTTACCAGTAGTCCTGGGCCCTTCTCCAACCAACTGGCTCATGTGCCAACGTGAGGGCTCGATTCATAGCTGGCCTCAGCTTCGCCAGATGCTGTCCGAGCACTTCAAGGCTACGTGTCATCAGCCTGGCTCCAAGTACGCCTTGGCCCAGATCCACGACTACCCCAACGAACCTCTACGCGAGTACATACGCCGCTTCAATGACATGTGGACGACGGTAACGGACATCACACAGCAAGAAGCCGTCGAGCTCTTCATCAAGGGGCTCACCCAACCCCGCAATGAGAAGTGCAAGATCGAACTCCTCCGAACTCAGCCGAAGACGATGGGCGAAGCCCTGAAAATCGCTGGCGAATGGACACGTGTGGACGACGCCTTGCGATCCAGCAAAGAGGATGGTACATCTCAACGACCACCCCGCCGTGACGACGACGACGACCGCGATCGCGATCACCGCGCGCGGGACCGCGGAAACCGCGACGACAGACGTGACTCTCGGCGCTCCGAGCGGCGCAGCCGCAGCCGTGAGGACGGCCGACGCGATTCCCGCCGCCGCGAGCAGCATAGCCGCAGCCGCAAGGACGATCGGCACGGACGCAAGCGGAATCGACGCGATGATGGCCAGCGCTACCGCGGAAACCGCGTCCACAACGTCAACAACCAAGATAAGCCATACGACGATGGCTACGACAAGGTCCTCAGCCAAGACTGCCCAAGGCACCCAAACAAAGGCCACACGATGGGTCAATGTTGGGGCTTTGCGAACATTTTCAAGAAAGCTGACACGCGACGACCGCGGGGTGGCAACAAGAATCGGAAGGACAAGCGCGACGCTGACAAGGAAGTCAAGAAGGAACGAGACGACAACACTTCGGACGATGATGGCCGCCGCGAGTTCAAAGAACCCGAAAGGAACGTCGCTGTCATCTTTGGCGGCAAGGTCGCCACGGAATCCCAAAGGGACAAAAAGCTACTCCGACGGTCGATAATCGCCTTCAGCAGCGCCGACCAGGAACGCGTCGCCGACGTCAAGGCACCCGCCTGGTCGGAGCAGCCCAATCTCCTTCACCCGAGCGGACATGTGGGCGTGAGGGGAGGACTTCGGTCGCTTCCCCCTTGTTTTAGACCCCGTCATCAAGCACCTCCGCTTCGAGAAGGTGTTGGTCGACGGCGGCAGTGCCTTAAATATACTGTTTTTACAGACATACAAAGAGCTCGGCCTGAAGACAGAAGACCTGGAACCCTACGACTCGCCGTTCTGGGGGGTGATGCCAGGAAAGCCCTCCATGCCCCTTGGCCAAGTCACCCTCCGAGTCCAGTTTGGTACAAAGCAGCATTTTCGCTTCGAGTACCTTAATTTCATCGTCGCCGACTTCGAAGGTGTCTACCACGCAATCCTTGGCCGACCTGGCATCGCCAAGTTTATGGCGGTCCCGCATTACGGCTACATGGTGCTCAAGATGCCCAGGAGAAGGGCATCCTCTCCCTTCGCAGCAACGTCCTCATGGCGTGTCACTGCAAGTCAGCTTCATTCGCCGCCACTGACCTCGCCGACCTCCGAGCCCGCATGGTAGATATGGTGCTAGAGGCCAAGGCCATCCCTCCGGCCGACCTCGAGATACCTCTCAAGGAGGCCAAACACTCCTCCAAGAAGAACCGAGAGTACAAGGAAATCGAGCTCGTCCCGGGAGACAAGACAAGAACCGCCCTAGTCGGGGCCAACCTCTCCAGCAAATAGGAAAGCGCGCTCGTCCAGTTCCTTCGGGATCACATCAGCGTGTTTGCATGGAAACCAGCAGACATGCCGGGTGTTCCCAGGGAACGGGCTGAGCACTTCCTGAATGTCTCCAAAACCGCCAAGCCGGTGAAGCAAAAGCTCCGACGGTTCGCGAACGATAAGAGGGAGGTGATTAGGGTAGAAGTAGCAAAGCTATTAGCCGTAGGCTTTATAAAAGAAGTGTATCATCCCGATTGGCTTGCCAATCCGGTCCTTGTACGCAAGAAGAATAAAGAATGGAGAATGTGCGTTGATTACACCGCTCTCAACAGATGCTGCCCTAAAGACCCCTTCACCTTACCACGTATCGACCAAGTCGTCGACTCCACTGCGGGCTGCGAGCTGCTTTCCTTCTTGGACTGCTACTCCGGCTACCACCAAATTTCCCTAGCTATCGCCGACCAGGAGAAAACCTCCTTCATCACCCCTTTTGGTGCCTACTGCTACAAAACGATGTCCTTCGGCCTCAAGAATGCTGGCGCCACGTACCAAAGAGCAATCCAGAGTTGCCTGAAAGATGAGATCAGAGATCGCCTTGTCGAGGCGTATGTGGACGATGTGGTGGTAAAAACCGCACAGTCCCGACTCCCCGTCGCCGACCTCCGCCGAACGTTCGACGCCCTAAATGTATACCAATGGAAACTGAACCCCACCAAATGCATCTTCGGCGTACCCTCCGGCATACTGCTCGGCAACGTCGTGAGCCAAGACGGCATACGCCCAAATCCCGAAAAAATACAAGCCGTCCTCAACATGCAGCCACCTCAATGTGTCAAAGACATCCAAAAGTTAACAGGGTGCATGGCGGCCCTAAGTCGTTTCATATCACGACTAGGGCAAAAAGGATTGCCTTTCTTTCGATTGCTAAAAGCAAAAGAAAAATTCGAGTGGTCGGCAGAGGAAGACACCGCCTTCATGGAACTAAAGACTTATCTAACCAATCCTCCGGTGCTTACGACGCCCAATGATGGCGAAGAAATGCTCCTCTACATCGCGGCCACCGACCGAGTAGTCAGCACGGTACTGGTGGTCGAGCGAACGAAAGCCGGTCACATTTACCCGGTCCAGCGCCCGGTTTATTACGTTAGCGAAGTGCTCAATGATTCCAAACACCGCTACCACCACATCGAAAAATTGCTATACGCAATTTTGATTACCAAGCGAAAACTTCTACATTATTTCCAATCTCGGCAGATCACGGTGGTCACAAGCTTCCCGCTAGGCGACATCCTGTACAACAAGGATGCCAGTGGTCGAATCATCAAGTGGGCGCTCGAACTTATGGCATACACTGTCAAGTTCAAGAACCGCAACACCATCAAGTCACAAGCCCTTGCTGACTTTTTGGCTGAGTGGTCGGACCTTACCACCCCTTGGTACGAGTCCAATCACAAGTACTGGGAAATGTACTTCGATGGCTCGCTCAAAATCGATGGCGCGGGCGCTGGCGTGCATTTTACTGCCCCCTCGGGAGACGAGCTCAGCTATGTCCTTCGCATCCATTTCCCGGCATCGAACAACGCCGCTGAGTATGAAACCGCGCTTCATGGATTGCGCCTCGCCGTCGAGCTCGGTATCAAGCGCCTAATGGTATACGGCGACTCCCTCCTTGTCGTCAACCAAGTGAATAAGGTGTGGGACACCACCAGCGAGCGAATGGAGGCCTATGTCGCCCAATTCGACAGCTCGAGGACAAATTCTATGGCCTCGAGTTCCATCATGTCGTACGCGACAACAATGACGCCGCTGACAAGTTATCAAAGCTTGGCTCCACCAGAGCCGCCATCCCACACGGTGTGTTCGTTCATGACCTGCTCGAACCATCCGTGTCGGTGCCCTCGGAGGCACAAATTCCCTTCCCAGCAAAGCCGGACCTCAACCCTCCGCGCCCTCAATCGCCAAGCAATGTGACAGCCGACCACGTCGCTTTGATGAATATCGACGACGACGAAGACGCCATGGCTGAGCATGCGTCGGCATCGCAAGAGCGGTCGCCCGACATCACGCAGACCACGCCCGACCAGTCAGACTGGCGTCTAGACTTCATCCGCTACATCACCAACGAAGACGTGCCAGACGATCCCATCTTGCGCGAACGCATAGTACGACGCAGCAAGCACTATGTCCTCATGGACGGCGAGCTCATGCGGAAAAATGCCAAGCAGGAAATCTTGCAAAAATGCATAACGCAGGACGCTGGCATAAAACTCCTCGACAAGATACACTCCGGCGAATGCGGCAATCACGCCGCCTCCAGAACGCTGGTCGGCAAGGCTTATCGTGCAGGTTTTTACTGGCCAACCGCCGTCGCCGACGTCGAGCAGTTGGTTCGTCACTGCGTCAACTGCCAATTCTTTGCCAAGCAAACACACATTCCGGCTCATCAACTGCAGACAATCACGGCCTCATGGCCCTTCTCATGCTGGGGGCTCGATATGATCGGCCCTTTCAAGAAGGCCCCTGGTGGATTTCGATACGTTTACGTACTCATCGACAAATTCTCCAAATGGATCGAGTACATGCCGTTGGTCAAGGCTACCGCCAAAAAGGAAGCAGATATGCTAAACGACGTCATCCATCGATTTGGCGTCCCAAATTCCATCATCACCGACCTCGGCTCCACATTCACCGGAAGCGATTTCTTCGACTTCTGTGACAGCAAGTGTATCAAGGTAAAGTACGTTTTCGTTGCCCACCCATGGGCCAACGGACAGGTCGAGCGAGCAAACGGCATGATACTCGACGCCTTACGTAAACGCTTCTACAAGGATGACGAAGACGAACAACGTCCCGGCCGATGGCTCAAAGAGCTCCCGGCCGTAATCTGGGGACTCCGCACACAGCCAAGTCGCAACACTGGCATCTCTCCTTACTTCATGGTGTTTGGATCCGAGGCGGTCCTCCCTGACGAAATCGCCTTTCGCTCCCCACGTGTCGTTCAATATGACGAAGACGTCTCCAACGACACTCGAGCCCTAGAAGTCGATTCCGTTGAAGAAAAGCGACTCGAAACTTGCACGCGCACGGCCAAGTACTTGGCCTCCATGCGCCGATACTACAACCGTAACGTCAAAGAACGTTTCTTCATGGTCGGCGACCTGGTTCTACGACGAAAACAAAACCTCGCCGGCATCCACAAGCTCGCCTCCCATTGGGAAGGGCCATTCATGATCAAGGCGGTCACAAGGCCGACCTCATATCGGCTGTGCACCTTGGATGACCCCCTGATAGATGTCCCGAATTCATGGCATATTGACAACCTACGGAAGTTCTACCCGTAGCACCTAGCGCTAAGAGTTACATGTACTTATCTTGTATTTTCTCGATTCAAGTCGATTGAATAAAGATTGTGCTATTTTATCTTGTTTAAAGTGCGTCTCCAGGCGATTTTCGCAATCATCTACTCTTACCTCCACAATCACGGTTAAAAGCAAAGATTAAACCCGTGCACATATAAAAAACGGCTATCGCCGTAATGTGGCAAAAAGTGCTCATACCCCATGTCACAACTACCAAGTTCCAGCCCTCCGGCGCAAGACACAACAGAGGCATGGTACAACATTTAAGGCACTATGCGGATATTCTTCACCATGGCCTTGGACGTCTCCAGGGAGTCACGCCTGAGCTCCTCAGCCGCGTCCACGCTGGTGCCCGGCGCCAGTCCCTTCCGCAGAAGCTCAAGGTTGATCGAGGGACTGTGGGAACGCACCACAGCAAGCACGTGGGAACCCACGTGCTCCGCACCTTCCCTGATGAAATCCTGCAGACGGGGCCAAGACGCCCGGCTCGCAGCAGCAATAGTGCCCAGCGGGGTCTCCGGCGTGATGGCCTCCGCCTCATCTTCGGCTAACACATTAAGCACCGGGGCAATACCGCCAACAATTTCCGCCATTTTGCCTCCAATGCGCCGAGCATCCGCGCGCAAGCCCTGGACCTGTTCCTGCGACTCACGAAGGCGACCTGCACACCACGAGCAATATGAGATACAGACTCATACCTCCCGACAACCCAATCCAAGGGGGACGAGCTATACCTTCAAGATCCTGCTGGATGGCCGCATGACGAGCGGCCTGCTCCTCCATTTGCTGGCGCATCTCCGCTATCGTCTTCCCCGCCTGCTCGGCACGCTCCTCCACGTCTGCGCCCCAACGACACGTCATCACGCAAATGGCAATACCACAAGTACCCTCTGTTATTTCTCCCATACCCAGGACATCGCGTACCTCTCTTCTGCTGCAGAAGTTGTCTCACGTGCTCGGCTACCTCCTCCTGCTCGGCTGTCCGGGCGGCCAGCTGCGCGTTTAACCCCCGCATTGAGTTCCTCAGGTGCTCGACCATGCCACGCAGACGGGTGTTCTCCGCCGCCGTGGCCTCAAGCTGCTCTAAGTCATGTTTTCGACGATCGGCAGCCCGGCCAACGCTCTGCCCAACGCACTGTCAGTCAGGCTACATAAAAGTGTTCATCACCAACAAGAAGAACGACCCCCCGTACACCAACATACCTGCACTTGACGAAGCAGCTTGGTCACGGTCCCCTCCATCTGGCGCATGGCGTCCTCTGGAATGTCCTCCTCCGCCGTCATGTCCACGGCTCCACCTCCTGAGCTCTGCCCAGTCTCCTGCGCGGTCGCCGCGGCTTCAGGACGCGGCGGCGGACCAAACGCCGGAGTGTACGTCACCAGCGTACCCTGCTCGGCACGCGGCACACTAACTCCAGCACCTGCCCCATCACTACCGACGGACTGGGCGGTGGTCGGCTCAGCCACCACTTCGGTTTCCCTGCGCATCACAAGCGGCATTTCAGTCGTTATCCTGGCACACACCTTGCAAAAACGCAGAGATTTGATCATTACCTCGCGACGATAGAAAACGTCGACTGGAAGCGGTCACGCCGACGACCGCGACTACTCCCTCCATCACGGGAGGTCGCATCAGCGACTTTCTCCACAGTCACCGCCACCTGCTCCGCCACCGCCGCGGCCGGGATTTCCTCGACTCCCGAGGTCGGAGCAGCATTACCGACCTCGGCCTCCCGCTCCACTGTCGTGGCAGCAGGGTTCTCGCCATCACCCGTAGCCAGCGCGGCGCCTTCCGCCTCGCCCACCTGCTCGGCCGTCGTCTCCACAAGGTTTTCGACGACGTCCGTCGCTGGAGTCGTGTCACGTACCTCGGCACTCGGTGTCTCCGGCAGGGCGCCGTGGGCGGCGTCAGGGACCATGGGTGGCTCCTCCAAAGGCGCCTCCTGGTTCCCCTCGTCTTCCCCACCACCAGCCGCCTGGGCCTCCTCCGACTGTATGGGCGCCGACGAGGGCTCGCGGCTCAGCCCCCTGCCAGGGGTTGGCAGATCCGGTGCGATCGCTCCTAGCGACACCTCCGGGCTCGCGGCGAGCGGCGTTTCAGTCGGCGACCCACCGGTCCACGCCTTCTTGTACAGTTGGCTCAATGGAATATCATCCATTGAGCCTCCCGACGACGACGATGAAATTTGCGCCTTCCTTCTCCTCTTGGTCAAAGTCTTCGTCTTTGGCGGAGATGCTCGGGACTCTGGCTGCTTAGCGGCCACACGCCGCAATGCTCGTTGCGCCCGCGGCGTAGAGCCCTGTGTGGCCTCCTCCTCGCCATCCCCGTCACTCGGCTCGTCATCCAGGGCCGCCACACGAGCGAGACGCTCCTCCAACGAGCGGTTGTAGCCCTGGACCTCGCCGCGGGGCCATTCCTCGGACGGAACGTCCGAGATGTACACAGCACGACCCTGCATAAAATATCACCATAAGTGACCACACAAGCATGAGTTTTTGCATACAACGATGTGCAATCCGCTACATACCGCTGGTGGCGGATAGGCCGCAGTGTACGGCGTCTGCGGCTTCTTCGGCGCCATCTTCGCAGGATCAAAGTTGTGGAAGCACTCAGCCAATCGAGCGGCCATCTCCGTCGCATCCACAGTATCCGTCCCCTCGCGGGACGGATCCGTCAACCCCCGGTACTCATACATCAGCGTGGGTCTCTCCTTACACGGCTGCACCTGACGCTGCCACCACATCACGGCCACCATGACGCCGTGCACGCGCTCCCTGTTCACGAGCGGCAGCAGCTCGTTCACCTGCTCCATCTCCGTAACATTGGGTCTCGCCGCCCACTTCACATTCGGCTTCGGCACCAACGCTACGTCATTGGGGACCGGCCTCCCCTCCGGGTTCGCCATATAGAACCATTTGTCGAACCAATTCTTCATGGAGGTGGAGTGGGGGATGGTCACCCATTGGGATTTCATCCCATCCCGCAGCACAATGTAGCAGCCCCCAACTATTTGGGACCCACCGGTGCCCTCCCCTTTCTTCTTCAAATAATAAAAATGGCGAAACAGGTTGAAGTTCGGCCGAATGCCGAGAAAGGCTTCGCAAATAGCAATGAACTCCGACAGCGTCAGGATGGAGTTTGGGTGGAGGTTGCACAGAGAAATCTCCCAGTGGCGGCACAAATCCCGGACGAACGGATGCACAGGCGACCCCAATCCCCGCACGAAATAATCTTCCAAAACTACAATCTCTCCCTCGGGGGGAAGCGGAAACCTCTCACCTGACGGCGGCGCTCGCCAGATCCGGCTCTCCTCCGGCGGCAGCAGGCCTCGCTCCACCAGCTTCAGCAGCGATTCCCTTGTTGCTTTCGATGGGCCCCAGTGCTCCGCCATAAGCTTCCGCCTCGCCGCCTCCGATAGCTGCAACTGACCGCCTGCCATTTCCGGTCTGCTCCGCCTCCCTCTTCGATGCGAGCGCCGGCCCGCTGCCGTGTGAATGCGGCTCGGCAAGAAGGACGACGGCGGGTTACGGGGCGGCGGGGTTGCGTGCGCGCGGGGGGCAGCGGGGGGAGGTTAGGGTTTGAGGAGAGAATGGTGCGAGCGAAGAAGACGGGAGTGGAACCGCTTGGAAATGAAGAGAGAGGACTGAGCGGCGGCGGCCGCTTCTTCCCTTTTTATACGGCTCGGCGGTCCCCGCACGGGACCTAGGGTTGACCCCCAGGAGTCCTTTTCTAAATGGGCCGGCAGAGGTGGGCCTCAGTATTTTATTCCTGCGATGACGCCTTTGTTTTGGCCTGTTATGCCCTTTGGCAAAAATGGAACGGCGGGATCGCCCTACTTTTGGTGGTTCCGCCCGAAGTTTTGCGGCGCACGTGGACGCACGTGCGCACAAAGCTCATTTTTGCCTATTTCTTTATGTCCGCGTGTGAATTTTTCCACGTGCTACAATTCTTTCTCCGACCACTGTTGACCTGGTTCATCAGCAATATGCTGGGGACTGAGTACAACAAGCACAGCTTTTTCATCTCTCCTAACAAACTTAGGATGGTTCAACGCGTACTTATGGACACATGGTAATAGAGGACTCGGCCGACCGGCCAAGCTCCGGTCAGAGTAATGATTAAGTCATTTTCCTCTTCTTCACTTTTCGGCACAAACTACCATGCTTTTTGGAATGATGCACAGCATCGACCAGAACACGGCACAGCCGTGGTCCTTTATGAGGCTCTGGTGCTTAGCACGGGCCCGCTTCGGCGCGTATTACGCAAGGGTACATCAAAGGTGTATCATTTTCCATCTAGTTAGCCTTTGGCGCAGCCAAGGACTGGAACCTTGCGGTTATAACCGTGTTCCCCATGCCAAAGGCATGGAGCTAGCACTGGGTCCGTCTTGCTCTTTCGACACATGGCAAATTGGGGTTTGGTCGGTACGCAAAGCTACCCTCCATTCAATCGACAATGTTGGTTTTCCCTACTACACCCTTTTGTATACATCAGCCATGTTCACTAGACAATTGCAAAGCTCTGTGTCTAGACACAACACAGTTGTGGTCGATCTCTTTTTTTTCGTCATGAGCACTGGTCGGTCAAGCCGCCATGCTTTCACCCAGGACTGGTTAGCAGAGCTAATACAGTCTTTTCTCCATTACTGGGGACTGGTCGGCACAGCCGCCATTTTATCACTCAGAGACGGTTAGCAGAGCTAACACAGTCTATTCTACAGCGCTGGGGACTGGTCGGCCAAGCCGCCATTTTATAGCTGGGGACTGGTTAGTAGGGCTATCACAGTCCCATTCCCATCTCCAGCACCACAAACTGGTCGGCATAGCCACCGTCATGACTTCGGTACAACAGGCTCTCTCTAGATCCTGATACAACTTGTTCCACACCTTATATCAGGCTCGGGGACTACGTGAGCCCACGTCACTTTGCAGTGACTTGGGCTAATTCTTATGTAGCATTTCACGATGGTGCAATTTGTCTACAGTCAAGAAAAACCTTTTTTCTTTCGAATGTGGGCCCACATCATGAGATGATCGGCAAATTTTTCTTTTCGCACAAAAAGAGCAACATGCATCTTTCGCTCAAAGCAGCGTGCAGAAGCTCAAAGAGCCTGACCAGTCGCCGGTCGAACGCATGCAAGTCTTCAAATGCCTCAAGATGCATGATGCTCGGGGACTAGCTGTGGGGGTATAAACCCCTATACCCGCACGGCCTGACTTTAGGCCTGCTCGGACAGAGACCCTTGGCCCAAGAGCTCAAGGCTGACCAGGGCCCAAATCTGGTCGGCTACCTTGGAAGACAAGGAAGGAAGGACGAGTTGATTAGCGTTACTGGTCGGCGGTGAAGATATCGATCACAGGAGATCAGATCAGATAAAAGTTGTTACCTTATATGTACATTTGTATCCCGGAAATATCAGGCTTGTAATCCTGCTCCCCCACTATATAAGGCGAGCAGGACACCCTCCCAAAACTCATCTCCACATTAATATATCGACTCAATCAAGAGCACAGGACGTAGGGTATTACACGTATCGTGGCCCGAACCTGTATAAATACAGCGTCTTGTGCCTCTTGATTACATCTTGTTCGTCATCTAGCGTGCCTTACCGATCAATCTACTACCTTAGGCATACCCTAGGTAGACTGCCACCGATATTTCGTCGACATGGACCGACATTCTCGAGATATAGCCGCTCAACCGCTCGAGAAGATGACGGAAACCCCTCGAGCGAACGACCGCTCGAGACGGTGACGGAAACCCCTCGAGCGAACGGGTGCTCGAATCAGCCCCTCGAGACTGCTCCCCTTAGACGACCACGTGGCTACAGGGCGCGTAATAGCAAAAAGTACGCTGCCCTGCCTAACCCCATGGCTACAGCGCGTAAAACAGTAAGAAGTACGCCGGTCACTTCTCCTGTTTTACCGCCCATACCCGGGATTCGGGCATGCCAGGCGCCACTGTTACGCCACGCTGCGCACCATACCACGTATGACACCCCCTTGGAACGCGATTGTCAACTCTCCGTACCTCTAAACCCGTCGCTCAGTCCCGTCGCTCGGGCCACCTACCCCTCGAAGCAGTCCTCCGCCGCTCGAGGAATGATGGCGGACATGACTTGAGCATGGGGCGCGCTGTGCCCTGTCCATCCCACCTCGACAGCCATACGACGGAGTTCCCGGTCAGGCCATCATCACTCCCACCTCGACTACGCCAGCCCACGTCAGGGGAGGACTGTCAGGCCATCATCAACCATGCTGCTACAAGCTCGAACCGGATCAAAGCATGGATCCACAGGCTCGAACCGGACCAAGAAGGGCATCTACAGTCTCGACGACTTGACCCGACGCCCACGCCTCGACGTCACGCCCACGATCGCCCTAACTACAGTGTAATCCTGAGCCTCCCCTTGGCCTATAAAAGGGGGCGCCAGGGCGTAGCATAGGGCAGGGTTTTTAAGTTCTCACACTCACAACACACTCCCACAACGCCTAAGTCTCAGGACTAGCTTGTATTCACCCCTGTACAAGCATTTCGGTGCAAGATAACACGAACTCTCTCCCTCTGCTGGACGTAGGGCCTTCTTTGCCCGAACCAGGATAAATCACCCGTGTCCTTCTTGCATCACCATCCGGATTAGGGAGCACGCTTAGAAATTTACTCGTTGGTGTGACACCCCCCGGGGTACGAAACACCGACATTAAGATTTAAGAATATAACTTATGCAGAACAGCATGAGTGGAATGGGAAACTTTCTTTATGGCTTCTTTCTCCCATGGCTAACTTCGGCTGGACGTCAAGTTTTTTTTTTTGGCGATTTTTGCCACATGACACTGGGAAAACCCGCCAACGGGAGGATTTGCCCAGACATACCGCAAATTCGTGATTGTTTGCCCAGACACACCGCGCCGATTATTTTATCTATTTCTCAGTTTTAAAGAGAGAGAAGGCATGGGAAATGTCCTAATTGCCCTCGTCTTCAACCTCCGGCTGTGCACTAATTTTTGCAGCAGCACACCGAGCCCCCAGCCACTGCACGAAGCTTCGTCTTCGCCAAGCCGTCCCCATCCCCATTGCTCTGCTCGGCGCGGCGTTGATTCCGGGCGGCGCCATCCCCATCCCCATCACTCTGCTCGCCGGCGGCGCGATTCCGGGCGGTGCCATCCCCAACCCCATCATCTCTACGCCAATTCGTGGCCGTCGAAGGAGGAGGCGGAGCCCGCGCTGATGCTCGTGGCCAGCGCACGTGGGGGGCCCGTGGCCTCGGCTCGCGAAGGACGGGAGCCCGCGGCGTTCGCGAGTCACGACGGAGGGGAGACCACGGCAGAGACGCCGAGCCTTGCGGCCTCGGCCCGCGGTGGACGGGAGCCCCGACCCCACTGGCCTCATCCCCAGTCCGCCGGAGATCCCTTGCCCCCGCCAGCTGCCTTCTCTCGCTGCGGGCCAGGGCGGACTCGAGCATCGGGCGGACCTCCCCGGCGGCGCGGCCAGCCACGGGGAGGACCTCTCCAGCGGCGCGGCCAGCCACGGGGCGGACCTCCCCGGCGGCGTGGCCAGCCTGGGGGCCGAGCTCCCCGGCGGCGTGGCCAGCGGCGCGGCCAGCCAAGAGGCTCCGACCTCAACCGTGTAGGAAGAGCTGGTGGGATAGCTGGAAGATGAAGACAAGGGCGGCTTGGACATTTCCCATACCTTCTCCCTCCGCAAACCTGACAAATGAATAAAATAATCGGTGCGGTGTGTGTGGGCAAACATACACGAATTTGTGATGTGTTTAGGAAAATCCTCCTGTTGGCGGTGTGTGTCAGCCCAATACGTGTTTTTCCAGTGTCCTGTGGCAAAAATCGCCTTTTTTTTTATAAGTGCTATCATTGTTTACATTAGTTGATTTATTTGAATTTGCTGGACAGGGGATCATTTCGTTGCCAACGCCTTAGCTGTTCGTTGACGAAGGTTCCTTATAATTACTTCATTTATTTATTTATATATCTTGCCATCGTTGTATTGAGTTAAGATCAAAGTAAAACATAGAGAGAGCGAGAGGCAGCTGAGAGCCCAAGGTGAAATCTTGCACGCACATTGGAGGGTGGAAGCAGACAATGCTGCAAGCTGCAGGCAGGTATGCACTACAGTACAGAGTGCAGGCAACAATGTAGCCAGTGCAAACAACCTTGGTTGGGCTAGCTTACTATCTATAATTCTATATGAATGATGCATGTAAGCCTGCTGCCTGCGTGTGGAGTGATGTTATATATCAGAGGGCGCGCAGTAGTACAGCCAAGAATCTAAGCAGGACACGATCGAAGCGTCGAATATGTCGTCAGGTGGTGGGCACGTAGTAGCAGCTGAGTCGACGACAACGACGCCGGAGAAGAAAGCCGGCGGCGTCATCATGCGGGTGCATGTCGCGGTGGTGTGCTCTGCGGTGGGCTTCCTCGGCTTCGTCATCCTCATCCTCGGAGTCGCCGGCGAGGCCGCAACGGCGCAGGCCTACGTCCGGGGGCCTGATTATAACAGCATCTACGACTACGGCGACGACGGGAAGTGCCAGTACCGGGCGACGCCGGCGCTGGCCTGCGGCATCCTCGCGGCGCTGCTGGCGATCACGGCACAAGTCGTTGTCACCGCCACCAGCCTCTGCTGCGGGTGCTGCCGGACATGGGAGGTACCAACGCAGACAAGGCGCATCGTCGGCATCGTCCTTTCTGCCATCTCATGGTACGTTATACTAGTTAGATGATGTTGTTCTCTCTCACAAAAGCATGTTTGTCCACAACGATTTTATTTTTTCCAATTTTTTGGCTCTATATTGTGTCTATCAAGCCATAAATCTAAAATACAGAGCTATATGCACTATTTTCCATTCCATTTTTCTCCAATTTTTTCAATTTTTCCAATTGGTTTTGCAATATATTTTCCAATTATTTCTGCATTTATATTTTCCTTTCCAGTTAAATCTAGTATACAGAGTTATATGGACATACAATATATTGCAGGATCACTGTGATTATAGTGGTAGCATTGTTTATCGCGGGTGCTGCGCTTAACTCGGACCAACAGAGAGAACCCAACGCGGACGGAAAATGCTACGTCGACCCAGGTAGCCCATTGTTCGCGGCAGCGACAGTCCTGTCTGTCGCCGCCACAGTCATGCAGATCGCGTCCTACATCCTGCTCCAGTTGACGCCGCCGCCTACAAGCTCCACCAAGCCCCCGCCGGCAACGCAGCAGCAGACGGAGTTGGCCATGGCGCAGCCGGTGCTGGAGCCGGAACCGCAGCAAAATGGAGAGGAGGTGGTGGTCGCGGTCAATGGCCAGGTGCCGCCGGCGCCTTCGGCTCCTGTATCGTCAGAAGCCACAGAACCTGCATCCCAAGTTTGAAGCTTGGACCACGTTTAATTTGCTTCAGGTGTTCATTCATAATAAAATCGCGATGCCAACTTCTATATATGTGCGATATGGTTTGTTTCTTCAAAATCAAGTCAGGATCTTTGTATGGCGTTCGATGTAGTATGATTCTATGACATTTTTGGCCTTAGATTTGTTAGGACTACCACAGAGCTCTCTTATAGAACATGTTACTGCTTCATTTTTATAATCATAATACAGACCTGATGCAAACATATATGCATATACACTGTTTTTATAAACTTAAGCGCGTACACTCTCGCACAAGTTTTTTTTAAAACATGAAAGTTAGTTTTTTAATTATTATCCATTAAGTGAGAGGAGAAATAGTGTCATCATCCTGATGTCGGACTATTTGGAAGGCTAGAAATAGTGTCATTTTCAATAATGATCAGATGCACATCAGTGCAGAAGTTACTTCTTCGAGGAGCTTAAGCTTGTCTCCTGGAGAGTGAAAAGTGGTTCTTCTCAATCTCAAGCATTTGACCAATGGTTACAAAGATTTTAATTGACTGCTGTAATAGCCTGATTTTTTTTGTTTCCTTCTTTGTCTCTTAATTCTGTAACCCCCCGCCCCTCTGTTCTTGTTTTTATTTGGTTTGTATTTGTAATTGTCGCTACCTTCTTGTTTTTAATAAATTTTTCTGCACGGGCCTCCGGCCCCTCCAGGTTCGTCAAAAAAAAGTGAGAGGACAAAAGGTCAAATTACTAATTCCAACCACTAGATTATTAATTGCTCCCTTCGTTCATAAAGAATGGAAGTCTTTCTTCCTGAGAAGCCAAACAATCTAAAGTTCAACTAGGTTTATTGAACAGAGTATCGACCCATAGGTAAAATAAAATCTCACATCGCACTTTGTCAGATAATTCTGTTGTCACTGATCATGATCTAAAGGCGTTGCATCTCTTTTAGACTTTTTTTAAAGAGGTGTTGGGTGTTTCTAAATTTAAGCATATGCTCTTTAACCTTGGGGAGTTCATACAACATTGCAACCTTGGATGGTCCCTTCACCGAAAAGGAGATCAACGCTACTCTTTTGGAAATAATGCCTCTGAATCATGCACCTCGTCCACGTCCAGAAGGATTCTCAGGACGTTTTTTTTTTCAAAAAAGTGTTGGCATATTATCAAGTCAAACTTCTTTAGACTTTGCTCACAGTTCTCTGATGATCAGGTTGATTAATTTAGAATTTGTCAATGTTTGGTAATAAACTTAATACCGAAAAATGAAGCTCCAAAAACAATAAATGACTATAGGCCGATCTCTTCCCCGAACTTAACAAAGATCCTATCAGTTTGTTTGCAAAGTGTGATACTATCAGTGGTCCATGTGAATCAATACGGATTTATAAAGGATATGACCATTCGAGACTATCTTGCTTGGGCTTTTCAATATGTGCGTGCCATAAATCTAAGGGAGGAAATATAATCCACAATTATATTTTGAAAAGGCTTTCAATAAAGTGTTGCACCAAGTCACTCACTCTTCATATGTTTGAAGAAAAGGATTTACTAGCAAGAGGATTTCCTGGATAAATTCTAACTTAAAATCTGGGACTTCTTCTGTCCTTAATGGGGTGGAGACTAGCAGCGCCCTCGTTATTATACTCTTCCTAGTGTGTTGTCCTTTTGTGCAGAAATGGGCCAATTCTAATAACATCTTTTGTCCAAACCCAAAGAGAAAAGTAGATTTGTTTGCTTCCCTAGACAAAACAATCCCAGCTAGTGCATCGAAGCCCGAGAACAATAAGCCCATTCGGAATAGACGGGGACTGAGAAAAAAACCTAAGCCTGGCTAATAGGCCTCTAGTCCTTGACTGCTGCTTTTCTTCTACTAGGGAAGAAAATACGTATATAAATAAATGTATTGTGATCAAAGACTGTTCCAATCACTCGTCCAGCTGGTCACCGTCCATCCATGTCGTCATCCCCCAGTCCATGGAAATCCAAATGCTCACGCAACTAATTGCTGCCTCACTAGAACAGGGAATATGTTTTTGATTTGATTGATCCACCACCTGGCATCATGCTAATGCTAGGTGTAGTATTTCATTTGCTTCCTTATTATTAATTAATTGTATGCCTTATTATCTACAGTAGGCTCCAAGTCGGTGAGCAGGGTGCCGTGCTTGCTGCGGATAAAGCCCGGCCGGCCGTATTGCATTCATTTGTTTTTTTCATTTTTATAATTGCTACCGGGTTCTAGTCCATTATGGCTAGGGCTGGGATTATTTGTATCTACCTTGTTGCTGTGGAGTTTGTCTAGAGTTTGCTTTCAGCAGGGACAGCCTCGAGTATATGCTTTTCTCTTTTTTTTAATCAAGTTTGGCTACTTGTCTTATTCAACAAATTTGTGTAAACATAGTCATATTTAAGTCATTTTTAAAGAGACTTTTATTAAGAAAGCATGTCACAACAAAAGAAATGATATTTTATATAAATTTTTGAATAAGATGAGTAGTCAAATTGGAGTTAAAAAAGTTAAATGAACTATAATTCAGGAAGGAGTTAGTATATCATTTCTTGTTGTTGTTTTAGACTGAAGTCTTCAATCTAGCATTATTTTGTGCATTGTATAAGTCTTCTCGATTTACTGCTTTACATTTTTTGTAAAATCTTGTGTTTTATTTATATATGATTCTTTTTTAGAAAATCTTGGCAAGACTTGTGCCAAGAAAATATATTAATTAATAGAGGGGAAGAAAAGTGCCAAAGTACAGACAAAAAAGATGTAACTATAACAAAATCTCAAAAGAGGATTTTAGGTCTTCAAAACAAAAGAGGCTAAAATTTATGATTCATCATCAAGGGTTATTATGTTAGGTTGTTGGTCGTTGTGATTGACTCTTGTAATAATAAGACAAGACATGCATGATGTTTGAAGAGAACTAATTTTCTCCCGCTATATGCAAGCAACCAATTGTGGGGTTAACTAGGTGATAACCCGCACGTTGTTGCGGAAATTTTCAAATATGAATTTCAGTATGTAAACAAAATAACTTAGAAAAATAATAATGATATAGAGTCCATTGGTCGGACAAGTAGAGTCTATTAGTATTATTCTATACTGGTGGTGGAAGAGGAAGAGATAAGGGGTGATAGTTTCTTAGGCCTTAAAGCTTTATAGGATTCTAGGATGAAAGTGGATGGAAAATTAATAGTGATGACTTGAAGGAAGTGGATGATGATATGGCTTAAGGAGATGTTAGAGAAATAAGCTAGTGCCTAGTGAGCTTTATCTTTATGAAAGGTTAAGATATGTTGTTTTATTTCTACGTTAGTTGTGAGCATCCCCAAGATTTTCCTTCACGTGCGTGTTAGTGTGTGCGTGGAGCCCGTAGGATATGAAAATGCAACATGCGACATGTTGAAGCTTGAGCACTTAGAAACACATGTTGAGACTAGAGAGGTGAGAACGAGAACAATTTTGCTTAAAGTACTTTTCTTGTGACTGGGACTTCACCCGTTTTTCATTAAGAGGGGTAAAACAAAGTTACAAACTTACATTGAATCGGTGGCAAGCTGGCAACCAAACATTGCAAGGAAACTGAACTCATTCAGCAAAGTTTTATTACATAGTTGCGCCATTTTGCAACATTGTCTGAAGAATGGCAGCGATCGGTGCGAAGCCGCCGAGTACCCAGTCCTCGCCTGGAAGGGAGGAAATGAAGAGCACTTCCTGGTACACCACCTGCACCGACGACGAGGTATTGCTCAAAGTACTTGCTTGAATGAACAATCAACAATGAGGCATACAAATATCCATTCGTTCTTTATGGTCTTGCTACTCGCACATGGACACACCCATTGCAACACTCCCACGCAAGAGCTAGCGCCCGTGCTTCTCTGCCTCGCCAAACTCCACGAACAACACAGCCATCACTGACATGTGGGACAACGCGAGCGTCAGAGGCTGGCCGCTCATTACGAAGAGCGCCGACAGAACAGCGCCACTTGTCTGTGGGAGCTTCGTCTTCGCCTTTTTATACAGACGAGGAAGGAAATGAGGGAGTCGCGTGCTCGCGTAAACTTCACTGACAACATGGGCCATGAGGCCTGTTTCTTTGCGGGCCCAGCACCTCGGTGACGTATATCTGCTGCGTTGAGTCTTGCGTGGCTGCGTCGGTGGGGAGGAGGAGGGCAGATCAAGAAGAGTTCAAGACTGGTACAGTTGGTACTTGGTACTATGTTACATGCAAATTTACACAAACAACCCCTTCTCTCAGTATACATTCATCACTTTGTTAGGTTTATTATCTTTCTCACTGGGAGACGGATCAGACAAGACTGTACTAAAGTTTCATTTCTTGGATCATACTTACTAATGATCCTCCTTTTACGAATAAGAACATAACATTTGAAACTAGTTAGCTGTTGTTTATTTTAGACTAATTGGTTGTTTTAAATGTTATATGTTTGAAAGCAAACTAATAGAGTATGTACAAAGATGAACGGGCTTATGTGCATATATCATCTTACTTAGGGTACTTTTGTACCGTTTTATTATTAAAAAATGGAAGAAGCACCCTTAGAATTTTCGTCGTCCTATCCAAACAACCCTCCCTTTCTTCGGGTCCTGTTGTTTTTCCTCTTAATTAACAAAAATCTTGGACAGCTATCGAGTCCAGCTGCTGAGAAATGACCAAGAACCAGCCATCGAACCTGGCTCCTGAGAAATGAGAAGGAAATTTGTTTCTTCATAGCCATGCTCGAGGGATGCAAGATATTAGCATGTTAATGATGGTATTAGTATATGACTAGCATAGTTTAAGGTATATTATATTTCAAAGTAAATTATGGTTTAATATGATAAAATAAGTGATATACAACCACTTCATGCAAAACAGATATTATCTTTTTACATTTTTCCATCTCAATTCAAAGTAACATATCTCTGTACAAGCACCAAACAAACGATCTACTCAATTTGTGGCTTCCTAAGAGCATCTCCAACAACTTCCAATAATTCACTTGGTATATCTTGTGTTATAGCAACTTGGTATTTTATTTCCCAAGTGAAAAAAAGCTTTCTCTCCAACAATTTGCTATTCCAACTTGGTAAATCCCGTGATGATCACTTTGCAGATTAGACCCTGAACTTTTCCAAAATCAACCAAGGACGTATCTATAACTCTATGTGTCTAATACTATTTTAGAAAAGTCCGAAAAAGAAAATCTATCATGGATTTAATCCCTATGGCCAAGTACGACGGCGGCGGCGGGCGTCGGTGCGGCGCGGACGGTGACCTGCTGCCGCGCACCCACCGATGCCCTCGGATCAACGCAAGGTGGCCCGTAGCCTCCCAGTCCCGTGAGCCCAGGGTCCGGCGGCACGGCGTGTCGGAGGACTCGCCTACTCCGGCGATGTCGAGCCGAGTCGAGGGCCGCGCTGGCTTCGTGAGGAGCTCATGGAGCTGCTTGCAGATCGTGAGGAGGCGCAGGAGATCGAAGATGTGCACGACGGCATCTTCGAAAAACGGCGGCGACGGAGATCGGCCGATTAGACCGCTTTGAGCAGCGAGCATGCATGCGGCGAGGCAAGTGAGGCGCGAGGCGAAGGTGAGGTGTCGCTTCCTCCTCTCCGCGCAGCTCGCCCCACGCAGCTTCCTCCTCCCCGCGCATGCAGCTCGTCCCGCGATAGCAAGTGCTTTCCGCGCGCGACACCCCAGATACAAAGTTGTAATAAATAGCAATCTATTTTAAAAAGTTGTTGGAGAGTGATTTTTGTGTTTTTGCCAAAGTTATAATAATAGTAACCTATTTTAAAGAGTTGTTGAAGATGCTCTAACTTTAGTTAACCAAACAAAGACAACTTGTATCCCCACAGCTTGTCCAGCTGAAAGTCTGGTTTCCAGATGACTCCGTCGTCCTCCCACTAGGCAACCAAGTGAAGGTTATTTTATATTAGCCGAAAAAGTTTGGTCTCTCTTCGATCTTTCCTTTCTCCACATGTCTGAGTTGGTCTCCTTCGATTGGGTGGTTTTCAATCTACTGACAACACAAGGGGCCTCTTTCTTCACTCGGCGTAGTTGCATCGAGATTCAGCGCGTTGCAGCAGGTCAACGCAAGGAGCACAATCGATGCTTGCATGGTGTATAGCCGTGTAGTACAGGGTTCAGTCACCTGAGTTAGGCTTTATGCAGTTAAGTAGATTTGATCAGTGGATGGCTGGATGCACGTCTCCTTCCGACTAGAAAAAAATGTCGAAACAATGTCCTCTAGGGTTTAACTGTTCCGAGCCAGGCATGTTTTTTCTTTAAATCGGGCTAGAAAAATATAAACATTATAGCACATACTTCTTTTGTCCAAAATAAATGTCATTCTCAATTTTAGAAAAGTCATTCTTTTCAACTTTAACCAATCATATATTACAGAATATTAATATTCATAATACAATTAGTATCATTAGATAGATCATTGAATGTACTTCTCTGTGGAACTTGTTTGGAGGTACAAGTGTTGCGTGTATTTTTTCACAAACCTAGCCAAAGTTGATTAAGTTTAAGCGACCGGATCCCATAGCGACATCTATTTGGGACAGAGGGAGCATACGGTTAAAGTTTTATTTTGGTGATTAAGTTCGGGCCAATTTGTTACGATCAACTACAAGTAAGATCAAATAACTCCAAATATAGCACCATCAAATACGTTATATTTTTTAGGAAACTTTTGGTGCTGATTAAAACTTTTGGTGCTGATTTTATAGTGTTCTCGTTTAAAATGAATCAGTATTAATTTTAGAAAAACAAATTATTTTTTATTATTTTCAGAAAAATATAAAATCACCAAGTATTTTTAACCAATTTCCCTTCTTGGGTTGTGCTTTAAAAATGACAAAATTGATTTATGTTCCTTTCCTTGAGCTAAAGAGGTTTAAAATAAATATTTTCTCCTTTAGGTGTGTTCTTGTTTGGTACTAGAAAAAGTTTTGGAGTTAGTACATGGTTAAAATTAAACTCAGGCATAGTTGAGCAGTACTTCTCTTTAATTTCTCATCCAATAATGCTGATGAAAGAAGTCCCTATTAAAAGTCAAATCTAACTCCTTTTTTCCACACTGATCCGATCAATGGTAATGGCTCCATCCCCTATATTAGAGCATCTCCATTAGGTTACTCATGGTGCAGACTCTACCATAGAGTCTAACACTATTTATGGTACTTTGCTGATGTGGCAGTTTAGTTATTGAAGAGAGATAGAAAAACCAATACCCAAGTCTTATTTAGACTCCAAATCTATGTTATCTTTGAGATAATAAATTAAGCTCAAATCCTATGATAGAGTTCGTATTGTGAGTACCCTTAGTCTCCCAATAATCTATCCTAAAATTATTTGTATAGATATTAGAAGAGTTTCTACAACAGTACCACATATATCTCTTCCAATACTCCTATAAAAGGTGGGGGCTCACAAGCTTGCGGAACACAATATATGGCTAAAAAGTTGGGTAGTTTTAAAGGGAGATGGGAAAAATATTAGTTAGCAGAAAGAGAGAGAGAGAGAGAGAGAGAGAGAGAGAGAGAGAGAGAGAGAGAGAGAGAGAGAGCGAGCGAGCGCGCTTTCATTTCACAACGATGTTACTCCTCCCATTATTTGTTGCTATACACTTTCCTGCTACTTTGTATCCTTGTATTTATGTTTACTAGGATATATTTGTATATAATAGAAAAGAATTCTGAAAAACTACCAGTAGAATTTTAATTAATATAGTCAATCTTAGGAGTTTTTTTTGATACGCAAACACTCATGTACATGCGCACACATTCATCTTCTGAGCATAATAGTAGTGCCTCATTGTCGATGAACACGTCACTTGGCACTACAATTGCAATATATAAATTTAGTCTAATACAAATACCTATATAAATTAAGAACTTGAATCAAGTGGTTAAGTTGCACCAAGAGAAACCCATGTGCAATTATCTGCCGTTGAATTACGGTTTTCCTCAGAGGGTTATATTTATATAAAGTGGGTCGTTTAGAATGGTAAAAAAATATTCCAAAAAAACAAATGAAGGAGAAAAGGATAGCAATAAACAAAATATATAATACCTTTTGACATATAGCATTTAATAATAGTTTGAATATTTATTTACACACCGTAGGCCATGGGATGTCGAAGCCTATGTTTTGTTTCGCTTTGTTTTTTTCTCAAGATCGAGAGGGTTCAGGCCAAGTTGATTTAGTCTTGTCCGACATTTTTGGGCCTACAAGAGTATTGTTTCCGCCTTCACATATAGATGGGTCTAGCAAGTTGGCAACGTTGTTAATGCAGAACCATGTTAATGTACTTGGCAATGAAATATTGTGATTGTGATGAGGTGTTCGCTTCTGTTTCCCATATGTTCGCTTTTATTTGTTCATATAAGAAATTATGTTTCTTAGTAATTTGTTCATTTTATATAGCTTGTATTTACTTGGGTGCTCAAGCAAGGTGGGGGAGTGGGCAGGTAGAGAAGATGGATTAGGGAAGATAGATTCGTCAAACTAATCTGGGCAAAATTACACACGTAATTATTAGAATCATTGACAAACACTATTGATTTTTCCTAACTTTTTTCTACGTGTTAGTTGTTACACAGATATATACACCTCCCTACAAAGATTGATGGTACAAATTCTATGGCAACAAAAAAAAAAAAAGTGAAGGACAAGGGGAAAAGCATGGGACAATCTTTGACACCATAATTGCCCTGGGGCGATTATTAATAAACAACAAAAGAGAAAAGGACGGGTAGAAAATAATGGTCGAAGTACACAACAATACAAAGATGGCGGTGCGACATTTAGATTGGTAAGTGAGGCTCTTGGTTTTTCTTTGTATTTTGGATTTGCTCATTGTGATGAGTGGTGTGGCATGCTACAAGCACCCACCACTTTTTTTTTCTTAGGATTAGGATTTGGTTGTGCCTTCTGTCCAACTGACATGTGGTCCTGAGACCCTTTTAAGCCACATGAACGTAGTCAAATTCTTTAGGCGACGTCATCACATCGAGGTGACAAAAAGTCTTCAAAAATTCTTCTGGCCTTTGCAAGCACATAATCATTTTATAGAAATAAGCCGCCCACAATCTAGTGACACTCAATCTGAAGATTAGAACATCACCCATGTGTCTATCTAACCTTAGTTAGCCCTTTTTCGACGAAAACCTTAGTTAGGCCTTGCAAGTGTTGTGTAGCCTCCACAACCAATCCTGTGCATCCGGTTTTTGAAGGCTAGATGGATAGCTCATGAATGGATTCAGTGTATATCTGAGTAGATGACCTACAAAGAAGAGTAATTTTTTCTTTTAAAAAACTAAATCATTCCTACATAGCGAAAAAGATCAAATAGTGGCCACCACGCCTAATAATAGGAAAATGAGTTTCAACACCATACTAATCCCTGCTAACCATGTGCCAAACAAATGTGACACACTATGAGGAACAAATAAGCCTCTATATTATTGACCAAATAGCCATAGCAAACCCTTAATCGAAAAATGTGTCTAATAAGCTCCTCTCTGTGACAAAAACAATAGATTTGAGTATGTTGCCGGTTTCGTTTGGCTAAATGATGTTTTTGTAAGAATGACATCTCGGCGTAGTATCATAATAAAAACTTATAACCTTCAAATTTGCTTTTAGTTTCAAAATACATTTGTTAACGTTGGGTATGTCTATACGAATTAAAGTTTGATGGGTGATTTCACTTAGAATTGTCCCGTTTGAGTCTGACCTTTTTATCAATGACAAAGAAAATCTTTTGTCGGCATTTTAGGCCGTTTGCCAAAAGTAAAAAGCCCAAAGCTTTTACTATTAACACACCAAGTTTCTTTTGAACTTTTATACACCGAGTTTAGTTAGTATAATAACATATCGCACGCACTTGATTGTACACACACGTAAAATGGTTCCCAGTTAGGAGTACGTTTGGTGGAAGTAAGCGATGCCGTCACCAATAATCAGCGCACCAAATTGATTAGCGCACCTTAAATGGCCAGACCCGTGGCGCTGCTAGAACCCGGCCATTCATTAATTGGAGAGATACTACTTCCTCAAACTGCGACCCAGACCGAAAGCAGAGCGAGAAAAAAAAAAAAGAGAAGAAGGCAGGTGCAGGTGCAGGGGCAGGCGGCTGCACTGCAGAGCAGATTCTTCTTGCACTCCATCCTCCTCCATCCCGTCGTCCAATTAATCCGCCGCTCCTCTCTCTCAATCCCACGTCACACCCACCAATCCCCTCTTTTCCTCCTCGGCTCGTCGTCTATGCGTAGCCGACGCCATCCCAGAAAAATCAATCCATTATTTAATTATATATCAACAGGATAATTAACTTATTTATCTATTTTGCGGAGAAATAATTAATTATATATTAATACTATTACGCCACAAAAAGAGGCACGTACTCACCTGCCCTTTTCTCCGCCGCACTGGATTATCCTTGCCTGCCTTTTCTCTTCTATAAATAATAAAAATCATAATTTTTCTATTTCTTAGGTGGAAAATATTTTTCATTTGGATTGCTGTTCAGTTGACGTGTAGTGTGAATGAAAAGAAAAAGCAAGGAGGATATATATATAGAGAGAGAGAGAGAAAAAAACAAAGGGAAGGGGAACTGGAAATGAATTCCAACCTGGTGCGACCGCACCGAGATGCGGACACCCACGCGCCCCCCCGGCCCGCACCGCCCCACGCCTCCGCGCGCACGGGGGCCTCGCGCCGGCCCTCGCAGACAGCTGGCTCCCACGGGCCCCTGGCCCCGCGGGACAGCGGCCGAGCCCGTCGCGTGGGTGGGACTCTCTCGGTGCGCGTACCAGGGGGGCTGCAGCCACGGGCTGGATCGCTATAAATAGAGCCCCACCCCTGGCTTCCTGCCCTCACACCCACCCCTTCCTCCTCCCCTCCTACCCCCACCTCTCTCTCGTCGCGCGGCGCAGGGGACCGGGCGGGCGCTCGTGAGAGGCGAGGCGAGAAATCGAAGCAGCCACCGGAAGGAACTCTCTTCCAAAACCAGACCGAAAAGGGCAAAAAAATATTTGGAAGAGGAAAAGGAAAAAAAAAAAGGAACGCAAGCGCAAGCAGCAGCCCACACCGGCGGGCGGGCGGGCGCATCACAGGAGGAGGAGAACGAACCCTAGTCAACAGGCGCCGCCGCGGCCGCCGCCCGCGCCTGGCTGGATCTGGCCGCCGCCGCCCGACGATCGCCTGGTACGGAGATCCTACACCACCCTCCCAATCAGGACCCTACAATACCCTAGGACTGCTGTGTCGTCACGGAACGCGGACGGATTGGAACGGAACGGGATCCCAGCGCGTTGCGTTGTGCCCGCCGCGGGGGTGGGTGAGAACGCGGCGCGGTTAGTTAATTAATAAGAGGACGGGACTGATTTTCCAATTTCATTTCATTTCTGCCGAATTCGCGCTTTTAGCGCAGCGAGGAAACATTTTCAATTTTTTTCCGGGGCGACTCTGCCGAATCTGGAGCGGAATGGGGATCAGGGCCCTGGCCGGTTTGCCAAATCTAGCAGCAGCTGTTAGGCGCGATCCTTACTTTGCGGGAAGAATTCGGCGAGATTTATTATTGATTTTATTTATACAACTTACTTTGCGGGAAGAATTTGGCGAGGATTTTATAGGAGGGGTTATAAATACGGAATCCCGGTAGATCGAAAGCAGAGGAGGACGTGAGTGGGCCTTACTTAGTGTTATCTATCTACAACTAGTACACGTTAAAGCCTCCTTTCTTCTAGAGTGAAATGAAATGCGCTGTTGGGATGGTCCATGCGTTGTTGCTCTGCACTTCATTTAACTTTCCTGCTAAGATTAAGTTAAAACCTAGTTTCTTCTAATGCTTTGACCTAGCGTTAACTGCTTGCCCTGCAATGATCCTGTGAATATTAGCTAGCAATTAATTCAAAGCACGAGCGGATTGTCTCAGATTGAGGATCATTTATTACTTATACATGCATGGATACATTGTGTCCTGTTTTAGTTTGGTCCTAAGTTAGATCAGCATTAAACCGTTGATGCGTTTGTTTGTGATTAGGAACAGGGGTTGTCCATGGAATTTGAATATTTACTTAAAAACAAATTAACCCTCCTAGTCATCATGTTAGGTTGCCTCAGCTGGCATAGAAGGCCCAACGATCCATTATTCTGCTTGTTCTTAGACATCCTGTTGCGATGTATGTAGCTGAAACTGTGCTAGAATTGGACTGATGAAACTGTGCTATAATTGGACTGATTCTTGGTACTTTCGTCAAATGTATATAGCATTATAGCGTACATCTTGTATTGTTGGCTTCTCATTCTGAGTACATGTGCAATATCGTACCCCTACATGTAGGGTAGCATGTTCTGTTTTAGTCTGGCTCTGAATCATCTATGTTCCGGTTGAGTGTATAAGGACATTATCAGTTATTTGTATTAGTTAGCTCTCAATTAGCTTTGAGTGATTGCACAGTTTGGTCAGGTTTTGCATTTAGAGATGCTGGAGTTCCTTATTCATTTTCTTGACTTTTAATTTGGAGTATTAGCTATGTGTATGTTCTGACAATATTAAGAGATGTTTTTAGTCGTACATTGGTAACATATAGACTTGAATAACATGTAATACATCACCATTTCAACCGTGTGCTTCGGGTGACAAGCTAAGCAAATAGTTGATAATATTTTTACTGGGTTAATACTTAATACTGTAGGATTGGTTGGAGTTGTCTTCCTTTCGGTTCTATCTTCCTTTCCACAGTTTCTGTTTGTTTGGAAAGGTCATTTTATTTAGAATATACTTAGCCAGCCAGCTCTGATCCTGACATGTAATCTATTTTTGTGCTGTTGCGTTTGCATAACTTATTAACTTCCTAAAACTTAACACATGCTTATCGCATTTGCTTTTGTTATGGTGTTGTTTTGTGGTTTCCCTTGGAGAAATGGTACCGCGTCTGACTAGCTTATGCTCTTGCGTAGCCATTGTTACTTTTACATATATATGCAATATGCACAATCTTTTCTTCTATTCCTGGCATGTATATGTACTTATTTACTTTGTCTGTAAAAGGGTCGGCCTGGATGCTGAGATCCTGTATCACTATAATCCAAATTCTTGAGATGGGTAGGAAGTGGACAACAAGAGGAGGAAATGGCCTGGGTCAGAACATGAAAAGAATCCAGCGGAGAATGATATTCAGGTTGCACCACCTGATTGAAATTGTTCTTCCCTGCAGTACCAAGAAATGATCAGTCTGTTGTATCTGTTCACTTCCTGGTTCATCCCTTGTTGGCTAGCCACCTCACTAGCGGACCGAAGCATCCAAGCAACCTTTGAAAAAAATCCTATTCTTGCTTCTGTATTACTGACATATTATGCATGTTTGTGTTGCAGATGCTTGCCCCAACAGAAAAGCAATAGTCTCTTCCCTCCATTGGGTGTTCTTATATTCCAGGAAATCGCTACTGGTTCCACTAGTTGAAAGTTTCAAGCTATATGCATCTACACATGACATGGGTTCTCGAGGAAGGATGTTATTTGACCTTAATGAACTCCCAGCAGAAATTGAAGAAGAAGCTGCTCCTGTCGTACCAAAAGAATCTGCTGCTGTCGTACCACAAGAAGGCGCTGTTGTCGCGTCACAAGAAGCTGCTGTTGTCATGTCACAACCTCAGAAATCCCTTCCTGTTCCGACGATGCATGGCCCAACATTATTTCAGCCAGGGGAAGGATCACAGTCACAGGGGATATTGAACAATAATGCATTTAAGCATGCATCCATTGGTTCTGGGTTTCAGCCTTTTGTGAGGAACAACAAAGATTCAAACAATACAAAGGAGCCGATGAAGGTGGAGGGTACAAAGGAGCCGATGAAGGTGGAGGGTAATCAGGATTCTAGTATAGCATCACCATCCATGGTGAACAATCAAATCATTGATAGCGCTGCTCTGAAGGCTGAGACTTGCAATCAGGTGTCACAAGCCGTTGAAAGAGAAGAAGGAGAATGGTCTGATGCAGATGGCATTTCTGAAAATGCAGGGAGTAGCAGCAAAGATGAGTTCACTGGTACTGCAAGCACTCATTTGAAGAAGGAATCCCAAGAGAGCGAGCCCCTTGTTAAATCTGGTGATGTGACTAAAGATGATACTGCTGCTGAATGTAGTGATGCTGAAATGGTTGATGTATCTAAAGATCTGGTTCATGGTTCCACAGGATCAGAGAACATGCAAAATTCTGAATGTAAAGGAAATCAGCCTGGTGATGATCTAGATCCTTGCAACAGGTCAAAGGATGTTAAAGGAGTGGAAGCCAATTATGCTTTGAGGTTTGCGAGCAACCCCGCAAAGAGACCCAAGTTTAATGAACACAAAGAGGCCATGCTAGGCAAAAAACGAGCTAGGCAAACTGTCTTCATCAATGTAGAGGATGCGAAACAAGCTGGTACAATGAAGACATCAACACCCAGGAGGCAGTCATCCTTTCCAGCACCAATTGTTACACGTACTGTGAAGGAAGCTTCTCGTGGTGCTGGTGAAAAGGCTGCAGAAAAACAAAATCAGCAAGCAATCAGGGATCAGAGACAACCTGAAATGATGGGATCAGAACGAAGCAATTCTGCAGATCCTAGTGACCAACATACTGAATCCAATGGTGATGCTGAGTTGGGTACCCAGGGGCGGTCAAAGAAGATGAACTCAGAAGAACCAACCTCAGATGGGTATCAGCAGCCTGTCCAAAGACAAGCTTCATTGAAGCAATCGATGGATTTGAAGCAATCAAAGAACCGACCATTCTCTTCCCAAAGAACAGTTCTGACAGGACAAAACAATGCTGATCAGAAGCCATCCAGCAAAAGGTCTATTATTTCCAAAAAGCAAACTTTTGTAAACAATGCACAGTATCAGGACTCATCTGTTGAGCGACTTATAAGGGAGGTGACAAATGACAAGTTCTGGAACAATCCAGGTTGCTTCCTTGTTGTCAATGTTTAGTTTGGCTATGTACATATAACCTTCTGGAAATTTTAGAACTTTTCTTTGTGAAATGTTTTATTACATGCATACAAAATTTATGGAATCTGCTTAGGTTCTGCCTTTTAACAATCACTGCCCCATGTTTTAGTGTCCCTCATTAACAGTTTAACACAAGTAGGACCATGACTTGACACAGAGAGATTATATACCCCTGTTAATCCATTTTAAAATGATATAGTAAAAATGCGGCAGCTCCATGTTACTCTTTGCCACTAGATCTGTACTGAAGATTGTTTACATTTGGTCAAAGTAGAGTTACATGTGTTTCATTTTTTGTGTTATGATGTGGCCGTTGGCTATTGTAATATCCAGTGGTATTTTGCTCAATGTGTTCCTCACTAATAATCACACTTCTTATGTTATCTTGTTCCATTCTAGAAATTGTTAAATCACTCGTGTTTGCATGTGTACCTTTGTTGTTGTAATTTGTCATTTAACATATATTTCTTATCTATAAACAGAGGAGGCCGAACTTGAGTGTGTTCCTGGAAGCTTTGAATCTGCTGAGGAGTACATTAGAGTTTTTGAGCCTTTGCTTTTTGAGGAATGCAGAGCTCAGCTTTATAGTTCGTATGAGGAGAGTCTTGAGGCTGTGGGAAGGGATGCACATGTAGCGGTGCGAGTAAAAACTGTGGATAGACGTGAAAGAGGTATGTGGGATTGGTTTGTTGTGCTTTTAGAACACATATTTGAATATCCAATCAGTGCAGTCACCTGACTGTTAATGCATCCAGGATGGTATGATGTTGTCGTTGTACCGATGAATGAATATAAATGGAATTTCAAAGAAGGTGATGTCGCTATTCTGTCATTTCCACGACCTGGTTCAGGTATATTTACTGAATTTTCTTTGTTTTTTATTTGCAACAATTATTGTGTAAGTATGCAGCTCCCTACGGCATTTTTCTTATTTAGTGTTGGTATTTTCAGCTGCTCAATCAGGCCGATCTGGTAGGAGGGCTATGGGTTCAAACGAGGATGCTGAATCGGAATGTGGACGGCTTGTCGGTACTGTTAGGCGCCATATGCCTATTGATACACGTGATCCCATTGGAGCTATTATCCATTTTTATCTTGGTGATTCATTTGATTCTAACAGGTATGCCAAATTTTGTAATATATGATTGTTCTTCTAGTTGTCATATCTTTCAAGTTCCATTTGCAACCACATTAATCATGGCCTTTACATTCCAAAAGCATCTGAACATATGTTTGCTTAGCATATTGTTTATTTATCTTTGGAAAGATATTATGACTGGTTTGTTGTATATTTGTGTCACTGAAATTGTTTATGAGAGAGATCTCTTTAAGATGGATTTCCCTCTAGCTCAGCTTATAAGCTTATTTTGTTTAACTGTGCCTAGGGAAGTAGGGATATCTGTTGTTTAGACTTTCCTATAGAATGTACTAGAAAATATATAGGGTTATACTTTTTAGAAACTGTAGTTTTGTGTCTGAGTAAATAAAATAAGTAGTAACTCTTGTCTAACATACAAGCTTTGTACTGTGCGTTTTTGTTTGTGTTCTTGGCACAAACAGTTCCGTCGAATGGTTGAGATTGAACCCTCTGTTCATTTTACTGCACTTCTCCCAACTCTAGTTTTTTGAATGCGCACAATAGGTCAGGGCTTGTTTATATATGTGTAGTCAGGGCCATGAAGCAGCAGCCAGCAGCACAGCGAAGCTGGTAGCCGCATAGGGTACTGATGTTTTCTTGTGTAGTTTTATCGCAAGATAATGGTTAGAACATTTCTAGCAGATTCCTAATCCATCCCCAATACTAAAAATATGCAATATAAGGTATTGTGTTGCTCCAACAGATTACTCATCCTATCCCTAATACCCAAAAGTTTGAAGTAATACCCAAAAGTTTGAAGTAGTTGAAATTCACCGCCTCTCCCTTAAATGTAGGAGATCCATCCCTCTCCCCTATCCGTGCATTGCTGGAAAGAAAAAGGCACATAATTAAGCAAGCCATAGGTTCCTGTGCATTGCTGGATTGCTGCTGCCCTTAATATGCCTCTTGGGGCTTTTGTGAAATCGCTTTCTCACTGCCACACAAGTTGCGCTGTTTCTCAGGTATAGAGTTTGAATGCCATGTCCATTGTTTTGCTTCTCTGCTTATTGATCCCATGGCCAAAATATTGATTACAGAATAATTCTGTCATTACTCAGTCAGAAAAAAGAAATGCACATGGCATACTTTGGGGCTCATTTGTCCATTGGTGTTCAAGATAATTTGTGAACGATTGCTAGTCAAAGTTACATAAGAGAATTTGATAAGGAAACTACAGAGTAGGAGAGTAATGTGTGATTTAAAAGGTTGCAATGTGCTTTGGATGTAAAAATGTCTGTTGTGTATCAAAGTTCAATTGTTAATCTTCTTAGTCCAGAGCCCTTTGTTGACTACAAACAGGATACTATAGGGCCCAAATTCAACTTGAGAACAGGGCCTCCAATGAGACCGGTTCCACCCCGTAGGCTGCGCCTCACTTGACACCACAGCAGCCTATTTGGATGAATTGAGCTAAAACTGATTTATGAACTGACAAGTATGGTATAGCTCTTTGGGCAGTGCTGCTTCCCCACTTAATCCTAGCAGACTGCTGGGTGATTAATAAACTTATTAACCCCTTTTAGGCCTTGTTTTGATGCACATGTATCCACCTCAATGCATGTGTGTTGGAGTGGATTGAGGTGGACACATGTGCATCCAAACATGCCCTTATGAAGTTCTATCTTCAATGCGCTTGATACTAACTATGAAACAACTTCAAATTGCTTTGCTATAGTTGTTTCATTTCGGAAAAATATTCATAACTTGTTTTCCATCACTTGCATATTTGTTTGCTAAGTTGTCTTACTATTCTTGTGTTTTATCCATACCAGTGAGGCTAATGTTCTGAGGAAACTCCAACCTCGGAGTACATGGTATCTAACTGGACTTGGTTCTCTTGCAACAACACAAAGAGAATATGTTGCTTTGCACGCGTTCCGCCGTCTTAGTGTGCAGGTAATGCTATATTACACCTAACCATTATCTTCCTTTATTGCTAACTTATATATCAGTCGATTTTGACAAAACAATTTCTGTCAGATGCAAAATGCAATACTTCAACCAAGTCCAGAGCATTTCCCGAAGTATCAAGAGCAACCACCTGCCATGCCAGACTGTTTCACCCCAAATTTTGCTGACCATCTCCATCATAGTTTCAATGGTCCTCAATTGTCGGCAATTCATTGGGCTGCAACACATACAGCTGCTGGCACAAGCAATGGTGTCGTAAAGAAACAAGAACCATGGCCTTTCACGTTGGTACAAGGTCCTCCTGGGACAGGGAAAACTCATACTGTGTGGGGAATGCTAAATGTTATCCATCTTGTTCAGTATCAACATTACTATGCTGCCTTGCTCAAGAAGCTTGCTCCTGAAAGTTACAAGCAAGTTAGTGGTAGTACTAGTACCAGCTCGGAGACTTTTGCGGCAGGGTCAATTGATGAACTATTGCAGAGCATGGATCAGAATCTATTTCGCACTCTTCCCAAGCTTTGCCCTAAGCCTCGGATGCTTGTATGTGCCCCATCAAATGCTGCAACAGATGAGCTTCTTTCTCGTGTTCTTGACCGTGGTTTTATAGATGGTGAAATGAAGGTATACCGCCCTGATGTTGCCCGTGTTGGAGTTGATTCACAGTCTCGTGCTGCACAAGCTGTTTCAGTTGAAAGGAGGACAGATCAGCTTTTAATGAAGGGCCGTGATGAAGTAATTGGGTGGCTACATCAGCTAAAAGGCCGTGAGCAGCAGCTGTCACAGGAGATTGCTTATTTTCAAAGGGAACTCAATATGGTTGCAGCAGCTGGTAGATCCCAGGGTTCAGTAGGGGTAGATCCTGACGTCCTTGCTCAAAGGGATCGTAACCGTGATATTCTGCTCCAGAAACTTGCTGCGTCAGTTGAAAGCAGGGATAAAGTATTGGTGGAGATGTCACGGCTTCTGATATTAGAAAGCAGGTTCCGACCTGGCAGCAACTTCAATATGGAAGATGCTAGGGCTAGTCTGGAAGCCAGTTTTGCCAATGAAGCTGAGATTGTTTTTACAACTGTGTCAAGTAGCGGGCGTAAGTTATTTTCTCGCCTGACTCATGGCTTTGATATGGTTGTTATTGATGAGGCCGCTCAGGCTAGTGAAGTAGGAGTCCTCCCTCCATTGGCTCTTGGTGCAGCTAGATGTGTCCTGGTTGGTGATCCACAGCAGCTCCCTGCTACTGTTATTAGCAAAGCAGCTGGAACTTTGCTTTACAGTAGGAGTCTTTTCGAGAGATTTCAGCAGGCTGGTTGTCCTACCATTTTGTTGTCTGTACAATACAGGATGCATCCCCAGATCCGTGAATTTCCATCAAAATACTTCTATCAAGGTCGCCTTACAGATAGTGAGAGTGTTATTAAATTACCTGATGAAGCCTATTACAGAGATGCACTTATGGCACCTTATATCTTTTATGACATGTCACATGGCCGTGAGTCTCATAGGGGTGGGTCATCTTCATTTCAAAATATTCATGAAGCGCAGTTTGCATTGCGTTTGTATGAGCACCTTCAGAAGTTCTTGAAAGCTAATGGTGCCAAGAAGGTTTCTGTTGGTATAATCACACCATATAAGTTGCAGTTGAAATGCCTTCAGCGGGAATTTAGGGATGTTATGAATACTGAGGAAGGGAAGGATATCTACATAAATACAGTTGATGCTTTTCAAGGTCAGGAACGTGACGTCATTATTATGTCATGTGTCCGTGCTTCAAACCATGGTGTGGGTTTTGTTGCTGACATACGCCGTATGAATGTAGCTCTAACTCGAGCTAGGAGAGCTCTATGGGTATGTCCTTGCCTCTCTACAATCTGCATTAAGTGCATTTTACTATTGTTCTTCAATGATCTTTTTGATGTATCCCATGTTACTTATAGTCTTTATTGCTTTTCAGGTTGTTGGTAATGCTAATGCTCTCATGCAGTCTGAGGACTGGGCATCACTAATAGCGGATGCAAAGGCCAGGAAATGTTTTATGGACCTGGATAGCCTTCCCAAGGACTTCTTATCCATGAAGGTTCCATCGAATACTCCAGGTAGGAATTCTTCCAACAACATCCGGAACATGAGGACTGGTGGTGGCCCTAGACCAAGGCACTTGGACATGTTCTCGGAACCGAGGGCTGGTATGAACATGAGGCCTGATGAAGATGATCGTCTGAATTCTGTTCCAAGAAATGGTAGTTACCGGAATTTGGATGATTTTGGCCGACCTGGTGATCGCCCCAGGGATAATCTGCAGTTTGGCGTTCCCAGGAGGCCAAATTCTTCTAATGGCAGGAGAGAAGTTTAAGGAGTATGTTGCTAACTCTGGTACAGCATGGAACAATGATGAAGAGCTCTGGGACAGTCCAGATTCAGCAAGGTGCAGATGCCAGTTCAGAAGATCAGTTGCTTGTGCATTAGATTCCTTGCACCATGTGGTGGGGTGGTCACAAGAAAGCATTTATATCAGCAGAGGATGTGTGAATCTACCATGATGTGACCTCCAGTAAGCGGATCGAGATGCTTTCATGGTGGGTGATCAAAGGGTCATGATGTCAGGTTGAAGAAAGGCTGCTGTAGCCTTGAGTGTTATGGAGTTCTCAGGAATTTCTTTTTTTAGAAGAAGGCTGTCTGCTGTTTTTTGACATTGCGATCCTTGCTTTAGCCAGCTCCATCTTTCCGTAGATATATACATGCATGGGCATTTCCATTTTGAAACACGCCAGGAGAAAGCTCACTGGCTCTAGTGCAGGGTAGGTCTCAAGCATTGTTGCCTGATTGCTGCTGCGATCGTTGCATGCTTGATATGTCTGGTAGAATCAGTATGCTAACATAGGCAGGGCTTCTGTACCATATGACATAAGTTCCTTCTGTATACAGGGTCGAGATCTAGAGAGAAAAAAGTTCATTATTTCGTTCAGCTCATGTTGTTCCCCTTTGTTCTTCTTGTTAACATGTTCTGTGCATATTGTTGAAAGATGTTACCATGTTTGTAGTAGTGATTTTCTGATTATCAGTGGTATGTTTCTCTGCTTCTATGTTGATCTATGGATTAGTTTTGGCGCTTGCAGTGATAACAGTTTTTTTTTTTTTTTTTTTTTTTTTTTTTTTTTTTTTGAAAATGCAGTGATAACAATGTTGTCCTGCTGATGTCTGTGTCAGTCATGTATTTAGTTGAGCTGTCTGTTTCTGCAAATCATTTGTGTTCTCTGATACTAGCATGTCAAAGCTAACTGAAAGTACTCTAGGTTAGTGATACAGTTATTCTAATCAAGCATAATTTCTGAGATGCATGTATGTTAGAGAACTGAATGGGAGGAGGTGATGTTTCAGGATTACAGCACCCTGAAATCTGAAGTGCCCCTTCGATCATCTGTACTCTGGTGCTGTGGGTTTCTGGATGTCCCTCACTGTCACTCCCACATTCAGGTAGCTGTATTTGTTTGCCTTATGGTGGTCCACATATTTTTGTTTCTTCAGTATCTGATTCATCTAGTAGCATGTTGGCTGCAATATTGGCTGCTAGAGAAGCAGTTGACTGTTGTATTGAAAACAATGTTTTTGGGATATCTTTTATTTGTATATAAGTTAAATTTAGGATGTTCATTATGTCTAATGCTACAGGCCAGCTCAATGTCTTCTACTTGGACTCTGGTGGCACTCTCCACATTGGTTATCTTCCTGAAATTTTAGGGCCCTTGCTCTTCTGCTTGGATTCTGGTGTGGTACTACTCTTGTTATCTTTTGAGAAGAGACACAAGGTAGCAGCACTTCGCCTTTTGTTTCTGTTTTCTACCTTTATTGTCTTGCTAATATTTGATAAACTCTGGTGTTGTGCTTGATTGTATGTGCAGGGCCTGTGATCTCATAGCGGTAAGGGATGCAGTTTTGGCAGCTGTGTGAGTTCTGATCTCCAGGAATGCATGGTTGCCAGCATGATAGTGTAACTAAACCATGTATTCTTTCCTCACTGGGATGGAAGAATAATATCGAAGTACAGATAGATGATATGATGGTTATATAGGGAATTTACATGTTGAGCCGTATGTATAAGAATTATTTTGGGAGCTAATGGATTTTTATGCTACGGCTGGTTACTAGCTGCACTTATACTTATTTTTGTACCGGAGGCAAGCAGCAAGATGGTTGTATATGTCCTACTACCTCTGATGGGTCTGCCGCTCGAAGGGGGCTTTGGAGTTGGACCAGTTGCCCTGGAGATTCACCCCAGGTGCTTCTGAACCTAATGGTTGGTTGTGCACAGCTGATGTACACCAGAATCAACTGATGTTCCAAATGGTGACAAACTAGGGGTGGTGCCAATTCGTGGTCCAGCTACTAGTCTGCGGTACTTGTAATGCTTTGTTGTTAGTTGTCCGTTTCTGCGTTTGGGACGATGGTTATAGGCACATCCATTGGACGGCAAACCTTGTTGACTCGGCCTGATTGTTCATCAATCTAATTTTCAGTCTTTTTTAATACTCTGATGACATTGAGTCTGAGCTATTCTTCTCATTCTCTGCCGTCCGAAGATTGACAAACAGCTGGTCCCCATTAGATGGACCCAAACACAAGGAGACGCGCCACAACGTTCCAAAGGCCAAACCAGAGTTTTTCTCCGGTTTATTTACATACACATCCTTGCCTTGGACATGTCTTCCACCCTTGGTTCCGTCACCAGGACACGGCCTTTCACGATCCACCCGACTGTCAACCGCCGTACCACCATATATGCCATCACGCGGCAGCACGCAGCCGGCTGTGGTGGTGGTGGCCGTCCAGCAGCCGGCGAGGAGGACGGCCAGACGGCGACGCGGCGCCATAATGCCTGTGAAGAGCAGCGCCAGCTTCCGCATGACAGCGCTGCCTATGGTGCTGTTGGCGCAGCTGCTGGCGGCCGCCGTGCTCGCGCTCACGCTCGCCTGGGTGCTGCACTTCCGTGGAGGCGTCTCATGGAAGCAGACTTCCAACACTCTCTTCATCTACACGGTAATAAAATCCATCCATGCATCGCATTCGCACCGTATATATTTTTGAACCTTAGGGGTAATATATGTATGCTATAACATGCGCGTGCGCACCCTTTTGTCAGGCACATCCTCTGTTCATGGTGATCGGCTTTATCATCTGCACCGGAGAAGGTAAACGAGCAAACGCACGTCTTGTTTACTGCCTGCAAAAGTTATGCAACTTTGAGTTTGTGACTGAGGTGTTGTGACGCGCAGCGGTGATGGCGTACAGGATCGTGCTGGGCCCGAGGGCGGTCAAGAAGGCGATACACCTGCTGCTACATCTCGCAGCGCTTGCCTTCGCCGCCGTCGGCCTGTACGCCGCCTTCAAGTGCTACCATGACACCGGCCTCCCTGGTTTCCGCTCCCTGCATTCTTGGATCGGGATTGCCACCATAGCGCTCTATGCTCTTCAGGTGAGTCCAATTTGAAGCCCACGTATCTTGTCAAAAAACAAAGCCCACGTATAGTCTGCTAATCACAAGTCACTCATTGTGGCCCTACTATGGCCCATGGGTCTGTTACGCATGGGCCTCATCCCACTCCTGTTTTTTTTTTCTTTTCTCAAAAGAAGGAAAAAATCCTCATATTTCACGAGATCCATATTTCACTCCATTTATAAAACTGCTCCTTTTTTATTTGGGAATGGGTCAGCTGCAAACTACCCTTTTGTGAAAACTCATGCAAACCATGGTAAAAAAGTCGTCTAAATTCATAAAAAAAAATCACACATGTAGATGATATGATGATACACAAACTTATAAAATATCTTGTCCAAACTCGACTTTATTTGTGAGATATAAAAATAACAAATTTCTAACAAATCATGTGGACAATTTTCTGATTTGAAATTTGTTATTCCTATGTCTCACAAACGAAGTCGAGTTTGGACAAGATATTTTACAAGGTTGTGCATCATCATATCATCTACATGTGTGATTTTTTGATGAATTTATACGATTTTTTTTGCTATGGTTTGCACGGATTTTTACAAAGGATGTGGTTTACACCTGATCCGTTGCCTTTTTATTTACTTCCATTTGTTTTCGATTTCAATGATGTTTTAATCCACATGACACGATGTTAGACACGAGCTAGGTAAACTAGTCTATAGAGATAGTTCAATAAATATAAGAGCAATTCTAACGGTTTTGCATTTCAATTTAGCATTCTTAGTTTTTTGGGAAAAAGTTCAAAAATGTCTCTCCAACGGTTTGGCAATTAGATTTGGCATATTTTGCGAGTCGGCAAATAGAGGGTCACCCGTTGGCATTTATGTCAGCGTGATCCAGACTTGGCATTCGTGTTTTCGCGCGACGACGGGACTCCTCCCGCGCGCGTACTACTACTCCCGCGCACGTACTACTTCACCCGCGCGCTGCCGTCGTAGTTACTGCGCGTATGCTCCATTGCCGCGCGTGATCGAGACTCCAGCATCCAGTTGCTGGCTAGGTTCAGGGGACGATCCCCTTCTTCTTCCTCTATTCGTCATATTCTTCGGTGGCGGCATCTGCTAGGGTTTCAAGTAATCCATGGTGGGAAATGGCGGTGCGCGTCCTGGAAGTCGCGACACAAGCAAGAACTGGCGGCGCGCGAAGAAAAGCCATGCATGATAGACTCTCTCGCAGAAAAAAAATCGCTAGGAAATAGTGTGGGTCCACAAATATTCATTTTTGCCGAGTGAATAATGTGGAACCGTTGGAGATTGACTCTTTTTTACCTTGCCATATTTATTTAGGAGTTGGCAAACTCTATGTTTTGCCAAACAAAAAACGCAAAACCGTTGAAGTTGCTCTAAGGTCAGATGGACTCTAAAAAAAATTATACAAGTATATTAAAAGTATAACCAAATACTTATCTTCGAGAGATATGAAGTTAAATCCTAAATTTTCATTTATAATCTTAAAAAATCATAGAAAATTTATTTATCTTGAAAAAACATATATGAAAGCGGTTTTCATTTCACCCCCTAAAATCACACGCTTTTAGCACCCAGCCGAGACACAGGTTCGATTCCCCGTGGGAACGAATTTAAACAGCTGCTTTATAAAAAAAATTAAAAAAAATAGGTCGGGGTTTTCCTTGCCGACTTCGGTCAAAAAAAAAAATCACACGCTTTAAGTGCCTAGGCCGAAGTTATTAGACTATGTAGAAGGAAGTGACTTCGACGACAACACACCAAATAGTTCACTTGATAAGAGCTACTCCGTAGGTAGAATGAGTAGTGACCAAAATACTATGTTCTTTTCAAATGGGCACAGGTCAAGATTTATATGAGCTAAACCCTACAGCCAAGCCAACAAGACAGGACACACGAAGCAAGCACGTACACAACAAACCAATCATAACTTTTCTGTAGCAGTTGTTCATTTTATTGTTTGATTTCGCAGTGGCTGGTGGCATTCGTGTACTTTGTCTTCCCCGGGGCCGTGATGACGATGAGGGCGGACTACGCTCCATGGCACATCTTCTTCGGCCTCGTCATCTTCCTCATGGCTATTTGCACTGCCGAGACCGGCCTGGCCAAGTTCGTCAACGCCCCCATCGGCTACCCAAGCGAAGTGTTCGTCATCAACTTCACCGGGATCGCCATCCTTATGTTTGGCGTTGTCGTCGTCTTGGCTGTCATCCTTCCTTCAAGATACTAGCAAGTGATTGACTAACGATTAAGTCCATCCGATCCATGCTGCTTCTCAAGTCATTGTTTGATTTGGACTGTGTGTGCGTGTTGACATGATTTTGATATATTGTTTCATTTACAAAGCTACTGCCGCCGCTGCTGGCGGTGGCCATAGAAGTTTGATATGTTACTAGTAATGCCATCTAGTTGTCGTTTTACTTTTTAGGCCACTAATCCCTATGCAAAGGGGGATCCTTCTTAATGTTCCGCACAAATCGATCAATTTTTTTCTTTGTGAAACTAGGGGTCAACTTTTTTTTTTTTGTGAAACCAGGGAAATGCTTGTGCACTGTTACATGAAAAACGAGTCAAACTGATTTTGTGTGCCACTAAAAAGTACATGGTTGCTTGTGTTATGAGAGATTTTATTAATTCATAATCATTCAATTGAGTTGATACAACAAAATAAATTCACTTCTTTTTCTTTTGCACCTAAACATTGAATTCACTTCTGGCTTCCTCGAATAGAAGACGGCGAGCAGTGGCAGTGTGGTGGTGAGTGGTGGCGGTGTGGTCTAGCGGCGACCAGTGACGGAACCAGTGATCTTGATTAAGGGGGGCCGAACAAATGTGATCACATTTTTTAGTGTGATAAAATATACATAATAATATGTTTCAACAGCTTTTTTAAAAAAAGTAGACTATTTTTAGCTAAAATCATAATTTTTTAATTAAAAATAAGTAAAAAAATGACATTTTTATGCTAAAAATTGAATATGTGTATATATAGACTAGGAAATCTACCATGCATGCACGGCCCCTGCTGCCCCCCTGGTTCCGTCACTGGCGGCGACGATAGTGGCTTCTTGGCATCAGTGGCAGCCACAGTTATTATGGTTACACGCCTCACAGTTAGGGTTGAGAGCCTCTACTACTTGCCTGAATGCCTGATCCATCTCTATAGGGCGCAAAAATGGGCCAGCGCCCTGCTTCCCCTCCATGCTGGGTCCAAAACCAAATTGGATTCAGTTCCATTCTTATGGCCTGGCTGGCTTATTATCTTTCTATTTTGTTTAATTTTAGCATTAATTCACATAAGAATCTATTAGTCTCTATTAATTATGTGCTATAAAATAGTACTATTATATCTAGGTCACTCGCTTTAATTATAATTTTACATGTGATATTTATCATTTTAAAATATCTATTTATAGTATTGTTTAAAATATTTGTCTCATTGTATGACAAATCCAATAAATAAGTACTCTTGTTACCACGACAATGATCTTGTAATTAATTTATTTAGCAATCGATCATTATAAGTTTGAGCCCATTTATGCTTTATATCAAAGCGCTTAAAACTTGGGTGCAATATTTTATGTATATTTTTCTCATCAAATGTATAACACACATGTTTCATATTTGTTTGTTGAACACACACAAGGTTGTTACCATGGGATCTACACTAAGCATACCCAACGTCACAGATTAAAACATGTGGTCTACATCTCACTACTTGAAATACACCCTCGTAGTGACGCTTTATTTATATATTAGACACGCTTTCTTTCATGTCTACGAGATTATTGATATGTTTTTATAAAACGTGTTAGAAGCGTCTACGCATGGGCTATGTCAGAACTTGTAGAGATGAATTCTCAAAGTGTATCGAGGAGATAAAAGGACACTTTGTAGAGATGTTATTTACATGTCTACGCATATTGATACACTTTTATATATGCATTTACATAGTGTGTCTATATTTTTAGTTACCATGTCTAGTAGCGCTCTATTATGTGTTAAGAAAATTAGAGATGCCCTTATAGATACATTAAAAAACATATTTTTAGATAAAAAGCATGCTGCCCGGCTTTATAGAAAGCGTAATGTAACCACCATGTTTACGCTGGGGTTTCCAGCTTACAGAGAGAGCAAAAGGGCCAGTGGCCAGCCAGGTCCTCAACCTCTACTACTCATCCTTCTACCACGACAACCTCTAACAGTGAGCTCATTAGAAACATTACAAAAACATGCAGCACACAAGCTGGCTCATCTCTCATCGCTGGATGAAAAGCTAGATATTTGCGCTATCTGCTAGCAGCGACATCATCTCCTCCGCCATTGGCTTGATCTTCAGCTTCAGCATCGGCCTCCATGTTTGCAGCAGCATAAGCGTCTTGTGAATCAGCGATGACGGGGACACAGCTGTCTTCTTATCGAACACCACCTCATTCCGGCTCTTCCACACAGTCCACATTGCACCTGCACAAATGAACAAAGTTACCATTCTTTTCTTACAACTTAATTTGTCAATGATATCTAGGAAAATATAGGAACAGCAGACAGGGGAGGAAGACCAGCCCAACACATCTCGAAGAAAGGTCCAGAGGAAGTTAGCAATGGGGCACTGAAAGATGATATGATCAGAAGTTTCCTCCTTATCACACATCATACACTTCTCCGGGCCCGACCACTGCTTCTTCCTCAACTGAACCCCACATTGAATTCTATCTCTACTAACCATCCAAATGAAAATTTTAACCTTCAAAGGTATCGGGCACTTCCAGACAAACATCATATGAGTGTCAACCACACCCCCAGTGGTCAGGTTATCATACAAAGATAACCTAACCATATTTAAAATCATATTTGTTCCTACTTAATTACACTGTGTAGTGACGTCCTATTATGTATTAAGAAAAAAATATTGAGAAAATAGACTCATCACATACAAATATGATATTTCTTCTTATTTTCTAATAACATCTAAAGGAGTTTTTATGGTATATCCATATATTCCTTAGATTTTTTTCCATACAGATTTTTGAGAAATTTAGCTTATAACGATATTGATCTCAAGGAAGATTTGATGGGGAGTGTTATGAAACGACACCTATACACGGACAAGCATTTTTTCACAACTGATCTTATCCGTCAAGTATAAGATTAGTGGATAGGATTAAACATGTAGTTTAGTCTCAAAGGGCACGTTCTTTGGGAACAGTTATATCTCTTCAACATGCTCCTTCATATGTATATAGATCGAAGAGATCAATGAAATTGGTAGTTCTTCATAATCTTGTTCATTACATTCACTTCTAACATGTTATCAACACTTTGCTTTACGAACAAGAAGAACAACATCAGAGACTACTAATTACTTTAATACCTTTTTTGGATCATACAACGATGTGAGTTGCAACACGAGGAAATACTGATTTTATTCATTTTTTGTTGTATTCAGGAGAAACACATCTAAAGTGACTATAACTCCACCAGAATAATAATAACCACTCTATTACCTAAAAGCATAAATCTAGATTATGTCAATCTTCAATCCTTTCATTTGGAGTTGGATGACAATGACATAAACAATGACGATGTGGTGGAGAGGAATGTGGAGAAGTAATGGAATATGATGATATATTAGATGATAATGATGGCGAAGCGAAGGAAGACCTGCAAGATTTGGTGAAGGTGAAATCTAGAAAGGAGCAGTAGAAAGATGTGGGGGAGGCAATGTTTAAATGACAAACTATAGTAATCAGGGCAACCTTCTCTAAAAGCTATAACAGGCTATATTGGTATATAGAGGAAGTTATTCATTTAGTGTTTTATAGAAAACATAGACATTATTATTGAACTATGCACGAAAAATATTTACTAAACAAAAACTTTTATGAACATAACTACTCAAATATACATATAGAATATCTAGGAGAACATATTTTCAAGACCATTATTTTTGAATTTGTGGTTCTGAAACATAGAGAGAGAGAGAGGGAGGAGAGAGCTCGATGGTGGAAAGGGGACACACTGGGGTTTTGAACTAATGGGATGTGAGGTCTCATGCCCTTCAACACTTATATATAAGCAATGCCAATTTACATGAGGCCCTCCTAATTGGATTTCATATGACACTACTATAGCCTCTTTTATGGGGAAACTTGGTCCATATAACTCATGGGCTCCCGACATCACCCCCTTGGCAAACACTTCATCGGGAGGGGCTTTGCCAAAACTTTAGCTTGTACAATGACTCACTCATGCCAGCATTTCGATGTGTGATTCCACAATATCATGTTCGATCACCACAATGACTAACCTTTGACACCAATAGATAGAGGGCAAAAGACTTCACTCTAATGTCATGTGAAATTCAACCTCACCTCCCACTCAATCATTTACACTTGTTCAAAACCCTAGTGTGTCCTCTCTCCATAGCTGAGCTCTCTCCTCTGTTTCTCCCTCCTCCCTCTCCCTCTCTCTCTCTCTCTCTCTCTCTCTCTCTTAAACCATCAATTCCAACACATTACTTAACATTTATCAAATCGATCAATATACTATTGTGATCAACACTCAACATGCAACAATTCAATATTTTTATTTGTTTATTACATCATTTAGTAGAGAGGGAGAGGCATAGATTATAGTCCTCTGGACTAAAGAATAAAGATATATCTCAGCCAAGATATATTAGCGGTGTTACAAATATATTATGGCTAAACCAAATAAGGATGTTTAGTGAAGCTAAAATATCATTAGCAACAATAGTGGAATAATTAGCAATAGTGTAGCGTTATATACTAAAAAACTACAGTGAAGCTATAATAAAGCTACAGAGAGCTATTTAAAACCAAGGGGCATGGGAAGAGCTAGACTAATAGAAAAGGTTTCATGATGTTACTACAAATGCTTAGGATAGCTTGGATCTTATTGAAGCTAAAGTTGATATACCCAAAGATAGAATGAAATCTTTATGTCAAAAAATACCAAATGACAAATATGATATACATTCCACAAAAAAAAGACGCTTGAAACCTCTACTATCAAGCACCCTATTCTGCTTTCAAGACAACTCCTGCTAATTGTACTTAATGAACTGATACCGTGATGCTTGCTTGAACATAACAAGCCAAGCTTATTGTTTTTGGTTGATGACGAACTTCATATTTTCGATGGAGTTTTGAATATGAGTGTGTACATGGATTTTTGTTTGCTAGACCTTAAAAAGCATCCTTGTATTTGTTGTCGTTCTTCTAAACGAATGATATTGTGAGCAGAGTCCCCATTTTGTACTTGGTATTATGGTTAACATGTATGCTAGGTGACATGAAACTTTTATATGTTTCACTTATGCATCCATTGACTGCTTATGCGTGCAAGTATATTATTTAAGGATTTCATTAGTACTATCGCTACCCTTCTCTATTCGTTTATGTGCAATATGATATGGAGAGATCTAGAAATCACACTAAATCTTGTTCTCTTTTCTAAAAGAGATATCCTAATCCTATTCATTAGATGGCAAGAACAACAAATCAATTGCTTGATGATAAAGCAACTTCATAGAATGATTGTTCAATATACTATTTCCTCTTGATATTACCCAAGATAAAACTAGCAATTCGACACCTCTCTTGTAATTATGTTACAAATATGGCACCTTTTGTGACAATAATTAAAAGTCTATTTGGATACTATGTTCCAGAATTAGAGTTCACTGGATAATTTTGTTTTTTTAACTTAAATCAGGAGCACATATCTTTTTAAGTAGGAAACATGCAGATCTCAGAATTTTACTATTATAGGAATAAGAATACACTCACAGTGAGGAGTAAGAATCCATAGGAAAACTGAGCTAATAACTCAACTTAGGAGTACCACATGCTCCATAACCTGCTAAGGCATCATCCTTGATCAACCCTACATCCCTACATCATCCTTAATCACATACCAAGGCAAAGGAGCACAAATTCAGCCATCTCAATAGCATTAGGCACCCGCCAAAGCCGTCTTGTAGATTTTGAATCACCTGACAATGTTGTTCTTCCTCGAGGCCAATTTGCACAAGTTTGCTAGTCATCAAAATGGATTTCAATTTTAATGGATTATAACAAAAAAGTTCATGTGCCATCAAAATTTACATGGATTGCTAGAGAAGATTGAGAGGAACACTGACAAGTGGGCTAGGGGTAGTGTCTTTTCAACCAAACTTAATACTAAATGGATGGAAACATGGAAGGAATGGCAGTGAGGGGATAATTCTATGGATTTTATGGCAATAAAGAGATTTTATGCAATTCTATGGCACTCCAGGAAGGCAAGTAAATTTTGATAGTATTGAGGGAATTGGCTCTTGGTAGTTCCTCCTTATCTTCAATGTAAACATAATAAGATGGTTTGTTGGAATAAAAGAGAGCATCGAGTTCACCAACTTCAGTTCTAGTAGTTTACCAAGTTGTTGTTACACTCAACCTTGATGTCACCGAGTTAGTTTCTATTACAACGTTCTCCAAATGATTTTTTGTGATTAACGTTCTCCAAATGTTAGAAATCAGCATGTGCGGCCCTCTGGACCTTGGTTCCCTGTGCAAGGAGATAATTAAAATTGTCAAAAAAAACTCTGGGCCCAAAGTTTCCCCAACTATCTGAGCATCAATTTAATCCAACTGTCACTTGTAGGCAAACCGCTGCACTCGAACTTTCCTTGACTAGGTCCCTCAACCTTTCTTCTTGATGTGTTGCTGAGCCCCCTCACATTACAGTTAAATATGAGACTTTTTTGTTGACTCACTATCAAATAGAAAACCCAAACTCAGATCCATTGGCACAATCGCACCAACACACCTGGTACAATCACCATCATACACCATCACAAACCACAAAGCCCAACACAACTCACAACTGGACACTTTGAAGTTTGGACCACCATGTCCAAATGCAAACCACTCAACTACGAAAGCACAATTGATTCCATTAAGGGTACAACTGAGGTAGAGGAAGGGAGATACAAATGTTATAGAAGGTTTGAGAAAAAGCACTAGAGCAAGCAGGGAGGAAGAATCTTAGAAGGTGTTGATGGCAGCAGAAGAACAGGGGGGAAGGAGTAGGAGAAGGCTGGAGCCAGCTGTTCTAGTATTGTGGACTTCGATGCCCCTTTATGTCGCTGCTCATCCTTTTGTACTAGCCATCTCGGTTGACTTGGGCTGATGACCTGCTCACTAGCCCACATGATTGCCAATATCTTATCCCGATAGAGCCCAGTACAAGAGATTCTCAAACGCTTGAAACGAGGCTTACCCCCAAGCTGTTGTTGTTAATGCCGTGAGGAACTTAAGGATCCCATAGGACTTACTGACAATTAATGCACATTCTTGATGGTACCTTGTCCCTCAGAGTGAATTGCTTTTTCTTGTCAGCTATCTGGTTGTTGAAGCACCAACTTGGCAATCTCCTGAGAAGATAAGTGGCACCAGATCCCATGGATAGAAGATGTAGCAATACAGAGAACTCCCTGATGCATTGGAGGCCAAAGACCCAGATATATGAGGTCAAGAGTAATTATTTGTCACTCAAATAGTGCAATTCACTCTATTTTCCTCTCTGCCGCTGCAAAAGTTGCAAGTGAGCAGCTGCTGTGACATGGCTGGGATCAGGTGGTACACATCCTTGCCAGCCCAATTGTACGTGACCTCTTTCAGTAGCATTGGGTGGATATAAAGAGATACCATTGCTGAATTCATCCAATTTGTCCAGTTCCAATCTAATAGACTGATTACACCATTTCTTTCATGGATATATATCTCAGGAAGGTTGTCTTCTTCCCATTGACCACATAACTTTTCTCACACCGGGTCATGCTGTGGTGTTGACACTCCATAGATTTATGCTCAATAGTTTTCTATTGCCAGGAATCATCTCACAACAAATGGAACAGTCCGATCTCCACAGGTGAAACACCACAATGCTACTAGTCAGGTGCCCATCTCTCCCAGCTTCTGCAGCAGTAGTAAGAGGAGCTGAAGGCACTGAACATCTACAACCTGTTTATCTAATAGGACATCAACTCCAACTGAACGCCATTCAGGTGCAATGCAAATGCCTATAGAATGAGAAACACCTCCAGATCGACCTGCGATTCAATCAGCGTGGTACAAAAATGTGGTTGTACGATAATCCTATTAACAGGCATGAGGGAGGCGATAATCCATAATTCCTCTTTTCCTTCTTCTATGCATGTAGATTGATGGTGTGGCACTTGGGAGAGGCTCACAGTTACTCGGTTAGTGGCATCTTGAGAGGTGACGCTAGAAGAAAAAACACAGGCTACATGCATGGACTCTAAACAAGACTTGCCCAAAAAATAGAGTCTGACTCGGCCACTATATGCGCCCGCCTAAATCTGGTAATCGATCTAAGTAATGTATCAAAAGTTAAGTTTTTTTTTAAATTACACAGTATAACGCAGACGCCTATAACACCCATATGCACATTCACCCTATGAACACACGTACACAAACCCTACCATATGAACACCTCCGAAGGACTGAGCAGCCGGTAAATCTGGAGATTCTGAAGTCATCACTGGCGTCTCGTTGTCGACAGGAACGTTACTTACCACTTAACGTATAAAGCTAATAAATCCTGAAAAATTCCAACTAAATTTAAACCCTAGTGGGTAGCGTTCGACTGGACCGTCCTATCATTAGACTAGGCCTCTATTTGAACTTTTGAAGTGAGCGGTCAACCTTCATCATTCTATAATCTATCTATAATTTTTATAAAGATAAACCCTACTAGATGAATTTTCTCTTTATGCAAGATATCCACATCATTCCCCACTAAGTAACCTCACTATTTTCTATCTATTCATATGCAAGGTGTCCATGTCATTTCCCATTAAGTCAAAATAAGATGTCCACATTATTACCTATTAAGTCCATGTCATCCATTATTAAATTAAAAAGTGCACATGCAATCTCTGTCATGTGAAATACTAAAAATCTTTAATCTATTAACATAAAACTCATCTATATAAGCTATTTGTTTCATCACCCGCTCCTCTATATAAGCTATTTGTTTCATCACCCACTCCTCTATAATGTAAGCAAATATACTATTGGTTTTTCTTCTATTAGCTTACTGATTTTTCACTAGATCTGATACAATAAACAGCATGCAAGTCAAATTCAATATATGTATACGTGTGTGCAAAATATCTATAGTAATACTATGTACTATAATAGATTTATTTTTAACAAAATCCTCAAGCAACGCACGGGGTATACTCTTAGTATATAAAATTACTTAACTCATATTAAAACCTATATTTGTTCCTTTTTTTTGAATGAACAGGACGGGCAGAAGAGCCCCTACTGAAATTTATTAAAGCAACAACAGAAGTACAAAAGCTTACAGAGTTGGAAAACCAGAAGGCTAAAGAAAGGAATAAAGAGCTAAAGAGCTACAAGGAGGAGCTCAGGAGACAAAAAAGGAGACAAAGTAAATAAGAAAGATTACACAACTTGCTCTAGCCATTGCTCAATTTGGGGGAAAAACTTCTTCTTAGCTCTCCATAGGAGTTGGCCAAAGAAAATCTTAAAGGTTTGAAGACATCTTAAGCAATCAACAGGGACATTCCTGAAAATTTCATCATTTCTGATTGTCCAAATACTCCAGCTCATTAAAATAATGACTTCCATAGCAAAAGGAACATTCAGCTACTGTTTAATACTCTCCAACCTTTGGAAAGAATCAGGGGTGCTGATAATAGCAATTCCAAGTAAGCTCCAACAATTTCTAGCAAAAGCACATTCTAGAAACAGATGATCAACTGTCTCCTCAATGTCATCCAGGCAGGTCACACAGCTGTAGGAAGGTAAAAACATTGTTTTCCTTCTTAAGAGGTTTCTTGTACTTAACTTGTCTTGCAACAAAAGCCAGAAGAACACCTTGTGGTTAGGCTGACATGAACTCTTCCAAATTTGCTTAAAAAGGGGGTGAGCAAAAGAATTGCCAATCAGGTGCTTGTAGGCTTTGTTGGAGGAGTAATTTGGATTACCCCAAATGTAGGTCCATTTATCAGGTTCCTGAACCTGAATCTGAGATGCAAAACACAGTTCTTCACGGCGTTATGTAGGTCTGCTCTCCGTTTCTTTGCACCTGTGCCTCCGAATCCTCTCCGTTCGCAATCCGCGTTTGCGGTTCCTGCTATGTTCTAATTGTTTTCTTACTGTTCACTTCAGATAGTGTTGCAACGCATCCTGCTTCCACCCCGGCAGCGGGGGAGGCCCTTTTGTTGCTTGTTTCTGTGATGTTACAGGTGATGGTCAATTCTTCATTGCTCTCGTGTTGTGTCCCTGTTGCAGGAAGCTCTGACCCTATCGCAGGAAGGTTGTACCTGACCATTTCAAGAGATATCATCATAAAAGATCTTCAGTAAGTAATCCATCATGTCTCCGAACCAATCACTAAACCCTTGCATCTTACTGCTGGACTGTTTTTGGGTTTACGTTGTCATCACAGTTATGAATGCCTACTGTTACGTACTCCTACCTCTCATACTACTTTGGTATATCCTGAATTACAAATTTTCTTTATTCAGTGACAAGGAGCTCAGAATCCAAAAGATGTAGTTGATCAAAAGCTTGCACAGAGAGGGGCAGGTGGAACAAGTTGAAAGCTTCTAGGACAGAAATGACATTGGCAAGGCAAATATCTTTCTTCTTTGCAAAGGAATGCAATTCAGGAAAGGAAAGTCTGAGGGGTTGGCCATGCCAGCAATCATCCCAAAGAAGACAGGAGGAGCCTTCTCCAGCTGTGACAGCAGCCATCCCCTTGTATTTATCTACTAGCTTTAACATACTTCTCCACCAGAAAGAACCTTTCATAACATGGTTGGGTAGTTTTCCATTGGCATAATGTTTTTTCCAAACCAGCTTTACCCAGGGGATGTCCTCCTTGTTGTAGAATTTGTGCAAGTTCTTGATGAGAAGGGCCTCATTTTGGGTTTTTAGGTCAAGAACACCTAGGCCACCCTCAACCTTTGGCTTTGTGACTAAGGGCCATGCAACTTTGGCATTGATTCTATTGTTATCGTCAAAGCCCCTCCAGAGGCAGTGTTTCCTAAACTTGTCAACCTGCTCTCTCACAGTAACATGAAGATTGAAGGTACACATGAAGAAGGTGGGCAGAGAGGTAAAGACAGCATTGGTCATCTATAATTTGCCAGCCTAGGATAAGAAGAGTGAAGTGCTGACCAATCTTCTTGTTGGCGGTCCTTAACGACGATTTTACACCGCCAATTTAAGATTAAAAAGGGAGAACTATATACTTTTATACACATATACCTTTGCTACTAACTCAATTCCACTTGTACTCGAAGAATCATCATGTTGCAGGAAATACATCAAGTACAGGGGAATTGTATAAAGAAAATACGCTTTCCAACAAGGCGTAAACGAGGGACAAGGAGAGAAGCCCACCTACCTGACAATTTGGGCCAAACCACTGACATGGGAGTGGCCTAGCCCAAGCACCAAATCAGGATCGAGTTCGTTTTGGACTGCACGGACACGTCCTGGTAAAGCGGACGCCCCAGATGCATCGAATTCAGAATTGGACAAAATACCCACCATTTTGAAACTAGTTGAAAGGCCCATGAGATGGTGGCAAAAGATGGGGCCAAGGTGGCCCACCCTGGGCGCGCACGCGCCTGAGGTGCGGGTGCGCCAGCCCTGGCGCCAAACGGACCCATCTTTTGCCAGGTGGCCCATGCCGACAGCCCAAGGCCAATGGCGGTGGGGATTCCAACAATGAAGGTACAAAACCACCTCTAGAGGTCAGTTTTGGTCCTTCCATGTGGGGATGGCACTTTTCCAAAGAGCCCCCTCCTCTCCACCTATAAAAGGAGGGCCATTACCCCCTCATTCAGCAGCACTACAAGGGAGAAAGAGCACCACTACCACTAGAGCTCCATTCCAAAGGGCTATGCCCTAGTAGATAGAGTAGAGAGCGAGATGTGAGGGCGAGAGAGGGGAGTTGCCGGCTTGTCGGCGCCTCCCCAACATCTACTTGGCTCCTTCGCGAGATTGTGGCTAAGTAAGTGTTTGTGGTTCTTACAGTCTTTTACATGTCTTTCGTATAGTTGAGCTTGACCTTCTCTTGTTTATGGGTTCGTCGTCCGTCTTCATGGCGGATGCTCTAGTAGAAGGGCCCCGAGAACGGGTAACCCTTGGTACCATGCTAGAGTAGCAGTTATAGCATAGACGTGGTGTCTAGGCTAGAGACTATCTTCGTTTGCCTCGTTTCCCACGGTTGAGGTGGTAGGCGGCAGGTGGTGACAGCCCTGTCCGTCCCTTGTAATCCCCCACGTTGGTTTGATGTAGAGCCATAGGCCAGCAACGCTTGGCAGACAAGGTGTTATCTGGTGCCCGAAGTAAGCAAGTAGAAGTAGGGCAATGCTATCCTTAAGACCCAAAAGCTATAGGAATCCGTCTCTACCACCTTTCTATCTCTACCCTTGTGTTGTTCCTTGGGCGAATTAGCTAGGAGAAATACCTCCGTTCCCTGTGGAAAATACGATACCCTGAGTACTTTCGGGTGAAGGCTACAACGGTACTTTCGTACGCTTACGGATTCTCTGCATACGTTAAGAAATACCAACAAGCTTTCTGGCACCGTTGCCAGGGAACGGTTGCTATTTTGTTCGAACCTAGTTCGTCCTCGTATAAAAAACAAAAAATATTATTTTTAAAAACAAAATATTTTATCCACTACTACCATGAAGCCAACCTCTCTATTTTCAAATCCTTTTGCTTCAAAGGGGGAGTTCACAAAGCTAACGTCTTTTATGAAAACCAAATTTTTCACCTAGCTATGAACTCCACCCTAGTTTAAAAGCCATGGTTCGGGCACAACCCTTCTCAAGGCTTCATCACAAAGAACCTTTTTAGCCATCCGCAAGATTTTGAGGAAATGTGTTCATGCCTCAGCATTCCTCGCACGACACAAGAAATTCCTAAGTGGAAGTTGTTTTCGTTCTCCCTCGAGTTCACGATCAAAAAGGAAGGAATGCTTTATCCTTCGGAGTTCACGATCAAAATTCGAGGATTATGGCAGAACCTCAAAACTGAGGTTTTATTAGATTTCCATATCTATGCCATCTTTGATTTTGACCTTCTCATAAGGCCACCCTTTTGATTTTTTTTTAAAAAGGAACCGTTTTAAGGGAGCCTAAATGAGAAGTTTGAAAGTTTTGCTTCTGCCAGCCGTATCGTTTTCCTTGAAAAAAAACACAAAGGCAAGGCAAAACTACTTGTTCGAGCAGGTGAACGTTTCCTGTTCATTTCACCTGAGCTGTCCTTTCATCTTTATGAAATGGTTTACCGTTGCTCCAACAAGAGACATGTCCCTCTGGCCATCCATGCCATGGACATGCCCGAAGCAACAACTCTAGAGATCAAGCGAGGCCCCTAAATGAGCATGTTGCAACCTCTCATGTTTAAGCTCAAATTTTAGGGTCTCTAAAGTTTGTTTCGCTTCGGACTACCCACTTCTACGTGGATCTGCTTATGTTTATCATAGCAAATCCCGTGGAAGCTTGGTGGTGTGGACCTTGCAGCTTGAACAATTTTGCAATTGTTTGGTGGTATAGATGGAGACTACACCACCATTGTTAGCAGCAAGATGAAGTTCACATGGTCAAGCTTAAGACCATAACTTAAGCACTGCCGGAAGATACCCCAGATTATCTTGAAAAAAAATGTTCACTACTATTATTATTAATTTCATAAAAAACTCTCCTTTTGAATAAAGGCAAGGACCTATCTTCAAGTTAGTATGCACCCTCGGGTATTCATGTTGCTAACCATTTCAGGTTGAGAAAAGCATGGGTCATACGATGCTTGAAAATGAGGAGCGACATCACTTACGAACCTTGATGCTCTTGGGAGGTGAAACTCGCTCAAAAGGAGACCCTGACCCTACATCTGACTTTTTCACAAAAATTCAAGTGTGGGGGAGGATGGTGAGATGCCCAAATTCCATACACACCAAGTGATCATCCAAAAAAAAAAAGTAAAGGATGATGTCAACCTTGCCTAAAAAAAAGTGGAGTGTTGAAAAAAATTTTTTGATAAAAAAACAAAAGAAATGATACATGAAAAGAAAAAAGAAAAAAAGGAAGAAAAAAAGAGAGACACATGAAGGTCCCTAGATTTTTAAAAAAAGGATGAAAAAAATGAGGGACACATGAAGGTCCCTTGACTTTTTTTAAAAAAAACAAAGGGACACATGAAGGTCCCTGGACTTTGAAAAAAATAGGGACACATGAAGGTCCCAAGACTTTGAAAAAAAAAAAAAAAAAAAATCGGAGGAGAGATAAGGAGCAGGCTGGCCCCCTATGTCCAAATAGAAGCACTTGTGGGCTGCCTAACTCCACCCAACATTACTTCTACGAGCAACAAGGGCTCGCCTCCAAACATTTGCTAAGCCATCATGCTAGCCGCGGCAACAACTTCGATGTTGCTTCCATACATGTTGCCGGTAGCAACACTCAGGTACGCAAAGGTAATGTTCACCTCACAATGTCTCACCCCTGTTGGATGAATCTTATATCTCTTGTCATGCCTTCAAATTCTGTGCTATATGTTTCGGTTTGTAAGTATTGGTTATGCATCTTTTAAACTAAGCATGTGTAGGGTCGAGATGGACTAGAGGGGGGGTGAATAGTCCTTCCTAAAAACTTAAGCACCGGCTAACCGAAACAAATGCAGAATTAAAACTATTGGTCTAGCCAAGACTACACCCCACTAAGTAAAACTCTAGTAGCACCTTGTAAAAGATCCTAAACAAGAAGCAAGGTGATAAACTAGCTAGTGCTCACCTAAACAATTCTAGCTTGCAAGGTCACACAAACCTAAGCAACTAGTACTTTGACACAACGGGGAGCGCCAACACAATTCTAAAGAGCACAAAGCCAAATATAAGCTCACTAGATGCTCAAAGACAAGGCTACACAAGCCGAACCCAAGAGCGCAATTCACTTAACTACACAAGCTAAGCAAAACACTTACACTACTTCTAGCTACACAAGCAAGAAGGTGCTCAACTAGCTACACAAGCAAAAGAGCACAAGAACCACTACTCAAGCTAAACAAGAAGTAAGAATGTAAAACAAGCTTGAGCTAGAGGGGATGCAAACCACCGCGAAGAGTGGACACAAGAAGTCACGGCGATGGTCAATCACCGGGCGTCGATGCCAATCACCTGCACACAAGCAAGAGGAGGTCGAAGCCTCACACACAAGAACAAGGAGGTCGAAGCCTCGGCAACCACAAATCGACACACGATTTTTCCCCTGGTTCACTTGGTCGCCACCATGCTATGTCCAGTTGTGGCGATGCACCGACTTGGAGACGAGATGGCCGCTCAATTTGGCTCACTGCCAAAGACCCCTCCGGGGAGCCCCAACTCCAATCAACACAAGACCGGGATCCTCCAAGCCACGCTCAACTAGAGTAGCCAATTCGCGCACACGCGGGGAAGGCTCAAGAACCCCTCACAAATCCTCCTTCGGAGCACTGCACAATCTCCACGGGTGCTTCAACGAAGTCTCTTGCCACCAAGCCGTCTAGGAGGTGGCGACCTCCAAGAGTAACAAGCACATCGGCTTTCAACACGATCACCTAGTGCCACTGTTGGCGGTCCTTATCGACACATTTTAACCGCCAACTTAAGATAGAAAAGGGAGAATTACATGTTCTTACACGCATATACTTGTGCTATTAACCGAATTCCACTTGTACCTGGAGTTTAGCAACGTTTACAGGAAATGCACCAAGTACAGGGGATTTTACACAGAAAAGGCGCTTTCCGGCAAAGCGCAAAAGAGGCACAAAGAGGAGACAGGCCCAACCAGAACAGAAGTGGGCCAAAACACCACATCACCGAGACCCACCTACCAGGATAGGCCCACCGGCCAAAGGCGGTTGGGGGGAGGCTCCAACCTGGCGCGCTCGCGCCGGGCGCGCTTCCCCGCCCCCGGCTGCCCGAGTGGGACCATCCTCCCGGAGGCGGTACATTAATTGCGGAGGAGGGCGGTGCGGGGTGTTCCTTCCATTTCGCCCTCGAACCGACCTGCTCAACATATAAAAGGGAAATCCAAGTCATTTCACACACACACATTCATTTGAGCCATTCTCCTCTACTCTTGTTCTCTAGCCTAGTCTAGTAGCTTAGGAGCTAGGTTGAGCTATCAAGGAGGGCTTGTCTCCTAGGAAGAGGACCATCACTTGGTAATATACTATGGAGTGTTCTTCCTACTTCAAGTTCTTATTCATATTATGTAGTTTTGTTCATGAACTAGAGCATAGTTGCGTTCTTGCTAAACCTGATTCATATGAACTAGACCAAAGTTCTTATGATCATTGCTTAGCATGTTCTTCGTTGTTCTTCATCGTTCATATGATTTATAGGAGTAGAGATCTTGATGAGAATGGGGTAACGGTTCGTTGTTCCTTCGGGTTTGCCTACGTTCTAGCTCGTCCATCCGTAGGGTGGGAGTCCGCGGGGGATGTAGGTAGTTCTCAAATATGCGGGCGTGGTGTCCAGATACGAGAGAGCCTTCGGATATGACGGCATGCCACGGTTGAGGGGTAGGCGGCAGGTGGTGACAGCCCTGTCCGTCCCTTGTAATCCCCCATGTCCGTATGTCGTGTAGGAGTCCATAAATGCCTCTATCGGCTAGCAGACCAGCTGCGGGGGTCTCCCTGTTACCTTAGGCTCTGATCTTTCTCTAACCCTGTAGACTATATGACTTAGCTGTTCGTGACATTGCTACAATTGACCTACCTGCTCCGCTTAGGTGTATTCTTTATTCATTCATTCGTTTATTCTTTCTTTTATACTTTATCCTTGAGTTTGGCCAAATGTGTGTCCACTATCTTACAAACCATTTATACTTACCCCTGTATAGTACTAAAGTCTCATTTCGATGACATGAAGTCAATCATCCATATCCATGTTTAGACACCTCTACACCGTGCCTTCCTACGGGAAATATAAATAACGATACCCTGAGAATACTCCCCGGGTGAAATGCTACAATGATAGATCCGTGCGCTTGCGGATAATTATATCTTTAGAACACGACTATCAACCCTGGCATTTCTTGGCGTGACCACTGGGATGTAACAATTCTAGTGATTGCGTTAAGAAATGCCAACAGCCACTCGATGCTATCTCTCAAAGCAACGCACTAGAATCGCTCTCTAACTCAATCGGATGAACACTCTCAAGCATGGATGAGTTAGGTGGCTCCCAAGCACCACAACACAAGCCACTAAGGCCCTAGTGTGCTCAGCAACCGGCCAAGGCCGGCCAAGGTCTCTATTTATAGCCCCCATGGGCTAACTAGCCGTTGCATCACGAGAAGGCCGAAGTCGGGCGCGCCGGACGCGGCCGACGCCGCCGCCGTCCGGACGCAGCCCCCGGGCCCGGCGCTCCCATCTCGCCACCACGTGTCCTCGCTTTCGAAGACGACCGTTGGTGCGCCAACGGCTAGCTCCCGATCGCGCGAAGAACCCCTGCGCCGGACGCCCGACCACCTCAAGCCAGAGTCCGACGCTCAAGCGTCGGACGCATCCGGCGCGGTGTACCTGGCCGGGCCAAGCAACACGCCGAGACCGTCGAACGCTCAGGCCTGGCGTCCGGCGCTGGCCACTGCGTGCGTCCGTCGCACCAGTCCGGTGAAGAGGCCACTGGACAGCGTCCGGCGTGGCAGCCCGCGTCCGGCGCCCGGCCCACCAGCGTCCGTCGCCGTGGCCCAGCAACAGCCTTCGCCGTGGCCCAATAGCAGCCTGCCAGCACAGCGTCCGGCACGCCATGGCCGCGTCCGGTGCTACCCACCAAGCGCATCCGACGCCGAGTAAATTCACGATTTTCAACCCGTCGAAAACGCGATCTTCTCCACCATGCTATCCAACAAGTATGCCAACTTGATCACCAGAGATTGCATGTTTTCAACCACATTTTGCATCCGGCATAATAGAAAATATGTCTCCATTTTTCCCGAAAGCGCCGAATGTGCCAACACCACCAAGTACATCACCATGTGCATGTGTGTTAGCATTTTTGTTGACGGTCATTAAGTGCCAATTTTTACTGTCAACTAGACATGAAAAAGGACCTAAACATAATTACCTTCTAGATATAGGGCTTACACTAATGGAATTCCACGAGTTTTGGTAAATGTCTCTTTTTGGCGGGGACTAAACCGGAAAAGTACCAGAATCATCAAATGGAAGTATGTCAAATGATGGAATAAAGTGCACCATTGCATAGAGCTCATCGAGACACATGAAATAGAGTTTTGGTTCACCCAAATCGAGTCCAGACGACAAAGTTACGCCATCCGAAGATTGCAATTGTGCTCCAAGAGCCGTCCGGAGTAAAACGGGCATATCTCCCTCATACGAACTCCGATTTAGATGATCCACGCGGCGAATCGAAGCTAACGAAGAGATCCATCAGCCCACAAAATATGAGCCCATTTGGGCCCAGCCAAGGGTCAGCCGCCTCCACCCTAGGGTCGGCCGACCCGTCATCTCGACCAATCAGAACGAGTCTCGCGGATCCCTGTTCCACCGCCTTTGAGGATGAATAATAATCGTCCGTTTAGGTCGGTTTGATCCGAGGGCTGTGGTGCATCCTAGAGGGCTATATAAGCAGGCCCCGGCCCCTGGAGGAGGCATCCCTTAAACCCTAATTCATTATCTCCCAGCGGGATCAGAGTTGTAGAGGCGTCCCTTGAATGGATGACCTCTCTTCTCTAGAGAATTAGAGCTAGACATTCCAATGTAGTAGATTAGATCTAGAAGAGAGTTAGAGAGAGCGGAGCTCGCTCCGGTTCTAGAGAAGTCTTCGAGATTTGGTATGTCTTTTATATAGGAACCTTATCTCTCCCGTTGTCCTCTCACTCTAGCTAGCTACTCATTTATTATAGAATTCTCATGTGTGCTTTTATTCTTATATCCTATCATATATCATTTACCCCCGCTTTAGCCTAGTTGGTTTACTAAGTTAGTAGATGCATGATGGTGAGTTATCGATTCTTTAACCCTTGCTTCCCCGTGGTAAAATATAAACCACCAAGTGTACATCACCATGTGCATGTGTGTTAGCATTTTCACAATCATTTACAAAGGATTTTCTCTTGTTCTCACAACTCCACTCGATCCTAGCATGTCGCAATGTTAGATCGCTCAAGTGGCACTAGATGACCGGGATGCAAACAAGTTTGCCCCTCTTGATAGTACGGCTATCAATCCTAAATCCGGACATGGATATGAATTGACTTCATTAGAAATGGACCTAGTCTATGCAGGCTAACTTTCATGTTTTCGTCTATTGTGGATGAAAATAGGATAGTGCAGGACTGGTTCATTTGCTAGAATCGTTATACGAATCCAGAGGCAGCTCCGGCGACGTTGAACCAGACCACCCACACCATCAAAGATGGCCCGAAAGTCAATCCGCGAGTTCTCGGCTCCCGCGCCGCTCATGTGCCCACGGGGCCCATTGTCGACGCAAGCGGATAAGAACTTTGAGCTCGGGACTGGACTCATCACGATGGTGCGATCAAGTCCATTCGCCGGACTACCCAATGAGGATGCAAATGCTCATTTGCAATGCTTCATGGAGCTTTGTAACACAAATAGGTCATCATCAGGGACGTATCGCGATGTGATCGGGCTCCGTCTGTTTCCCTTCTCCCTCTCGGGGAAGGCGAAGCGTGGTTTTACAAGCACGGAGAAGAGCGGTGAGCACGTGGAACAAGTGTTCCACGGCATTCCTCGCCAAATTCTTCCCCATGGGCAAAACAAATGCCCGAGAGGAAGAATTACCAACTTCCAAAAACTCAAAAGCACAAACCCATCCCCGAAGCATGGGAGAGACTTCAAGATTATATTCAAGATTGTCCTCATCACGGGATGGAGGAGTGGGCAGGTGCTCCGGAATTTCTACAATGGGTTAACACCCATGTCAAAAGGGCACCTTGATGCCGCTGCAGGAGGAGCATTCCTATCACTCACAGTTGACAAAGCTACGGCTTTAGTCAACAAAATGGTGGAAAATCAAGCTTGGGGGGAAGATAGGACCCCAACCAAGCAACAAAAAGGCATGCACACAGTCAAGGAGACTGATATGCTTGCCGCTAAGATAGAGCTACTCCTCAAGAAGATGGAGGAGCGTGCTACAGCTAGCATGCCCGACTCCGTCAAAACCATGGACTCTCGCATGACTTGCGAAGTCTATGGTAATGTTGGCCATTCAGGAGGTGACTGTCCTGAAACCCGTGAAGAAGCAGCATATATCAACAACGGGTTCCGCCAACAACAAGGAGGAAACAGTGGCTATTCACAACCACCATTCCAAGGTAATTCAAATTATAACTCCAATTATAATTCGAATCAGCCTTCATTTAAAGACCTAGTCCTTGGGCAAGCCAAGATCAATGAAAATTTGACCAAAAAGATGCTCGACAATGATAAAATTCTTGGAAGCATCAATGATAAGATAGAAGGCTTATCTTCTGTTGTTAGAGATCAGCTGGGCTTCAACAAGATGATAGAAACCTAGTTAGCCCAGATAGCTGCATCTCTCCCAAACAATAGTGGCTCAGGAGGAATACCCGGGCAGCCCGAGATCTCACTAGAAACAGTTAACATGATCTCGACATGGCCTGGTAAGCCGTGTCCCAGTTGGAGCTCTGTCTTGGGAAAGAAAGGAGACCCTGGTCGCCCAACTATCACCATCGCAATAGGCCCACATATTATTGATAATGCCTATTGCGACCTCGGAGCCAGTGTGAACATGATGTCCAAGGGGACATATGAAAAATTGTTGGGAGGACCTCTGTCCCCTCCAGCATTCATGATACAAATGGCAGATCGGACTATCACACGGCCCGAGGGGATAGCAAAGGATATCCTAATCAGGATCCAGGATGAGTACGTTCCAGTGGACTTCGTTGTCCTAAACACAGGAGACACAGACGAGGGACCACTCATCCTTGGGCGATCATTCCTCTACACTACCAAGGCAGCAATATACGTTGGGAAGGGAATAGCCAGCTTCCACTTCAACGCGAAGGTGATCAACCTTCGATTCAATGGCTATCCCAAACCGGCAGAAGCAAAGAAGAACCCGCCAAAGAAGCGGCAACCCAAGGCGAAGAAATCTGGACCCACTTCTCCCGGGCCAGGTGAATCATCCAACAGAAGATGATAAGGGAGAAAAGTCGTGCTCAACGGACTTAAAATTGGTGAGCCCTGGCCGACAGGTAAACCGGTAGTTATCTCGAAAAAAAAAACTTTCTTTAATTGCAAAATATTTATTTATTTTATAAAAGTATTTTCTTTGCACTTACTTCTTTTTATGAGCAAATAAAATAATTTTTATTTTCAAAACTTTTTATCCCAAAAATTCTGAAAATAAGTTAGTTAGAAGGAATAAATTTTTCTGTTATAAAAAATTATTTTTTTAAAAAATATTTTTGAAAAAAATGTTTTTAATCAAAATTTGTTGGAAAATCGAAAAGTTGGGGAAATTTTGGGCCGGAAACCAACCCTCAACGGCCACATTTTTGAAATGGCCGTTGGGAGCTACTAGCCAAAGGGCGGTGGCAGGCGGGCCCGGCCTGGCGCGCGCGCGCCGAAGGCGCGGCCGTGCCAGCCGTGGCGACTCTGCCACCCGGCCAGGGCTCCAACGGCTAGGAGCCGTTGCTCCCTCCCCCCTTGGCCGGTGCTTGGCCTATAAATAGGAGAGGAGCCGGCGGTGGAGCTTCACCCCTCTCACACTCACACACTTTCACTCCTCTCACTCCCAAATCCATCATCCCACTTTGAGATTTATGCATCGTTGGATGTCCATGGTTTTCTTCCCCACTAGTGTGGTTAGATGGGTGCGCATGGCCGAACTTAAGTTGCTCTATGCCATTGTCAAGAAAATCAAGGTATCACCCGTGAGGGAGATCGTTCGTCATTGGCAAGACATAGTTCGCAACAAGTACCCGGTCTTGTGCACCTCTCTAGTCACTCGTGTTGCCAGTTCGATGGGTATTTTGGAGGGTGAAGTTGTTGAGTACATTCCTATTCCTCGACCCATCTGTGACTTGACCACTCTGATCCAAGGGCACACATTGACTACCCACGGCACAAAGGATGAGCTCTACTTCTTTTTCCCTGGCTACGAAAATAGGATCCGGTTACCTAACCCGGATTACTATTTGCGTAATTGCCAGACACTAACCTTTGTGCTCAAGACTGCTGAAGATATTCGCAGGGAAGAACTTATCAACAGGACACGACGAGGCAGGGCGGAGGACGAAGCAGGCCCCAGCTCTTCGCAGCCTGAGCAACCATGGACCCCCTACCAGGACTACACGGGGTATGCTCCACAGGGCAGCGGGAGCTGGGACCAGTTTGTACCTCCCGCGCCGACCACAGATGCGTGGGCCGAGGTGGGCATGGACGAGTGGGAGCGCCACAGGCAGCAATACGAAGATGTTCCCCCACCAGTCCAGCCATGACATTACCCCGAGATAGAAGCTCTCGGCACCCGCATCGGAGAGCTGCAGATCCAGACAGGTGAAATACAGCACTCTCTCACATCTTTTGTGCAGGAGACCCACTAGTGGTAGGCACACATGGACCAGAGGTGGGACGGCTTGAGTGCACAGATGCAGCAAGACCAGACTCAACATGAGGAGTTCTGGAGGTTCATGGGATATCACCCTGGACAGTGAGCTTCATACAAGCTTGGGGGAGGACCCCCAAAGGTACCTTGCATTGCATATTTAATTTTCAAGTAATTTTTCTTTAGCATGTTTAAATTCTTGCTCTCATGCATATAAAAAAAAGCCCAAAAATATTTTTTATCCCTGTGCCTCTTAGTATGTGCTGTAAAAATGTGTAGTTCACCCTTGTTGAAATGATGAGGTTGCTCTGTCTCTTGTTTCTTTGTACCCTAGTTATAAACATTGTTTTCTCTAGATTTGGGTTTATCGGCTAGAAATGTCTCATCCTGAAAACTTGCTTTTTAGTGGGAGCACTTGTGTTTTCTTGTCTAAGTTATTGCTGGGTATGATATAGTACTATAGCCACCGCTATGACTTTGCTCTAGAGTATGACTTGACTTCCGGAGTTTTTATTTGCAAAAATGATCAAAAACGAAAAGTTCCTCAATGATTATGAAATACCCACCAGAGCCATATGATCTATCAGTAGTACAAAACCTTCATACGCTGCTTGTTCGTATATTGAGTTCGGTCGGATCAGTACCAATGCGAGATTATGACCTTGCACCCATGATTGAGATTTCACTTGCACCCACCAAATAAAACGCTGACTCTTACACTGAGAGTCGCGCACAACATGCACCCCTTTCCATCCGCCAACTCTTACACTGAGAGTTGCGCACCATCTTTCCACCAAATAAAAATGCCGATGCTCATCGTGAGGATCGCGCATTCTTTAGCCACCGAAAAGTACTCCTTGCATTTTCATCATTGCGTCTCTCTCCATTTTCATTAATCATTCGCCAGAGATGGGCTATTCATTCATTCGAAAAAAAAAAAGCAAAGGAAAGAAAGAAGGATAGGATAGTGCAATAAATCAACGGGAAAATCTTTAGATCCCCGTTCAAAAAAGAGAAAAAGAAAAGAGAGAAGAGAAAAAGAAAAGAAAAAGGTTGTTCCATCCATAGCCCATACTCTTCTTTTATCATCATCATCATTCAAATAAAAGAGAGACATAATGCATGGAGTACACAAAAATATCCAAAAGTTAGGAACCATTTCTTCCATTCCACACACTTGCACAATCTCAATCAAGGTGTATGGCTTAATCTTCGTAAGGTTCGAACCTTGACCTTACAATATATGTGATACAAGTATGCCCACTTACATACCTACGCAAAACTCCACTACTCAGCTTTTAGTGGTAGGTAGAAGGCAAATTCTAAAAATGCCTTTGGTGAGGTTGCTATACACATTTGAGTGATCGAGAGAATCATTCGAGGAACTTGGGATTCATTTTATAAAATTCTTAAAACCTCCGGAAGAATGGTCAAGCTTTGGACGAATGATAAGCACAGGCTGAGGTGTTGTTCTACCTTGCAATCTCCCAAGACTTGGGAGCCAAAAAGCCCCATTAGAGCGAGATAATAAAAGGGTGGATAGAAATGCCAGTTTATTCAAATTCAGTGGAGAACATGCATATAACTATGTTACATTAGAAATATGATCGGCATAGAAGCAGCTCTTGATCAACAACCCAAAAAGCCCAGCTTTGCTCGGGACGAGCAAAGGGTAAGCTTGGGGGATCTTGTTGGCGGTCCTTATCGACACATTTTAACCGCCAACTTAAGATAGAAAAGGGAGAATTACATGTTCTTACATGCATATACTTGTGCTATTAACCGAATTCCACTTGTACCTGGAGTTTAGCAACGTTTACAGGAAATGCACCAAGTACAGGGGATTTTACACAGAAAAGGCGCTTTCCGGCAAAGCGCAAAAGAGGTGCAAAGAGGAGACAGGCCCAACCAGAACAGAAGTGGGCCAAAACACCACATCACCGAGACCCACCTACCAGGAGAGGCCCACCGGCCAAAGGCGGTTGGGGGGAGGCTCCAACCTGGCGCGCTCGCGCCAGGGGAGCGCTCGCGCCCCCCAGCCTGCCAGGTGGGACCATCCTCCTGGAGGCGGTACATTAATTGCAGAGGAGGGCGGTGCGCTGGTGTTCCTTCCATTTCTGCCCTCGAACCGACCTGCTCAACATATAAAAGGGGAAATCCAAGTCATTTCACACACACACATTCATTTGAGCCATTCTCCTCTACTCTTGTTCTCTAGCCTAGTCTAGTAGCTTAGGAGCTAGGTTGAGCTATCAAGGAGGGCTTGTCTCCTAGGAAGAGGACCATCACTTGGTAATATACTATGGAGTGTTCTTTCTACTTCAAGTTCTTATTCATATTATGTAGTTTTGTTTATGAACTAGAGCATAGTTGCATTCTTGCTAAACCTGATTCATATGAACTAGACCAAAGTTCTTATGATCATTGCTTAGCATGTTCTTCGTTGTTCTTCATCGTTCATATGATTTATAGGAGTAGAGATCTTGATGAGAATGGGGTAACGGTTCGTTGTTCCTTTGGGTTTGCCTACGTTCTAGCTCATCCATCCGTAGGGTGGGAGTCCGCGGGGATGTAGGTAGTTCTCAAATATGCGGGCGTGGTGTCCGATACGAGAGAGCCTTCGGATATGACGGCATGCCACGGTTGAGGGGTAGGCGGCGGGTGGTGACAGCCCCTGTCCGTCCCTTGTAATCCCCCACGTCCGTATGTCGTGTAGGAGTTCATAAATGCCTCTATCGGGCCGGACCGGCCTACGGGGGTCTCCCCGTTACCTTAGGCTCGATCTTTCTCTAACCCCGTAGACTATATGACTTAGCTATTCGTGAAATTGCTACAATTGACCTACCTGCTCCGCTTCTTTATTCATTCATTCGTTTATTCTTTCTTTTATACTTTATCCTTGAGTTTGGCCAAATGTGTGTCCACTATCTTACAAACCATTTATACTTACCCCTGTATAGTACTAAAGTCTCATTTCGATGACATGAAGTCAATCATCCATATCCATGTTTAGACACCTCTACACCATGCCTTCCTACGGGAAATATAAATAACGATACCCTGAGAATACTCCTCGGGTGAAATGCTACAATGATAGATCCGTGCGCTTGCGGATAATTATATCTTTAGAACACGACTATCAACCCTGGCATTTCTTGGCGTGACCACTGGGATGTAATAATTCTAGTGATTGCGTTAAGAAATGCCAACAGCCACTCGATGCTATCTCTCAAAGCAACGCACTAGAATCGCTCTCTAACTCAATCGGATGAACACTCTCAAGCATGGATGAGTTAGGTGGCTCCCAAGCACCACAACACAAGCCACTAAGGCCCTAGTGTGCTCAGCAACCGGCCAAGGCCGGCCAAGGTCTCTATTTATAGCCCCCATGGGCTAACTAGCCGTTGCATCACGAGAAGGCCGAAGTCGGGCACGCCGGACGCGGCCGATGCCGCCCGTCGGACGCAGCCCCAGCGTCCGGCGCTCCCATCTGCCACCACGTGTCCTCGCTTTCGAAGACGACCGTTGGTGCGCCAACGGCTATCTCCCGATCGCGCGAAGAACCCCTGCGCCGGACGCCCGACCACCTCAAGCCAGAGTCCGACGCTCAAGCGTCAGACACGTCCGGCGCGGTGTACCTGGCCGGGCCAAGCAACACGCCAAGACCGTCGAACGCTCAGGCCTAGCGTCCGGCGCTGGCCACTGCGTGCGTCCGTCGCACCAGCCCGGTGAAGAGGCCACTGGACAGCGTCCGGCGTGGCAGCCCGCGTCCGGCGCCCGGCCCACCAGCGTCCGTCGCCATGGCCCAGCAACAGCCTTCGGCGTGGCCCAACAGCAGCCTGCCAGCACAGCGTCTGGCACGCCATGGCCGTGTCCGGCGCTACCCACCAAGCGCATCCGACGCCGTGTAAATTCACGATTTTCAACCCGTCGAAAACGCGATCTTCTCCACCATGCTATCCAACAAGTATGCCAACTTGATCACCAGAGATTGCATGTTTTCAACCACATTTTGCATCCGGCATAATAGAAAATATGTCTCCATTTTTCCCAAAAGCGCCGAATGTGCCAACACCACCAAGTGTACATCACCATGTGCATGTGTGTTAGCATTTTCACAATCATTTACAAAGGATTTTCTCTTGTTCTCACAACTCCACTCGATCCTAGCATGTCGCAATGTTAGATCGCTCAAGTGGCACTAGATGACCGGGATGCAAACAAGTTTGCCCCTCTTGATAGTACGGCTATCAATCCTAAATCCGGACATCAACTTCTCTACACACCTCATGACCGGTGAAATGAAATGCCCTATAGCATACCTTTGCCTTGCGCATTTCCACTTCCACCGTCTTCCATCGACGTGCCAATGCAACACATGCACCGACACGACCTCAAGATGATATGATCCATTTCATATCGTCATGCAACCCTCTCGGTCCATCGATCTTGATCTCACTTGCTCTTCGCCGCCTCATGGTCCATCGGAACCAAGTCTTGCCCGAGCTTCACCTCTCTAGATCCATCGCTGCACTGCCTCGACTTGTCCTTCACACACCCTCCGGTCTCGAGCCAAGCCTCATCTCGATCTTCACCATTGGTCACATGACTCCATGTCATGTCACATATTCAATGAAGCTCCTTCATCTCACATTCACCTGTGGACTAAACCCATGTGTATTCTCATGATCACACTATTAGTCCACCTAAATTGTCACTCAATTATCAAAATCAAACAAAGGACCTTTCAGCATGGTGCTTAGTTTAGAGTACGGATGTAAAATTATGCTTTCATATGATCTTTAATTTAAGCATGGTGCTTAGATTAAGTTGCTTACCTAGATCAAATTAGACATGGTGTCTCGTTTGATCTTTGAACCAAAGCTATTAGTATAGATTTTGTTGATCATATGGACTAACCCCTGCAGGAATTTTACAAACCTTATAAGGGTAAGTCTTTGAGATGACAACAGAAATAAACATTTGTTTAGTGAACCAAAAAAAGATAATATAATAAACCTTTCAAACCTCAAGTATGTTGTCCTGTTATCTCGATGTCACCACAAGACAAGCTTGGGGGAGGGGATCTTCCTAGCATGCTCAAAAGAGGCCATGAACCGAGAATCAAGCCATAGCATGTACCAGCTAGCAGCATTCCAGGCTAATGGTAAGTCAAGAGCTAGCTTGGGGAGGACCCTGCAAAAGTAACTCGTATCTCAAATTTCTGTGAATGAATTGTTTATCTTATAGGAAGATGAGGTATGATAAAAAAAATTATTTTATTCCATTCTATATATATATGTGTTATAAAAATAATTAGTTCTACCCTTGTTGAAATGATGAATAGTTGCTCTGTCTTATGTTTCTCTTTTACTCAATTCATAATCGAGCTTTCTCTAAAGTTTGGGTTTATCGGCTAAAAATGTCTCATCCTCAAAACTTGAGCTAGTGGGTTGCATACAATTGCTCTAGTCTAGGTTATTGCTTGACGTGATATAGTGACATAGACCACAACAATGACTTTGTCCTAAAGTGAAAACTTGACATCCGGAGTTTTTTATCATAAAAATTTCAAAAACAATAGTTCCTCAATGATCACAAAATACCTACCAAGACCAAATACGACATGCTTCTAGACTAGTTACAAAACCTTTTTTGTCGTATGCTTCTTGCCGATTGTTGGGTCTTGTCACGGTTTGAACCTAACTTAGATTTGGGTCTTACACATATGGTTGAGATTCACTTGCACCCACCAAATAATTGCCGACTCTCACGCTGAGAGCCGCGCACAACATGCACCCCTTTCGCCTAGAACGCCAATTCTTACACCAAGAATTGTGCACCATTCCACCAAATAAAAATGCCGACCCTTACCCTGAGGGTCGCGCACCCCTTTTTAGATTGCCAACAATTCTCCACGCATTCCATCATGACATCTCTCTCCTTCACCCTTTTTCCAGTCAATAAATTATGGGCCATGTTCTTAGTTGAAAAAAACAAAAAAAAAAGACACAGAAAGAAAAGAAAAAAGAGGGAGAAATAAGTTTTAGGACATTCCAATCTTGTAGACAAACGGAAAATCTTAGATCCTCGTTCAAACAAAAGAGAAAAAGAAAAACAGATGTAGTTACTTTGATAGCCCATATTTCTTCATCTCTTCATCCACTAATAAAAGAGAGTTCGTCATGATGCTTGGTGACCCAAAAAAAATACCACAAAGTTAGGAATCATTCCTCATCCATTTCATACACTTGCACATCTCAACCTAGTGTATGGCTCTAATCTTAATATGGTTCGGACTTTGACTCGGCTACACAAGATCGGTAAGTAAGCCACTCCTTGTTATGCCTACCCACAACTCCACTCAAAAATACTAGAGGTAGGATACAAAGGCAAACATCAAAGCCTTTGGTGAGGATACCATACACTTTGAGCGATCGAGTGGGTCATTTGAGGAACTTGGCTTAATTTTTCAAAATCTTGCAAAACCTCCGAATTAAAAATTGATCTTGGGATGAATGAAAAGCACCGGTCTTTGAATCTGTTCTATCTTGCAATCACCGAAGACTTAAAGTTGAAAAGCCCCATTGGATTCAAGATAATAACAGGGTGGATAGAATGCTAATTTATCCAAATTGCATTTGAAAACTTTGTTATGAATTGGGTACACTTGAAATATGATCAACATTGTAGCAACTCCTGATCAACAACCTAAAGACCAGCTTGCTCGGGACGAGCAAAGGGTAAGCTTGGGGGATCTTGTTGGAGGTCCTTAACGATGATTTTACACCGCCAATTTAAGATTAAAAAGGGAGAACTATATACTTTTATACACATAACCTTTGCTACTAACCCAATTCCACTTGTACTCGAAGAATCATCATGTTGCAGGAAATACATCAAGTACAGGGGAATTGTATAAAGGAAATACGCTTTTCAACAAGGCGTAAAAGAGGGACAAGGAGAGAAGCCCACCTACCTAACAATTTGGGCCAAACCACCGACATGGGAGTGGCCTAGCCCAAGCACCAAATCAGGATCGAGTTCGTTTTGGACTGCACGGACACGTCCTGGTAAAACGGACGCCCCAGATGCATCCGAATTCGAAATTGGATAAAATACCCACCATTTCAAAGCTAGTTGAAAGGCCCATGAGATGGTGGCAAAAGATGGGGCCAAGGTGGCCCACCCTGGGCGCGCACACGCCTGAGGTGCGGGCGCGCCAGCCCTGGCGCCAAACGAACCCATCTTTTGCCAAGTGGCCCATGCCGACAGCCCAAGGCCAATGGCGGTGGGGATTCCAACAAGGAAGGTACAAAACCGCCTCTAGAGGTCGGTTTTGGTCCTTTCATTTGGGGATGGCACTTTTCCAAAGAGCCCCCTCCTCTCCACCTATAAAAGGAGGGCCATTTCCCCCTCATTTAGTAGCACTACAAGGGAGAAAGAGCACCACTACCACTAGAGCTCCATTCCAAAGTGTTATGACCTAGTAGCTAGAGTAGAGAGTGAGATGTGAGGGCGAGAGAGGGGAGTTGCCGGCTTGTCGGCGCCTCCCCAACATTGTACCTCGACGAACATCTACTTGGCTCCTTCGTGAGATTGTGGCTAAGTGTTTGTGGTTCTTAGAGTCTTTTACATGTCTTTCGTATAGTTGAGCTTGACCTTCTCTTGTTTACGGGTTCGTCATCCGTCTTCATGGTGGATGCTCTAGTAGAAGGGACCCGAGAACGGGTAACCCTTGGTACCACGCTAGAGTAGCAGTTATAGCATAGATGTGGTGTCTAGGCTAGAGACTACCTTCGTTTGCCTCGTTCCCCATGGTTGAGGTGGTAGGCGGCAGGTGGTGACAGCCCTGTCCGTCCCTTGTAATCCCCCATGTTCGGGTTCGACGTAGAGCCTAGGCCAGCAACGCTTGGCAGACCAGGTGTTATCCGGTGCCCGAAGTAAGCAAGTAGAAGTAAGGCAATGCTATCCTTAAGACTCAAAAGCTATAGGAATCCGTCTCTACCACCTTTCTATCTCTACCCTTGTGTTGTTCCTTGGGAGAATTAGCTAGGAGAAATACCTCCATTCCCTGTGGAAAATACAATACCCTGAGTACTTCCGGGTGAAGGCTACAACGGTACTTCCGTACGCTTGCGGATTCTCTGCATACGTTAAGAAATACCAACACTTCTTTCACATCTAGAGACCAGTGGGAGGAAGTCATCTACTTTGGGTTTTGTCAGACCAAGAGGCAATCCTAGATAGGTGAATGGAAAGCTGCCCACAGAGCAACCAAAAGTTGCAGCAAGATGCTTAGTCCTATCTTCAGAGATATTAATGGGCACTAGCATGGACTTGCTGCAATTAACTCTCAAACCACAGGAAGAAGCAAAAGTGCCAAGCAAAGCCTTTAGGGTGAATAACTGTCTTGCACAGCCTTCCATGACAATCAAAGTGTCATCAGCATATTGAAGGATTGGAAAATCTTGGTAATACCGCAGAGGGATGGGGAGGTTCAGCAGTCCAATTGATCTAGCTTTGTTGAGGATAGACTGTAGCAAATCAGCTGCAATGACAAAGAGCAAGGGGGATAGTGGGTCCCCCTGTCTGACTCCCCTTCTGCAGTGAAAAACCTTGCCAGGACAGCCATTAAGAAGGACTGAAGAGGTGCCAGATTGAAAGATTAGTCTCATCCAAGAAATCCACTTTCCCCAAAACCTTTCTTCTTCATAATCTCAATCATGGCATCATGTTCTATTTTGTCAAAATCTTTTTCAGAGTCAAGCTTTACGATGGCCAGCTCCTTCTTTGAGGTATGGCACAAATGCAAATACTCAAAAGACCAAGCCAAACAGTCTTGGATTGATCTAGATTTAATGAAGCCATATTGGTTGACATGAAACTTGAAGATGTGGGGCTGAAGTCTATTAGCCAGGAGTTTAGTAATCAATTTCACTGAGGTATTGAGTAAAGAGATTGGCCTGAAGTCATTTACTCTGATAGGGGCATCAGTCTTGGGGATCAAAGTGATGAAAGACCCATTAATACTTTGCAGACAGATGGTTCCATCATGAAAGGAAACATAGAGATTATAGAAGTCTTGTTTCACTATGGGCCAACACTTATTGAGGAACTCATTGTTGAAGCCATCAGGGCCAGGGGATTTGTCAAGAGGCAGGTTTTTGATAATATCATCAATTTCTTGATGGGTGAATGGCATCTCAAGGGCACTGAGGTCAACATCCTATTGAAAATGACTCTCAAGATCAAATTGCATTCCTTCAAAGCATGTAGTACCCAACCTTTCTTTAAAGTCATCCCAGATTAAGGTGGCCTTAGCAGAATGCTCATAAATCAAGTTACCACTTGGGTCACTAAGACTGGCAATAGAATTTCTTGGTATTGGCATGAAAAAAAATCTAGTGCTTTCATCTCCCAATCTAACCCATTTTATGGCTCCTCTTTGCCTCCAGTAATTTTTTTGCTGGTGGAGGAGTTAGGACAGTTTGTCATTCAGAATTTCCCTGCAGTTCCATTCTTCAATGGAAAGGTCTCTCCATTCTTCAATCAAATCAATAAAAGAGAGAATTGTTTTGATGTTGGCTATAATGATTTTTAGTTTAGAGAGTTTGGACTGCCATACCCTGAGTGCACCCCTCAAGGCCTTGAACTTTGCAGTGATCAACTTAGCAGGGTCGGTTTGGGGAAAAGAACCATTCCAAACCTGGATGACAAGAGGAAGGAAAGACTCGTGAAGCAGCCAACAATTCTCAAACGGGATACTAGTCTGAATATCAACAACCAAAGGCCAGTGGTCAGAGACTTCCATTACAAGAGAATGAGCAGAAGTGTTTGGATAGCTGCCAGTCATCTGGGAGGTGAAGAACCAACCTAATCTTTAAAGCAAAGGAGGGGTCTGCTTGTTAGTCCAAGTGAACTTCTTCCCCTGAAGGGGTATTTCTACAACCCCAATAGCACTCAGAGCATTATTGAATCTGAGCATGTCCATGACATTTCCTCCAGGCCTATTCCTATTTTCAGGTCTCCTGATCAAGTTAAAATCCCCCAGCAACAACTAGTCAACATCATCAGGCATCTGAATGTTCTCTAACCAGTTAAGAAAACAAGCTTGTCTTCTGGATCACAGGGCCCATAAACTGAAGTGAGAACCCAGGTGTCATCATTCGGAGTAGAGCTGAACTCAACGAAATAGAAAACTGGTTCGGAAAAGTATAGTCCCCGAAAAAGAAGAGCTCTTCCAGGCAACAAGAATTCCCCTAGATTTTCCAATGGAAGGCGAAACAAAAATCATCAAAGCTCCCTGGGCAAAAATTTCGATGTATGATAGATCAAAGTCTTCCCTCTTGGTTTCTGAATGCTAATAATGTCACAATTGCATTCAAAATTTTATTTCTGAGAGATTCCCATTTGTTGTCAGCATTAATGCTCCTGATGTTCCAGCATAGCACTTTCCACTCCCTTTTATTTTGTACAAAATCCATAAAACCAGATAGAGTAGATAAAAGCCCACCATTGCATAGCAGGTGTGCTAAAAATAAAGTACTTAAGTTTACAAAAGCATGCATGGTCACAGAGCCAAACTGAGTTTATGAACTGAAATAAAAGATAGTAGGGGTGGGTCCATAAGCCACCACTAAAACTATATAAAGATGAACTTCTTGGTGCTGCAATTCATGATTTCACTCAGACTTGGGGTCCTCCTCCTCAGGGGGAGCAGAATGGCCTGCATCCTTAGGTGCCGGTTTCTTCTTGCTGGTCTTGGTCTTGCTGCTTCCAGCCTTCTTCTTCTCATTCACTTCCTTGAGCTTCTCCCTGGAAACAGCCTTCATCTTCACATCTCCTGCTTTGGACTTGTCAGAGGTTTCACCAGCTGGCTGCTTCTTCAGGTTCCTGCTACCAATGGGTGCTTCAGTCTTTCTCTTCTTCTTGAGAGCTTCATCTCCCACCAGACTAGCATCCACATCACACAATGAAGTGCAGAAGTTTCTGATCACCTTAGAGGAAAGAGTAGGTGGAGTCGGGCCACAGCCAAGGCACTGTTTGGTCTTGCAGGCAGGGTTGTGAAAGCCCTTCTTGCTCTCTAGGATTCTGGGCTCCTTCTAAGCTCACTTTCAACAATGATGGGTTTGTTTCTGACCTTCTTTGGCTCCTTTTCAATAGGAGGAGCTTCAGAAGGGTCAACATCAGTCTCTTCATGCATCAAGTTAGGCAGTTCCTTATCTTGTTCTAGGGTAGATTCTTTCGGGTCAAGTTCTGTCAGAGTGCAGCAAGGGTGTGAGGGTGAAACAGGGCACTTATTAAGAATAGAAAAACCCACATACTGGGCATTGCTGACGGCACTGATAGCCTTTAGAAGGTTCTTGTCTTTTAGCAGGTCCTTGGCCTTCTCAAAGTGATCAGGGGAGAGCAGCACTGCAGAGAAGAAGCTAGCCTAGTCCAATGGGACTAGAGAATGGGGAACAGACCCAGGAGCAGGCTTGAAGAACTTGGCCCATGGTCCTTCTCAGTTAAGATAGCTGTCAGGAACTAGAGTATTGTGAAAGGTGGTGAGTACAAGACCCATCTGTAGGTTGTGTTGACCATTGGGAGCATTCTGATTCAAGTTTTCCTGGTCCTGCTGCTCCTGTTGTTCTAGCTCTTCTTCGTTCATCAGCTCATTTTCTTGAATTTCATGGTGTAGGAAATTTTCAGCTGGCCCCTCCAGATGAGGGAGGTTCACCTGAACAGGCTAAGGCTCCAAGATGGCATCATTGGCTAAGTTCTCCAGCATTTGATCAACATCCCCATTGTGCAGATCTTCTTCCTGCTCATTGACCTGATTTAGGAGATCATTGAGCTCTAGAAACATTTCATGATCCAGAGGGCCATGCAGCACATGGTCAATCACCATTTCTTCTAACTCTGCCTCTGCATTGAGATCAAGGTCTCCTGGTCCCACATTCAGATCAAACTGATTAGCATTGCCAGCAACATTCTGATTCACATTCTGGCCTGCAACAACATCCAGATTTTGATCAGCATCAGCATTCTAATCTTTTGGCCAAGCATTCCACTCATTCTCATCAGCAGTAGCAGCATTGTTCATGTCAAAATTATGCCCTGGAATACCTCCACCCTCACCCTTGTTGCCAGTGAATGACAGGCCCATTACCGGGTTGCCCAAAGCCAAAGTAGTCAAAAGGGCCACCAGTGGGAAAGGCATCAGGACCAGGTGCAGGATCTTCATCTTGGGGCAATTCCCCCAATAGATTTCCTTGAAGTATCTCACACTGGATAGTCCATGACTCCCCTTGAAAGCCCTCTCCCTCCGTCATGACAATAAACTGAGGGATGGACTCATAGTCAATCACACGGGCTCTAACAAGCAGCCTTGACATGTGATTTTCATCATCAATCCAGGACATGACACGACCAAAAGGACTGATCGAGTTAACAACATACTGATCTTCTCTGTAATTCGGCAATGCATTCCTATGGATTTCCATAATATATATGCATCATTTTTTAGACCAAAGGCCAGACGCCCGGCTTCTATTTAAAGCTGATAAGGTAACTGTTTATCTGGGTTACCAGCTTTTAGAGAGTACGCATGAAAGTAATACAAAACCGAGTTTAGGTGCACCCCAAACTTACAAAATCAACAGCTCTCCCCACCTCACGAACTATGTACAAGCCTGGACTAAAACCAAAGAGCTAAGTCTAACTATATCGATCTCCTCCATCTCCATGGGTGTGACTGAAAGCAGAGAAAGATTCATACACAGATCACCATGTTGTTATCTTCTCCTCCAGCTTCCGTAGCCACGAGTCCTTCTTGGCGCCCTCCTTCTTTTCCAGCGTAGCCCATTATTGCTTCATCAACCCCAGCGAGCGGAATGCAACATGTTTACATGATTTGATAATGGAGTTAGAAAACGCAAGATCATTCCTTGTTTTCCACAGGGACCACCCCACAGCCCCCATGAGCCACCACATAGCTTCCTTTTCATCATTTCCATTTCCATCATTTAAGATATCTCGGAAGGAAGATAAAGAGGTGGGAATAAAAGGTGGGAATAAAAGGCCACCCCAGGCTACCTCTAACCCAACACCAAGTAGCTACAGCAATAGGGCAAGTAAAAGGAAGGTGATCAATGGATTCCTCCCTCTCACAAAATTACAGGATGTTGCTTCATCCCAATCTCTCCTCCTAAGTTGCTGGACAGTTTGAATCCTATCGTGCCATGCTATCCACAAGAAGATTTGAACTTTCAAGGCGATCTTTATCTTCCATATTTCCACCATCAGAACATCAGTGACACCAGGACAAGTGATAAATCTTTACATGCTTCTTGAAGAGTATTTGCCTGAGTTTTCCAATTTTCATATGACTCTGTCCTTTCCCTCACTGAAATTATATCCCCCTAGCTTATCCATCAGCTCTGTCCACTGCCCTACTTCAGCTTCCCCAAAACTTCTCCTATAAAGTCAGGTTCCAGCCACATTGCCTAGCAGAGTAGACTGAGATATTCTGATCTTGACAAATTGTAAATAAGTTTGGGCATAAAATCTTCAAAGAACACTCTCCCAGCCACAATATATATGCATCATATCCAATATTTTATTTCTGGTGAGTCATACACGATGGTATATGACCTTATTCTTGAAATACAATGCAAGTATGCAACACATGGATATATCAATCTATCTAGAATGCACAAGGAAAAGGATTTTGGCCACAGGCCGCTAGAGTTGGCATGGCTATAGCGCTGCACATGGAAGGCAGTTGTGCCGCCATTTGGATCTGTTGCAATTGCATCATCATCATCTGGCACATAGCGCCACACTGGCATGGTGATGACATCACACCCTGCATCATCATCGGTTGCATCATCATTGTTGGCAATGATGAGCCTGCTATGGAGAATGCCTGTTGCATCATGCAAGATTGCATGCACGAGGCCATGGGATTCATTCTCATCATCAGGGAGGGTGAACTCATTACCATGGCTAATGGTTGCTGCATCATGCATGATTGCATGCATGGATTCATCACTGCCATTCCCATCACTTGTGGGTTTTGTAGGCAAATGGCTGTGGCACTCGCAATCATAGATAGAGCAAGGAGCGCAATCAGGGCAAACATTTTGGACGATGTTTGTGATGCCATGGTATTTGATTATACTATCCTGCGGACAGTGCAGAGATCTAACTGTTGTTTTGATGAAGGTGATGGACAAGACATGATTATTAGGGTGGTATTTATAGCAATCTATACTATGAAGGAATTTGGGCCTTTGCTAAACTGAAAGTTGATTCCAGATAAGATAGTCATGACGTGGAATTTTGTTGTGTTGCACGGTTCTTTCCTTGAAAAGTTGGCTAGGGATGAGCTTGCATGATGTGGCCAATGCCACATCAGATCTAGTCACCTCCTTTTGTATTGTATTGTGGGACGCTGAGGTGGACCAACAATGTTCTCCAACAGAATTTGTCTAAAGCCTTGTCATAGATGCACATAAACTTTCGTTGCTTGGCTTTTTTCCTTGACACGTCAGTTGGATTTCTACAAATACACTTTTAATATAACTTGTCCAATTTATGTCTTGAGTTCTATTTGTTTTCTAACTAAAAATGATATAAAAACCCATAGTTTGCCTAAATGATCATTTATCATGTTTAAACATGGTGGTATTTCATATATGTCCATTTAATCGTCTGTATTTACCATTGAAGTGTCTGTTTAGTCTGTTTAAATGGCTGTTTTGGTCAATAGTTGAGAATGAAAAGAAATTTGATGAAAACATAACAAACCGTCCACAAGGGCCTTTCATACTTGTATAGACATACAGCTAGCTGCCCTTAGGCTATTTGAAAACATTGTCCCAGATGGATTGATCACTGGATATTGGAAACATGACACCCTCTCATATAAACACTTATGCAGTACTGGGCACTCTTTTGTAGGATCAGTAAAAAGTATAGTTCTTGGGGTCATCTATTTGTAGTTATAGTGGTTCGTAGTGGTAAAGAGTTGTGTGCACTTGTGCATAAGGTGGGATGTGGTAGGTAAGTGTCTCGAGAAAACCCTGTGTTCAAAAGCTGTAAGAGCCTCAGATTTCTCGCATTCAATCCAATACTAAGCAGGGAAAACAACCTTTGGTTCAAAACGAAATGCATGATTGGTGTTCTTCATACACATGCAATGTTATACTCCATATTTTTACTACCAGGCATCGCTAGCAATAGCCCTCTAAAACAGTATTCCCTCTGTCTCACAAATAAACGTAATTATTTGACTTCTACTATTCCTATCTGACCGCTCATCTTATTAAAAAATTTAAAAAATGTTTTGTTATGCATTATTTCATTGTTATAAATATTTTCATAATGATTTATTTATTTTATTATTTGTATAAAAAATTAAATAAGATGAATGATCAAACATGAATCGTAGAAGTAAAAAAATTGTGTTTATTTGTGAGATGGAGAGAGTATTCACTAGTAGTATAGTAGTATGGTCATGCTAACACTACTGTGATTTTCTTTACTGCTCCCTCAACTTTTGAGGACCCTATTTTCGTGACTTAACTCGAGTCATACTTCTCAATTCCTTCTATTTTCTCACACACTATATGCATATGTAGTTGAAAATGCCACACTATATAATAATTTATTTAAATTGCAAATCTAGAGTATAATACTTAAAAATATAATAAAAATACAATTATTCAAATTTAGATTCAAACATAAATTTGGAAAGAGCAACACGCATCACCTCGCCTCCTCAAATAAGCCTCGAAACTTGTGGCACTCTTTGTGAATTGTCGCCCCCACCTATGCTCAGAATTTGCATTCCTATCGGATGCAAAATAATATTATTATCCTAAATTTGGAACCAACAGCACGCGTCGCAACTTAGGGCAAGGGGTGGGCTGGCGGCACAAACCCTGTCAAGCGAGCGCGCGTGGGGAAAAATCAGCATTGTGCAGCCAGGGAGAGAGAGAGAGAGAGAGAGCGCGCGCGATCAAAGGCTCACCAAAAACGGCGTGAAACTGCAGTACCAGGACTTGGCCTAAATGGGGTCCGAAAGGAGGCTTTGGTGCCCACCCAAATTAGGTACTGAAGTAAAGGCACGGCTGGAGCTGCGGTTTTTTTTTCTTTTTTTTTCGCCAAAGCACTCATATTTAGCTACTGGAGTTCCTCTAACAAGTATAAATGAGCAATGAAAGCATATTGCTACTACTTTACTATCTAGGTGTTAAAAAGCAAAGGATATTTACAGAGAACCTGGACCAAATAAGGTCTTATTTGGATATAGTCAGATTCGCATATATGTTGTGGTGGATTGGTCTATCCACCCCAACACGTGGGTTGTGGTGTAATCTAAAAAAATCAGCATCAACAGTAGCTGTGAAACTTCCTTCTCAGCAAAGTAAACTACGATGATGAGCTCGTGTCCATACTACACAAAGACTCCTCAACGCTGCCAAAAACATCGCTGTTCTTGAAATCGTCCCATTTCAGCACCTCCCTGATGTACCTGAATGCATTGTCAACGGTTTTCCACTCTAGGGCTTTGGTCTGGAACACAAAGAGCTTCTGATCACTGATGGAGGAGTAAAGGTCCTTGAATTTCAGCGCAATGTAGTAGTAGGCGTGACTGGCAAGTGACTGATGGGTGTGGTGTGGCTTCACTGGGCTGAAGTCAGTGAACCAGTCACATACCGTTAGGGGTACATGGTTGATTTTCACCTCGAATGCATCATACTTGTTCAATAGAAGCACGCAGGGGGTGCCCTCAAAGGAAGGGTAGCTGATCACGTCCTCGAACAGGTTTCTACTAGCGATCATCTTGTTGCAGAGCTCTCCTGAGCTCTGCACCCACATCCGATCATAGTCAGCCAGCGAGATGCAGAAAATGATGGCTCGTCCCTCTAGCATTTCCAAACACCTCAAGCCTCCATTAAGTCCTTTAGAACTGATGTGGATTAAATGATATCTGCCAAGGTAAAGAATGGACAAGTCACTGTAAGCACTAAAGAAAAGGTTGCAGATGCTACCATAAAATTGTTGAAACCTAGGTCCAGTGACCAGACAGGACAAGCAGAATGCCTGAAATAACATACAGCATTGTCAAACCATCAGCTTACTTTGTATGCATGGATGGATCATCAGGTTTGCCTACATAAGAGTCAGGGAATGGATATTGGTCATCAAGTGAGAATTCAAGCAAAGAGAGGCCATTCCATTGGTTGATACCCTCTGCGTACAAAATATCTAACTCTGTTGGTTCATATTCATTACTTGATATTTCAACCACCTGCAAACATGAAAGTTTCCATCAGAGCAATTGCAAAATAAATATCGCTGATGTCACTCATTATGCAACAAAATTTGCTTTTGGTGAACCTGGAGCGGAACAGCCCTACAATGTTCTTTTTTTAAGCAAAGTAGAAAAATCTTTAAAAATTTATGAAAAATTAGGAAGTGAGTATCACTCTTATCATGACTACTCAAGTGTCAGTCTTACCCTATCCAGAAAATAGCTGGCAACATCTGGAAGAAATTGTAACTCGTTATTCCTTTTATATGTTGCTTGAATAGCAGGATCTTTCCAAACCTCTTGAACAATTGGTGCATATTCTCGGGTTGCAGCAGGAAAAAAGGCATCAAGATCACCCAGTGCAACTATCTCTAATAGCCAGTCCGCGAACTGCATCAGTCTTTCATTAAGCACATATAAAGATGATTTGCTCTGAGCTAGATCTGGTCCACCTGTTAGCACCCAGATTCTGTAATTTTGTTTCCACAAACATACCAAGCAGAGTGGCTATCCAGGAATAGAAAAGTATAATAAACATCTAATGGTCTTTTTCAAAATTTCACTGTTAGTTAATTTTAAGTCTTAAAAGTAGGAAAATAATACCAGAATTTTTCTATAAATATAATCTAGCTATTGTATCTCTATTCGCTGGTCGAACATATATGGTACTGATTTTGATGGCCAAAACCATAATTCAATGGTCGAGAATGAACTTCTTCCTATAAATAAATATTGATGTAATAAAATGGAGAATCCAACAGATTCCTTGGAGCAAATAGACAGGATTAGACTTTAGAATAACTCAATGGAATGCCCTGAAATGTTTGTGTAGCTTCCTGTTTTTACCAGGTTCACTTTTGTATTTGTCCCTTCAGCCCACTTCATACTTAATACATGATTTCAGGAAAAAATGCAAGAACTAAATATTTTGATTCTTTTTGGTAAAAGATGTCAACAAGTATCAGGCAAAGCTTTATCGGTCTCACCAGAATCTTTATCACGCATACAAAACTCTCTGTCTTCTTTGAAAGCTTCATCCTCGAAGCATTCTCGCCATTCAAGCAATGTGCTGAGATATTTGTAAACATTAATTTGTATCATGAGCTTCAAATCAAGCATTTCTTGTGCAGAGAACTTATTCCCATACAAAAACTTTGCCTGCATTGGCAAAAAAAAAAATATATATAGTCACATAAATAGGATTTGTCTGTTCCTAGTAACAACAAAATAAACCACAATCCCATAAGCTCTGAGCATGCTAATTATATTTAGAACATATTGACCATTATCCAATGAAAATTTGGAAGTGAATTGAAGAGCATGCAGTATTAACTTTTCAAGTCCAAACAAAGCACCAGCTTGTTTTGTGAACAGTTCTAGTATTCTAAAGGCAATCCCCAGTGGCACATGCAAAGTGAACCATCGTCCTAGCTGGCTCGCATAGATCGATTCATCTACCTCGAGAAAGTGAATCTATGGAAATCTTTTGATGGATTGAGACAAAATCCTGCATTGACTCATGGTGAGAAAAATAACCCGGATAGTTATATGTAAGAGCCTAATACAGACATCGTATGATAGAGGGAGGGATGGTCGCTTCACTTTTCAGTTCTCCCTTTAGTGGGTCCCATTTGACTCATGAAACCAAACTTCAACAAAAACAAAATAATCAGGACTGTATGTGTTAGATAAAAAGGATTCGAGTAGTGTGGATACTCTAACGGCCTAACGGGCATCATGGTACTAAATCTGTGGTGCTGTACCCCTTACCGTTACCATCTCTTTTTAAAACTTCCACCATTACATGTAAACTAAACTATTATGTAGAATTTTTAAAATCATGAGTAGCATAGCTTTAGATTCATTGGTTCCCATTCTGAAAAGAATATGCCAGTACAGAAGCATAGAAATACAGTTCGCTGCATGTGCATTGTGATAAAAAGAATTTCAAAAATTCAACCAGTGGGGAAAGACCGCCCTAGCCCCCACAGCTTTGTACTAAGAAGAAACCTCTGCAAAACCAGCCGAGAAAACACCCAAACCCTGGCCTCACCCTACCGGCCACACAGTAACCTTAGGCCAGCAACCACCGTGACTACCCGAGGTAGGACTGCACCGTTACCGCTGGCAATGGGAGAGCACTAGACAAGCATTTAGTAGTCATTCTGCTAGTGTGGCTCCTGTCGTGGCAAAAAGAATTTTATTTCACTTTAGTGTTTAATAAGCACTGAACATGACCATGTGTGCATGTGAACATAAATTATAAATGCGCAAACTTTATCGCGTGACGGGTCACGTGTTTGCAAGCACTTCCACGCGCCACCACCCACGGATAGAGAAGAAGGTTTAGGGCCTTAGGGGTTAGGGTTTCTCCATTTGCTGGTGGCTCTAGAAGGGGGCTTGTGTGGAGGGGCTGGGGGGAGAGGGTCTAGAGTCACGGGCGATGGCAGGGCTTGCGGCACAAGTGGTCGCTGGTGGCCCTATGATTAGTGGAAGGCAGGGTCGAGGCGGCAGCGGCGGTAGGTGGGAGGGCAGTAAGGCAGCAGGAGCCGCTGGCCACTGGTGATGGAAACAGAAGGACAGGGGCAGCTGGAGTGTTGTGCAAGGATGGAGGGATGCACAGCGCTGGAAGAAGAGGTTGACATGGGCGGCGGAAGCACCGTGCTGAGGAAGAAGAGGACAGTGGCACCGTGCGAGAGGGTCAAGGGTTCTGTGCTCCTATAACACGCAACTGGTCAAGCCTTAACCCACAAATCTGTATGGTCACAAGGATAGTGTGGTACACTATTTTCGGAAATTTGGACTACAAGTTCTATGTCTACAACCAGACATTGTTTACTTCTCCAGCTGGTGGAACAGGACAATCAAGAGATAGTAGATGATCCTATGATGTATGACCACCAGCTGGGGCTTCTGGCAGACCCTGTGTGGTGTTTTTGTTGTTTATTAGTCGTGCCCATTATTCAAGCATGGCACGTGTGTTTGAGTCTTCGGTGTATTGTGTTAGTGGCATTGTACATTTATTACTCTCTTCCTAATGAAACGAAACGCAGCATTCTTGCATCGTTCAAGAGAAGAAATAACCAACATCCCATCCTGCAGTTCAATTAAAAAAAAAACTCTTTTCCTTGGTCTATGAAATAAGATGAAACAGTATGCATAGACTGCAATGATTTAAATACAGGAATCTTAATTATCTGAATATGAGCAAGTAGAACAAAAACCTGCTTAAAGATTGTACTTGATCCAGAGCCATCTAGTCCAACCAGTAAAAGTTTCTGAACTCTTTTCTGATCCAGGTAATCTGGAACAAACCTACTTGAGTCCAATTTAGCGTCCGCTTCAAAATCATTAGAATATCCAGGAGGGATTGGTAGTGAAAAAAGGTTAGCAATAAGGCGTGTTGATGCCTGGCTAACCAAAAAAAAAGAAGCAACATAGTTACCCAGTTGATTTACATACGAACTTTCAAGCATTTTATGAAAAAAATGCATTACCTTTTGCCAAATATTTCCTTTTATAATGTTTTGTCCCTCCTCCTCATAGGAACCATCATCATATAACCAGAAATGAGTATTTCGTGGGCACTGTACACTGGCCAGCTGAATGAAAAGCCAGTAAAACTCTGATCAAGATTGTGCAGATCATGAATGGTTCCCTAAAAAATTTTAGGCTCTTAGATTCAAAATTGGGGAAGGAATCAATCCGCTAAAGAAAGCATACTGATGGGGGATAAAATTTATAACTTCCCATTTGTAGAACACATCATCGAACAGACCTTTTTGCAACAGGTATAGCAATACATAATCTAATATGGAAACACATCTAAAAGAAATAGCAAACTGTTGTCTTGTACCCATACTGTGGCAGCAGCGGCCCCACTAAGTTAACAGCAGTAAATATCTTAATATCCCAATCAATACATAGTTTTTGGTTCTTGCTAGGCTTTTGCAGAAAACATCAGGATTTAAGATAGCAATATGACCCCTTTTCTATTCATGGCACTACGTTTTCTAATGGTAACCAAAACATATGTTCAATGTAATACATATATGATATAATATCCTGAACCTTTTTGGAAAGAAATAAGAAAACACAAAACATATACCCCATATAAAATTAAGGTAAAGCCCCATAAAAAATTAAGGTAATGCCCAGATAATGGTAGTGCTACAACATTTACCCCATATAAAATTAAGGTAAAGCCCCAAATTGTGCAATACGCTCAGACACAACTTCCATGTTATCTATCCCAGTCTTTAAAACCTAAAGCTGGAATTACAAGGGCTTGGGCTAGGATTCCCCTTCAAAGTAATATAAGCTTCTCAATACAAGATGCAGTTATAAGCTGGCAGGTGCTGCATTCTTATTATGAATATTATAGAGCAAACACTAACACAGGTAAACAGAAATAAAGCTGTTATTGAGAACTGAAATAATACAAATAGAAATTCATTCACAAGCAAGACGGATAGAAATGGGCTACATGTCAATCATAAAAAAGTACGGTCAGTTTTTATCATAAAGTCATATCAAAACAAGTGGAGTTATGTCATCAAGTGGCCTCATTTTGCAACATTGTTTTTCACCAAAAATCAAAACTAATTTCTAACTATCCAAAACTCTCTATAGCTCTACCTGAATGATAAATAAATGATAAGTGGCACTTCCTATGCCCCAAATTATAGCTCGTTTTGAATTTTCTAGGTACATAGATTTAGCTACACATCAAGATATATGATATGTCTAGATACATAGTAAAAATTGTGTCTATGGAAAAGCCAAAACGACCTATAAATTAGAATGGAGGGTGTAGCGTTCAATATGTCACCAAAGGTATCATGTGGTAAAATAACACAAAATATCCACTGGTAGACAAATACTGTACCTTGAGCATCCTGAGTTCAGTTTTTGTTATCTCCCGCCCATTTATAAACACTTGTGTGGTGCCATTGCTAGCATCTGCTCTCAGCTTCCCTCCAACACTTAACTTCGAACTAACAATTTTGTAAGGCCTCTCACCTTCCTGAAAACAGTCAGCAATGTGGTAATTTAATTTAGTAAACAGTATTTCAGGGCAATGTGGTCCTTCATGGATGCACTTGGATCACAATATCACATATAAACACGAGCTTATATTAACAAATGCAGCCTAGATATATATTTAAGCATTGGTCTGTTCATTTTTGGTGTTCTATCAGCTCCAGAATACTGGTCTGTCAATGTCATATTTAGTTACTTCATAAAGAGCAGTACGAGTGTACAACATACACTTGCCTTCACCAGGCACACCTATTCAAAACGTGATCCTTTTTCCTTATAAACAAAGAAATAGCCTTCTAGTTTCTTGGTTAGCATAACACTTAAAGGTTCTTTATTTGCTTATAAGAAAAGGGATCTTTATTAGAGCAGCTCCAGCATGTTCATAAAACAAAAGGAGATAAGTACAATGTAGTACGTTGGGGGCTTGGGCACTCGATAAAAGAACAGCTGATAGATCGGCTAACTCACCCTCCAACTAGAGGCTCTGAGCTGCATTCTTTGATATATTTTTGCTTGCCTTTCATAGCTACCTACGGCTGCCTTTAGAGACTAGGCACATCACAAACCTCCTAACAAATCTTATCCAAGTAACTAATCATTTCTATCTGTTTAACAAACCTAAACAAACTATGGAACTAATCCCTTATTAACTAGACTGGTGACACAGCACATCGAAGGCCACATACTGTGATCCATCTTAGCTGGGCCCACAAGCTGAACATGACACTAGAATTGTGAGTTGTGACACTGTGATCCATCTCATCAAATCATCAGTGTTCAGTTTGCATTACCAGTGGGGGTGCCCTTATTGTGCAAGTATTCAGGTAGTGAGTGCTAACCTGGCAGTCTGAAGGGTTATACACTTATACTCCCTACAATTGGTAGAGGGTAGGCGCCCCAGTGAGAAGGCGCCATCATGATTCTAGGAAGGCTGGTGCCAGGCGCAGGGGCAACAATATTTGGAGTCCTGCCTAGTCCTGACTGATAAAGAGAATTTCCTTTTTATCTAATCTATAACTATAAGGAACTCCCTATTCTCCACATCCTGTTCCGTCAGTTGTCGTGGACACGGGCACGTCCACGATCTTTTGCGACGTGCACAGTGCACCCAAACAACAACTACTGCACGTTTTCTATGTTTTCCAGTCCTCAATTTTACACATGCAATCCTATTCCTACATTTTTTTCATAATTCCTGTGGTTTTTCCAGTCCCGTGTTCCAAGGAGCCCTAAAATGAGGCAAGGTCACGCAGTCATTGGCCCATGCATCTGTAGTGGTTACTACTTAGTGGAACAAGATTTTCAATCCATAATTTTAAATTTGCAACTAAATTCAATTTGAAACCAAGGGGCTCCAATGCCGTACCTTCCCCCACATCCCGGAGCCCTTGTCATACCAGTACCTGCCCGGCGCGATTCTGTCCGGCGGCACAGCGCACCCGAGCAGAAGACCCAGCTCGCCCCGCGACAGCCCGCGCCCGTTGACGACCACCTCGTCCGGCCGCACCTGGTTGGCCGCGCACCCGCGCTCGGCGCGCATGACCTGCCTGAGCTCCTCCGGCGCCAGCACCCGCGCGAGCAGCCGGGACCCCTCGCCGAGCCTTGCGCGGCGGCGCGGGGGTGCGCCGATGCAGCCGACGCACTTGCGGCCCTCCGGCATGGAGCCCATGGCGCGGAGCACGCAGCCGGCGCAGTACCGCGCGCCGCACACCAGGCACTCCTCCAGGCGCCGGTCACCCAGGATCCCGAGTCCCGAAGCGATGCGGGCGCCCTTGCCGCACCTCGCACACGCCCGCCGCCTGCCGCCGGCGTCGTGGGTCGGACGGCCTGGAAGCGGGGGTTGAAGGAGCGGAGGAGGAGGAGGAGGAGGGGAATCGGGAGCGCGCGGCTGCGAGGAGGTGGAGGTGGGAGGGGGGCGGTGTCCGGGGAGGAGGGCGGCGAGGGCGAGGGGGACGCGGGAGGCGGTGGAGCAGTGCGGAAGACGAGGCTGGAGATGCGGCGGCGGTGGCGGTGGCGGCGCGGGGGCGGGGGCGGGAGCGGAAGCGGGAGGGAGGCGGAAGGGGACGGCGGGCGCCTGGCAATGGGACCGGCGCCGGCGGGGACGTCGACGGAGAAGGTGTAGTCGAGGTGGTCCTCGTCGGGCAGCAGCTTGCGGAGCGCGCGCGCCCACGCCGTCTCCGCCGGCGGTGGTGGAGACGGCGCCTCAGGCGGTGGAGACGACGACGACATTGGGGAAGAGGCGGGTGGCGGCGGTCGTGAGGAGACGGCCGCGCAGTCGGCGGTGGTTTTGAGAAGCGGGGAGGAGAATGGCGTGGCGGTGGAGCTGGCTGGACTGCAACGGCCGGCGCTTATTTTCCGTGTGGATGACATGTGGGACATGAGGAGCCGAGCGGAGGACGGCCGTGGGGCTCCTGCAGTCTCCGGGTAATTTCACGTGGGCCCCAGTGGACAATAAATGTTGCGTGGGCCCGAATAGTGGGCCGTGCCTCTGCCTTCCTTGCATTGGGTGGGCCCTTTGTCGTAGGCGCATGCAAACGTTCCGTGGGTACGGTACCAGGACAGCTGCTATGGCGTTGTCACTCAAAAAATATTACAAAATTTCAATTTCTCTGTTACATCAAATATTATGTTGTATACATAGAGCATTAAATATTAGTAAAATAATTGATTAATTACATATATTAGTTATAAATTACGAGATGAATCTTTTAAACCTAGTTATGTCATAATTGGACAATATTTGTTAAATATAAATAAAATGCTACAGATTTTTTAGGCTAGAAATTTCAGGAAGGATTTGGTACGAGTATAAAAAAATTGTAGACGACAAGATAAGCAATTATAAAAGCTCGATATTATTATTTTTTTTATTGATGAAATGAAACTTTGATTGTTTCCCCTATCATGAAAAAATCAAGCTTTAAAATAACGAAGTTACCAAATGTGAGAGGTTGACAAGTTTTTGGTAGTCAACCAAACACGAGCCAAAAATATGGCTTGCTAAATCTTCGTCTTGGCAAATTTTGAAGGCCAACCAATCATGCCCATGGTTTCATATTTACATCATTTTATTTTACTTTCATTGCACTTGACAATATGCAAAATATGTTCGTAAATTTTGAGTTCTTCTGCTCAACTAATCGATTGCATTCATGACATAGCGTAGTGACTCTCTTACCAAGACGAAGGGTCAGGTGCACACGTTTTCACTTCCACTCCTAATTTTAACATCAAAGAATCAACAAATGCAATTGAGTATACTGCGTACTAGGGATTTTACATGGGTATAAACACTTCGTACGTAGTACAACTTTCATTACAAAAACGAGACCATTAGCACACAATTATTCAATAAAAAATATCACTAATATAGTAGCTTTTTTTTACTTCAAATCTACTCCAAAGGTGAAGATGAAACTGTTCTGGTGAAACTTTTGGCATGGTCGGTAGAAATATGAAATGTGTACAATACATTTCCTTTTATTTATTTTCTTTTCCCTCTTCCTTTGTTTTTATTTTTTTCTCAATTCTTATTTACTAGTGAGTCTTGAGTCGACATCCACTTACACCCGAGGCATCCTAATTTGTTCGCCTAAAGCCTTGCCAAGGTATCCACGGAGCCTTTGACGGGCTGGTGATCACAACACCGCAGGGGCCACAAAAGCCTCCAACTTCCACGTGGTGGTGCCCATACAACCTGACAAATCTATGCAAATTGGGTTGCATAAGGCTAGTCTCAATGGAGTTTCACAAGAGTTTCATGGGCATTAAATATGCTGATGTGGCACTGTATTAATGAAGAGAGAGATGATAAGAGTTTCATGGGAGCAGAGAGAGTTTCATCCCCATGAAACTCTTGTGCACTGTTTCCAAAATATGGAGCATTGGAAACTGGGACATGAAACTCCCCATTGAGACTAGCCTAAACGGCGATCTTGCTATTGTGGTTTAGAAAATCCTCGCCAGCTCGAACCAGCAGAATCGGGGACGCGTTTGGTATCTTTACTCATCTCTGCTACGCTCGGCCAACCAAACGAGCCATTTTGGTTCTTTAAAACTGTGCGTTGAATCTTGCCACACAAGCAGGCAAGCAAGGAATGCAAATGCACTAGCTTTCTCTGAATCGAACCGAACTCTAAAGTGAAACCGAACTAACTGTAGTTTGGTTCTCAGTTCCAAAGAACCTAAATAATTTAGTTTTTTTTTGACAAGAAATAAGTAGTTAATTCGCTTCTCGAGCTTGGATAACCAAAATAACCGAGGAGGCCCACTAATGGCAAAGAAAAAGGCTAGCCCAATAGACCTTAGTATATATACTCCCTCTCCATTTCCTACTGTACTCAGTCCTCCCTCCCATCCGCCGCCACCGAGAGGTCGGAGCTCCTGCCTCCCTCCCGCATAGTTTGAAACTATGAATCACGCTCAGGTGTCGCGCTTCCCCAGCTCCTCGCACCGCACCAGCACGCCCTCCTCCTTCTCCCGTCCCGAGCCCTGTCCCTCCTCGACTTCTCCTCCCGCGACCGTAGAGGAACGGCCTGCTCCACTCCCTTTGCCGCGGTGGCAGCCTATTGGCCTCTCCCACGGTGGCATCCGGCGGCGCCAACTCCCACTCCTGCATGCCACGACTCTAACACAATGGCGTCTCCTTTGGCGGTGACTAACAACTCTACGACGAGAAATTATGTTTGGTGATCAACAACCAACTCATAACTTCGGTTTTTTTTAAGAACCGAAACCGAACTGAATTACCCGAAATCAAATTTCGTCTGTTTTGTATGAAGGAATCGATCGGTCCCTTAATTTTAGGCCTTGTTTAGATGCCCAACTTTGGGCATCCAAAGTTGGGAATAACCACTGTAGTAAATTCGTTTGTATTTGATAAAAATTATCCAAACATTGATTAATTAGGCTCAAAATGTTCGTCTCACAAAGTACAATAAAACTGTGCAATTAGTTTTTGATTTTATCTATATTTAGTACTCCATGCATGTGCCGACATTTTGATGTGATGGGGAATCTTCTTTTTGCATAGTGGAATTTGGGGGTGAATTCTGGAATCTAAACAAGGCTTAGGTTACCAAATTTGCTTAAGACGCGAGGAAGTAAGGCCTTGTTTAGATCGCCAATTTGGCATGCCAAATTCAGGCGTTCACACACCGTATGTATAGATCAGAGCAATTTCGTTTGTATTTGTGAAATATTGTCCAAATATTGATTAATTAAACTCAAAAGATTCGTCTCACAAAGTACAATAAAACTGTACAATTAGTTTTTTTATTTCATATTTAGTACTCTATCATTAATGCACCAAGTTTGATGTGACGGATAATCTTCTTTTTATATATATAGTATCAAAGTTGGAAGTTTAGTGAACTAAACGATGTCTAAACCGATCGGTTTTGGATGTAGCTCGCTCTAAAATCATTTCTCATCGCGCGGGCGAGCGAAAAAAGGACGCGAGGAAGGAAATAAAGGCGGGACGCGTCTGCTGACCGCTCTCCACCCTCATTCCTCACCCCGCAGTCCACAGGTGCTCCATCTCGGCCTCTGCTCCCCCTGCATTCTCCCCGTGACCCCATCTGTTCTTCCCCTAATAATCTAATCCCTTCTTTCTCTGTAAAATCACTAATCAGGTTCTTTGGATTGGGACCAGTCCGTCCTCCGCATCTAGGATTTGTGGACCATCTCTGCACAGTCTCGATTAGGGCCGGCTGCCCTTACTGAGAGGTACTAACTCAAGTTACATTTATCCTTCAGATTGTTTTTGCGATTTGATGAACTAGATATTTCGTCACATGTTCAAATGCTCTAGATATTTACTTGTTTCTTTGACTAAGTTGATTTACTCGGATGATTAGATCAACAAAGACGAGCAAAACATTTGGGGATATCATTTTTTTACATGTACTAAGATGTGTGCAGTAGACAGGCTTTTACCCTTCTTCTTCTTTTTTTTTTAGGAATCGGCTTTTACCTTTCTTCTCTGCCTCAAACACATTGTTCACATGTTGTCAAAAGAAAACACATTGTTCACATGTTTCGATTTGCAATCTCGATTTCTTTACTCAGATGCTCGATTGGATCTCCTAGGGCTACACAAATTATAGGAAAAACGACCTGACAACTAAAGATTCTTTCCTCGTACTTCCAAACTTGTGTTTTCTTTACAAACTTTTTGCGATTTGATTCACAGATTAATTTCCTTGTTCTCCCTCTCTCGACATTCGTTGCCGAGGTAGCTGCTGATTTTAAACTATCAAACTCTTTTTCCTACCCTAACCCCCACCCCCCTCTGTCTCGATTCGTTGCCGTGGTAGCTGCAGATTTGACCCCATTTTTAACCTAGCAAACTCTTTTTTTTTACCCTAAACCCTTTTGTTTTACCCTAAACCCTCTCTCTCTGTATTCGTTGCCGAGGTAGCTACAGATTTGACCCATCTACCCATTAAGATTAGTTCTTTATACGATTTCCCCCCCTAAGCAAACACATTTCTTCATTGTGGATATTTATCAATCCTACCCTTTTGTCTCTGTGCAAGATTAGTCTAGCAGACCAGCACTACATCTGTACTCTGTATAATCATCATTCCCACAGGCCACAGGGGACAAAAGGGAGGACACAGGAAGCGAAATACCTTTCTTTTTTTAACACAGATTTTCTTTTTGGCCCAAATGGGGTTTGAGTAATATTATTATTACATCACCTAACTAACTGGGATCCAATAGTAGCAACATAAGAGGTTGATTCTACATTTTAGCTACTAAATTAGTGTATCGATTCATCCAATTTATGGATAGATGCTTTCTTGCAAGTAAATTCATTTTCCTGTAACAAGATTTGTTTCATCGATTACTGACACAAAGTTCATCTCTTGGAATAGCAGCTAAAGTGAAATATGTCGGACCAAGAACCACCAGCCGAGGGCTCGGCAAAGTTTGTCAAGCTTATGGCCAAGTTTCTTCAAAAGAATGGTTTTCCTCCCAGCATCATCGACAATAGAAGCTTTAAAGTTATGATGGAGGCCATTGCACAGTATGGACCAGGCTACGAATTCCCTACCCAAGAGGAGCTGAGTGGACCTCTCACTGAGGATGTGATGGATTGGGTGGCTGAACGGAGGATGAAGCATGAGATAGCCTGGGAGTCGCACGGTTGCACACTCATGGTGGATTCTTGGACCCATCCTGGGAGGCGTCTTCACTTGCTCACTTTCATGGTCGGTAGTGTGGAGGGCATTTTCTTCTTGGGCTCTGCTGATGCTTCGCGTGCAACAGATCATGCAGATTTGTTGGCAGAATTGATAGAGGAAAGGATTGATGAAGTTGGCAGGGACAAAGTTATTCAGGTTGTTACTGATAACAGCCATAACCTTGCAGCTGCATGCAAGATTCTAATGGATAGGATTCCTACACTGTTTTGGACCCCCTGTGCTTTCCAGTGCTTGGACCTTATGTTGAAGGACATTGAGAGGCTGCAAGAGTTCAACAAGCATATTCAACAGGCTAAGCGTGTCACCACATTTATTTACACCCATGGAAAAATTCTCAATGCATTGTGTGAGAAGATGGATGGGAAGGATCTAGTGGCACCTGCAACTACTCGACACTCCACAACATTCCTCACTTTGGAGAGGATGTACAAGCTTAGAGATGTAATGAAATGTCTATTCACTAATGAGGATTGGAGTATGTCCAAATTGTCAAGAACAGAAACAGGAAAAAATGTGCGTGAAATTGTGTTGAATACCACGTTTTGGAATGGAGTAGAAGATTGCATAAAAGCTTCAGAACCACTTCTTGTTCTGTTGAGGATGGTCTATGATGCTGATAAGCCATCAATGCCAGAGGTGTTCACAGGTCTAGATCTTGCTAAGAAAAAAATCAGAGATTCTTTTGCAAGCAATCAAGTAATAGTGAAGAAACTGATGGACATTGTTGAGCAGCATTGGGCAGATCAAATGAATCAAAAGCTATATGGGGCTGCTTTGTTTCTGAATCCAAACAAATTTTTCGACATCAAAGAAAAGGACCTTGCTTATGCTTCCAGTCTACGGGGAATGTTTAATGATGTGATTGAGAAAATGATTGTTGATGATGATGATTTGATCACCAAGGTAAGGGACCAAGCTGATCAATATGAGAGGGCTGACAATAGCTTTGGGATGGAATTACTAACCCTGCAAGACAAGAAAAAGTGTCCAAGTAAGTAAACTTCTATCTATATTCAATTTAAAAATTTCTTTTACTTTTTGGATTTTTGTGAATGGTATAACTTTGTATCTTTATTCAACTGAAAAGGTTCTTTCCTTGCAAGTTTTTGTAATTATTTATTATGCCTTGCATTGTCTTATGTTTAGATGATTGGTGGAGTGCCTACTGTGGGTCGGCTGGAGAGCTTCAAAAGATTGCATGTCGTATTGTTGGTCTTTATTGTTCAGCATCTGGCTATGATCGCAATTGGACTATGTTTGACTGTGTAAGTAACTAAATAAGTAAATATCAGCAACAACAGATTGGCATATGATTTCTTTGCCTTGAGGAATATAACTTAACTGACACCCTTTGTTTCTGTCTGTGCTTTTCAGATCCATACTATAACTATGGAACAGTCAGACCGCAAGAAATTGGAGAATAGGGCTTATGCCCGACATAACCTGATGATATCTGGTAGGTCTGAAAGGCAGCAGTTGGAAGGAAGCAACTTTGAACCTTTGATCCTTGAATGCTATGAGTTTGACCATGAATGGGTCGGCATGCAAACTGCACAACTCTATAGTAGGGAGAATCTTACATGGGGTGTTGTTGAAGAAGTCACTGGTGGATCATACACCCTTGAGGACCGCAAGCTGCGTAGGCCTTATCCTGGATATGGAAGTCTTGTGCCTAGTTTGACTGATAATGCGAGTTTAGACAGTGAAAGTGATGAATCTTTTGGGTCTGTTGAAGATGCTGAGGATGACTGGGATCCCCAGAATGCACTTGCTCCCACTCATGAGGGTGTTCGACCAAATGGCGACATGGGCCCTGTGGGTGATCCTTCTGGCTCCGATGATTTCTAGAACTGGTAGTCTCATGTTAGCTAGTTTGGTATTCAAGAATCCAACTACCTTTGAGAACTTTGGAGCCATGGTAGTAGTATGGTACTTTTGCTGGGTATTAGCTTTAGCTAGTTATATTATGTACTTGTGTTGCTGTTGAGAACCTTTGGTTACTTGCTATATTTCCATGGTACTACTATGCTACTCCTGAGCACCTTGGTTAATTGCAATACTATTATGGCAGCATTACTATATGTTGTGCAATTTTCATTCTGCTGTGCGAAATGATATGATTGATCTGCATCCTAGCTGCTCGCTGGACTGATTTTCACGATATCTTTTTGTTTATATGATGATGAAATGTCTAATCAAGTCATCGCTCTTCATAATATAGCTACTATTAGCATTCCCTTGTTTCTGTTTTGTATGATGTCTCCGTTTCTTGAGCAGTTGAGTATAATGCTAGTCCATATGAGTGACCACATGGTACAAACATCAGCATCAACATAGCCTCCTGGTTGGCTAACGTGAATGAATCAAAATCAAGTCCCGTTGAATGAATTCTAATTGCAGAGCCTACAACAAATAGGAATCAGATAGACCTCTCCCTTCCAGCCTCTACCAACAGCTGCTGTGGGGGAGTCGTCTACTCGTCTACTGTATCTGAAAGCATGGCATGCTGGCTGCCGCTGTGCATCTCGGGTTCTCGGGTGTAAGCTCGCCCCGGCGACGAGAGTGGAAGGGCCGGCCTCCTATCCCTGTAGTTTTAGTAGAGTAGTTCAGTAAATTTGACTGCTTCAAAGTTTGCATGGTTACTAATCTAGATGTGACGCGTATAATAAAAATGTAAAGAACATAGTCATTGTTTTGATCCTAATTGGTTATCTTCCTACCGTGGCACCAGCTTTTTAGATATCAAAGCATCAAGACATTCCCATTACCTTTCTATGCCCAAATAAAAATATAATGTTAAGCATGGTGTACGAGTTCAAATTACCTGTCTACATTCACGCGATAATTGCAGATGCATGTACGGTGAACATTGCCCACTTTCTAATCAAAATGTGTGAGGCACATCTGGCAACGAAGTCATGCTAGCTGTTGAATTCGATTTTCCATGTGTTCAATCATTTGCCAAAAATAGCAAATGACCTGCGTGCATAAATCAAGAGTCATTCCATGTCCATTTTAGCTGGTGCAGTTGTTGCACAACAATGGCATCCCTATCGTGTCTACTGCTGCCATTTCTCCTCTACACCATCCTCCCTTTTCCTGCGCCTGTGGTGTCCTACGTGAACCCTGACGCGAGGCTCCAGCTCCACCACCACGTGCAAAAAGAACCTTCTAGATACCGAGTCCACATAGTGCTCGTCGAGCCGCCTCCCGAAACAAGCACCAGTCCACGCCATCACTGGGAATCCTTCCTGCCGACCACCTTGACGGACTCCGGCGAGCAACGCCTGGTGCACTCGTACACGGAGGTGTTCACCGGGTTCGCCGCGAGGCTGACCGACTCCGAGCTGGACGCGGTGTCCAAGAAGCCAGGGTTCGTGCGCGCGTTCCCGGACCGCACGCTGCCGCTCGCGACGACGCACACGCCGGCATTCCTGGGGCTGACGCGCGGCGCCGCAGGCGGGTTCTGGAACAGCTCGGGGTACGGGAAGGGGGTCATCGTCGGGCTGCTCGACAGCGGCATCCACGCGGCGCACCCTTCCTTCGACGACCACGGCGTCCCGCCGCCCCCGGCTCGGTGGAAGGGCTCGTGCGCGCCGGGCTCCGTGGCCCGGTGCAACAACAAGCTCATCGGCGCGAGGTCGTTCGTCGGGGCCGGAGGAGACGACGACGACGAGGACGTCAGCGACGACGCCGGACACGGGACGCACACGTTGTCCACGGCGGCAGGGAACTTCGTCGACGGCGCGTCGCGGGACGGCCTCGCCGCCGGCACGGCGGCCGGGATCGCCCCCGCCGCGCACGTCGCCATGTACAAGGTGTGCGACCTGGAAGGGTGCGACAGCTCGGCCATCATCGCTGGACTGGACGCGGCGATCAAGGACGGGGTGGACGTGCTCTCCATCTCGATCGGCGGAAGCGCGAGCGTCCCGTTCGATCAGGACCCCATCGCCGTCGGCGCGTTCAGCGCGGTGTCCAGGGGCATCGTCGTGGTGTGCGCCGCCGGCAACAACGGCCCCGCGCCATCGTCCGTCGTCAACGACGCGCCGTGGATCCTCACGGTCGCCGCCGGCTCGGTGGACCGGGCCCTCGCCGCGGACGTGCAGCTCGTCAACGGGCCCCACGTCGCTGGAGAGGCGCTGATTCAGGGGAAAGACTCAAGCAGCCCCAAGAAGCAGTATCCTCTCCTCTTCTCCGAGGAGCGGCGCCACTGCCAGTACGGCGATGACAGCAGCGTCGTCGCCGGCAAGATCCTGGTGTGCGAGTCCACCGACTTGCTGACCGAGAAGTCCAACATCGCTGACCTACTGAGAGCTGGCGCCGCCGGCGTGGTGCTGACGAACTCCAACACCAATGGCTACACCGTAGCCGTCCGGGACTACGGCCCCGGCGTCGTGCAAGTGAGCAACGCCGCTGGAGCCAACATCACGCGCTACGCGACATCCACAAGGCGGAGAAGGCGTTCCTCGGCCGCCGCCGCCGCATTCACGTTCAACAGCACCGTGCTCGGCGTCCGCCCGTCCCCAACCGTGGCCTCGTTCTCCGGCAGGGGTCCGAGCGCGGTCGCCCCCGGCGTGCTCAAGCCTGACATCCTGGCTCCGGGACTCAACATCCTCGCAGCATGGCCACCACACCTGGCCGGCTCTTCCAGCAGCTCCGGGACGACGTTCAACATCATATCCGGCACGTCGATGGCGACGCCGCACATCAGCGGCGTCGCGGCGCTCGTCAGGAGCGCTCACCCAGACTGGTCGCCGGCGGCCATCAAGTCATCCATCCTCACCACGTCCGACGCGGCCGACACCACCGGCGGGCCCATCTTGGACGAGCAGCATGACCACGCCGGCGCACACGCGACGGGAGCCGGACACGTGAATCCCACGAGAGCCGCCGACCCCGGCCTGGTCTACGACCTCGGCGTCCCTGAGTACGCCGCGTACCTCTGCGCGCTGCTGGGCGACCGCGGCCAGGCCACCATCGTGCGGAACGCGAGCCTGCGCTGCTCCAAGCTGCCCAAGACGACGCCCGAGGCGCTGCTCAACTACCCGACCATCACCGTGCCTCTGCGGCCGACGCCGTTCACGGTGAACCGGACGGTGACCAACGTGGGGCCGGCGGCATCCACGTACACGGCGGAGGTGGACGTGCCGGGGTCGCTGAAAGTGCGGGTCTCGCCGGCGACCTTGGTGTTCTCCGAGGCGGGAGAGAAGAAGACGTTCAGCGTCACGGTGAGCGGCCAGGCAACCGGCGGGCAGGATGTTGTACAGGGGAGCTTGAGCTGGGTGTCTGGGAAACGTGTGGTGCGTAGCCCCGTCCTCGCCGTCGCTGGCCTCTCGTGAACAGTGTTTGTACCGAGAGCACTATGTATTATATTATTATGTAATATAATAACTTATACGTGTCCATGTCACGTGGAACGATTTCGATAGTAACTTGCTTGTCTATAGTATCCCGTATTCCCGTGCACTCTTCTGCGTCACTTCTTCGGACCCAAAATATTAACCAATAATCCAGTGTTCTAGGAAAACCAACCAAGCTGCTTTCTCAAAATGACTTCATCAAATTACGAAATATACACTACTAGATTTCACCATTTTGTTCCTCTATCTATGTGACATCATATAGAGCTCTATTGAAATTGGGGAACTGTGTAACTACAATAGTGTTCACACACCCAAATTGGCAAATCCTAGATGTTCAAACGGCATGGCTGGTTTTCCTTGTGACTTTGTCAAATTGCAAATTGGATTTCTTGGTTGCGTCTCTTCCTCGAGAAACTTGAAATGCGTGCCTACAATGTTAATTTGAGGCCTACATGAGAGAATTACAACTTTGGCAAGATCTATTTGGATTTAAATTCAGATTCAAACACGGATAGTATTACGAATACTTACCAACATCAATGCAATATTGCAATTTAAGCACTCAAATATGATTACAATATGGTATTGGGTGTGGAATATCCGGACTCGAACATATTTGAACCCTCTAAACAAATTTTGTCTTGAGGTTTCAAGATTCAGTTTCCACCATTGTCTCCTTTGGCAGCCAGCCCAACGAAGGCCCAAATCACGTTTTGCTGAAAAAGGAAAAAACTACTAATCGGCATCCACGAGCGCCACATCTTGTTTGTTTTTTCGAAGAAAGGCCGTCTTCCTCGGTTAGACAGACCGCGTACAGCCGCTGGCCGCCGGAGACTCTCGACCCGCCGCCTCCTTCTCCGCCGGCGTCGACGATGGGCGACTACGGCCACGGCGGGGGGCAGATGCGGGGCAACCCGGACTCCCGCTCCAGGGGCCAGGGCCAGGGCCAGGGCCAGCGCCATAACGTCCAACAGCAGAAGCTCGTAAGCCACCGATCCCCTCCTCTCTTCCACCGCTAAACCCTAACCCTAGCTGCCTGGTTCTGTCTGTCTCTGACCCGAGGTCTGGTTTCGCTTCGCAGATAGGGCAGTTCCACCCGACGGGGCTCACGCCCAACCTGCTCAAGCTCTTCGAGCCCCGGCCGCCGCCCGAGTACAAGCCCCCGCTCGAGAAGCGCAAGTTGCCGGCCTACACTGGTGAGTCGACGGTTCTTGGGATTCTCCAGTAGATGTTTTCAAGGGTTTGCTGATTGACTGGCTGATGTGGCTACTGATTTGGATGCAGGGATGGCGCAGTTTGTGTCGCATTTTGCTGAGCGCGAGGATCCCGAGTATGCTGTGCCTGTGCCCAAGTGTGAGACCAGGGTATGTTTTTTTTTTTGTCTGTAATATGCTGAGTGTCCTAGGTGTGTCTGCTGTCATATTTTTACAGTTTTCTCTGATCAGACTTTGTGATTGGGTTTCTGAGGTAGCCGCATTTTGTTGAATATGCTGCAGCAAGTGCACAACTCGATGGTGTGTCATGTAGTATTTGTTATGAAGAATTGCATCTTGTTGAAACAGTAGCTTCTGAAATCTGCTTGTAGCGCATGATATTATTAAGGGCATTGCCTGTCAACTTCCTTAGTTGCTTCTGCTACAATAGCATGCATGGTTTGAGTAATTCTAATGTTTTGACTTTTGAGATGATATCATGCATACAACTGTAGGCATTGTGACACTCCTTTCTGCTGAGATCACATGGGCCTAAGTCATTCTTCGACTGCACAAATTCTTGCTTAAATAATGCATTGGATTATGTTTTTCTCCATTTTGGGGCATATCATAACATTGTTGTACCCTTTTAGTATTTTATTTAATCTTGTACCTGATTATTGTATATGCTCTGTATACAGGCTGAGAAGAAGGCTAGGATTCGTGATAATAAGCTCGAGCAAGGTGCAGCTAAGGTTGCTGAAGAGCTTCAGAAGTGTAAGTTCTTACTTAAGGCATGGTGTCACCCCAATTCTTTTAAAATGATGGATGTAATAACATCATTGTTCTGATTTGGTTTTATGCAGATGACCCACAAAGTGACCCCAATGCTACTGGAGACCCATACAAAACACTCTTTGTTGCTAGACTTGTAAGTACTTTTTCTTGAAATCATTGTCACATTCCTTAGTCCCTACCATGAAAATTAGATGGCAAGTTATCTTTGTAGCACCAAGCTAATTGGCTTTGCCATTGTTGTAGAACTATGAGACGTCTGAGCAGAGGATCAAACGGGAATTTGAAGCTTATGGTCCTATTAAAAGGGTAAGTAATGTGGTAAATTCCTGTGCAGGTGAAGTTATTGCACTTTGGTAAGGTTTTTTCATCAGTTACTTTAAAATGAAAACAATCGTTGGCCAAAACTGTGGAAAGGTTGTCTCATTAGTTTATGGTTTCCTTTCGAGCTCCTCTTACAAGTGTTTGTGACACCAGGAGTCCTTAAAGTTACTCTGGCACTCCATTTCATATCTAGAATCAAAAGTTGCATTTCTTCATTTTCTTTCTGGTTTCTGAAAACTTCCTTGGAAATGCTTTCGAAGAAACTGGGAACTCCGTTTCAATTTTCGTAGTCATTTTTGATAAACTTAGCATCAATGTTTTCATTGAACTTTAGTTTTTGTAGCCAACAACTTATTTGCTCTCTTTCATGCACAGTTATTTAGTGTTTGCTCTTGAATGTATTCCATGAAAACTTTTTATGGTTTTTTGAGTTGTGAATTTGACCATTTCTCTGTACTTTGTTTTTCTTGAATACTTAACTATGAAATTAGTTCTGGAATAAAATATTTTCCGTAGTTTTATACAGTTGAAGACAATGATGTAAAGTGTTGGCTAGTTAAGGGTAGTTAAACATCAGACAAGAAATTTTTTGTGGGGACGGGTGTGTGGATTAACTCTTGTCCGTTGTATTGTGCTAAACTAAGGAAATACTAATCATATCTGTGCACTGAAGTTCTACAACTGTAAACGGTCTCTCTTTTAAGCAATCTTTATACCTTTTGGGCCTTAGATGGAATACATTTCGAATGAAAAATTACATAGGGTTCAGGCATATGTATGCTCGCTGGTAATTTAGTTGGTCTTTTGCTCTGAATGGGAAAGGCATTTTAATATGTGCTTGGTTGGTACAAGTACAACCAATTAATGGTAAGGCAGCTCTGGGAACACAAATATGTGTAAACAGGTAACTATGGCTGCACCTGTCCGTGGCCCAGGTTCTCTATTTCCTAGTACTTTTTTGTTGTCATCAAGAAATTTCTCAAGGAGAAGATCAAATTGATTCTAACAAAGGTAGTGAATGGTTGGGTTGTTCTCTCATTCGACAAATTTGCATCTACCATATTGGTCAACTGGGGTAAACAAGCTTGAAACATGCTGACAGTTGCACAAATTAGCATAGATCACTTTGTATTTTTCAAAAAAGCAGTTTGTCTGTAGACAGGGATTTTCTACAGTATGTAGGCTTAATTGGGTAGGTTTTCTGGTGAGTATAGTATTTATAGTTCCTTCAGTTTAATAAAGCTAGCACTGCTACCAGATTCTTGTTTTCTGGAGCAATTGACAATCTGACATAGTACTAATTGCATCTCTCAACTCCTAGAGTCGAAGATCTGTCAGTTTTGTGCATAAGGGTATACATCACTCACTTGGTATTTATCACCTTTCTGTTAACTTTATTATTATCATTCTGTTTGTTTGGAAAACGAAGGCTGAACAAATTTCAACGATGGTGGGTAACTTGGTATAGTATTTAGTTCTATCGTACACCCCTTTTCTTTAGTAAAATTCCCTGGTAAGGGGAACCCAGCGCATGCCAATCGGCCAGACAGCGCTTTTCCTCCAACTGTGTTGATCTATGCTGGATTTCACTCCTCGTGTGGAAGCTCTGCATGTGCAAGGTTAGCACGGCTGTTTTAGGCTGTCTGTCCTGCAGCATAAAATATGTTAAAAACTAAAGAACCAAACACAATCACAACTAATAATATATATTCTTAAGTTCAGTGGAACTTTCTTATTGAATATTATTTGATTACTATATTTGATTTTTGCAGGTTTGTCTTGTAACTGAGAAAGATACAAGTAAACCTAGAGGATATGCATTCATAGAGTATGTGCACACACGTGACATGAAAAGTAAGGTTCTCTTTTTTTGTTGCAAATTTCCCATTTGGTTTATTTTTGACACTCCTATTAACTTAAATTTTCTGTGCTAACTTGGGTTCTCATCAGATGCTTACAAGCAAGCAGATGGTAGAAAATTGGACAACAAGAGGGTATTAGTTGATGTTGAGCGTGGTAGAACTGTTCCAAATTGGCGTCCCAGGAGATTGGGAGGTGGATTGGGGTCAAGCAGGATCGGTGGTGCTGATAATGACAAAAAGGATTCCACAAGGTACATCTGTTTTCTCATTTTGATCACCTGTAAAAAGTCATTGCTGTTAGATAGAGGCACTTAAACTTGCACTAATGCTTACACTGATGTCATATGTGTTTGCTTTGCTCCTACATGTTTTTGTTCCTTTTGTCTTTTATATGCTTTTTTTATGAGGCCTTCTGTACCACCTCATACATTGCCATGTCATTGTTGATGTTGCAAGTTGTGATGACCTTAGTGTATTACTTGTGCTACATTTATGTTGGCATTATGATATCTGGTTGTTGTTAACACTTTTACGTATCTTATTATCAGGGAGCAACAACATGGTGGGCGCCCTAGATCAGAAGAGCCTAGGAGGGATGATCGTCGTGCCGATAGGTAAGCCATGTCAAATTAAAGGGATTGTTGCATTTATGTCATACTTTTTATGCTTATTAATTGTTTCTTTCTGTAATTATTTTCGCTCAAAGGGATCGTGAAAAATCTCGTGAAAGGGTACGGGAAAGAGACCGTGAAGAGAGAACCCGTGAACGTTCGCATGACCGGACTCGGGATAGAGATTCACGAGATGAGAAGCATCACCACAGAGACCGTGAGAGGACTCGGGACAGGGAGAGAGGAAAGGACCGGGAAAGAGACCATGGCCGTGACCGTGATCGTGATCGTCGTGACAGGGACAGGGGTCGTGTTCGGGACTATGATAGAGAAAGGGACCATGCTCGCTCTCATGATCGCCATCGTGAGAGAGGCAGGGACCGTGGTGAGAGAGATTATGAGCGTGACCGTGGTCACATGCATGAGAGGGATGCAGACTACGACAATGGTGGGACAAGGCATGACAAAAATCTGTCTAGTTATGAGCAGGATTATAGCTATGGTCAGTATGAGCAACACAAAGGTCATGACGCATATGGTTATGGTCAAGATGGACGTGGGCATGAAACTGAACACTCAAAGCGGCGTGAGCACGAGCATTATCGTGAAGCCAACTATCAGATGCAGCCAAGCAATGCTGAACCAGAAGGCCCTGAGGAAGGTGAGGCATATGAGGAAGGTGACTACCAGTATCAACGGGCTGGTGAATCACATGAATGAAGCTTGATTGCAGGGGTGGGATTTGCCTGCAGCTTTATACTGATACAATACAATGATGATTTCAAAGTTGGTTCTTTGTATGAATTTGTTTCAGCTGCATAGTGTCTGTCAGTTATGTTCTTCCATGTTGGGAAATTCTCAAAAGACAAAGCATGCCCAACTGTAGATTTTGGAATTTGAAGCCTGTGGCTGCTAATTTCATGTGGAATAAGATGTTAGTGTAATCTGGTTGTGGAGATACTGTTATCTTGTTAAAAAAAAGTTATGTATGACAGATCCTTTAAATTAGTTGTTCCAACTTTTTGCTGAACTTCAGAAATGCTGTTCCATTTCTTCAACAAAATGGCATAGGGACAAGTTGGATTCCGAATATAGGCCTTGTTTAGATGGTTAGATTTTTAGCCTGAAGAGCACTGTAGCATTTCGTTTGTATTTGACAAATATTATTCAATCATAGCCTAACTAAGATCAAAAGATTTGTCTCATGATTTACAACTAATCTGTGTAATTAGTTATTTATTTTACCAAATTTTCAACGCCCACGATCTGACACAACATTTGATGTGATGGAGAGAGAGGTCATATTTCTACCTTTTTCGCAAACTAAACAAGGCCATAGTACTGATGAATATTTTACGTTTGATTTTTTTGATACTCAACTTTGACCGTTCGTCTTATTCAAAATATTACTTTTTTTGACACCCAACTTTGACTGTTTGATTTTTTTGACTTCCTTTATCAATAAAAACTATTTAATAATGACTTAAATTTAACTGTTTTTTACAAATTTTTTAAATAAGATGAGTGGTTAAACTTGGGGTTGAAAAAGTTAAAGGTCTTATAAATTGAAATGAATTAAATACACATTCTTAATCTACAAGAAACTTCAGTCAAATACCAAAAAATTTTAAACTACATGTCTAAATTTTTAGCTAACTCGCTCGAGGAAGCCGCACCTCATACCTCCACCGACAGGAGCTCGAGCACCTTCACGTACCGCCATGAGCTCGAACAGATGTGATGTGACCAACGCGAGCTCGAACATCGCTGTCCTGCCCCAGCTCTTTTCCCGTCAGCACAGCCCTATCCTGAGGACGATTTCTTGCCGAAGGATACCAAGAGCAGGAGTAGCTCGCCGGAGAGGGAAGGTCCGCATGCACATGGGAAGAAATGTCCGATAGTTGGAATGCCGGTGAGCTCTTGGGAGAGTTGCCTCTATTTGGGGGAGTTAGGGTGTGTATTTTTTGTGGCCACCAATTAATGGGGATGGAACAAGGACCTGATGGAGTAACAATTTCAACTGAACTCGTATGATAATATGTTTTCGGCTGTATTTTGCCTCTGCTAGAGATGTTCTTACCTCCTCTTGAGTTACGACATTGCATTTCCTTTGGTTCTAGAATTTCGCTTTGTTCTTCAATGTGCAATCCATTTTTTGAGGATCTAGCAAGTCTTAAGGCTCCTCTTAAGATATGGTGCTTTACAGATGTTTTCTTCCATGTAATAACAAATTCTAAGACAGGGAAGCCATTTTATACTAAGAAAGATGGTACAAGGTTACATTTTATGTAATTGTTTTTTGAATGATCCGGGCCACTTCATTCATTTTACGGGCATTTGGGGCCGCCTTCCTTGGTCTTGAGGTTGTCGTAACACGGGCACTCTTCCTTGTTGCCGTATGTACCAGATGGGACGCACAGGCACTTCTGGCAGCAATAGTTGCAGAAGAAAAGGCATGGCTTCTTGTATGATGTCGCCGAGCACCGGTAGTCACATTTATCTGGACATTCTGTACATGCACGAGATATAAATATTAATAACTGAGAAGGATTACAGCCATTACGCCCCTTTTGAGGAATTGATTTGTAATCTGCTTTCTGAAACTTCTTTCCAAATTCTAGGAAGAAGAAGAAGAAAAAAAAAAAGGCGGCGCAAGACTGAGGGTATGTGGAGAGTAGAGAAGATTCATTACGTTCTGTGCGGATAGAGCCTTCTGCACCAGCCTGTATTACAAATTCACACGCCAAATCAGTAAAAAAAAAATGCAACATTCAAATACTCGAAGCAGATAAAATGGTGCTTTTTCGTAGCATCCACAAAACAGAGTAATGCTATATAAAGACTTACAGGTTTGTAAAGCTTTCCATTTGCGCTTCCAGCACCAGCAGAAACCTCAACCTGAAAAATCACATTTTTTTGGTGGTAAAACCACCCACGTACTTAGCGGAATCATAGATTCATTATTCATGTTCAGGAAATGAAAACATTTTTTTTGTATACCAGGTTACGGTTTCTGAAATTCCAAACGAGGAGAGTAAGGAAAAAATGATGCAAAACTGAAAACTTTTCGAAAACTTAAAGCACACAAAAACTAGTAGAACATTAAAAACGAAAAACCATACCACAAATACTAGTGCAAGGAACAACAGAACAATGGAGAAAGAGCTCGACGCTTGAGCCATTCTTTCCTCCTTTTCGCACCTGTGAAATGATAACAATTGTTGAGCAAAGCCTTAATGCTGACCAATTTATTTATAGTATATTGGAGAATACAATCATATTGCAGCTGTAAATACTCAATATACTTCATTGTGCCGAATCATTGAATCTTTATATTGCACAATATGGTACAGTTGGCATCATGGCATGAATGCCGCAAGGTGTGAACTGTTTGTTTGTCTCCAATACTGAAAATCTGGTGACTGTTTAGCTCTCATTTAAACCTTTTAGCAGGAAACAATGGCATAAATTTGAGCTCAAATAGATTTCAGCAGTGTTTAATGTTACCGAATAGCTTCCCTTTTTGAACACTAATATTTGCCCAAAAAACCAATATATTGGAAACATTTTGTTTTCTCAGAGCAAATGAAATACCACACAAAATCCGTCTGATATGGTATCTCCTAAAAACTGCTACTTCAAGCAGTTGTACAATACAGATGTACCTTTAAGTATTTGCAAAGCACAAATACGTATATCTTTGGTATAGCTGTATATCTCTAGTGACTGGATCGCCCGCGGCAGCCAGAGCAACGCGCCACCGCGCCAATGCAGCACGTCGCTACCTTTCAGCGCTGCATGTCGTTACCACGTCCACCCTCCAATCCTGCTTCCAGGATCATACGTGGATGGCAGCTTTGAAGCATTTATTTTGTTGTGTGCACATTTGAAGATACAGCATATTCAAAACGTTATACTCATGTCCTAAACTTTTGCACTATACATTTTAGAACTTCCCAATCAAAATTCAAAAGTTTTATAACCACAACTTTCAAATTAGACAATTTGAAAAAAATTGTTAGTTCCAAAGTGTCCACATCATAGAACTAAAACTCAGTTTTTTTTTCAAGTTACATACACACACACACAAAAAAAAAAAAGCACTGTGAAACTAAATGTAGCTCAGCAGGTCAGGTTACTTGTGGTGCAACCTGTCCATCTAGATTCAAATTCTTGACTGGACGTGCATATTCACATTTTTCTGTTTTTTTTAAATTTAGTGACACTTTTTTTTGACAAGAAGCATACATATATTATATAGAAAAGCAGCATTACATCACCTTCAGAGAAGGTGGAAGAAGCAAACCAAGTCCCATTCGGACAAGTGCAGTGGACACGTGTTCATCTAATCGTATACATGTCGCCACGAAGGAGAAAACAAAACACACGTCGCAACACAAGTCTAAGGAGACGTCGTCTTCGCCGCCATGAAGCAGGTCACCGTTGATCGGCGTGCAATACGCCGGGATGGAAGGACCTCGCATATAGCGTAGGTTGAGGAGGGTCCATGAACCTTCAAACAACTCCTACGAGATAAGATCTGGTTGGAGCATGACGCCGGAGTGAAGAAAAAAGGCTCGATGATGACCCGTGTTGGGATTTTTTTTTTAATTTTGACCCTTTTTTAAAAGTATTTAAGAAAATGCACCCGTTTTTTTCTTTTTTTATAACTAACCCTTTTGGCGGCACCTCCACGCGAGGCGCCACAATTCAATACTGTGGCGCCTTGCATGGAGGCGCCACAGGGTGGGCCCGTGGGGGAGCCAGCCAGGCAGCCGGGCTGACGTGGCACCCGCTGTGGCGCCCACATGCAAGGCGCCATCTATGCGCCACACTAGAGGCGCCATAGCGCCTAAGTCATCGCCCGGGCCGAGCCCGAGCACCCACCTCCTCTCACTTGCTCATTCCTTCTCCCGAGTTCTTCCTCTCCCTCACTCACCCCATCCCTTGAATCGACGATTTGGACCGTGAAAATTCAAATTTAATCCGTTCATCTCCTCTAGCAAGGTAATGTGACTCCCCTCATCAATTTTTATGCCTTAATTTGGTTTGAATTAGGTTTATTTTGTAACCCTAGAGACAATATTGATTGGAGCAATGGTTTTAAATAATTTTAGGATGCCAAGGCGTGGTGGAAGGATGCCAAGGCGTGGAAAAGGTCGTGTGCCTAGGTAATATCTACTTGTAATTCATTTGTAGCTACAAATGGAGAACCACACACTTAGCAACTAGATATCTTGAATTGTAGCTATGGTCGTTTACCCGGAGCCCGTACACCCTACTTTGCCTCTCCCTCAAGGCGTTCCGGTTCCCATGTGCTTCGTGGGGATCCTTGCAAGGTCGACATTTCGAAGATGAGGAGACCTATCGCGCAGGTATTGGATGTGTAAGAACTTTGCATGGACACCTACTGAGCGTCAGCGCCGCAGTACATTATGTGTGAGTATTGATTTATAGTGATGTTGTTTATCTAGTCTTGTGTAGTACTGTATGTTTTAATTTTTGTAATACTTGACAATGTTGCGGACCCCTCCACTGCTTTGTGATTTTGAGCAGTGGATCGACACTGAGATTAGTGAGCTAAACAAGAGGCTCCTGCAAGGCGAGAAGGAGTTTAATGCAGAGGTTGAAAGGAGACGTGAGCAGAGACGTAGAGAGGAGGCTATGCGGAGGGAGCACAAGGAAGAGGAGGAAAGGAGGCGTGCGGCTGAGGACAAGGCTGAAAGGGAGGAGAAGCTTGAGCGTGTGTGTCGTGATAAGGCAGCGATGGAGGATAATCCCGATGCGCAGAGGAAGGGAAAGTGGCCTCGCTGTACTCAGTAGCCGTATGGTTTCTTCATGAGCAATGGCGTCTAGTCTTGGACCTGTTATTTTAATTATCATGCACTGCACGTTTCCTTTGTGATGCTACAAATTTCATTATGTCGTTTGTTGTCAAGTACTTATGAAATCGTTGTGATGTTAAGTATGTTGTACCAATGCACCTTTTTATTGTGTTGTTATGTGTTCGAAGTGGTTAATTATTTGAAGTCAATGTCTTGCAACTAATCTTTGAAATACCAGTGCATTACATCATTACACAAGCACAACACACGAGCTGGCATGTGAGAACATGTACCGAACAAGGGTACAGGGGTCCTGCACTAAACCTAACATGCCTTAGGTAATTAGAAACAAGCAGCAAACACACGAACCGGCATGTGAGAACATGTACCAAACAAGGGTACACATGTCCTTGCGCTAACCTAACATGCCTTAGGTAATGAAAATAGACAATAATGACATAGTGTGACCTAGTAGTGGTCCCACATATTGAGCTGCGTTGCGCCTTCTCCATAATATCCACCTAGATTCGGTGGTGGCGGTGGTGGCGGTGGTGACCTTGGTCCCTTGCTTTGGTGGCACGGGCAACAGCAGTATGGAATGTTGCATGGTACCTCTTGTGGATCGGCATCATGGTTGTCTTCGTCTTCTTCATAGTCCTCTTGGTAGTCTGGCCGAACCATGTCGTGCTCAGTTTCCAGCTCGAAGATACGATCCTGGAGGTAGGTGATGTACTCCTGATGCGGATACAGTGGACGAGGATCGGCCCACTTAGTGTACCTCACCGACTTGTCGGAATGAGTGACGCGGTATGGTCTATGGTGCCACACAGCATAGTCCTTAAGAAATAGCTTCATCTCCGCCATTGTACCAAATACCATACCCTTCCTAAGGATACCACCTTTTGTATGGTCATACAATGAGTGTGCTGCCAGCTAGAGGCCGGTGTCACATACTGCCATATGTACCTCACTGACATCTCGGTAGTTAGGAACATCACTGAAAGGTTTGCCAGCCTGCCTCATCTGCCTAAGCTCTGCCTCTGTGTAAGGTGGCGGTGGGACAAATTGCTGTGCCTCGCTAATCCTACCCCATGGTTCATAAATGGCCCCTTGCTCGGGCAAATCATGGACTAGCCGACCATGACTAGGCATGGCATGAAGTACCTCTATAGGAACTGCTGGTGGCATCGGACGTACTGGACTTGCCCTAGCATCTGTGGCTGCATTGTCATCACCAGAGTCATCGGAATCACTGCTAACATCATCACCAATCCTGTCCTCCGCCTCCCGCTCCTCCTCTTCCCGTTCAAAGTCCCTCACATCAAAATCATTGCTAATACGGCCTACTTCAGCACCTACAAACTGCTCCTGCGTCAAAGTGCCATCCAAATCCATAGCACCATGAGTTTCTTCCCCTACTTCGTTTCCTTCTTGTTCATTGTAACCAGCATCATCATTAAACGGAGCCTCCTCATCATGCTCGAACCTGTAGCCATTCTCCACAACCACCTCAGGCATTGCATTATTCGAGCTTTGGAGGACCCGAGTATACCGCGACCAATCTAGTGGGTTGCACAAGGGCACCACGACATACTGCGCCCTAGTCTTGCCACTATCAAACCTCCCCTTGAGAGTGAAATCACCGCCAAACTTGTTACTCAATCGGCCACAAAGGTCCTCGAAGCTAGGAGGTCCATCAAACCACTCCACCTCATCATCCATCCCCTCAAACATACCATCTTCCTTCCTAACAATTCCTCCGTAGAACAAATGGACACAACAATCCATCTACAAAGACATATGACGACAATCCATTAACGTCTATTACAACTAAAATGCTAATGTCACTTATTAACTACCTAGAATGTCACTAATGCCTAAAACTAACCTATACTAATTTCACTTATTAGCCAAACTAACTACAATAGCTAAAACTAACATATGCTAATGTCACTAATTAACAAAACTAACTATACTCAACTATCCTCAATTCCCTAAACCCTAAACTAGGTACCTAATTATACTATGTATGCGTAGTTACATAAAAAAAATGAAAAAAAAATTACCTTGGCACCGGCAGTGAGGCCACCTCCCTGCCCCTCCCCGAGAGGGGGCCGGCACACGTGGCCGGCACGGCCACCCGCCCCCTCCCACGCCGGAACCGCACCGGCGCGGCGATAGGTGGCGGCGGGCCGTGGAGGGCGGCGGGTGTCGGGGCGGCGGGGCGGGGGGCCGGCGGTGGCGGCGAGGCTAGAGAAGGCGGTGGCGGCGGGGCTGGCCGGAGCAGGTGGTGGCGGCGGTTCTGGACTCGGGCGGCGGCGGCGTTCGACTAGGGTTGAGCTCGGGCAACAGAATGGCACGGGCTCGGGCTCGGCCTCGGGCGCGGTCGGGGTGGAGGCGCTGTGGCGCCCCCAAAAGAGGCGCCACAGTGTGGCGCATAGATGCAAGGCGCCACACTGTGGCGCCTTGCATGGGGGGGCCACAGCGGGTGCCACGTCAGCCCGGCTGCCTGGCTGGCTCCCTCGGGCCCACCCTGTGGCGCCTCCATGCAAGGCGCCACAGTATTGAATTGTGGCGCCTCGCGTGGAGGCGCCGCCAAAAGGGTTAGTTATAAAAAAAAAGAAAAAAATGGGTGCATTTTCTTAAATACTTTTAAAAAAGGGTCAAAATTAAAAAAAAATTCCGTGTTGGCCGGTGACGAGCTGCAATGGTGGTGACAACGAACAGCTCAATGATGATGCGGGTCTTGAAAAGCTTGACGGAGCACAGCTGCAGTACGACGGACGACAATGTATAACCACGGCAGGAACTCGAGCACCACCGCGGCATAGCAGCGCACAGGCCTGACCGCCGAAGATAGTTCCTCCCTGCACCTTGCAACACACCATGGTATGGCTTTGGCTTCGGACAACAAGAATGCACGATTGAACTTGGATATAAAAGGAAACAAAAAAAGAAAAAGAAAATAAAAGGAAGATGAAGCTGCAAGGATAACTGCTGCGGTGGGACCCAGGTTGAGGATGTGGATGGCGCACTGAGCCCTTGATGTGGAAGGCATGCAGCTGCACAGCACAAACCCATGCTTGACATGCAGACCCCCTGCATGCGATCCACACAGCACAAGTGGGTCCCATTGCGGCAAGAGGGGCCCACCAGCATGGGCCGCAGCGAAGGCACTGATGTGGTGCTCCAACTTCTGCCTCGAGCCGACGGCGGACACCGCCGGAATCTTCCTGCGCCGCCCAATTTAGCGGCGCCGCCCAATTTAGCGAGGTGGCTGGAACCGCCCATCGGAGGCCGCACGAGACCGACGCCTCTGCTATAATTAGCAAGGCGGCGAGAACCTCGCAACCGAGGCTGCAACAGAACGCCTCTGCACCTTCGTCGTTGTGGTGGCACTCGTGGGCACAGTCGATGGAGAGGCCGCTGACGCCGCTGAAGTGGAGAGCACAAAGAAGGTGGGTGTTGCCGTAGATCTGACCAACGCCATGACCAAGGAAGCCGACTGCGACACCGTCGCCGTCGACAACAAGGTCTTCGCCGGGTTGGAGCTGGGAACAGCCGCACCGCGCGCCACACAGCAGGCGTGTCGAGGCGCGCCGCCACCCAGGCAGCGCCGGCGACAAGTTTGGGCCCGGCCTTGGAGAACCTCCGGCCGCATCCCACCTACCATCCCCGACCCGGCGCCCGGAGGCGGGGTCGCGGACGACGGGGTGGAGGAGGACGAGGATCTGGTCTTGGTCGTGGTGGAGTTCCTTAATCCCGTCGTCATCGGCAACTTGCTCCATGGCTTCATCTTCATATCTACTAGCTCTAATGGCCATGTAGGCCTTTATTTGTGGCTGAACAAGGAAGAAGAGGGGGGAGGAGAAAGGAAGGGCCCGGCCCACCTGCTCTACCGCCGGCGAGAATGCCGAGGAGAAGCAGGGGGCCGGTGGCGATGATGCTAGGTGAAGATCAGGAATGGGGAGAAGGGATTGGAAGGAAGATTGGAGATGGGGAGGGGAAGGAGAACGTACTACTGCGAGCTGTTACTACTGTGAGCTGTTACTACCGTGAGGCAACACGGAGAGAAGGTCCGACGCCATGTTCTTTTAGTGGTAGGCAACGTGATGACAAGACACTGTCTTTTGGAGGCAGTGCATCTATTTATAAGGGTGAAGGTGCATGTATGCACATGTATTGCATCTGATTAAGAAATATACAAAATGTTATGACTGAATATGAAAAACTTTGGATTCACATATAAAAATTTTAAATTCACATATTCAAAACTTTGAAATTGAATTTCAAAACTGTGAAATCCATTATGCGACTACTCTTCGAGCTTTACATGAAGCAGAATGAGGCGCTCATCTCAGGTCACTTGTATGTATTTGATCTAACTTGATTATGAGCAAGTGGCCATCTTGATCGTCGTTGACCTAACAACACTACTAATACCTCGAGTACCGGGATACTCAGAGGGCTTACACCAATATATGGATACATATAATCCTTTGGTGGATGCAAGAAGGAAACTGGGTTATTTGTTCAGTTTTGCAAAAAGTATGGCGTTTATTAAAGAATGACATGTTCTTATGTTCAACATTTTAATTACTTAGGTTAAACTACATTATTAAAACTAGGCCTAGTTGAACAAACCAATAGTCATCATGTGCAAATAGATATGCAGAAAAAGAGAGGATAAGTTAGAAAAAGCAGAAAACACATCTGTTTGTGTCTGAAATAGTGATCAAAAAGTTTAATGGGGGTGTTAAGTGTATGTCATGTCCCATGCTATAGGCCCATATATCCCATGAGGCTCTTTCTATATATATGGCCATCTCCACTAATGGAGGCATACTCTGTCATTTCCAATGTTAGTAACATCTGTCACAGTTTAGCCAGGCCAGAAGAAACTTCCTATCCAATCCAAGTATATACCTAATTACAAGTAGGAATGGCACTCCTATTGCCCCATCTATCACATTACTCATATGCAACTCAGTATGCTCCTATTACTAATCCAGTCAACAACATCCAAACCCTAATACAGATGCAACAAACAAATACATTAACACAGAGGTGGAGGATGGTGTTAACCAATATGACAATTTTCATCGTTTGGCGCTACCACCCAAGCTAAAGCACTGAAATCCAACAAACCAAAGTGAGAATCTTCTAGGAATAAGATATCTTGAACCGCTTGAGTTTCTACGTTTATTGCTACAACTCTTCTATTCCAAATAATTTTATCATTGTCTTCAATGTAGATAGTGTTTGGACTGCGTTTAGGGACACCATCAATTGCACTGAGAACCAAGGGCTGGTTTGAACCTAAGTAGACTGAGTATGACCCAAGAGAATTCACCTCAACTAAACTGAGCTCGAGACCTAGATTGTGTTTAGTTAGGAAACACACAACTCCAACATCACTTGAATCAAGAATTAACACTTTAAGAATACAAAGATATGCTGAATGGCCACAGACAAATATGTGCTAGTGTCGAAACGTCCATGTTGCAGTCCCATTGTCTGAAGCGAATCTTTCTCCATTATCTATAGTAAAAAAAGGCTGACTGATATTTATCAGTTTTGTCCAATATGAAGATACATTCAGTTATGGCTGCAAAAATATTGCGTTATGCATGAAGTTCACGACAGACAAGAGTGAATTGATCCGCGCTAGGGTAGACATCCAAAACCAAATCAGCTCCTCATCATCCTCAGTGTTCTCAACATCACCCTCAACATTCTCAACATCAATTAGCAGGTGTTGGAGAAACATCATTGTAGTGTCAAGAACCAGCTCCTCATCATCATTGTCCTGGACTATGACATCGGTCACTAATGAAATGTCGAAGTTCTCTGCTTGTAGAAAGACTCCTTTTGGGTCATAATTCAGATGCAAATTTGGCAAATGTTTTCTAAAGCCACATGTAGGACAATGTAAAGCAATGGAATTATCTGTCATCAACTTGAGAGCGACCAAACCCTTAGAGGATCCCAATACCGAGTGTGAACTCGGGAGGGGGGGGGGCTGTGGATATAGACAATCAACTGGTACTAGAGGCAGAGGGAATAGGTCATTATCCTGAGAAACAATCTTGAAGATTGTTACCGATGAAGACGTAGGACCCTGACGACTGACCACCAACAATGGGCCTGAGATTTCAAAAGATGCATTCCAAGACTTGCATGCCAACTTCATCGAGATAACATCTTTGATTAACAATTTAACTGGAGCTTTGGCAATCTAATCACTAGTTCTTGTGGAAGGCCCCCATACAAATTTCAAGCCAGAAAGCTGTCCTGATGATTTGTTAGAAATTTGTTATTTTTATATCTCACAAAAAGAGTCAAGTTTGAACAAGATATATTTATAAGGTTGTGTATCATCATATATCATCTATATGTGTGATTTTTTGGTAAAGTTTGATGACTTTTTTGTCGTGGTTTGCATAGATTTTCACGAAGGTTGTGATTTCCGCCAGATACGTTATCAAAATATAATGGATCTAATTTTGTCATAGTCAAATCACCCTAAACTTCGAAAAAGTTTGTACGGGAAAATATTATTGGCACCAAAGAGGCAAACTATACAAAAATAAAATTGATAATGTGTCTTATGGTGTTCATCTAATATCATAAACATTAATTTTTATTTTTCTAAAACTTATGATAGGTTGACTTAGAATAACTCAAAATGCTCTATATTATATTTGATGACAAAGGGAGTAATTTATCTAATAAATAAAGCAAACCAGTAGTGTTTGGACCCCACCATCTCCTTGAGCCATGAATAATATGGTCAAAAGTATGTTCGCCGGTGATAAATTATGGCTGTTGAAATCTCCGTGTTAAAACTTAATTGAGCCTAAAGTCTCCTCTTTTCTCAAAATCTAGTCGGCTTAGAAGTTCAGAATCCTGGTCAAATCTTTCTAGTTTTGTCAGCTCTACCGGCTACTCTAGTGGCTAGACAAGAGCTTAGTTTGTGGTAGGTGAAACTTGTAATGTAATAAAGACTTGTAACACTTGAACTTAGCAGTCCCGGCTTATCAACAACTATTTACAATCTTTGTCTCGAAAAAGAATGCAATTTTTGTTTTTTGAGGAGTCAAATGATTTCAAATTTGACTAAAATTATATAAAAAATTATTGATACTTATAATATAAAATAAGTATCGACAGATTAATCACGGAATATATTTTTGTAATAAATCTTATTTGAGACACAAATATTACTACTAATTACTATAAATTTGGTCAAACTTTAGCCAAATTTACCGACATGAATCCCATAATTACGTTCTTTTTGAGATGGAGGGAGTAGTGTTTTTCTCCCTCGAAAAACAACATAAGCACAGATTAATCACAGAATATATTTTTGTAATAAATCTTATTTGAGACATAAATATTACTACTAATTACTACAAACTTGGTTAAATTTTAGTCAAATTGACCGGCACGAATCCCATAATTACATTCTTTTTAAGATGGAGAGAGTAGTGTTTTTCTCTCATAGAAAAACAACATAAGGCGACTTATCAATCACAGAAAGTCAAAAACCATGAGCTGATAATAAGTTCAACATAAGCCGACTTATCATAGAAACCATGAGTTTATTTATTTATTTATTTATTTTTTTGCGAGGAACTTTTCCTCTGATGTAGATGATGGTTACCAATTTGTGCAAGCAATACACTTGTTGATCTTTGGGCTTGCATGATGCATATCGTGGATTATCAGAGCTATTAATAGCATCTAAGCATTCTACTGTCTAGGAAAATCTGAATACATTGAACCTATCCCTGCATGCTAAGGTAGATGGGGGCATGGGGTGGTAATTAATAAGTAAAATCTCAAAATATTCTAGTCATAAATAATTACAGGTATCTTTTTGTCTGTTTGCTAGTAGTATTTATTTCACACGCATTCCAGCCTACAATTATTAATTTTCTACACTCATGATATCGAAATCTCTTATGTATAGTCCCTTATTTATAGAGACCCTGTCACCCTGTAATCCTCATAGTTCACCAGAAGCCTTCTTCATTTGTGCTGAATTTCTCCTGCAGAAGAAGAAAATGGAGCTCTTCCTTGCTGTGCTTCGATTGATCACCCTGATGGCAGTGATAACTACTGCTCAGGGGGTCCTTGTCGATTCTAAAGACATCAGAATGTCCATTAAGGTATAGGAAAAATCCATTTGCGCCCATTCGGGTGGAAAATTCTTCTTCATATGCTTCTGCTTCCTTTTTCTTTCACCATTGAACATATCCAGATCTCCTTGATGAACAGAGCGAGTGCGGCGATATCATTGATTGCGTTGACATGCACAGACAGTTTCCCAGCCTCAAGGAGCGACTGCAGAAGGATCACAAAAATACGGTTTGTTATCCTCAACATAATATCTGTAGCACATCATCTTGTGCTGGAAACTTTTCTTTGAGAAGTGTGCTGTCATTCGTGAATCAAGAATCACTTGACATCAAATGAAAAAACTGAACCTTTTCATCTTGTCGTATACAAACAAGTGCAAACATGGCCCCGGTCGCATAGATCATAGATCCATTTCACCCTGTTTGGATGGAGAAGGATCACACCTAATTCAACAAGACTACTACACTAGCCTTTTCTTTTTTCCTTTCTCTTTTGCAGTATGAATTAACAAAAGTAGTACATTGTTACCATTCTCTCCTTATTGCTTTTCAGATGGAACTGAATCGAGAACATCAATTGCTGGACAGACTTGGCGAAAGAAAATACATAGTCAGTGAGCAGACATGGCGAAGAAATGGCAGTTGCCCTGATGGAACCGTCCCAATTCGGAGGATGCCTGTCAATGTTAATAGTGAGTTTGCCAGTCACCTTAACCGGTCATTCAGATTGTTTGGACGACCTACAGCTACAAGTGAGACCATCAAAGGTGAAGCAAATGGGAAAGAAGAAGTAAGCGTCCTGGATATTTGTTTTGTTTTCTCAGACAGATAACTAGAACATCGTCTCAATGTTCTGCCTAACTATTAAGACAATTGCTTTATTGTCTATACATAATTATAAAATTATAATATGTTTTGCACACGCTTTGGCTTTGCAGATTGCGGCTGCATATAGTGTAGCCGGGCCATATCATGGAGCCTATGCAGCAATACCAATTTGGCGAACACGTGTGGAGCCAAACGAGTTCTCCATGAGTTACCTCCTAATTGCTGGTACAGTGGACAGGAGCTATCATCCTATCAGAGGCCAAGACCCACCTGCTCTCAATTTACAAAATAGCAGTTGGCATGGCTGTATGTGGACCTCTCCTTTCGCCCAAGTTCCATCCATTTGTTTTCTATAAAAACATGTTGGTCTAGTGATCTGGTCAACAATGTATAAACACCAAAAACATAAAGGACAAGAATGTATTTATCACTGTTGAAGTGTTGATATATATCTTGCACTGTATTTATCACTCTACATTTGCGTTGCAGGTCTGGCCTTCCGTCTTGGGTGACGACAATTCAAGATTTTTTGTATATTATACAGTAAGTTTGTTGTTAGGTTTCCACTATAATATGCGGCATGGCCTATTGTTGAAGTAAAATTCAGATCATCTTTATCAGCAGCTTGAACTTTGGAGCCAGAATAAATTGGGTGCACGCACTCGTTAGAAAATCTCCAATAATTCCAAAGAAAAACCAAGATAAATCAATGAGATTTTGAAAGTGGCTAAAAAAGTTAGAACCACGTACATCAGGATTCCTCCATCCGTTTACAAAATCTCGCTCCTAAAATCCAAACTATTTTACCCTAAAAAATTTCCGAACTGTTTCTAAATTACCACTACCACCTTCATAATTTTTTTCCTCTCCTGCATACTTGCATTGAGAACCCTATCCTTAGCTTCAAAAACCATGTCCTAGATTGGCTGATTGATATGTGCGTGCGGATATTTCTACGCGATTTTTCTCAGTGCAAAAGATGTTGTTGGAGAGCTATGCTTTTTTTTTAAAATATTATTGCTAAAAAACAAGACTGGGATCGTAATAAAAAAAACAAGACTGGGAGGGGGAGTGGGGAGGGGGTGGGGATATGATTTGGAATGACGAATATATAATAAGTTTGAGAGTTACAGTAACAAAGCATTCTGTCATTTTCACAGAATGACGGTGGCGTGAAGTCAAACTGCCTGAATCATGATTGCGGAGGATTTGTCCAGACAAGCTCCAAGTATGCACTTGGAACTAAATTCAGGGACAGTGACTCCCAGGTTGGGGGTCAGACATACTACATCAGAGTTGGCATAGTCCGGGTAGGTAACATCAGTTTTCCTGCTAATTGATACGTACGAATCACCATTCATTATATAAATAATCTCTATCCATTCATTCACACAGTATCCTGGAGAACCAGTGTGGCGAGTATCAATAAACGGCGACGAACTCGGGCACATCCAAGACGGCACGTTCCCGATGGGATTTTTCGAGAGCTTGCACAACGAGATGGGCGGGCGCGTCCTCAACACCCGGTCTGGTGGGCGGCACACCATGACCCAGATGGGCAGTGGCATGTTCGCCTCGTCTGGGACCAACAACGCAGCAACCGTCGCCTTCTACATGGCACTCAACAACAACGGTGGTGACCAGCTTGACGACCCGGTGAACACCATCGTCACGTCGCGCAAGTGCTACGACGTCAAGGACTTCGGTAGCGACATGTCCCGACCAGGCTATGACGTTGCCTTCGGCGGGCCAGGAGGTTATTACTGCGATCGATGAGAACCAAACAAGGATTATTCTACATTAGCACCACACTGCCACTTCATCATCCCCACATCAATCAATCCTGATCGAAGGGCATGCGGAGAAACCTTGTTTGCGTTCATTGAGGAGCGTTTAATAACTTGCCTGGTTCTGAATAATATGGACTTAAAAAAATCTTTTCCTTCGCCATGTTCCTTACAGTTCAGTTTAAAGGTCGAGCAGCTATAATCCTATACGAATAACACGCACGCGCACGTCGATGGTAAGTTCCTAGAACCTATCAGTCCTTAAGGTGACCGGACAAGACATCTTCACATGGGGCCAACCAACGCCCCATGCTTCAACAACACCTCTATCCCGGGTTTCATCCCACAAAGACACTCCACCCAGAGACTTCCTCATCTCATATGTACCCGCCCCGCCACAGGTACCTCTCTTAGGGGTTTCCCAGGCTGCACTCCCCTGACAAGACTCGTCCAATGACTCATCATAGAATCCTGCTCGGTCAACTCGACCCTTACCACACACCGAAGATACACACCAAGATAACCCTAAGTTGTTATCACATTATTACCAGATTGTTGGCTCAAAGTGCCTTAGCCACTCACAAATAGTCCTCCACCAGGTATCACATCACAAATATAATTCGTAGGTTGGTTTTAGGCCTTCAAGTAGATAACAGTGGACCCATGGATCCAAGGAACCACCACCTCGACTCTCAGATCAAACCGACATTGGATCAAGGATGAATAGTGTTGATAGTAGTATGCGTGTTTAAGAAAGAGGGATTATGCAAGCACACAGACGATAGCACTTCGTCTGGTGAACCAGGTGTCAAATTTGTATTTTTTCCTAAAGGAAGATAGGTAGGTGATCTTTGGGAGTACATGAATGGGTCAACTTTGAAGGTAGATGGCTTTGGCATGGATGATGGATGGAAAAGAGGATAGAAGGGTAAAGGGGTTGATCACTAAGCTTAGAAGTAGGTAGAAGTAGAGAGAGAGAGAGAGAGAGAGAGAGAGAGAGAGAGAGGTAATCTAGGTGACAAAGGTAACTAATGGATAACTTGATCGTATCTAGCAAAAGGGGCATACGACATATACGTGCTCCAGATCTAATCAGACACAAAGCAAAACAAGCCCTACATTTTAATAACTAAACTGAATGTGGGGAATGTAGAGGATATTAGGGATGTCACCACCTAACAACTACCACAACTATCTTGGAGGCCTAGCCGTATCTACACGCAAGATATAGCCTAAGCGCCATGCTTAATCTTTATACTTACTATCTCTAACTGAGCTCAAAGAAGAGACACCCTAACCAAATAGTAGGACCGTTACTAGATAAGAGCAATCTAAACACTAAGATAATTATAAATCCTATGCCAGAGAACAAGTGCCTAAACTCGCTAATAATAAATAAGAGCAAGAAGGACTTGAACTAAATGCAGAAATATATTACTTAAGTAAAGTACTGAAAGTACTAAATAAGTAAATACTAAAAGATTACAAAGGAGCTATACTAGACTTGAAGACTCTGGAAGACTCTTCCAGAGGCGAAGCTCCACCCGACTCTTCTCCTTACTAGATATCTACTACTTAGAGAGCTAAGCTAAGATAGAGAGTTTGGAGATACTTGGAATGCTTTGAATGGTTGAGATGATCTTCCCTTTGTTGGAGACCTCCTTTTGTAGCACCAGTCGAGTGGAGGGGTACTTGTTGTTAGAATATGAGTTAGATACGATCTAACGTGTTGTAAACATGGTGAACTCTTCCCATGTACGCAGATGGATTGTTATAGTAACAACCCAATTGTAACACATGTAAACTCTTGTTGTACTCCCCTATATAATGAACCGGGAGCCTTGGAGGCTATCTCGTTCCAGCATACCATCATATCGTTTCACATGGTATCAGCCTCCACACATTCCTAACGGAATAAGATCCAATCTCGCTTCCCTCTCATGGCGTCTTCCTCCTCCGCCAACGCTCCTCTGGCCTTTGGCCTTCTTCCCGTCGTCTCGGAGAAGCTTACGCGTGGGAACTACAACATGTGGTTCGCCACTGCCTCGTCTGCACTCAAGGGGGCTCATCTCGCCGGCTACATCGACATTGCGGCGGCTCCCCCAGCGGCCATGATCACCGATGAATCTGCGTCGTCGGTTGATGGCAAGAGGTCGGAGATTCCAAACCCGGCGTATGACAAGTGGGTGGCTGAGGACCAGATCGTTCTCAGCTACCTGTTCTCCTCCCTCACCAAGGAGGTGTTTGGGCAGGTCGCCAAGTCGATCACCACGGCCGAGCTTTGGGCCGCGATTCAAGATCTTCATGCGTCGCAGTCGCGGGCGCACATCATGTCCACACGGATGGCCTTGACTTCGACATCCAAGGGCACGTCTTCCATCGCTGAGTTTTTTGTCAAGATGAAGGGACTCGCCGACGATATGGCCGGTCGCAAGCTGGAGGATGAGGAGCTTGTGACGTTCATCCTCACCGGCTTGGGTGAGGACTTCGAGTCCATCGTCACTGCCATGGCTTCGCGAGTCGAGCCAGTCTCCATCAACGAGCTTTATGCTCAACTCATCGCCTTTGAGCAGCGCAAGGAGATTGCTACTGGCAGTGCTTCCCAGTCATCTGCAAATTTGGCTGCCAAGGGTGGCCGTGGGGGTTCTTCTCCCAACCCAAATCCAAACCAATCCCGTGGTCGCAATGATGGTGGCGGCCGGGGTGGTTTCCGTCGCGGTGGTGGTGGCCGCGGCAATGGCGGCAATGGTGGTCGCAACTTCCTCAGCGGTGTCTTCTGTCAATTGTGTGGCAAGGAGGGTCACACGGTTGTGCGCTGCTTCAAGCGATTTGATCCCAACTTTACTGGTGCGCCACAGAAGAGTGCTTCATCGGCCAACACTTCTTCCTATGGGATGGACACCAATTGGTACGTTGATTCTAGTGCCACGGACCATATAACTGGCGATCTGGAGAAGCTCTCGTTCCGCGACAAGTATCGAGGAGGAGAACAAGTGGTCACATCTAATGGGTCAGGTATGAAGATTGATCACATTGGTCATAGTACTTTAAAATCCCCTACTTGTGACATTCATCTAAACAATATTCTTCATGTTCCTCATGCTAAAAAAAGTCTTGTTTCTGCTCATCGTCTTGTTAAAGATAACCATGCTTTTCTTGAACTTCATCCATGACATTTTTCTCTTAAGGAACAGGTGACGAAGAAGACTCTGCTAGAAGGCAGATGTGAGGGCGGTCTCTATCCTTTGAAGCCTCATCCACCTCGCCCTCCATCCAACAAACAAGTCCTTGGTGTCCACAAGCCTTCCACTTCGTTATGGCATAGTCGTTTAGGTCATGCTTCATCACCTGTCGTCCAGAAAGTTCTTAGTCGTCATAATCTTTTGTTTTCCAAAGAGTCCAATAAAAGCATAGTTTGTGATGCGTGTCAGATGGGCAAGAGCCATCAATTACCTTATCCAAAGTCAACTAGTGTGTCATCTAAACCTTTTGAGCTTGTTTTTAGTGATGTATGGGGACCAGCCCCAACCTCTATAGGCCGGCACTCTTACTATGTGAGTTTTATTGATGATTTTAGCAAGTTCACCTGGATCTATTTGCTCAAATATAAGTCTGAAGTTTTTCAGTGCTTTCGTGATTTCCAAACCATGGTTGAACGACAATTTGATCATAAAATTCTAGCTGTTCAATCTGATTGGGGAGGGGAGTACCAGTCGTTAAATTCCTTCTTTATGCGCCTTGGTATTGCTCATCATGTTTTATGTCCACACGCCCATCAACAGAATGGATCCGCTGAACGTAAACATCGTCACATAATCGAAGTTTGCCTATCTCTCTTAGCCCATGCTTCCATGCCTCTCAAATACTGGGATCAGGCTTTTCTGACGGCCGTCTTCCTCATCAATCGACTCCCATCCAAGGTTATTTCTGATGACACACCACATGATCGACTCCTTGGGACCCCTCCTGACTACACATTTCTTCGAACTTTTGGGTGTGCTGTTTGGCCTAATCTAAGGCCTTACAACACTAAGAAGCTTGAGTTTCACTCCTTGCAGTGTGTTTTTCTTGGATATAGCAACCTTCATAAAGGTTTTAAATGCTTAGATCCAAAGACAGGACGCATCTATGTCTCTCGTGACGTTGTGTTTGATGAGACTCTCTATCCTTTTTCCCAGCTTCATCCCAATGCCGGCGCCCGGCTTCGCGCCGAACTTGATCTTCTTCCTGATATTCTTAAAAATCCGTCGTATGAGTTTAGGGATGCTAATGTACGTGATCAATGCTTGATTAATCCTAATCCTGCTAATGCTATTTCTAGTTCTTCTGGTGCTGTGCAACCTGCAGGCTCAAATTCGAGGCAAATTGATGAAGAAACGACGGCACACGGTCCATATTTCATGTGCTCATCTCCTTCGGCGCTACGCGACAACGGTGGCATGGGCCTCGAGCCTGATCCACCTGCTCCTCAGACTGGGGCGGCGACGGGATCCGCTCTGGGATCGGAGCCTGATCCTGTCTCCCCTGCGCCTGTTGTTGGTCAATATTACGCAGTTACCAGAATTAGATAAAGATTCTAGTTCCCCGGCAATGGCGTCAGAAATGCCTATCGACACTTCTTAGCACACACCGACTAGAGTAAAGGTAAATACGACTGGCGTCTGATAGCTTAGCCTACTGCAAACCCGAACTACTACCAGAGAGAGGGTGTCACAATTCCTCCTCCGGCAACAGCCTAAGAATGCTAAGCTAAGCTAGACTCTAGTGACAACGTAAGACTGACCAAGGGTAACTCTGCAAGCGCACAGGTACCGCTGTAGCACTTCAACCGGGTGAGTACTCCGGTGTCGAATTTGTAGTTCACTCATGGGAAGCGGATTAAGACTCTCTAGCAAATGGGTGATGGAAACCCGTGGTGGTTCTACTCAATCTAAGCTATTGATATTGATAAGGGGGTAAATGTTGATATGAGTGATAAACTAAAGGTAACTAGTAGGTAGCTAGCTAGGTGGGAGGACAACGAGTGAGTAAGGACTCCTATGTATCTAACTATACTCCTGTGTTCTAATCTTACTAGTGCAATGACTCAACTAAACTAATGCCTAGACAATCGGTGTGATAGGGGAAGTCGGCTGACAAACAGGAGGGTTGTGTTCCGTGAACTAACTCCTATTCTAGCGGACCTTTGACTTTAATGGGCGCCCTACAGCCTATCCCTGACGCAAATAGAGCCAACCGGGAACTGCGTTCGTCACAACCGCCCCGCTAATATACGTCGGAAAGTGAATGGATATACCAATCAACGATAGGGTGCATCCACTATTAAGCACTAGCCTAAGCACCTCGCCTAATCTAGTCTTAAAGACTCCGGCTACCACGTAAGTAACCTCGGCCCCATTGGTAGTGAAACACACACAAAGGATCTAGACACTAAACTAGTTCGGACTCTACACTAATCAGACTAAGACACAACACTACTGCACTAGTATAGTAGTGCACTAAGTAAATACTGAAAGTAAAGTACTCAAAGTAAATACTTAATAAAGTAAAGCAAGACTATATTAATATAAGAAAAGTACTTCGAAAGTAAAGGTACAAGAGCTATACCAGATTCTCCAGAAGATGACTCCGGAGACCTGAGCTTCGCTCGACTCGACTCTAACTCCCACTCCAGACTAGACTACACTACTCTTGATCTCCCAATAGAGCTTGAGCTTGAGAACACTATTGTGAACTACTTGGGGACACTTTACAATGAGGGACTAGGGGGGTATTTATAGTGGAGGTGGAGTAGGGGTTACTCCAGTGCCACGTCAGCGATCCGTGTGCTCTCCGCCATGCGCCGTTGGATCAAACCGACCTTCCACCGACTTGAATGGACGTCTCTCAGTGCAGGACACGTGGGAGTCATGCAGGAAGGCGGTGGAAGTAAACCGACCTTGGGTTGGGCCCACTTGCAGGTCGGCCGACCTGGGTCTGGCTGACCTATGGGTCCCACTCCCCTTCTAGAAGGTCCAGATGGCAGTGGGAGCAATGCCAAGGTGTCAGGCCACCGAAGGTGGGTCGGCCGACCTGGCACCTGGCCCCTGGCCCACGTGGCAGCTTCCTGGTGCTGTCCTGGCTTGTCACGTGTAGTCTTGTCCGAAGTTGGGTTCACTTGATATCTTGCTTGCTTCTATGTGGATCCTTGGTCCAATGTACCAATCGGGTGGAATGTTGATGTGTGGTACATTCGGATCCGGGATCGGGTTCTCCCGCGATATCGGGGACCCCGCTTGGTGGTCGGATCCTGGTGAGACCGAGAATCGGGTCGAGACCCGGTTTTGGTCTCACGGGGCCTGTTTTCAGCTTTTCCCGCATTTCACAAGCTAAGAATACAAGTGGAACTTTATTAGTAATAAATATGCTCATGTGATGCTCATCTTGCTTCTATCGAGGACTGTTGACGGGTTTCTAAGTGTACCAAAACTGGTCTTTATTCCCGTCAACAAGATCCCCCAAGCTTAACCTTTGCTCGTCCCGAGCAAACGATCAAAACTTGGTTCGATTGGATCAGGTATCATTACTAAGTTAACATCTCAATAGTACTAAGTGCACAATAAAGAACTTCTCCTTGAATGGAAAATTTAGCAATGTTAACACACCCATATCACTCTAGCACCCATGGGGCTTATGGCATTAACTCAGTCTTGGGATGTTGGAAGACGAACCGGTTTTGACTAAGCATCTACTTTTCTCATTCTTTTAGCAAGTTTCATGCCGAGGTTTTTGATAAGTTTTTCAAAAGAAGTCTTAATGTTCCTCAAATGGTTTCTCTCAAGTCACTCAAGTGGTGTATGAATCCTCACTAAGGCACATATGTGTTTGCCTTTCAAAGACATCCTACCTCTAATAAGGCTTTATGTGGAGCTTAAGTAGGTATGTCAAGGAATAGCGTACTTGCAAGGCATATGTTGTCTTAGTTAAGAAAAATTGAACTCTTGGACCACAGAAGAGACTCATCATACCCTTAGATCAAGATGTAAGATGATGTGAATGGAATGGATGAATGTGAGGAATGGTGTATGTATGGTGAATGAGGTTGCTCCTTTATTTGATGCTATCTCTCTTTTCTACTTCTATTGAGACAAGGCTAGCTCTTTCTTCTCTCAATTTTTTTTTCATCATCATTTTTTTTAACAGATGCCTAGCCTTTATGAGATGTGTCTCACCTAACAAATGATAACTGAGAGAGAATCTCTAACTGTGGAGCATGGAGCAACCCATAGGATAAAGTGGTGAAGATGCGTACTTCAAGTGTAGAAGCAGCACAAGAATGGTGGTATGGATGATAATGCGTGCTCCCAGTGTAGGAGTAGCATAATTATGACGGTGAGATGCGTACCCCCAGGGTAGGAGTAGCATAAATGATGGATGGTGAGATGCGTACTCCCAGGATAGGAATAGCATGAATGGTGATAGTAAGATGCGTACTCCCAGGGTAGGAGCAGCATGGTTGCGTACTTCCAGATTAGAAGTAGCATATTTGGTGATGTGTGGATCTTGATCTTAGGGCCACGACAAACCTCTAACAAAGGTTCTACAAGTCTTAACCAAACTCAATGCAAGCAAGTAGCTTATGTAGAAGGCTTATGGATATATCAAGGTATATATATGGCCGTGGTAGGAATTTCAACACCATTGAGGAACAATTAAGTTTTTCATTCATTTTAAAAGAGAATCTCTGGCAATCATGCGTGCTTAGAACAACAGAGTAGAGCTCCTATCTTAACTATCTCATATCTCACAACAACTTAGACTTTGTATTAGCACTTGCAACCCACTAAGTGATCAAGTTCATGATGGTTAAAGGTGCCAAGTGATCCAGACTTAGAGAAGTGCTAAGTTGTAAACAAGCACTAGAGAAACATTAACTAGCAATTTTATCATCATATCCATAGAAAGACTAGCACACATGAAGCATATATACAAAAAGGGAAATAAAGCAATAAATATTTTTGGATTTTTGAATTTTTAGTTTTTTTAAATGCGAGAAAACAATAACTAAAATTCAATAAGACAAGAATTAAATGAGGGGAATTGGAAACATACCTTGGATGGACTTACCTTAGTGGGGGAGAGGATCTCCCCCAAGCTTGTCTCTTGCTCACTGTTGTGAGAACCACTCGTTCCACTGGTCCCAGCGGTGCCCGTCCTCCGTGATGACGCCTTGGACCATGTCCAAGTTCTGTTGCATGATTTGCAATGTGGCTTGATTCTCGATGTGGAGGTTCTCCACTTTCTGGGTGAGTGCTTCAATCTCGGTCGGCGGCTGACGCCTCCCTCTGTGAGGGCGAGGGGTATGTGCCCAGGAAGGTGTCCTGGAATGAGGAGGTGCTTCCATGTGGGAAGAGCTCACCTCCTCTTCCTCATTGGGTGTAGCATGAGAGGGACCAGATTGCTCCTGAGTAGCACGGGCTCGTGCTCTCGTCATTCTGTCCGTCCCTGCAACAGGACAAGGTCTTCCCCTTCTGTCCAGGGTTAGTGATGAGACATTATACAGCCAAAGTCCTTCATTGGGGAGAGGGACTTCGACTGTATCAGTCCCATATGTCATCTTAAGCGTACCTCTTGGACCTCTTTTAATTAGACCAACATGTATAAATATTTCTTCAAGAATAATTGGTCTCTCCGTAGGCATAAACTCATAAACATTCCCCTCAAACACACCCAAAGATTCAGCAATTCTAGTTATGAAAGAAGTAAAGCCTATGGGTGTTTCTTGCACAACTGAGTTCTCCCAAAAGTGTACTAGCATTTTAACAGGGGCAAACTTGATTTTATTAACCATGACATACATGAGTTGCATCTCTTTAAGACCTATTCTTGATAAATCAGTCCTAGGGAAAAGAGTGATTGCAATCCAAAAGAACATAAACCGCAAGTTTGGATTATGAATTTGCTTAGGTTTAGGATTGGACCAATCATTAGACACAGAGATTGATTTCCAAAAGACAGCAAGATTAAAATTTGCTAAAGCAACCTCTTCATCTAGTATGCAATCATGATCAAAGCCTAGAGCAACACTCAACTCACTCCAAGACAGGTTATAGTCATTGTTAAACATGCGGAAACTAACACCCAAAGCATTTGATTTAAGTGAACAAATGAACTCTTGGGTGAGTAGCCTTATACCACGCTCAGGAATTTGCCAAAATGAGGACCAACCAATGGTATTGAAAACTATGGCAAAGTCGGTGCTCATACCTGTTTTGTCGAGGAGTTCTTGGTCGAAGAGGGCGGAGTGCTGGAAACCGCAAGTGCGAAGAGTATAGACCTTTCCTAACTCCTCATGGGTGACCATGAGGTTGTCAATAGACTCCATCATCCTGCCAGGGATGATGGCAGGGACAAGTTGGTGCACTTGTTTTTCCTCCTCTCTCTCATGACTCCTACTTTCGGATTGGCGAGAGCTCGAGGACGAGCCATCGCCCTTCTTTTTGCTAGACCTTCGGAAGGGGTTCTTCATCCTAACTACACTAGTGGGCAAACAAGACCAAGCTTTCTACTACACTACTAAGAGAGAAAAGGGAAATATTTTTGGGTTTTTGGGTTTATGACTACTACTACACTAGACTTGAGAAGGCTTGAAACACTAAGAGAGAAGAGAAGGCCAAGTGAGCTCGAGATGATTCTACTGGTTGTGGTGTGGGATTGAGCTCACATTGGGGTGGTATTTATAGGGTTGAAAGGGCAAGGCCAACCCAGCCAAGGGGCAGGTCGGTCGATCATCACATAGGGCCTTGTGCTCTTGTGTCTCACTTTAGACAAGGAATCTAGCCTCGTGCTTGTGAAAAGTCAGGGAGATGGGCAGAATCACTGGTCGGCCGACCAGTGATCTGGCACCCCACCACTTTGGACATGTTTTGTCTGGTTGTCTGATAAAGGTGGTGGTGGTCCTGGTCCAAGATTCTTGCTGGTTGATTTGGATTCCTATGTCTAGTGTTTGGTGAAAGAGAAAAGGAAAGGGCAAAAGTGGAGACAAGAATAAAGATTGTCTCCCGGCATGCATTGCTATTCCCTATGCTTGCTTTAGCTGTTGGCATGTTCCCTAAAGCATTCTCATGCTTAAAGTAGCATCCTAAGCTAAAGTCATGAGCATTGAACCATCTCTCTTCGAATTCTGGCTAGTGGGATGGGCATAGGATCCATGTGTGTCAGCAGTGGGAGACAGCTAGGTGCCTGGTGGGACCAGGTCCAGGTCGGCCGACCTGGACTTGTGAGCCCCAAGGCACCTAGTGCACTTCCTTGGGTCCCTGCTTCTAGCCAGAGTGAAGAGAGAGGTGGTGGACCCCAAAGGTCAGGTCGGTCGACCAGGCCTTGGTGGCCCCACCAGCTCAACTTTTCTCTAAACACTCTTCTCAAGTTTTATTACCTATATCTAACTTTATTTTATTGAAATAAAAAATGCAATTGTAAAAGTAAACATGCAATTGGAAAGGGAAATGCAGAATTGAAATGCATGAAAATAAATATGAGATAACTACTGACATACCTGGTCAGCGGAGGGCTCCGTGTTTTAGGTCCATAGAGCAGGACCTCTCCTATCGGGTTCATTCAGTGGACTCCTCAGTCGGTCTCGGATATGGGGACCTTGAGGGTGTCTCCTTCTTCCGCCATTCTTGCTGGGCTTCGGCTTCTGGTTTGGCGGGTTCTTCTTTTGCTTCGGCCTTCTTGGCCGACTTGGCGGTCTTAGTGTTCTTCCGTCGCGATGTTGGCGACGCGGCTTCTAGGGTGCTTGTGCCTGCATGTTAGCTTTGAAACCATTGAAAGGCACATTCACATACCATCCTTGGACGGACATGTACATCTCGCCATGTTGCACGTAGATGGTTGCGTCCACCGTGTTCAGGAATGGTCATCCCAGGATGAGCGGTACTTCAATGTTGGCTCCCATGTCCAATACCAGGAAATCGACAGGGATATACTCATCTTTAATTCTGAGTAAGATATCCCGTGCCAATCCCTCGGGAAACCGGATGGTTTGGTCCGCCATCTGCAAACGCACATATGTAGGGTGCAATGGGCTCCCTAGCAGATTATCATAGGTTACCGTGGACATGATGTTGACACCGGATCCAAGATCACAGAAGGTGTTGTCGAAGATCTGTGGTCCGATCTGGCAAGTGATCGTCGGCAGGCCAGGATCTCCCTTCTTCGGGACAAACGGTGAATCCACCATTACTCGAACAGAACGAGAATGAGGCTTACCGAACTTCGTAGTTACTAACCTGACGCCCTCAATAGGGTCCTCAGGCTTTGCCGAATCTTACCTTGCTCATAAGTGGGGACAGCTGCTGCTAGTTGAGCTAACTGGTTTTCTAACATTTTATTAAAGCGCAATTGATTTTTCATAGCGAGTTAAAGCTATCCATTTTCTCACTAAGACTTTCTAAGATCTTGTCATTAGCCATCATTCTTTTATTAAGACCATCATTAATTTTAATTTGACCAAAGACAAGTTCTTTCAAGGAAGGTTGGTTATTGAAAGAATTACCGGAGAATTATTATGGTAAGAATTACCTTTGAATTATTATTGTAACCCATACCTTGGCCTTGGTAGAAGGGGCGTGAACTCCATTGCGGTTGTTGGGGCCGATTCCCGTTGTTGAAGTGGTTGTTGTTGTTGTTGCTAACGAAGTTCACCTCCTCCTGAGTCATGGGGCAGTTGTTGCCCGAATGGTCCTCCTCTCCGCAAACCTCGCACCATGGGTCCGTACCCACAGCACAGACAGCGGCAGGAGTCTGGATGACCTCCACTTCCTTGTTAGAGGACGATCCCTCCATCTTCTTCATCAGGAGGTCCATCTTGGCAGAGAGCATGTCCACCTCGCTAAGGGCGTGGACACCTCTCTTCTTGGGCTGAAGGCGCTCTTCGTTCCATCCTTGGTTGACCACCATCTTCTCGATGAGCTCCTTGGCATCCCTGACATTGTGTTGCAGGAATGCCCCTCCAGCGGAAGCATCAAGGTGACTCCGGGCTACGCCAGTTAGCCCATGGTAGAAACCTTGAATAATGAGCCATTCGTCTATCCCGTGGTGGGGACAGGCTTGAATGTACTCATTGAGACGTTCCCATGCTTCGGGAAACGTCTCGTCGACTTTTGTTGGAAGCTTGAGATCTTCCCGCGCGGACACCGGTCTTGCCCGCGGAAAGAACTTCTTGAGGAATGCATTGGCACATCTGTCCCAAGTTGTCACCTCAGCCTTGTTGTTGTAGAACCATTGCTTCGCCTTTCCCAACAATGAGAATGGGAAAAGACGAAGACGAACGGCATCTGCAGTGACGTTCTTGACCGTGAAGGTGTTGCACACCTCCAGAATGTGTTGGAGGTGGGCATTGGCATCCTCATGTGGCTTCCCACAGAATTGATTTGCTTGCACCATGTTGATTAGTGCAGGCTTGAGTTCAAAAGTCGCATCGCCCAAGTTCACGTTCGGACCCGTAGCGACAAAGTCGGTTGACGGTGACGAGAACTCAGCGATGGTCTTCTGAGCCATGACTGCCTCAACAACTGGTGCGGGACTTCCTTCCACAAACGGTTCAGGCTCTGAGATGATTCTCTGAGGAGGGACTAGACTGCGTCTAGCTCTCTTCAGCAACTTCTCAGGATCTTCGATGAAGTTCGATGGCAGACTGAAACCGCTCATGCACTGTCTAGAAAAGGATGATAACAAAAACAAGACAAGTGAAGGATAAACCCCTAACACTACAGATGCTTAGATTAAGAGTAGACCACGGATTCCAATTTACTAAAGATTCTTAATACGGCGCTTCCCCGGCAACGGCGCCAGAAATGCTTGTTGGTCAATATTACGCAGTTACCAGAATTAGATAAAAATTCTAGTTCCCCGGCAATGGCGTCAGAAATGCCTGTCGACACTTCTTAGCACACACCGACTAGAGTAAAGGTAAATACGACTGGCATCTGATAGCTAAGCCTACTGCAAACCCGAACTACCACCGGAGAGAGGTGTCACAATTCCTCCTCCGAATGACCTAAGAATGCTAAGCTAAGCTAGACTCTAGTGACAACGTAAGACCCGACCAAGGGTAACTCTGCAAGCGCACAGGTACCGCTGTAGCACTTCAATCGGGTGAGTACTCCGGTGTCGAATTTGTAGTTCGCTCATGGGAAGCGGTAAGACTCTCTAGCAAATGGGTGATGGAAACCCGTGGTGGTTCTACTCAATCTAAGCTATTGATATTGATAAGGGGGTAAATGTTGATATGAGTGATAAACTAAAGCTAACTAGTAGGTAGCTAGCTAGGTGGGAGGACAACGAGTGAGTAAGGACTCCTATGTATCTAACTATACTCCTGTGTTCTAATCTTACTAGTGTAATGACTCAACTAAACTAATGCCTAGACAATCGGTGTGATAGGGGAAGTTGGCTGACAAACAGGAGGGTTGCGTTCCGTGAACTAACTCCTATTCCAGCGGACCTTTGACTTTAATGGGCGCCCTACAGCCTATCCCTGACGCAAATAGAGCCAACTGGGGAACTGCGTTCTGTCACAACCGCCCCCGCTAATATACGTCGGAAAGTGAATGGATATACCAATCAGCGATAGGGTGCATCCACTATTAAGCACTAGCCTAAGCACCTCGCCTAATCTAGTCTTAAGACTCCGGCTACCACGTAAGTAACCTCGGCCCCAGTTGGTAGTGAAACACACACACAAAGGATCTAGACACTAAACTAGTTCAGACTCTACACTAATCAGACTAAGACACAACACTACTGCACTAGTATAGTAGTGCACTAAGTAAATACTGAAAGTAAAGTACTCAAAGTAAATACTTAATAAAGTAAAGCAAGACTATATTAATATAAGAAAAGTACTTCGAAAGTAAAGGTACAAGAGCTATACCGAGATTCTCCGAAGATGACTCCGGAGACCCGAGCTTCGCTCGACTCGACTCTAACTCCCACTCCGAGACTAGACTACACTACTCTTGATCTCCCAAGAGAGCTTGAGCTTGAGAACACTATTGTGAACTACTTGGGGACACTTTACAATGAGGGACTAGGGGGGTATTTATAGTGGAGGTGGAGTAGGGGTTACTCCAAAGTGCCACGTCGCCGATCCGTGTGCTCTCCGCCATGCGCCGTTGGATCAAACCGACCTTCCACCGACTTGAATGGACGTCTCTCAGTGCAGGACACGTGGGAGTCATGCAGGAAGGCGGTGGAAGTAAACCGACCTTGGGTTGGGCCCACTTGCAGGTCGGCCGACCTGGGGTCCGGCTGACTGTGGGTCCCACTCCCCTTCTAGAAGGTCCAGATGGCGTGGGAGCAATGCCAAGGTGTCGGGCCACCGAAGGTGGGTCGGCCGACTCGGCACCCGGCCCCGGCCCACGTGGCGGCTTCCCGGTGCTGTCCCGGCTTGTCACGTGTAGTCTTGTCCGGTTGGGTTCACTTGATATCTTGCTTGCTTCTATGTGGATCCTTGGTCCAATGTACCAATCGGGTGGAATGTTGATGTGTGGTACATTCGGATCCGGGGATCGGGTTCTCCAGCGATGTCGGGGACCCGCTTGGTGGTCGGATCCTGGTGAGACCGAGAATCAGGTCGATGACCTGGGTTTTGGTCTCACGGGGCTGTTTCCGGCTTTCTGCATTTCACAAGCTAAGAATACAAGTGGAACTTTATTAGTAATAAATATGCTCATGTGATGCTCATCTTCCTTCTATCGAGGACTGTTGATGGGTTTTTGAGTGTACCAAAACTGGTCTTTATTCCCGTCAACACCTGTCTCGCCCGCTCCCGACACGCAGGGGCCGCCGGATCTTCTGTACCCCGTCGACAATACTCCAGCCGTCGTCTAGTGCCGCAGCGGATCCTGACCCTGGTGCTGCTGCTGGATCGCCGCCGCCAGCTGATCTTCCGCCAGGATCACCTACGCCGGCCTCGCCTGTACCTTCTCCTGTGGCTGCTGATTCGCCACACCGTCATGGCACATGTTTGCAACGTGGGATTGTGAAGCCCAAACAATACACCGACGGGACTGTTCGTTGGGGTCTTCTAAGCACAGTTGATGCAGCCGAACCAGCTAGTGTCAAGGCTGCACTTGGTGATGATCATTGGGTTTCTGTGATGGACAATGAGTACACCGCTTTGATGAAGAATCACACTTGGCCTCTTGTACCTCCTCGTGGCAAGAACATTATCGGCAACAAGTGGGTCTATAAGGTGAAGAGACGGGCTGATGGCACGATTGACAGATATAAGGCTCGTCTTGTTGCCAAGGGATATAAGCAACGCTATGGCATTGATTATGAGGACACTTTTAGTCCTATGGTTAAAGCCGCTACTATCCGGCTCATTCTCTCTATTGCAGTTTCGAATGGCTGGTCATTGCGTCAACTCGATGTTCAAAATGCTTTTCTCCATGGTGTGCTTGAGGAAGAGGTTTATATGCGCCAACCTTCAGGCTATGAAGATCCGAGGCATCCCAATTATGTTTGTCGTTTGGACAAGGCTCTTTATGGTCTTAAACAAGCACCCCGAGCGTGGTATGCTCGGCTTTGTGGGAAACTCATTCGGCTCGGTTTTTGACCCTCCAAAGGTGACACGTCCCTGTTCTTCTATCGAAAAGGCTCTATCATTATGTTTGTTCTTGTATATTCAATGACATCATTGTTGCTAGTTCTTCTCTTCAAGCAACAAAGGCACTCCTTCGAGATTTGGAATCCGACTTTGCACTCAAAGATCTTGGTGATTTGCATTATTTTCTTGGGATTGAAGTCACCCGTCGGTCTGATCATTTGGTTCTCTCTCAACAACGATACGCTGCTGATGTTGTTAAGCATGCTAACATGTGGAACTGCAAGCCTGTTGATACTCCTATCTCTGTTACCGAGAAGGTGAGTTTCACCGGAGGGGATAGTCTTGGTGAGGAGGATTCTACCAAATACAGAAGTATTGTTGGGGCATTGCAATATCTCACACTTACAAGACCGGACATCTCCTTTGCGGTGAACAAAGTTTGTCAATTTCTTCATAAACCCACAACTGTGCATTTCAGTGCAGTCAAACGGATTCTACAGTATGTCAAAGGCACATTAGCTATGGGGCTGCAGTTGAGACGTTCTCGGTCTACTCTTGTCAGCGCGTTCTCTGATGCTGATTGGGCAGGATGTGTTGATGATAGGAGATCAACTGGAGGCTTTGCTGTTTTCTTTGGGCCTAATCTTGTGTCATGGAGTTCCCGAAAGCAACCTACGGTTTCTCATTCTAGCACTGACGCGGAATACAAGTCATTGGCAAATGCCACTGCGCAGATGATGTGGATCCAGAGACTGCTAACAGAAGTTGGCGTTCCTCATTCTCCTGTTGCGCGCCTTTGGTGCGATAATATTGGTGCCAAGTATCTATCTGCCAATCCGGTGTTTCATGCAAGGACCAAACATATCGAAATAGACTTTCACTTTGTTCGTGAAAGAGTGGCTCAAAAGTTGCTGGATGTTCATTTTATCGGCACTAATGACCAAGTTGCAGATGAGTTTACCAAACCAGTTTCGGCACCTAAGTTAAAAGAGTTTAGATACAATCTCAACCTTGTTAGTGGCTGAGATTGAGGGAGGATGTTAGAATATGAGTTAGATACGATCTAACGTGTTGTAAACATGGTGAACTCTTCGCATGTATGTAGATGGATTGTTATAGTAACAACCCAATTGTAACACATGTAAACTCTTGTTGTACTCCCCTATATAATGAAAGCACTGGGAGCCTTGGAGGCTATCTCGTTCCAGCATACCATCATATCGTTTCACACTTGTAGGCAGTGGAGAAGGTCAATGGAGAAGGTCTGTTGTCACACCCCAAAATTTAGGATTTTCGGTTGTGCCTAGAAATCACTAAATGAAATAAATGTATGTATGATATTTCTAAAATTTCCAAGATTTAGGATAATAAAACTTAGACTATGAAAAAGTGATTATCTCAAGTATTTAAAATTTGTTTGATTTGTTTCATCACATTCATGTTTTATGGATAATTTTATTCGGTGAAAGATAATTAATCAAAACTAAATTTAAGTTCGAATCAATTTGGTTCTATTTATAATTTGTATTCAATACTATTTGTTATGTAATAAGCATTGTGATGGTACACTCCCACAATTTGTCACTTATGTATGTGATCGAATCCGGGGCACACATAAGGTTTAATATATCCAATTTTGTTCCTTCGAAATTTGGGTATGACATTAGTGGAGAAGGGAGGACGTCAACCGCTCATCCATTTCCACCACCTCTACATCCAGTGCTCCAGGATTCTCCTCCAAGGCAGTTCCAAGGTCGGTTGTGGTAGGTAAGTTAGTTTGGAAGTCAGTTGGAGGCCTCCAAGCGTATGACAATGGGCTTATGGATCCAAGGCATGTCAACCTCCTCCATCGGATCAAACCGACCTTGGAGGATGGTGGAGAAGCTTCCTTGAGGTGCTTCGATAGATTAGTGATGTGGCAGGGGCCAGGGTGGCGTTGGCCGCTGAGGCCTATAGGCCCACTGGTGCCCTATCACGTCCACTTGCTTCCTTTGCTCCATATTTGACCATTTTTGGTATTTTTCTTGCCTACAAATATTTTTTGCCATGTACAAGTGGAACTAGGTGAATTATAAACATAAAATATACCTTTCCATGTTAAAATGACTTTGGTTGGAATGTTATTCATCAAAAAAGTTGTTAGTAACCATCAACAAAGAGGTTCCCACGGCTTGCTCGCACGGATCACTAATGTGGCACATTGTAGGGTGGTGTCGACCGATGCCATGTGGTGTCGACCAACATGGCCATGTGGCCCCATGGCACCTTCTTTGCACGTTATTTGTCTTTTTTTGTGAGTTTTCCTGCATACAAATAATTTCTCAAAGTACAAGTTGAAATTAGGTGAATTGTAAACATAAATGACACTTGTGATGTTGATTTACCTTAGTTTTGGGTAGAATGTTGATGGTCAAAGTGGGTGCTAGTGACCACGAACGGTGGACATGAAATTTACCAAGCGATTTGGAAGACCAAGGCTAAGAGTTGTCGTACTAAGTCTAGAACTAATTCTAGATCAATTGATAAGATTAGCTATAACTTTAGACCAGGGATCCTAAAAGTGTTCTCCAGGGTAGATAGAGACCTGTGGTCCTCAAGAAAATCTAGAGGAAGAAGCACCCAGTTGCTGTTGTGCTAAGAGTTTACTAGTGGAAGAAAGTTTCTTAATCCAATTTCTCAATCAAGCTCTAACTTGTTTAAACTTCTGTGGTAGGCCGGGTTTATGTAGCATTAGCATAATATGGAGTCCTATTCCCATGAAGATCAACTATCTGAAAGTGGATGCCTAGGTTTGGTTCCAGTATTAATTACAAAGGGGATGTGATCTGAAACTTGTCCTGAAAGGGACTGCATTGAAGTAGGTGGAAAAGATAGAGCCCAAGCGGAGGAGGTGCAAACCCAGTCTAGTTTCACTAAAATAGGGTCCAACTACTTATTGCTCCAGGTAAATCTCTTGCCACTAAAAGGCACTTCAGCAAGGCCCAAATACAAAATAAGTCATTAAACATTTTATTAAACATTTCCATCTCCCCCAAATGACCTCCTGGTTTGTTTCTATCCTGCTAGGATCCAGTCATGAAAATCAGAGGCGTTAAAGTTCTGCAGCAAAGTAATTCCAAGATGCCATCACCATCAAAAGAAGCAGCCAAGTTGGATCCGTGACAATTCCAAACCAGAATTCTATTAAGACGTTGGGAATTCATTGATACACATAAGAGTAAAGAGCAATGAGGCTTCATATACCAAATGCTAAACCAGATATAAAGGAATATTAAGATAAATCGGTATGCACCAACCAGGGATAGGCAAAATAAATGAAGCAACAGAAGCAAGCAGACAGATAAAGCTTAAATATGATAACATAGATAGATTAAAAAGCCTGCATTGTTTCAAACTGTGACCATGTCACCGATCAAAGGCTATACTGAAGGACCGGATACGGCGACCAGAGGGGGGGGGGTGAATGGGAGCCTCAAATTTCTCACGAAATATTTGGCCACTGTCCCAAGTTCAAACCCCAAGAAGTAAAATCCCTAAATCTAAAATACTCGCACCAACCGGTGATGGGAGTATCTAGATAAATTCTTTGAATCGAGAGGGACCCAACGCAACAAACGGTTTGTGAATCGGAGTACGAACAACCAAACTGTGCACAAAAGAAGGAATCAGAGCTAGAGAAAATTCACTGAAAAATCAGCAGATAATTCGTTCATCCATCTCATCAGCACAGAGCCAACCCGAAAGTGCCACTCGGGCCTAGATATTGTTCGAGTTGGCCTGGCCGATGGTCCTGCAGTTTATGAACGACAGACCAAAAGAAATAACCACAGCAAAATGCTTTGGAACCTTTCAGAAACAAGTGGCTAGCTTTTTCTCCAAATAAAATCAAGCAAGTATAAATCTCCCTCCTTTGCTCATGACAAATACATCCTGCAATCGAGACAAACACGAGAGACGAAGGCTCTCTATCCCCCGGACAATCAAATGAGCTGCAATCACGGGATGCTAGAGCCAAGGAAATTCATACGGCAATAATTGCTTTGGAATCACGGAAGCAAGAAAGCTAATTCTTTTACCAAATAAAATGAAGTACGTATCTTTCTTCTTTGCTTACGACAAGCTAATCCTACTACCAAACAAATAAGGCTGGGCACGAAGGCACCGTCCACAATCGAAACAGAGGGTTGCTCCCTCGCTAGCAAAGCACAAGAAAGAGGCGACCCAAGATTCCTGTCGACACACTTTGCACGACGGGACCGAAGAGCACACAGGAATTTTATCGAGCAAATAAACCTGCTAAAACGGAAGGAAAAAAGGCATCAAAGCACGAGATCAATGACTGCGGGTTACGGATCGAACCGACCGAGATCCAGTTCACCGGAGATTCAAATGGAGAAAACGTAAAGAAGAAAAAGAAGGCAGGACCTGCTTGACGCTCTGCTGGTACTCAAGAACCGGGGGCGAAAACGGATCCTAGCGCTGCTCCTCGAGAGCACACTCGGCACGAAGTGCTTATGCTACTTAGGTCTGCTGCTCGGCCTCTCACCAAGAACAGCCGGGAAACACAGGAAGTCCTACAAGAAGAAACCAAATATGAAAGGGAAAGTAGCAAGGGCGAGCAAGGGTCGATAAGGCGAAGACCTACAGACTTGGACAGAGAAGCACAGGTTCCCAAAACTCAAGTGAAAATCAAACGAGAAACCAAAATCAAGACACCATGATTGAACACCGAGGAAACAGCTGAGACTAGGCACTCAGCTTGCCATACACTGGTTCGAGTACAAATCAAGAGATTTGCAGACCTCTCTCTCACACAGCAACTAGAGGAAGGAAAATCCTAAAGGAAAATGGAAATGGAAGAGGTGAGGGGGAAGGGAGACCCTCATCCTTTATTTATAGGGGCAAGCCTATTTTACATTCCTTCTTTGCCCTTGGATACATGAAGAGCCAAACCACTTAGCCAGGGGCATAAGGGTCCAACTCAGACTTCACTTGATCCGATGGCCACCGCGCTTCCTCACCGGTAGCCTTGCTTCCAAGCAATCTCCCCGATGCCGCCACGTGTCGTCCGTCCGCATCGGGACCTCCGCCCCCGGTTTTGAGGCGCAAACCAGGGAAACCCGCCGCTGATGGTTTTGAAGCGAAACCACCAAACTCGATCCGTCAGCACGGCACGCCCTACTTGATCTTCACCAACCGTCGACCACCGTCTCCGAGCTCGACACTTGCAAACATCACAAGCCAAGAGACACCATTGTTTGACACGAAACCGAGTGCCATCGGTTAGCACTAACACACACACGCCTTGTGTTGGCATGTTGACAATCACTCATCACACAAAGGTCCACACAATGGTTATGGTAAAAACCATGTGTCCTCAATCTCCCCTTGATGAGTGCATTGTCAACACCAACACAAACCAGAGACAACCCATCCAAATGACCAAGAGCCAAAGACAAGCAGAAAACAGTCATTTGCAATGAGCAAAGCAAAGTCACAACTTGGTCCCCAAAGACATGGGCAACGGCTCGACGCGACCAAGAAAACCAAAGCTAGCCCTCAAGAAGAGGCAAAAGGCTCAACACCACTAGCAAGGCAAAGAAAACCTGAAAAACGGCTAGACCCTCAAGAAGAGGCAACGGCTCAACACATCTAGCAAAAAATAGCTCAAACCGGAGTGCAACTCCCCCTTGACAAATGCATACTCACAAATGAACTCTCTGGATTTGTGGATGTTTCTCCCCCTTGTTGGCACATGCACTTATCAAGATTAGATCAAAAGAGACTGCAACTCCCCCTCAAATTATGCCATGAAAGAAATGCAAAAGACAGAGCTTCACAAGTATAGCAATTTGAGTACATGGATGATCTAGCAAGTATGGCAAGTGTATAGCAAATGGCACAAGACAAAACCAATGCTCAAGCTGATCAAGTGGTACGGACTATGAAACATAAGCATTTGATCAGGTGTTGGGCATTTTATAAAAGGTGTTCACTAAAAAGAATAGCACCTTGCACATATAAGCAGGAGATCAAACAAGTGCTAACACAAGTATACAAGAGTGAACTACCCCATATAACGGTCACACATCATGTCTCAAAGATACACTTAACAACACTTGTAACTACAACATTGATCAGAGTTAAAACAGTAGTTAGCAAGGTTTCATTTAGACATGTGTGAACGAGAGGATCAAAAACTGTTCGCCAAAAAATTGTTTTTATCATGTTTTTCAACCACGCCGAGTTCATCCCTTAGTGCAAGTGGGAAGCTATCTCGTCACGAGTGGTTGTGGACTAGCACTACAATGCCCAAGTTCATCTCACTCGAATGAATGAGAAGCAATCTCGTGACATTGCCGTGGGACGAGAAAAGATCCAACTCAAAACTTTTCATCATTTCTTAGATTAGACATCAAGTTTTAGCACAAGATTATCAAGAGATCCGAGCTAAGTGAATGACTCAAGAAACATGAGACATAGCAACTCAAGCATACAAATGAAAGCAACAAGGTTCTCACAAAACCTACACATGCTAGTTGCCATCTCAAAGGTGAACAATTTTCGAGTTGCATCAAAATTTAAGCAGGTTCACATTTATAAAACAGGCTTAGCTCATAACATGTAACAAGTGATCAGAAGAAGCCTAAGCTGCAAGCTCCAAGTGACATACACAAGACATACTAGCAAGAGCATGAATGTAATCAAAAACTGCTATAGTCATGAAGCTCAATAAAGGTAATATGATACAAGATGATATGCAATATGATACACATGAAAAGCTAAAGAAACAAAAGCAAAGACCCCCCACTCTAAAAAGGATAGCAAATGCCCAACTCCGCTCTCAAGTGGGCAAACTGGGTTTGGTCGAGGGGCTTTGTGAAGATATCCGCAAGCTGTTCATGGGTTCGCACAGGTTGAAGGTCTATGTCTCCTTTCTCTTGGTGATCTCTCAAGAAGTGATATCGGATCTCAATATGCTTGGTTTTTGAGTGGAGGACTGGGTTCTTAGCAACGCTAATGGCACTAGTGTTGTCACTGAAAAGAGGCACTTTCCTAAAGATCAACCCATAGTCTCTCAAGGTAGCAACCACCCAAAGCAACTGAGAACAACACGCAGCAGCAGCGACATACTCAGCCTCACACGTGGATTAGGAAATGGACGACTGTTTGCGAGACGACCAAGAGATCAACGACGAACCCAAAAACTCACAAGTTCCCGAAGTGGACTTTCTCTTACTTCGATCACCCGCATAGTCAGCATCAGAATAACCCGAAAGAGAAAGTGATGAAGAAGTTGAGTACCATAGTCCAAGCTCGGGAGTGAAGCGTAAGTACCGTAAGATGCGTTTGACGGCTTGCCGATGCGAAGTGCGCGGTGAAGACTGGAAGCGTGCGCAAAGGCAGACGGCGAACTGGATGTTGGGCCTCCTCGCCGTCAGGTACAACAACGACCTGATCATGCTGCGGTACTCCTTCTGGTCCATGGCTTCTCCTTCTAGATCGGCGTCCAAGGCAGTCGTGGTCGACATGGGAGTTTGGAATGGCTTGGCATCACCCATGTTGAAGCGCTTCAGAAGATCCTTCGTGTACTTGCCTTGATGTACAAATGTCCCTTCTCGGGTTTGCTTGATTTGCAACCCGAGAAAGAACGTCAGCTCGCCCATCATGCTCATCTCGAACTCCCTGCTCATCATATCTGAAAACTTAGCAACAAGAGCATGTGACGAACCACCAAAAATGATGTCATCGACATAAATCTGCACCAAGAGAGTATCACTGCCATGCTTGAGGAGAAACAAGGTTTTGTCAACCGACCCCATGGTAAAACCCTCACCCAGCAGAAAGGACTTCAGTCGCTCATACCACGCTCTCGGGGCTTGTTTGAGACCATATAGGGCTTTGTGGAGTTTAAAGACATGGTCGGGATGCTTGGGATTTTCAAAGCCTGGGGGTTGCCTCACATACACTTCCTCATCTATGTACCCATTCAGAAAAGCACTTTTTACATCCATTTGATACAGCTTGAAACCTTTTGAAGCCGCATAGGCTAGGAAGATCCTAATGGCTTCTAAACGGGCAACAGTGCAAAGATTTCCTCATAATCTATCCCCTCTTTCGACGGTACCCCCGAGCAACCAACCGAGCCTTGTTTCTCACCACAACCCCATCCTCACTCTGTTTGTTCTTGAACACCCACTTGGTTCCTATGGGATGACACGAGGTGGAGGTGGAACTAAAACCCACACTTGGTTTCTCTCAAAGTTCTCAAGCTCCTCATGCATGGCATTTACCCAATCTGGATCGATTAATGCCTCAACCACTTCTTTAGGTTCGAAATTTGCAACAAAAGCGGGAATGTGCAAAGTGCAAAATCTCATAAGATCTGTTTCGAGTGACCCACTCATTTATGTTACCGATCATGGTTGAAGGAGGATGGCGATCTTTGAATGTGTCGCGGTGCTTCCCTTGATGAAGACGCCTCCCCCTCAACGGCACTGGAGCTCCCTCGGGTGCGGTGGAACAAGGCGAGGAGCACGGTCGTACGGCCCCCATGTGGTGGAGGATGTAGTAGTGGGACCGTCAACCGAAGTAGTCGTCGCAGGGTCAACTGGGGCAGCCGGTGGAGTCGGCTCGGGATCACCCCAATCGGCATCGTCCTGCTCCTCCTCCACAAAAATGCTCTTGTTCATCTCCTCATCACCTGCACTTTCAAAGACAGGAGAAGAACAAGGTGCGGTCTCATCGAAGGTGACTTCACAAGTCTCCATGACACGGTTAGTCTCAAGGTTAAGTACTCGATAAGCATGCGAATGAGATGCATAACCAAGAAAAATCCCGTCAGAAGATCTCAATTCAAATTTGTCTAAGTTTCCCTTCTTCAAGATAAAGCACTTGCGGCCAAACACTCGAAAATGGCTCACTTTAGGCAAGCGGTCAAATCGCAACTCATAAGAGGTCTTCTTCGTAAAAGCTCGAAGGAAGATGCGATTTGAAACATAACAAGCCGTGTTGATTGCTTCGGCCCAATAGCCCTAGGAGTCCTATGCTCATCAAGCATCATCCCGGCCATCTCAACAAGGGTCGATTCTTGCGTTCAACAATCCCATTTCTTTGTGGGACATATGGCGAGGAAAACGATGTTCAAGACCTATGGATAAGCAAAAGGTCTCAAAATGATTATTCTTAAATTCAGTGCCATTGTCACTGCGAATAGCTCGCATGGCATGCTTTGGTAACTCATTTTGCAACCTCAAGATCAAGTCATGAACATGAGTAAAAACCTCCTCTTTACTCTCTAAGAAAAAGACCCACGAATAGCGAGAAAAGTCATCCACAACGACCAACACGTACCACTTTCCACCATCTGACCGGACCCGAGCTGGACCTACAGTGTCCATATGTAAAAGCTCGCCGGGTCCCTTGGTCATCACTTGGTTCACGGGAGAATGAGAAGCTGCAATCATCTTCCCGTGACGGCACGGGTGACAAACAAGATCCTTCTCAAACTTGAGCTTGGGCAAACCTCGAATTAGATCAAGTGAGCTCAATCTTGCAAGCAAGTCGAAACTCAAGTGACCAAGTCTGCGGTGCCACTTCCAGAGCTCTGAGGAGGAGCTAGCCACCAAACAACAAGAAAGGCCAAAAGATCGAGAAAAATCAGCACGAAACACTTTCCCAAAAGGCACAATCTTGCAAACGAGGTTCTCCTGAGCATCAAGAACACGACAAAGTCTTGGCTTAAAACGAACCTCGAAACCGTCATCAAGAAGCTGAGAAATAGAAAGTAGATTGAAGTGCATGTTTGAAACCAACGCCACATCCTTAAGCACAAAGTTCTCATTCAAACGGATGGACCCACGTGAAAGCACTTTACCCTTGCTGTTATCCCCAAATGTAATGTATTCACTACACTTTATTTGGGTGAGGCTGGAGAACCATTTTGAGTTCCCGGTCACGTGTCGAGAGCAACCGGAATCAACTAGCCACGTGTTCTCCGCCCTTCATCCCGCATCAATAGCGAGACATGGGATGAGCAAATGATCCAACACTTGGGGTTAGTAAACTGAGGAGAAAACCAGTGTTGGCTCATTCGCCCACGAGAAGTGTTAGCAAAAGCATCATGCATGCCATGTCCCATTTGAGTAGAACGATCACCACGATGAGAAAAACGTGGTCCGCTCATCCTGTAAGACTAAAAGCCACAGTCAGAGATCCAAGGTCATAAGAAAAACCTGAACCCCGCCGGGCATGACCACCTCGTGGTCTCACACCTTGAGGCCTAGGTCCTTGAGGTGTTGCACCTCTTGGCCTAGCACCGTGCCTCGGAAACGTGGAGCAAACACACCATAAGTAGAGTTATGGAAAAGCTCATACTCATGCCGCTCATCTCTCTTCCTCCGAAAGCGAGAACTCAAACAAGTGACCATCATGGTGACAATAATCACAATGATACACCTCTCTTCGGTGGTGGTCGACTCACTCTCTCATGGGTATGGATCACTCTTTGGGTTTGCTTGTTCTTTGGAGGGGGTTTAATAGAGATGTCGGGAAGTGTGTCAAGTGAGTTCCTTAGGTGGTTTGGTTTTGGAGTCCATACTTGTTTTGGGGGTGAAGCTTTGGGAGGTTCCTCAAACACACCATCTTTCACATTGGGCTTGTTAGGCTGAGGTGGAGTGATTTTGATCAAATTGGGAGTAGTGGAAGGCTTGGTGGATTTCTCAGATGCACTCATACCACTATGTTCACCAACCTTGCCAAAAACATTTTCACCCTTCCCACCTGTAGCAAAGCCTAATCCCGTTGTGTCAGTTCCCCTCTTGAACTGACTCATCATCATGCCAAACTGCGGCTCACTGCAAGACATCCAACTGAGCATGGACCGAAGATTATTTCTTCTTCGGCCCTTTTCTTGTCATGCCTACAAGAGCCTAGTTCTAGTTCCAAAACTTCACAACAAGCACATCTAGAAACTTGACTAGTTTTCTCTAGCATGGCAATCCTAGTCATTTTCTCACCTAGCTCAGACTTCAACTCATCACAAGACTTGCAAGGACCCAAAATGATAGACTTAGCTCTAACCTCATCAAGTTCATCTACCAAAGCAATATACTTAGATTGCACATCAGCTAGGTTCGCCATATGAATGGCACAAGCATCACACTCAGACTCATTAGAGATGGGCACAGACTCCTTAACAAACTCAAGCTCTTTGACAACAAGCTCCCACTTAGCTTTGAACTCTTTCCTCTCACGAGCACGCTTAAGCAAAGCATCTTGACTAAGCAAAGTGGTAGTCAAGTTATCAACCTCGGCGACAAGGGACTCGAGATTTTGTTCTACCTCAGGCTCGGTGTCGTCGTTCTTCTCAATGCTTGGGGTAGACTCGTCGAGCGCCATGGTGCAGTAGCCTCCAAGCTTGGAGTCAGCGAAGAAGCACAACCTGTTGAACTTGTTCTCAACCTTCTGCTCGGCCTCATCATCACTTGGAGGTGAGCCGTTGTCGGAGTCGTCATCGAGATCACTGAGGGATGCGAGGAAAGCTCGCTGCTTCGCATCTTGCTTCTCTAGGAACTTCTTCTTGACCGCCTCCTTGTCGAATCTTCCCTTGTACTTGTACTTGTACTTGGGTGGAGAAGACTCATGCTTGTCCTTGCGCCTGCCGTGGTCGTTCTTGTTGTAGGAGCTCTTGTCGGGGTGGGGACAGCTTGCGATGTAGTGGTCTGGATCTCCACATCTGAAGCATCCTTACTTGGTGATGCCTCTCCAGCGATTCAAACGGTTGTTGTGAAACCATGAGAACCGACTAATCACCAAGGCAAGCTCGTCATCCCCAAGAGCCTCCATCTGCTCCTCTGTAGCTGAGACTATAGAAGACAAGGCAACAGACAGCTGTGAGGGGTTAGTCAAAGAACTTGAACCTCCTGTACCTGAGACCAAAGCCATGGTCGGGACAGACGGATTTCTGATCCTCGCCTGCGTCTGGTGGTCAATCTCGGTGGACTTGAGCTTACTGAATAGCTCATCCACAGTGAGAGTCTCATAGCTGGGCGATTCGATGATCGCCGAGACCTTCACTTCCCAAACCCTCCGATCTAGAGCATATAGAAGCTTAAGCGCTCTCTGATGATCATCATAGGGCATCTGGGGGTTGTTTGCCCTCATCTTGTTCACGATGGTTTGAAAGCGAGTGAACAAAGAATCAATAGATTCACCATCGGTTTGAACAAAGTTCTCATACTCTCTCTTGTGTGTCTCATAGAGTCTGGTCTTGACATGGGCAGTACCCTCATGGTATTTCTGCAGTCTAGACCAGATCTCTCGAGCAGTGGTACAATCAGAAACACGCTCAAATCCTCCATAGAAAGAGCAGAAAACAAGACAGTTCTGGCAGTGTTGTTCGCCTTGTGTTGGTCGATCTGTGCTTGGTCAACACGGGCAGCAAGTACCACGTAGTCCGCATTCTCACAGATCTCCCAAACACGCGAATCAATCCCTTGGAGATGCGCCGACATGCGGATCTTCCAATAGGGATAGTTCTTGCCATCGAAGTGCGGTGGCTTTCCAAGCCCACGGTTCTCCATGATGTCGCCTTCGGGGATCACGGACCGATTAAGGTGAAGTGATCCTTAACCGGCTCCGATACCAATTGAAGGACTTGATACGGTGACCAGAGGGGGGGTGAATGAGAGCCTCAAATTTCTCACGAAATATTTGGCCACTGTCCCAAGTTCAAACCCCAAGAAGTAAAATCCCTAAATCTAAAATACTCGCACCAACCGGTGATGGGAGTATCTAGATAAATTCTTTGAATCGAGAGGGACCCAACGCAACAAACGGTTTGTGAATCGGAGTACGAACAACCAAACTGTGCACAAAACAAGGAATCAGAGCTAGAGAAAATTCACTGAAAAATCAGCAGATAATTCGTTCATCCATCTCATCAGCACAGAGCCAAACTGAAAGTGCCACTCGGGCCTAGATATTGTTCGAGTTGGCCTGGACGATGGTCCTGCAGTTTATGAACGACAGACCAAAAGAAATAGCCACAGCAAAATGCTTTGGAACCTTTCAGAAACAAGTGGCTAGCTTTTTCTCCAAATAAAATCAAGCAAGTATAAATCTCCCTCCTTTGCTCACGACAAATACATCCTGCAATCAGACAAACACAGAGCACGAAGGCTCTGTATCCCAGACAATCAAATGAGCTGCAATCACAGGATGCTAGAGCCAAGGAAATTCATACGGCAATAATTGCTTTGGAATCACGGAAGCAAGAAAGCTAATTCTTTTACCAAATAAAATGAAGTACGTATCTTTCTTCTTTGCTTACGACAAGCTAATCCTGCTACCAAACAAATAAGCTGGGCACGAAGGCACCAGTCACAATCGAACAGAGGGGTTGCTCCCTGCTAGCAAAGCACAAGAAAGAGGCGACCCAAGATTCCTGGTCTGACCTGCACAGCGACGGACTGAAGAGCACCTGGGAATTTTATCGAGCAAATAAACCTGCTAAAACGGAAGGAAAAAGGCATCAAAGCACAGATCAACGACTCTGGGTTCTGGATCGAACTGACCGAGATCCAGATTCACCAGAGATTCAAATGGAGAAAACGTAAAGAAGAAAAAGAAGGCAGGACCTGCTTGACGCTGCTGCTGGTACTCAAGAACCGGGGGGCAGAAACAGATCCTAGCGCTGCTCCTCGAGAGCACACTCAGCACGAAGTGCTTATGCTGCTTAGGTCTGCTGCTCGGCCTCTCACCAAGAACAGCCATGAAACACAGGAAGTCCTACAGCAAGAAACCAAATACGAAAGGGAAAGTAGCAAGGGCAGAGCAAGGGTCAGATAAGCTGAAGACCTACAGACTTGGACAGAGAAGCACAGGTTCCCAAAACTCAAGTGAAAATCAAACGAGAAACCAAAATCAAGACACCATGATTGAACACCGAGGAAACAGCTGAGACTAGGCGCTCAGCTTGCCATACACTGGTTCGAGTACAAATCAAGAGATTTGCAGACCTCTCTCTCACACAGCAACTAGTGGAAGGAAAATCCTAAAAGAAAAATGGAAATGGAAGAGGTGAGGGGGAAGGGAGACCCTCATCCTTTATTTATAGGGGCAAGCCTATTTTACATTCCTTCTTTGCCCTTGGATACATGAAGAGCCAAACCACTTAGCCAGGGGCATAAGGGTCCAACTCAGACTTCACTTGATCTGACGGCCACCGCGCCTCCTCACCGGTAGCCTTGCTTCCAAGCAATCTCCCCGATGCCGCCACGTGTCGTCCGTCCGCATCGGGACCTCCGCCCCCGGTTTTGAGGCGCAAACCAGGGAAACCCGCCGCTAATGGTTTTGAGGCGAAACCACCAAACCCTCCGCGAGTAGCGTAGCCCGTACGCGTCCCCCGCCGTGTACGCTTGCGCTCGTCGATGTCCTAGCTGTCAGCCACCACGGCTGGCCGCCCGGTCCTCAGGTCCCTCGATCCAAGCCTCACGTCCGCCCTTCACCGCACCCGATCCGTCAGCACGGCACGCCCTACTTGATCTTCACCAACCGTCGACCACCGTCTCCGAGCTCGACACTTGCAAACATCACAAGCCAAGAGACACCATTGTTTGACACGAAACCGAGTTCCATCGGTTAGCACTAACACACACACGCCTTGTGTTGGCATGTTGACAATCACTCATCACACAAAGGTCCACACAATGGTTATGGTAAAAAACTATGTGTCCTCATATACATTTATTTTCTCTGCACGCAGGCAGGACCGGGAAAGCAGGTTGCACAGTGCAAACAGGCTGGCTAAGGCCCATACAACGATATGAAAGAGCTCACTAAAGAGAAGACCAAGACAACAATCCCAGCTATGGCATCAATGGCGATCACTGCGTATCTCCTAGCTCCAAGGCAATGGAACAATGCCACCCTCAGGAAGATTACGCAATTCATGATCCAGAAGACGCACAGTGATGTCAATAGCATGAAAATGGTCGAAGCAAAAAGTAGACGGCGACACCACTGTCTGCTCACTGCCGAGAGTTCATTGATATTTTTTTTGCTGCCGTGGATGGGCATGGTGCATGTTGCTAGCAGTGACTGAAGAAGTGCAGACATTACAGCTGCAAAGCACACGAGATAGAAGGCGTTGTACTCTCTAATGCCAGATACACATTCATCTGTGACCTCAACAATTGTCGATTGAGGGATGCAGGTAATGCCAATACAAGACAAAATCATGCCAACGTAAAATGAACTGATCCAGAGGACCCGCTCTGTCAGGGCAACGAAGCTTCCTGCATCATAGACATGTCCAAGAAAATTTAGTTAGTTGCTGCAATACAAAATGGAAATCTTATGTAATATTTGATTCTGCATGTTATTTAAGTTATTAAGTATGTTGTGTGAGTTTGATTGAATTTCATCAGCTGCCTTGTCCAATAATGTGTTGTGTTCTAGAAATTATTGTTGCAGAGGTCATGTGAGTTGCTGCTCAAACATATCATGTAAGTTGCTGCAGAAATATGTCATGTGAGCTGCCGCTACTTATTGTAATTCATTGTACATTGACTTCTGTAATGAACAAACATGTAGAAAAATCTACCATGTTATATTGGCTTACCGGTGAACTTTTTTCAACATTCCTCATTTCTGCGTGTCTATACAATAATGAAATGTAATAATAACTTAAGTTTTGAAGTGGTCAAGGGGAGGCTATTTTTGTTCTCATGTTTCTATAATTCTATTGCTTATCTATTTTTTGTGGAAGGTAGCTGCCTAGTTGGTCGCATCATGTCGATGACTAGTTATTGTGATTCGAAATCATGGTATGACTGTGCCACCCCCTGCACAGTACACAACTTTGAATTGGGTATAAAATAGCTTTACTGTAGTTCTAAAATTAATCACAAGTGCTATTGTACAATAAAATCTCTAGAGCCTTATTAATTTGATCTTTCAAATTATGAATACTTCTATTCGTTTAACAAGTGTATATATATGTCTGAAATGTGTAACATTAAGCATCCTATATTTTTATGCAGGCTAAATAAATGGCACTCAGTGATTGAAGGATGAAGTACTACTAGTTTTGATATCATGTATAGTGTGCTCTTAGCTTATGGAGTTTGTATATGTTGAATCCATTGTATACATCAAACCATTAGTATATGACCAAATAAATGCCTTTATATGATTGGTGTATCTTTTGATAAATATTGTTGCACTAATGATGTGCTAAACATGTGTTAACTCGTTGTGATGTTAGCATCCATGCCAGCATCCACGTCACTGTATGATATGCTATTCAATCAATACTGGTTATTTTCCGTCACAAATACTGGGCTTGGGTGGGGTTAAGTGGGCCTCGGGCTGATCTACGATGTCCTAAGACCGTCGTCATGGATTCTAGTGCACGCTCACAATGATCGTCGTGAGCTGGGGTATGTAGTGCACGCAGGCAAATGACCTGTGCTCGCCGTTCTTGCAGCTGAACAGGACGGTGCCGCAGTCTTGGATGCGTGCCAGAATATTGTCGCCGAACCTCACCGTTGTTAGAAACCGTCCCGTACTGCCGTGTCCCCGAGGACATGTGTGATTGTGGTTCGTGGCCCCGGTGTCAAGTACTCATGTGCTCCTACGCTCAGTTCCCAGCTGCACGAACACCATCTGTTCCCAGAGCGCGACACCTGTCCGCGAGGGAGCTCTGCAGAAGCAGAGCGTCGATGCCTGAATTCCGCGCCGCAAACCACCCCATGAGCTGCGCCCCCTGAAGGTGGGGGATGCCGCCCGTGACGGTGTAGGAGACCGAGGTCTAGTCCTGGCTCCTAGCTAGTGGAGGCAGTGTTGACACACCCGATGCGGCAATGGCGTGGGTGGCGGTGGTGATGCGGCAAGCCTGGTACAGACGCAATGGAGTTGTCGTGGTCGATAGATTCATCCTCCTTGAGGGCGTCCTCAACAGTTGAGTCAGCTGCTATAGCTCATATGAGCCATGTCATATGAACCCTACGTGCAAATACTATTTTATTCTACATCTTCCCTCCTTCCTCTCAGTTTTTATGAGACCCACAGATTACCTTGTTTTCTGAGCGAGATAGATGTTGAGATAAGAGATAGTTTCTTCTCTTTTCTATCTTCTCTCTCTTCCACCTAGACAAAATGATGACATGGATTGCTATGAGCTAGCTGAGGTGGCACCATTGGAGACGCTCTGAAAAAGATCGTCTCGACTACTTCAGTCGTTCAGGCTCACCTCATGGACACGGTGTCAACGTCCTTGTTGACGGCGTCCCAATTAAAGCCCCCTCTCTCCCCTAGAGCTTCAGCAGACAGTCGGCGTAGTTCAACTTCGACCTCATCAGCATCAGATAGTTCGTCGAACCACCGATCTCGATCACGCGATGGATGATGATACCATCGCCACTCTTTCCGCCTTGCATCACCACTCGCCTGCTTGTTTACCCGAGTCTTGTGGGCCTCTCGTCACTACCCACTCGATCACACAATCACCACGTCAGAAGATCGCCGGCGAGCTCTCTCTCTCTCTCTCTCTCTCTCTCTCTCTCTCTCTCTCTCTCTCTCTCTCTCTCTCGTGCGCGCGCGCGAGAGCACGGAGATGAACACAAAACACAGGAGCGAATTAAACTTGCTAAATAACTACCATGCACATCGTCTTCTATTTGAAACAAATAAGAGGATAGTAGACAGATTTAGCGTACCAACGGAGAAGAAGGTAGCGTAGGCAGCAAAGTCCAGAGCCATCTTTCTGTCCGTCTCTTCTTTCAAATGAGACCGGATGTGTGTTGCTTTGTGCACTCAGCGTCTCATTATCACATTGTGTCCTTTTATAATTGCTGGAAACAGGGGACGATGCTAGGGTCCGACCAGCAAATAACAAATGTGTGTTCTTGCGTGTTACCCTGCCGGCTTGCCCTAACAAATAACACGAGCTCAATAGAGCGTATGTTGCAACGATGTCTGGTGTGAGAGGGATTCAAACATTCTTGAATGAAGTGGTGGATCATTTTTTTTTTGAAAGGAGTCAGCAGGGGAGTCCCCTACCCATATTTTTTTTGAGTAAAATGTATGTTTAGGCCAATAACTTGTACCCCCGTGTCGGATTGGGCCACCAACTTCAAAAGTGCATTTTCGGGGTCAAAAACTTTACATGTGGTGCACCAGTAGGCCATACCCCTACGTGGCCAGCGTCCTTTTAGCAAAATGACCCCTCAAGTCCTTTATCCTCTCATCCCCAGTCCTCTCTCTCGCAGCGTCGCCGCAGCCACCATCTTCATCTATCCAAACGGCCGGGACTCAGCTCGCTCGCCTCCTCCACGCATTCAACGCCGCGGCTGGACCTCCGCCGAGCTCCACGCTGGGCCCTGCTCGCACAGCCGGCGCGCGCTGGGGGCCGGACCTCCGCCGAGCTCCGCCAGAGCGAGCGGCCGGCGCTCCGCCACTTGCACGCCGCCGCCGCGGGCGAGCTGCCACCGACGACGCTGCGAGGGAGAGAGAGGATTGGGGATGAGAGGATAAAGAACTTGAGGGGTCATTTTGTTAAAAGGACGCTGGCCATGTAGGGGTATGGCCTATTGGTGCACCACAAGTAAAGTTTTTGGCCTCGAAAATGCACTTTTAAAGTTGGTGGCCCAATCCAACACAGGGGTACAAGTTATTGGCCTAAACATACATTTTACTCTTTTTTTTTTCATTTTCATTAAAAGGAAAGGTAACAAACAGATTACAACAACACCTGAAGAGGCAAGAAGGAGAGTCCATTTCTCAAAAATTGATGTGATAACTTCATTTGACACACTGGACTCGTTAAATAATAAAGGTGATCATGGATCAACCAATTGTATTCCACAAACCATAAAAACTACATAAAAACTGAACTAGCTGGCAACATAGCGCTGCGACTAGTGTTCGGAGTGATCCACAAGTCTCCATGGAAGGAGCCGCCGTCTGAAACAAACGAGCAATGAATAAATCACATGTTTACATAATGCTATTTTCATTGGAAAAAATATTATCCGAATAGGAAAAGGGAACCGATAATATAAAGGACAACTGATACATATGCCCGGATATCAGCAAGAGAAGTATTGAGAAGCAGAAATGGGAAACTGAAATGCAGAAGCAAAGATATATATCTATGAGTGGAAAGTCTTTGACAGAGACATTTCAGTTGCTTGCTGATCTGCCTTTGAACCGGCACTGGGAAACTAATGTGGATAAACCCCAAACCTAAAGCAATGAGCTTTCTTGGATGAGGCAGGTTATTTCTCCAAAGTCCACACAAACCAGCAAAAAAGGTAAAGGATCATGCCATTTTGGGGCCGGGATGCCGCTCGGGTAATCCCACAATAAATGCACAGACATAATGCTGCCTTGCTCATGATCAAACAATAGATGCGGAAGTATGAAGACTTGTCTTTTCTACCTTCTGCACTACTGGCCGTGTACTGGAATTCTTATGGAGAGACCAACTCCAAGTGATTATTCTGATTTTCAGGAACGAGAACGTATGCTAATTCAATTTGTTTGGAATGTGGAATACCAACTTCACTATCATGCCTCTGCCACTGCAAACAAATCGACCGGCTGTCATAGTTGTCATATCAGTGCTGAGTTTTACGTGGTGACTCTCGGCAGTGTTATTTGACCATTGAATCCACGTAACCTTCAAAATATGATTTATTCTCCACCGTTGGATCCACCTGCCACTGCTGCTTCTGGTTTATAAACTAGCGTCTGGACGCCTCCATGGACAATAGAGCTAGTTCCTTACATGTGTACCCGCTTATAATTAATAAATACCATAATAAAAAAAATCAATTTTATCAAGTTTTCAAGTTGTGTCCGATGGGAGATAATTCTACTTTCGGAGATGGTCCAAGAAAGGGAGGAAGTCCATAATTCCACATAAGGGCACATGTATACAATGGCAAAGGCAAGATAAGTATTATCTTTCCTTCAAGTAACATTCTTCAGCATCATATATGATCTTTCTCATGCACTGGATCCTAGAAAATAGATAATGTGCATTTTATTTTTATATATTATTTTCTTACTTTGGTCCTGTTTTCATCAAACACAAAGAAAGAGGAGATAAGAAAAATGGACCATATGGCCCATCTAGTCTGGATTTGGGTGTTTAATGACCAACATACATGACCATTTTCGGACTACTGACGTTGGCTAATATACAGGGTATAGTTCAAATGAATGCAAAGTAGACTTGGACTTAATTAGGAAAAGAGATGATTCGGGTGATCACCACCTCAAGCAAGACATTAGAAGTTATGTTGAAGACCTATACAATACATGCTAGAAGTCTAAGACACTAACAATAGAAGCCTAGAAGCAAGACCATACAAAATTGAGGCCACTAGAGCTACAAGAAACGGATTAATTGGACTTGTCTCATGATCTTGGATCTTCTCAAATTGGTATGGCATCTGTTCAAAAGCACTAGATCCTTTCCTTCACTTTCAAAAAAAAAAAAAATCTAGTATCATCAAAATTGAAGTTCAAATTAAAGCTAAAAGCATAAAATACGAAAGTGTGTAGTTCTGCAAAATGGAGCAACAGACCTATCCGGTAAAGAGGTCCAGCGCCAGATCCGGTGCTAAAACCCATTACCGGTACACACATTCATTGAACTGCTGGAACTCTGCGGTGCCCACAGAAAAACTACGCAATAATCAAATTCAGACGGCCTGATTGTCAAAGGGAAACAGACCTATAAAGTGCTACCACCGAACATCTCTAGTATGTGCGCACAATGCTGTAGTTGTCTGGCAATGGCTAGTTTTGAACTTGGGCTCTATAACTAGCCATTTGAGGCCAGTAGGAGCTGAGGATCATACCAATGGTGTTGTTACTCCATCCTAGTGCTCTTGCCATGATCGTAGTGTTTAGTGAAATCACTTGATGATTAGTGTAGACACTTTGCAAGGTGCTTAGGTTAGTTAGACTATTGCTTATGTGCTTGCTCTAGGCTTAGCCTAGTGTTTAGTGACGTTTGCATAACACTTGCACCACGTGTATGTACTATTGTTGTACTCAGAGGGGCTTGTAGTCTTACACGAACCAGATTTGTGGTGTGGTAGTCGCCATGTACCAGCGGGAATGAGGCCCAAGGTGATTTTGTAGGATGCTAGATAGTGAGGACAGCGGGGAAAAATCCGGGAGAGGCCATCACGGAGACCCATTCCTGCAAAGAGGTTGGCCCTTGCAGGTGGCTCCAATAAAGACTAGGGGAGAGCCTGAGCTACTTGATACTTCGATAAAAATATCAGAGTCATCAAAATGAGTTTTCATCTCTAACTCATTTAAGCATCTGTATTTAATTTGTAGTATGTTGTGTGCTTACTTTTCTAGTTTAGCTTGCTAGCTGATAGGATTGGAACCTATATTGCATAACTCTTTTGCAGTAGAAATAGTAACAAACCTAGAAAATTTTAGATACACATATAGATAGTAGTTTTTATTTTTTATATAGGTTTTGATTAGGTAAAAATTAGAAGCCATAGTTTTAGAAGTAGATTTTTGGGATGCCTAATTGAACCTTCCTCTTAGGTGTCATGTTCGCTTCAGGCCAGGCACAATCTCGAATAAGGGCGGCAAAGTTCCGGCGGTGGAGATTTGGAGGTTGGGGACGGCTGTGGCAGTTGGCGGTTGGCCAAAAGCTCCAGTGTGTGGAGATCTCGAGAGCATTTGGAGAAGACAGAGAACAAGCGCAAGGAGGAAGGATAGAGTGCGGTGGCTGCAAGCGGAAAGGAGAAGAGTCTCGAGGAGGGTTTGCAGTCTTTTATGGGCTTCTTTCTCTTTTTTTTTTTTGATCCAATTTTATGGGCTTCTCTTGAGGCAGGCTAGTTTGGTGATCCACCTTTATAAATCGATAATGCTCCTGTTCGGACGTTCGGATCATCGAACACGTTGTGGGCCGAGGCATGGGCCCAAAGCACCACCAGCCCACGCGCGTGCATCAAAACACATACACACTGTCCACTCATCCCACCCCGTATCGGCCGTGTCGTCATTCCCCTTCTTCCTCCTCGCGCTCTCCGCCGCTGCCCACGCTCTCACGCATCGCCGTCGCAGCTGCTCTCTCCTGCCAGCGCCGCGCGCATCTCTCTCTCTCTCCCTCTCCGCGCTAGGGTTCCGGCGAGGGGTTGGCGGCGGTCTCCCAGGGCGGATCTGTCCATGGCGGTCGCGGATCCGGCGAGAGAGCCCACCTCCACCTCCCTGATGTGCCCCCACCGCGTCCTCCCAGGATCTGCCCATGGCGAAGGCGGCGGAGCGGGACCCGACCATGGCGGCGCCGGCGGTCGCGGATTGAGGAGGGATTCCGGATCCGCCAGGTGTGGCGGTAGATCCGGGGGTCCCAGCGATGGTGGTGTGCGGATTTCGCCGATCTGTTGGGGATGAGCCCGTACCAGGTAGGCCTCATGTTCTTCCCTTCCCCTCCCCTCGTCTCCTCCCTCCCTGGTCGCGAGCTGAGCCTTCCTTTCTTCCCAACTCCGGCGGGGGTGTTGTTTCTCGGGGTGAGGGGGTCGTTTTGCACATGTGTTTGCACGAGGTGTTTCATTTCGGTTACTTGCTTTGGTGCAGCACATCACAAGGTTGTGTTGCAGTGTGTTAGTGCTGCAGTTGCTTGATTTTTTTTTCTTTCAAAATTCATGTTCATGTTTTGTTTCAAAACCTATGTTATTTATGTTTCAATTCGAATTTCTTTTTGTTTCTTTATATCAAATCATTTTGTTTCTTTTTATTTCTTCTTTCTTTTTTTTTCAGATTTTGTTTTCCTCTTTGTTTCTTTTTCATTTTCTTAGTTTGTTTCAATTTCATTTAGTTCTCTGTTTCATTTTATTCTTATTTGTGTTTCATAGGCACTACGGCCATGTTGTTGTATTATGTTGTTTCTTTTCATTGTCTCAGTTTGTTTCAATTTCATTTTGTTCTATGTTTCATTTTCATTTTTTTTTTGTGTTTTCAGAGGCACTGCGGATATGTTGGGCACTGTGATGTTTCAAATGTTTTGTCCCTGGTGTTTCGTTTCCTTTTCAAGTTTATTTCAGTTTTTGTTTGATGCTTTGTTTCAGCATTTGTTTCATTCTCTGTTTCAAATGTGTTGCCTCCGGTGTTTCATTCCCTCTTCAAGTTTGTTTCATTTTTTGATTTTTGATTTGTTTTCACTATCTATTTTTTTTTTGTTTCAGAGGAATGGGGGCGGCCATCCCATCTCAGGGCCGGCGGCGGTGCCAGCGGCGGTGTGGTGCCGCGGGGGGGCGTTGGGGCCGCCTGCGGGGCATGGACGCGGCGTCGGAGTGCCGCGTGCGCGAGGGCGGGTGTTGTGTGTGTACGTGTCGGGGGGGCGGGAGATGGGCCGGGCCCTGTAGCGTCGAGCGTTCTATAATAGAACGTTCGATCGCTAGCAGCTCCCTTTATAAATTGACTTATTATAAGACGGACTGCTTAGAAAGTCAACCTCTGAAAATTGATTTTGGGGTACCATGAATTATGGGTTTTCTCCTTAAACATGCCGCCTGCCTATAAAAATCACTTTTGTTTTAGGGAAACACCGATACTTTTTGTCCGTCTCCGTAAGTAAAAATGTGTCTCCAAAAATGATTTTTTTTAGTAGCTTTTGTCACTCTGCCAGAGCCATTACTAGTTAAGTAGTTAGCACAAATGTTTTCCGTTACCTGATTCTGAAGCTTTCAATGAAGAACTACAGAAGGGATCAATTTGTACGAATAACATTTGATTACACATGTAAAAATATGTTTAGCTGAAATTATAACCGAAAAAAAAAACAACAAATTGAAACTCTAATTTTTTTTTGAGATTAAATTGAAACTCTAATTGATTTGCTTGAGCGAAACATCTGAAGCTATTGAGACAAAATCCGAAAAACGCACTAGTGTTATACCCAACAGAAAGTTAAAATTCCGTAGTGACAGACTGCACAGTAATAGTTTGCAATTTGGACCGTCCATTTAGCCCCAAGGGGGATCATACATTTCAGCTACTTATATGACAAGTTACCCTATGAATGAGAATAACTTATTTCCGTAAAAAGTAAATTGGACTATCAGTACCAGACGACACAAAGAATGACAGGACCTAATCTGAAGTGGACTAACACCGCCTCCCTCCCGATAGGTGGCCAGACGGATACATCGTGGTTAGATTGTAACTTGTAATCAGTATGAACCTCCTCCCCAGGAACCTGACATCTATAAGCAACATTACAAAAGAATTGATTAGTTGGCCTTAGGATTCGATAAATGCAAGCCTGTACGTTGAACCATAAAATGGAATTGAAAAAAAAAACATAAAAATGGAATACCTCAAATAAGAAGTATCAGTTGCATCATCAAAATGAAACCGAAGATCACAGGTACCGGAGTTGCCACCCCACCAGATATTCGAGGTTGAGCATGAAGAGGAATGGCTTGTGGAGACTCTGGCAACTGGGCATCTTTAATGGAATTCGTTCCGGGCACCATTCCCAAAGCCATGCTAATGTGCACGAACAGCACAAGCAGCACACAAATGCTAACGGACACTACAGATACAAACAGAATGCAAATTTATTTTTTTTCTCATACATGGGAACTTCCAGATTGATTTTGAAATGCCAAACTCAAACACAAGCAACAATAACAGAAGGAAGGTCAAGAGTTGAAGTTGAATACGATTTAGTCTGGAGCTAGCCATGGAAGACGAGCGCTGATCACTTGCTCGGGCCCTCAACAGAGAACAATGTTCTCCTGGTTACTGTAGAAGTACAAAAATATTCAGCAGTCACTATTGAACAGCGTTTAAACTCATACCTGAAGTCTGAAAATTGTTTTGTCCTGCGACATTGTTTCATTTATTGTATTAGTGACTAATGAATAGATAAAAAGGAGGATTAAGGAATAAGGAGACTCCATGTAATTAATGATCAGTTCAGCAGAGTTGTGACTAAGTTATTCGAGTTCATATAAGTTAAGTTTTTTTTTAAAAAGAGTTCCTATAGGTTACTATAACTGCTATTACAGAATATACTCTGTTACGTGGTGATCTTGTAGTTTGACTCTGACCATATTGTTATTACGAAACTTCCAAAACATAATCAATGGACAGCAAAACGCCAATTATTGGCTTTACTCATATTTTTAGTTCAGTAAGTTGTCTGGTTTCATCCAATACCTTGCGATTGGCAGGCAAACTAGTTCTTTCAGATGAGGAATTGAGAATTGGGCAAACTAGTTCTCTGGAGGCTCTAGATCTGGGCGTTTTTTAATCCAAACAAGTCTAGAAAGTCATGTTCTTCAGTTCATACCAATAAGCTTGGATCATCCACTCAAAAAAAAAGCCAATTATAATTTATAAGCTGGGATCAAATTGTGTTGTCCTACTGGAAGGAGTAAACAAGCGGAAGAAAGGGAAGGTGCATGGAGGATACCAGCCGCTTTGAAGAAGGACGTTGGAGTGGCGCGTCTCGCACCGACGGGAAGGAGCACCGCACCAGGCTTGCCTGTGACGTACCGAAGAACAGTATTCAATAAGAGATTAGGAGTAGGGAAGGGGAAAGGACGAAGGATCGCACCTGAGTGGAGCTTGCCGTCGGGACAAGAGAAGCTAGCTAGCCGGAGACGGAGGCGCGCTAAATGGTTCGCGTCCTGCGATGGAGTTGCTGAATTCTCCCTGATTCGGCGTGCAGCCAAACGGCTATCGGGCAGAGTGTCAGTGTCACGCCGCACATAGGCGGAAGCGGGCAAAGCAGGCACACTCGGCACTTGCATTTTAGGCAGCGTTTGGTTTCGAAACAAGCAAGGTTGAGATGGACCTATTTTTCTTTTTAGGATGAGATAAACCCATCAGCTATGTATCTGTTTGGTTGAGAGAACAAGGATATCTCTTTTATATTGGGTTGGAAGGATAAACAGGAGATTGCATAGATGCCAATTTTTTGATCCATTTGTCACCGTTTTGTGGGCCCTAACTATTATAGCCTCTCTGCTATTCTTCTTCATGTGCCCCCAATACCTATTCTGATGGGTTTGCTAAAAAAAAACACCAAATCTGGTTGCGCCGCGTTGCCCGCCGGATCGTGCCACAAACCCCCGCACAGCCATGCGCGAGGACGAAGGGAGGGATAGAAAGAAACATAAGACTCACACTTGTGATGGAGTCTAGCTCCTCCGCCTCAGCATATATGGAGAACATTCCCTTAGTTGGATGATTCTACCCCTCTTGCCCCTCAACCAAACATCACAAACCTGGAACCATCCTATCTCATCCTACCATGTCCTTAGAACCGACATGAGCATGTGTTTAAACATATGTATATGTATGATCAGTGCGCCCTATAGGGCATTGAGAGGGTGAATAAGGCTATAAGCTAATTTCAGTACATAACATGAAACATTGAAGGAGGGCAACTTCCTCTTCTCTCATTATCCACAAATTTATCTACTTTGACTGGCACATCGATGACAATATTGCAGGTAGCCAAGGATGTGTCTTCATCGGAGTGAGGTGCGTCCAACTACTAGAGGCGACAGATCCATTCAGTGTCGGCAAAAGATTTCCAATGAAGAAATTAAAACTAATGAGAGATCATCATGTGTCTTAGATGATCAATTGTAAAATGTTACTAACCCTTGTGTGATGTAGGCAAGAATCATGAATCCCTTCACACCTTTGAATATGATACCAGATCTGGGAGCTCAAAACTTCGGTAACTCGTAATTGATATGCGATTGGTCGTTCTTCCATCAATGTTATGTATTTCGGTGAAAGATGCCTGGTGCCTTTTCTTTTGTTACAACTTCTCCTCACGAATACGAATACCGGCATATTGGATCACTGTGACCTATTATCTTTTACCCATTACATCCAAGCAATGATCTAGCCTATCCCAAGCTCTCCCTTATTGCGTATCTGTACTAATCCCAACCCCAAAGCTCCTTATCTTTCCAGAAACTCATAGCTATTCTCCTTTCACCTATTCTGTGACTTAGTCACAAGCAAGCGCTATAACCATGCATGAAGAGACATTCGTTGACAAAACTCATAAAGCCGGAGAGTTACCTATTACAATTTGAGTAGAGTCGGTAAAACGAATTGTGAGGATCACTTGCTTACCACTTCAAAAGTAACGAACCACCCGCAATTAGAGTTATACTAAAATCAATTTCCCAATTATTCTAGAAGTTCACTCTTTTAGTTGCGTGGGTAGCTCTCAGGCACACTTTTATCAAACACTATGTTGTTGTAGCTATGCTTCCACCCCTTTGTCATGGCTTGCTAGATTATGCCATGTTCTTCAAATCTAGATTATTTCTCTTCTATATAATGTGAAACTAACCTTTTGAAGGAGATTAATGAGCTCAAAGATCAATTGGATAATCTAAGCAACAAATTAGAGAGGCATTACTCATCAAATGTTGAAAAGCCATAGAGAGTACGAGTGGCATCAGCATCAATAGCAACAAGATCAAGGGCAAAAGATGGGGCAAAAAGAAATATGAAAGGGAGATGAAGATACTAGAAAGCTCTATGACTTCATGTTCTACAAGTGCAACATGATGGACCACATCGCCAATATTTGCCCATATAAGAAGCCACAAGATCAAATCAAGAAGATGAAAGAAGAATAGTGGTTCAAGCATTAAAATTGTTTATAAGATGACTGTGCATGTTTTGCAAAACTTGATTCTAAAATAATATAGATATTTCATTCTTTTAGAGACATATGTGCATGTGAGCGTCTATTGTGTTTCATAAAAAGGTTATGGCACACTAGACAGGATATAGGTAGAAGAATGGTGTCTCGAGGCAGCATTGAGCACCTCCAAGTTTTCTTTTCAAGATTCACTTATAATCTTGGGTTTTTTCTGAAAGGACTTAAAAAAAACTCTCTCCAACAACTCCTTATCACAACTCCTAATAATCTTCTGGCACTTTTAAAAACGGCTGAGACATGTAGAAGGATATGTGTTAGGGCGACTTGGAATCAGCATTGGCAACTTCTCTCGATGCATGTTTCCTTCTTTTCCTGACTCCTCTTTGTCCTAACCTTTTTCTGGCAATGCCCTAGCTGGCTACTCAAGCTTGGAGGCCTAGTTGCATCTTGTAACCACTAGTGGGCTTTGGCCGCTGCTGGCATGGCCTTTCTTAGTTGCGGGATGGTGCTTGGGTGGCTAGAGCCTGGGATGCCCAAGGACAAGCAGAGTGCCCTGCTGACCTGGAGGTCAAGAAGCAGAAGGACGTAGAGAAGAATATGGGAAAAAGGAAGTATAAAAGCAGATGGATGTGTTGTCAAATAAAAAAAAGATCGGATGAATTCAAAATAGTTTGGGGTTGTCAATATAAAATCGTCTTCTAATTTTTGTGAGCGAGATATTGGAAATTGTTGAAACTCCAATAAATGCACTACTTGTTTTTCTAGTGACTTGAAAACGAATTTGTTTAACAATTCTTTGCTTAGAACCATATTGGAGATGCTCTAGCCACTTAGAGCAACTCCAGCCCAGCCCCTAAACAGGTCCCCATTCCAAATCTAGGGATTTGGGCTAAAAAAATCCACTCCAACCCACCTCCTACTTGGGCTCCCATTTTAGGAGAACTTGCAAAATTTAGTTTTCAGCCCCCAGCCCAACAGAGGCCCCGATTCCCTCCCCCGACTCGCTCCCGTCCGCGCGTCCACGCCGGCCGGCGCTCTCGCCCGGCGACGCCCGCCCGCCCACGCCGTCGTGTTCGCGCTCGCCGCGGTGCTGCTGCTCGCGTTCTGCAACAGGGACGGCCGCGATGACGAAGAAGGGGGCAAGAGTCGCCCGAGTCCAAGGCCGTCATTGGCAAGGCCGGGGACGGCAACCGGATGGTCTTCTTCGAGGGCCTGTCACTGGCGTTCGACCTGGAGGACCTGCTCCGCGCCTCCGCCGAGGTGCTCGGCAAGGGCGCCTTCGGGACCGCGTACCGCGCCGTGCTGGAGTACGCCACCACGGTCGTCGTCAAGAGGCTCAAGGAGGTGAACGCTGGTCGCCGCGACTTCGAGCAGCAGATGGAGCTGGTCGGCCGGATTCGGCATGACAACGTCGTCGAGCTCCGCGCCTACTACTACTTGAAGGACGAGAAGCTGCTTGTGTACGATTACTACAGCAGGGGAAGTGTATCGAACATGCTTCATGGTATGATCCTTGACCTCTCCCTTCGTCATGTCACTTTCATCCTTTTTCAGTGATCAATTTGCAATTTGCAATGTGCTTGATAACCACAACTGTCTGTTTGTGTATTAGAAATGTTGCAATCATGAATCATGATAGCGAGACAGAAACACAGAAGTGTACTTGATAAATGCGCTAGGAGATGTGGCAATTTAAAAGGAAGAAATTTTGTAACATGGAGTCATACTATGGTGAGCTGGAGATGCCATGTTGCTTGTTGTTTGGGAAGAGTCATCAGTCATGGTTGATAAGCTAACTGTTTGGTTATAAATATTTACGCCATAAAGTAGTGCTTCTGTTATCCAGAAAACAAATATTAATCGTACTGTGGTTTGATGGTTAATATCTGATGTTGAAACACTTCATGTGATTGAAGAATAACATACATCTCATATTTCTGCTCCTTTTTTTTTTCCTTTCAGGGAGGAGGGGAGAGGACAGAACACCATTGGACTGGGAAGTAGTGGAGCAGTCCACCGGTGATCAAAAGAAGAGAAATAGATGATAATGTTGTACAGGATCAAGAGGTGGTGGAGCTAGAAGGGGAAGTTGAGTGTTACACTGCTATGGAAGTTGTAGAACAATGCACCAATCATGAATCAACAACCGTCAAGGATGGCAATGTTATGGAAGAAAAGGAAAAGGAGCAAGAAGTTTCTGTTGGTGTACTGGATGCAGCTAAGGATTGTGTTACTGTTTCTGTTGGTGTACTGGATGGCATTTCTGTGCAAGATCAAGATAAGGTGGTTGTGGTTACTTTCCTGGATGACCATGCTGCAGAAAATCAGAAGGCAGCAAGAAGGTGACATTGTTGAAAGGGTTGTGACCACGGATCATATTACTGAACAATCTGGAACAAGGTCAACAAGTAGAGAATCTGTTGGTGATGAATCACAAGTTCTAGGTAGTTAGAGAGTCTAGTTATTTACTATTTACCAATGTACACTACAGTTTGTTTTCAGTATGTGAATATGTTTGCAGTGTGATCATGGATGTCTGTGTAATTACTTTGGAACTAAATGGCATTTCTGTGCAATTTATAACATGTAAGTCCATTCTTTACTATGCTGAATGGAATGCACTGAACTCTAGCTAATGAAACATAAGGAAGTGGATTTTAGCAATGTTCAGTGTGTGGCAAGCTGCATCAGCATGGCACTCACATGCCACTTAGGTTAATATATATTGGACTTCGTTTCGTCGCCATGAGGGTAGCTTTCTAAAAGAAATCATGATAATGTTGTTTGACCAAAGCTAGCAAGGTAATAGAGCAAATGTAACCTTTTAGCTTTCGGTAACATATATAATGTACTACTAGTAGCACGTAGATCCATGCGTGCAATAATCGAGTACACTCACGCAGTGCATGGTGCACAGAACGAAGTACGAGATCAGCATAATGTATTATTTTTCTGTTTTTTTGCATTACATGATATAGAAAAAAAGGTGCTAGTTATTATACCCCGCACGATGGACCGACCTGATTTGCCATAACATTCATACATCCCGACCTATGATATTCTAGAGAACGAGATAATGATATAATGTCCAAAGTGTAGCACACTCATCATAGTTTAATAATAATCAAATACGATGGTCACTGTTGACACTAAAAAATGATGAAGAGTGTTTTTTTTAAGCTTATTCAAGAGTGTTTTAGGGACCGTGAATAAGTTTTAACGAACATACCTTTTGAAAAAAAAATTAACGAACATAGACGTGGTTGAGGTTAAATGGCATCACAAATGAAGGAACCAAACACGCAGAGAAGACAATGAACCATGATCCAACCAAGTCGGCTTAGCCGGCCAGGTCGGCTTCCTCCTTCAAATCGACTTAGCCGGGTCCTAAGGCCGGCTCTGTTGCCCAGCTAGCCAGTATCTTGTGCGGACCTCGTGAAAGTTGGCTAAGCCGACTCGGTCTTCTTAGCCGGCTGCTGCCTAGCCGAGGCCTGCGAGAACCGGCTAAGCTGGGTTGAGAATCAGCCTGCTGAGTCCGAACCGATTTGTTTCCAAATTGAGTTTTGGCAAGTTTTATGTGTAGGGAACTGGATGTCATGATTTAGAGTTGTTTTCTATTGGAATAAGACAAATTCCTCTATATAAACTAAATGATCATGGTCAATTGATCCCATCCAATCAATGGATCAAAAATCAATCTATCTCCTTTTACTTTAATTTTCTTTTCAACCCCTCTACCTATTGTCTGACTCTTCTCTTCACGAGATTTGTTGACATCTTAGACGTCCTTCTGGTCCCAAGGGATCCTCCACCTGCTTCCTCCAGACGGATCCTTTTGGAGGTGGTTTGCTAGTCTTTTTAGCCATCAATGAGTTGCACATCGGCCTTAGCGGTCTCTAGATCGGTTCGGTCGATTACACTGCATTGTAGGTTGATCAAGCAACCTCTTAGGACGTCCAAAGCCCACAGTGTGTTGGTATGGACCAGATTCGGCATGAATAGTCATCTTGTCAGTATTTTTCAAAGATACTAATAATTCAATTTTCCTAACGATTTCAGTAAATCCATGCCTGAAACGTACGGTTTCGTATGTGAAGTCCGAAACATGCATGGATGGTACTTGACATTCGTATGGACAGAGTTCTTATAATACCATATATTTATCATATATATACTGCTCTGCTAAAACCTTCCATGCATCACGGTTACATAAAATATGATCGATCTTATTCAAAAGGGAACGAATCGAAGTGCACATGCCATGCTGAGTGCAAAGGCGCTTTACTTCTAGGAACTGAATCGTAAAGGCGACCACGAACTGGTGAACTGGAGCATTAAACTACGCTAAGGAAAAGTTGAGGGCATCTTCGGGTTGTTTCATATCTTGGAGAGGAAAAGGCAAATGGGTGAACCATAAAACCCATGACCCCAGCACGCGACAACCGGCCGCAGCTAGAGCAGGGCTCCCACCCGACCGACAGCCTCGCCCTACCGGCCACAACCAGCCAGGGCACGGCAACCAACCAGGGCCAGCAGTCGGCTGTGGCTGGCCAAACGCGGCCCGCGAAGAATCAGAAGGCTCGAGAAAGTGTTTTTCTACCAATCTTTGCAGAGTGTTGGATAGCCAAAGATAATAAGCTAGCTATCTTTGTAAGATTTAATTGAGCTTGGCCTAGCCTTATTTCAATCAAATCGTGTAAGTTCAAATTTCCATAATATAAATTAGGTGCAATATAGCATCACTCTCGCATTGGAAATTGATCACAGATTGACTGAACAACTTAAGTAAGTAACTATTGTGCATATTTGTTGATAGAAGGGGTGCATTGAGCCGTGTCGAGATACAACATGCATGCACGAGATCAAGCTTCTTAGCTGCCCAAGCCACGGCATAAGCTATATAGTGCTGAAATGAAGGGTTTTTTTTTTTTATTATTTTTATTTTTTTTAGCTTCAAACCATAACTGACGCTGTTTTCGGGGATATAGTCTATCTTTGCTGAACCTCATACTTCTGTCATTGGTCTACATGTGGCATCCATGAAACCTGAATTGTGGATGTGACAAAATCAATGTTAGCGTGACGAACCAAAAAAATAAATACTGTGTTTTAATATTAGGTAATAGTTGGGCCGCCTCGCTCTACTTCTTTGATTCTATGTTTTGCCATCCGTCATGACAATGGTGGGAGTGAGAGACATACGAAAAGGAAAGAGATTGATGGAAAAAATCATCATTCTTTAACTTGGTGTAGTAATTCTCAATAGAATCACTAAAATCGGTGCCAAATAAATGCCACAAAAGAGAGAATTGTTTCATGGATAATCACTTGCAACAAATTCTTGTTTTATTTTTATCAGTCTTGACAAACAACCAAAATCTGGGTTGTCCTCATTCTAGTTCTAGTTCCAAGAAATCCAGCAAACTAGTCAAACGGTTGAGAGTGTTCTGATTCATGAAACATTTCTAGAAGAATACGGAACCATGCCAAACAAAGCCTTTAGGTATCAAGAGAAATGGATCTTCTTTGTCACCCATGTCATGGGCAGTGGTTCTTTACCTCTTTAATACTCCTATCATAGCAACTTATTGATTCTAGGCACAAATTATGAACCTTTTGTGGGTTTTGGTGCACCCCGGCACACCTACAAGATCTGCCTCTGTCTGAATATTCTAGGGCTTTTATGTTTCACATGACTTGCAATGAGATTTTCACACGATCAGTGTCAGATCTCCCTACCCTTGGATTTTATTTAAGGGTACAAATTATTGTACATCACAACCATGCACATGCACTTCATAAAGATGACCATGCATAGTTTATTCAGTAAATGCGTTTTGCATTTGCTAAAAAGCCTATATGAGTGCGGCTGCAGGGGCTGAATTCCATTTTCCAATTTTTTAACAAGATACTCACATGATAACTATATGTGTGCTTCTTCCACATCATCACCAGCCCCAACACCAGATCGTCACAAAGTTTGCAACCCAACATTGAAAATTGAATTTGCCAACCCTACTGCTCGCAGTGATAATTATGATTACACGTGCGGCGCGCGCCAAAGCGAGAATGTGACATCGAGCACTCAACAAGACACAAATCCTCTAGCTGCAGGTATTTTATAGCGCTATTTAGGACGTGGCATCTAGTAGATGTATAAATTAGTGACCTCCATAGTACTCCACCCATGCATGCAATGCAAAAGGAAATCAAATGATATCGACACGAGAAAAAAAAGAGAAATGGTTTATTTTGTTATTGACAGAATAAATACAGTTAAGATATTTAGTTGCAATTTCTGTTGGATGATGATAGTTCGATTTGCTGTAAGCTGTATTTCAAACTCTGATACATTGTACATGGAGTCATTATGACTGTACTTAACCACTAGGGCGACAGAAAAAACAGAGGAGTGTTAGCTGATCTGAGAGCCAGGAGAGAAGATCATTATGACCTCCAGCGATGGCATTGAGAGGATCGGATGCAGTTGAAATTGATGTGATGCTTCCCTTCTGTCGTCGATCTGTGGTGTGGACCACTGAATTTGCTGCTTTTCACTTTGTCAAGTGCATGGAGCTCAGGCCTCCTCTCCTTTTGCATCCTCATGCAAATACATGATTACTCCCTGTGGTTGCTGATCCCAAAGCAACGCAAAAGCAACCTTGTGATCACAAACATATATGCAAAGTGTTCAGAAACTTTTTTTTTTTTGCATCATATCTAAATGTATACTTCCTCGGTCCCAAAACACTTGGGCATCTCGTATTTTGAGTCAAAAAATCTCAACTTTGACCAAATATACCGAATACTTTTATGTTGACGATTTTTAAGGTTTCGAAATGTGTTTAGAGGCCTATGAGTCTTTTCTATGAATTCTCCAATTTTTTCAAGATTTGTTTTCTATTTTTTTCAAAACAAGATCCATTATTTAGATGCTATAAAAATATTGTATTTTTACTCTTGAAACTTCTCTAAGAATTTCCTCTAAATTTAATGTTTCACGAAACATTTTGAGTTTTTAAAACTATTTTGTCTTTTTCTAGGATCTGATTTCGGAATGGAATATATTCTGTAAACTCCAAAAAAAAAAATTAAAACGAATAATATGGTGGAAAAGAATGATCAAAATATGTTTTCATGAGTTTTACGTTCCAAAACCGCATGCATTAAATTGTTGGATGGGAGAAGCGCTCCATCTCCAAATTTTAAGACTCGATTTTGACCTATAATTTATCTTGTATTAAATCTTTTCAAGTTACAAAAATTAAAAAAAAAAGATATTTGTTTCAGTTATGAATCCAATGGTATACTTATGAGCGACAAAAATGTACATCTTGCAAGGCTAATTATTAGTTGACAACTACAAGTTTTGAAATCTTAAAATTAGGCGCATTATTTAGAGCATCCGAGTAGCTAATTAGTTCGACTCTCCGTAGAAGCGAATTTAAACAGGTCTATATTATTTAAAAAATTAAAAAATAGGCTAGGATAGCGTGTTATAAATGATGCAGGGACTATACCTCATTTACCCAATTGTCCATCCGGCTGCCTCTCTTTGTTGTTGATCTAACACTAACATAGTAACAGCCCCAGAGGCACACCAACACAAGCAGGAAAGCAGCACAGATTATGTCACTCACTGATCCATGCTTTCATTGGTGACTCTACATATACTAATCCCAAACCAAAGACATGCATCATACCCTACTGGTTCCCAAAACAAACAATTACTTACACCGTCTCTCTCGGCTAGCTTTCTCACTTCTTGTACAATGCTCCTTTGAGTTCTCATCTCCCATCCATTTCCGATCACGGAGCTTCGCTGCCATCGCCATGGACATGCTCAACCTTTTGCTCCTCGTATCCTCCATCTATGTGTCGTCGTTAGCGTTTGCACCGGTGGCGGCAACTGACGCCGATGCCCTCCTACGGTTCAAGGCTTCCATCCAGAAAGACCCTGGTGGTGTCCTCTCTTCTTGGCAGCAGACTGGCAGTGACGGCGGCCCATGCAACTGGCACGGCGTGGCGTGCGACGGCGGCGACGGGAGGGTGACGCGGCTCGACCTCGCCGGCAGCGGCCTCGTCGCCGGACGCGCGTCGCTCGCCGCTCTGGCCGCGGTCGACACGCTGCAACACCTCAACCTTTCCGGGAACGGCGTGACACTCCGCGCCGACGCCGCCGACTTGCTCAGCCTTCCTCCGGGGCTGCAGACGCTGGACTTCGCCTACGGCGGCCTCGGCGGCAGCCTTCCCGGGGACCTGCTCACGCGCTACCCGAACCTCACCGTCGTCAGCCTCGCGCGGAACAACCTCACCGGCGTGTTTCCGGAGTCGCTCCTCGCCGGCGCGCCGAGTATCCAGTCGTTCGACGTGTCTGGCAACAACCTTTCCGGTGACGTCTCCAGGATGTCGTTCGCCGACACGCTGACTCTGCTCGACCTGTCCGAGAACCGCTTCGGCGGCGCGATCCCGCCGGCGCTCTCAAGCTGCTCGGGGCTCACGACACTCAACCTGTCGTACAACGGCCTCACCGGGCCGATAGCAGAGTCGGTGGCCGGAATCGCCGGCCTTGTGGTGTTCGACGTCTCGTCGAACCACCTCACCGGCCGGATCCCCGACAGCATCGGGGACTCGTGTGCTTCGCTGACAGTTCTGAGGGTGTCGAGCAACAACATCACGGGACCCATCCCGGAGTCTCTGTCGGCGTGCCATGCGCTGCGGCTGCTCGACGCCGCGGACAACAAGCTGACCGGCGCCATACCAGCCGCCGTGCTCGGCAACCTGACGTCGCTGGAGAGCCTGCTCCTCAGCAACAACTTCATCTCGGGTTCCCTCCCGAGCACGATCACCTCCTGCACCAGCCTCAGGGTCGCCGACCTCAGCAGCAACAAGATCGCCGGCGCGCTGCCGGCGGAACTCTGCTCGCCCGGCGCGGCGTTCGAGGAGCTCCGGATGCCGGACAACATGGTCACCGGCACCATCCCGCCGGGGCTTGCCAACTGCTCGCGCCTGAGGGTGATCGACTTCAGCATCAACTACCTGCGCGGCCCGATCCCGCCTGAGCTCGGCCAGCTGCGCGGCCTCGAGAAGCTGGTGATGTGGTTCAACGGCCTAGAGGGCCGGATCCCGGCGGAGCTCGGGCAATGCCGCGGCCTCCGCACGCTGATCCTCAACAACAACTTCATCGGCGGCGACATCCCCGTGGAGCTGTTCAACTGCACCGGCCTCGAGTGGGTGTCGCTCACCAGCAACCGGATCACCGGCACCATCCGGCCAGAGTTCTGGCGGCTGACCCGCCTCGCCGTGCTGCAGCTGGCCAACAACAGCCTGGAGGGCGTGATCCCCAAGGCGCTCGGCAACTGCAGCAGCCTCATGTGGCTGGACCTCAACAGCAACCGGCTCACCGGCAAGATCCCGCGGCGGCTCGGCCGGCAGCTCGGGTCGACCCCGCTGAGCGGGATCCTGTCCGGCAACACGCTGGCGTTCGTGCGCAACGTGGGGAACTCGTGCAAGGGCGTGGGCGGGCTGCTGGAGTTCGCCGGCATCAGGCCGGAGCGGCTGCTGCAGGTGCCGACGCTCAAGAGCTGCGACTTCACGCGGCTCTACTCCGGCGCGGCGGTCAGCGGCTGGACAAGGTACCAGACGCTGGAGTACCTGGACCTGTCGTACAATGCGCTCACCGGAGACATCCCCGAGGAGTTCGGCGACATGATGGTGCTCCAGGTGCTGGACCTGGCGCGAAACAACCTCACCGGCGAGATCCCGGCGTCGCTGGGGCGGCTGCACAACCTGGGCGTGTTCGACGTGTCGCACAACGCGCTCTCCGGCGGCATCCCGGACTCCTTCTCCAACCTCTCTTTCCTGGTGCAGATCGACGTCTCCGACAACAACCTCAGCGGTGAGATCCCGCAGCGCGGGCAGCTGAGCACACTGCCGGCGAGCCAGTACACGGGCAACCCGGGCCTCTGCGGCATGCCGCTGCTGCCGTGCGGGCCGACGCCGAGGGCGACGGCGTCCGTGCTGGCAGCCCCCGACGGCAGCCGTTCTGCTGACAGGCGTGCGCTGTGGGGCGTGATCCTGGCCGTGCTGGTCGCCGGCGTGGTGGCGTGCGGTCTGGCGGTGGCGTGCTTCGTGGTGGCGCGCGCGCGCCGCAAGGAGGCGCGCGAGGCGCGGATGCTGAGCAGCCTGCAGGACGGGACGCGGACGGCGACCATCTGGAAGCTGGGCAAGGCGGAGAAGGAGGCGCTGAGCATCAACGTGGCCACCTTCCAGCGGCAGCTCCGGCGGCTCACTTTCACGCAGCTGATCGAGGCCACCAACGGGTTCTCCGCCGGCAGCCTGGTGGGCTCCGGCGGGTTCGGCGAGGTGTTCAAGGCGACGCTCAAGGACGGGTCGTGCGTGGCCATCAAGAAGCTGATCCACCTGAGCTACCAGGGCGACCGCGAGTTCACGGCGGAGATGGAGACGCTGGGCAAGATCAAGCACCGGAACCTGGTGCCGCTGCTGGGCTACTGCAAGATCGGCGAGGAGAGGCTGCTGGTGTACGAGTACATGAGCAACGGCAGCCTGGAGGACGGCCTCCACGGCCGGGCGCTGCGGCTGCAGTGGGAGCGCCGGAAGCGGGTGGCGCGCGGTGCCGCCAGGGGCCTCTGCTTCCTCCACCACAACTGCATCCCGCACATCATCCACCGGGACATGAAGTCCAGCAACGTCCTCCTCGACGGCGACATGGAGGCCCGCGTCGCCGACTTCGGCATGGCGCGGCTGATCTCCGCGCTGGACACGCACCTGAGCGTGAGCACGTTGGCGGGGACGCCCGGGTACGTGCCGCCGGAGTACTACCAGAGCTTCCGGTGCACCGCCAAGGGCGACGTCTACTCCCTGGGCGTCGTGTTCCTCGAGCTCCTCACGGGGAGGAGGCCCACGGACAAGGAGGACTTCGGGGACACCAACCTCGTCGGCTGGGTCAAGATGAAGGTCAGGGAGGGCGCCGGCAAGGAGGTCGTCGACCCGGAGCTTGTCGTCGCTGCCGTGGATGGAGAGGAGAGGGAGATGGCCAGGTTCCTGGAGCTGTCGCTGCAGTGCGTGGACGACTTCCCGTCTAAGCGCCCCAACATGCTGCAGGTGGTCGCCACGCTCAGGGAGCTCGACGACGCGCCGCCGTCGAATGAACAAGCGACTGCCTCTGCTCGTGACTGATGAGCCTAGTGTTGTGTACTGTTGATGCCCATTTCTCGATTCTGTGCATTCCTGCTCCGTAATTCTGTACTGATGGACTGATTTTCAAGTACAAATTCGATGTCATTGTCATCCTTAATACTTCACTACAAATTAAACTGTTGCAATCAATCTGTTCCAGGGGCAAGAACCTACTCGATAGCACGAATCTCGTCTCATCTCACAACTCGTGGTTGGAGGCTCTATGGTTAAACCTTAAGGTATGTGGCAGGCAAAAGAAAAAAGATAAATTTGAAAATTCTTACAAGAATTAGAAGCATTGACTCCACTATTATAAAAGGCACATAGAATGATTCAATATTTGTATCTAAATTGCTCACATCTATCAATATCTCTATCTCTACTATAATAGAATACTTCTATGTCCACCTTCCCGCCTTCAAAATCAAGGCCCAAAACATATCTAAGCGAGATCTAAGGGTTGACAGAAGATGTTTGATGCGAGGCTTCCTACTCGCCTCTCACCCCGCACCCTCCAACCCCAGGCACGCAAGCCCGCAACGCTCGGCGGACAGGGTTCGATTCCCGATCCACGTCCCTTTCTCCTCGACTCCCAAAAAAATTCGTCGCCTACCTCCTCCGTCGATGCCGCCACCTCGGCCTGGATCCCCGACCCCTCCCCTTCTCATCCTCCCGCCTGATCCGCGAGCCGCGCCGCCTGCTGACCACGGCGGGTGCTCTCACCACCGCAGCTCGCCCGGCCACGGTTCTCGGCACGCGCGGGCCGGCTACTGCGCGGGCTAGGGTTGTGCAGGGCGGCAGCGTCGGTGCCCGGCTGTGGGCTTGGGGAACTGCTTCGGCGGGCTTCTTGGTTGCGTCCCCGGTGGCCACTGGCGGTGGTTCTCCTCCCTCATCGCCGCCACAACAGGTTCTTGGTTGCTTTGCTCTTTGGTTGTGTGATAAGGACCTGGCGACCTTGTACCAAGATCTATTGATCTATTTCAGTGCTTTTATTTTTGTGTGTTTTGTTTATTGACAGGGCTTCCAAGATTCCTTAGAGAATTCACCACGCTGCCTATTGCCTCAAATAAGGCCTACCTGTAATGGATGTTCTTGTTGGTTCCATTTTTAGGGAATTTGGTTCTGTTTTAACAGTTTCATGTATTAACATGTGCATGAGTCATAGTTTAAAACATATCGAGTAGGCATTCTACTGATCCTTGTTTCATTGAAAGATGAAGTATGTTTTTCAGTTGCCTAAGTACGCGAAGTACGTACCAAATTTTAGACCAGATACTATGACATCAAGGTAGGATATAGGAAGTGGCACTAAAGGTGTCAATATATTACATGTTGTGGTAAGTACAACCAAAATTTGTATATTTAAGATATATAACATGTATTAGCATTTGTACTACTAGTATGAAAGATTGAACAAATTTCACAGCTTCTGGATTATTTATTTAAAGAAATTTGGACATAATTTGACATATTGTTGTGAGTTATCTGTGTGAGCTTTATGTTGTCAAAAAATATTTAGATTGTTTTTTCTTAAAAATATTCATGGTTACAATTAATTTATTTTGCATGTTTTAACGCCGCTTACAACTTGAGGGAAGTATTTAGAATGAAATTTGTGAGCATGTACATATTGTAATATTTGGGATTGTTTTGATAGCGGTGAGAATATGGACCATTTAACCTTTTTATCGGTTTGGGGGTTTGAGCATCATGCTATTTTCATTGTAATATGGATATCTCGAGCCATTTGATAATCTTATATTGGCGCCCAACATGTTTTTTGAACGAAAGGCTCAAATAATTTGGTTGGATCAGAGTTGTTAGGGACTTGGGCACTTGCCACAGTGGATTAGTATTTCAGTGGGGACTCAACAAAACTGTCACTTCCATGAACTACCACACAACCCAACCAATAGGATGGATTTGCAAGTTCGAGCTATGCAGAAACCTATGTAGAACTTGAAGAGTTCGAGTAGTTATTCTAATTCTCTAGTGGAGAGATACTCTAAACTCTTGTTCTGGTGATGGCTCCCTCTACTAATGAATTGCTAATGAATTAAGGTTTCTCCTAAGATCAGAGGTCTTTATATAGCCCTCTAGGAAGCACCACATCCCTCGGATCAAAACGACCTTGATCTACGATTATTATTCATCCTCAAATGCGGTGGAGGCAGGATCCACGAGCTCGCGCCTGATTGGCTGAGCAGCAGGGGTGGGCGCCCTGGGGGGTGGCGGCCGCCCCACCTATCTGGCATGTGGGCCCTCCCATCCGGGGGTTTGACTTCTCGAGTCTTCTAGATTCTTCAGTAGGGTTGTTTTCTCTCTATGTAAAATTACTTAAATCCCACAAATTTTATTTGTAGTTCTCTGTTGGTATAAACTCTTGCCCCCCTACCTTCGCCGGGGTCCGGAGGAGGAGGGCGAAGGTTTCCCAGACAGAGTGTGGGATCAAAACTAATGCCAAAGTGAGACCAGTGTTGGCGGGCCGCCCTCAGGGGTTTTGCATTAATTGGGACTAAAAAAGCCAAGAGTCCCCCCCCTTACACTTGCCATTCCCTTGGTATTTATAGGCCATACCAAGGGTCAAATGGCTTTTTACAATAGGGTTTCAACTTTGATCACACTTACAAGCGGGCCTCAACAAGGGCAATACTGTACATTGTAAAATTAAGTACACCTTCATATAATCCTATCCCAAGACGCCAAGTGTCATGCCTTTCAGGACTCCACGTGTCGCCCTCTGGTGCCGCCACGCGTCAGGTCATCGGCGCCGCCTTGCGTCCGTCTTGCAAGCGGTCCGAGGTCTTCCGCCGCCAGTAGGGCTAGGTGGCTGAATACCTCCTTCGAAGGTCTTCGGGGACCCTGCTCATCGCTGAGGTCTTGGGAGACTCCTCCGAATCATCAAATACCTGCGCTATAAGAGGTTTGAAGAGCTCGACTGCGGAGGTATGACGTACCTTCGCCGAATCGCTAAGACGGACCTGACGACCTTCGCCATGAAAGGGCATACGACGGCGAAGGTCGTCCGTGGTTGCTTAGTAGCTTTGCCTATCTTGGCCCATGCTAGGGCCGCGGAGCTAAGTAGGGGGGGTCCTAGCGGAGGTTGTTCCCCCCAACAGTAGCCCCACGATGGTTCGGCCCGGCTGGCGGGGTCGGAGCAACGCCCTTAAGGAAAGAGGGGGAATGGTCCGATGGCGTGTGGCCTGTGGTCCACCTCCGCAGCGACGCCCAACCGTTGCTCGCGGCCCGTTTTAGCTGGGCCCGGTTGCGCTTTATTTTAATCGATTAATGGGCGGATCGGGCTTCGCAGCCGTGGCGGCGACGGGACAGTTAGGGTTTGTGTGGCGCTTTATCCGCCGGATCGTCGGATCCTCGAGATTGGTGCCGCCCTTTATCAAGGTGAAACCCCCCGGCTTATAAATAGTCGGGGTGGGTTGAAAGAGACACTTTTTACCTGCTGCCGTGCCTTTGCCTTTGCAACTTGCTTCTAGATCTTGCTTTCATTCGCTCCTTCGCGTCCGGAGGTAGTAGACTCGTGCGGGGTGAGAGGCATCGGAAGTCGGAGGTTGTCTTGTGGGAGCGGAGGTAGTCGTTTGATGGCGAAGGGATCGAGGCGAAGGGGACCGACGCCATGGGCACTGTTAGCACCCTCCCTGTCTATGAGATCGGAGCTAGTTCTGTGGCGGCGGGGGATCTCGATAGGTTCGCGCGAGGTTGGCCGGGAGAGGGGCGGGCGACCGCTCCCGGAGGTGTGCTTGACGCCGCACCCCCGACGACAATCGTGGTGGTCTTTGAAGCTTTCTTTGAAGCGGGGCTGCGGTTTCCCCTCACCCGCCGGGTGCCGGGCGCACCGCGGAAGTTCAGCCGTGCGTTCCATCACCCGACGCCCAATAGCTTCCCGAAGCTTTGCGCGTTTGTGTGGGGCCGTCACTCGCAGGGGGTGGAGCCGACCGTGGAGGGCTTTCGCGCGAAGGTGCACGATGCATGTGCGAGAGGAAGACGAAGACGGTGACCACCGGCGACAAGACGGTGACGGAGGACAGCCAATTCGGGGTTCTTACGTTCCGTCGACGGAACAACGCGAAGGTGCCGGTGCAAGCTCGAAGAACAAGTGGGAAGGTTGGCCGAACAAATGGTTCTATTACCGTTTGGATGATGCGGAGGGGCGTGACTTGGCGGGCGACCTTCGCCCGCTCCCGGACAAGGATACTCTAAAGGTGACCACCGCTTCCGACCAAGGGTCACGGCTCTGCGAGGACGCGATGCGTGACCTCTCTCGGTGTATGGCGCAGCGGGATGTGTTCGCGGAGTATCACTGCGCGAAGGTCGTGCCTTTGAAGGCCGACCATGATTGGACAGGCCTGGTGAAGGAAGGGCCGTCATCTTATGCGGCTATGGGGTACGAGTTTCTGAAGGACCTAAACTTGCCGAACCTCCGCGTTGCTTGGGCGGAGGAGTTCTCCTCCGCTTCGAGCGAGGCGGAGGCTTTGAAGAAGATTCATTGTGTGGTGGAAACGGAGGTGCTGGAGCTCGTCGGAAAGTGGACGCCGAGGAGCAACGAAAGATGAAGGAGGAGATGGAGGGGTCACCGGTGAACCGGGTTTATGACCTGCTTGGCATCAAGTACCGGGGCGAGGCTGAAGCTGCTGCCCCAGCGAAGGAGAAGCAAAAGCGGGCTAAGAAGCGGCCGGCAACAGAAACAGCCTCGGAGACCTCCGAGGCCTCGGCTAGCGATGATGTCCTCGCTCCGGCCGGCGGAGGTGGTCGTGGGGGTGGGAAGATCCGGAAGACGTCGGCTGGCGGCCGCGGAGGTGGGTTGGCGACGGGAACAACTCGCTCTGGCGCGGCCTTCTCTTCCGCTGTGTCTACGGAGGAGCCGGCGAACGTTCTCCCCCGTCGCCTGGCCGACCTCGCCGGCGCCTAGAGGTGGGCGGGGACGAGGGAGCGGAAGAGGACGCGTGCCCTCTTTGGCTTCACTGGCGGTGCCAAAACCCGCTCCGGTTCTGACCGTCAGCAGCGGCAGCAGCAGCAGCAGCGGGGACAAATCTTCTGGCAGCTCGTCTCCTTCAGGTCGGTCGGGCAAGAAGGCGGACGAGGACGTGGACATCACTTCGACCCACGTTCCTGAACAGCAGGTCCTTGCGGAGGTCCAGCAAGAGGCTGCGGCCAAGAAGGCGGCGGAGGAGCCACGAGGAGGAGAAGACCAAGATCTGGCGATGGTGGATGCTGAGACTTCCTCCGGCGCTCGCGACGAGCCGCTGGAGTACGAAGGAATCCATATCCGGGTTAACGGGGAGGAAGGCTGTACCTCCGCCCCATACGGAGCTGGAAAGAAGGGTTTGGGAGAGCCCGGTCGGCGGGGTCACGGACCCTAAGGCGCACCCGTATACTAGTGCCGACCTCCGCGACCGCGGGTTGATCTGCGGTGAAGGGGAGCGGAGGTTCCCCGGTCCCCGCCTTTGGACGCGTCAGTGTGCCCGAGGCGGAGCTGTTGCTGGCGGGCCAGAAGGTTGAGAACAACTTGACTGACATCGAGGCGAAGATGATCGAAGCTATTTTGCTTGCGCGGGGCTCGCGACAGCGTTGCGCGAAGGATGAGGCTGAATCGTGGAAGAGGATTGCGGAGCTCGAAAAGCAGAACCGTCAGCTCGAAAGGCGAGTTCAGGAGCTCCTCGCGGAGCAAGCTTCTCATGAGACTGATATGAATAAGCTTCGCAAGGCTAAAAAGAAAGCATATGAAGATTGCGATGCTGCTGTGTCGCGGAACGTGGACCTGAGGACTGAGCTTCGGAATGCCAACCAAGCCTTCGAGGACATGAGGAAGCGGGCGGAGGACGCAGAGGGTAAGAAGGAGCGCTTTGAGAAGCGCGCTATAGATGCGGAGGAGAGGGAGGTGGACTTAATGCGCGCCCTTGTATCCCGCATGGCGGAGGTCAAGGGGGTCTTTGATGCGCAGCTGGCACATACTGGCGGGGCTCCCACTAGCGATCTGCCCGCCGAACCCGGCGTCGAAGGTTATGCGGAATGGTTGAAGAATGAGCTGAATTACTTGACGCCGTTTTTGACCAGCCGGTCGAGGCGGGGATTTTCTCGCGGGGTTTGGCCACTGCCTGCGCCCTTAGGGATGTGGGGAGTAAGCATGCCCGCAAGATCATTGGCGCCGACTTCCGCTGGCCCACCGTGGAGGAGGTCCGCGAGGCAAGGAAGGATTCATTGGTTGCCTCCGTGGGCCATGCGGCTTTCGACAAGTTCGCTGTCTGCGGAGGTACCAGACTGGCGTACGAGATCGTCGCTGAAGTTGCTGCGGGGGTAAGGGTCGCGTGGCTTCCTTGTCCGTGAGTAACTGTTGTGATTATAGAGTTGCTTTGATTTCTAAAGGGACTTTTCTGGGTTTTGCAGATTGACGCGCTGGCTGAGGGGACGCAGGATTTGCCGCCTCCGGAGGAAGGCAACGCCACAATGACCACCGGGACGTCCGCCGACGGAGGTTCGGCACCGGGACCCGTGAACCTAGGCACGCAGGAGGCCGATACTACCACCGCGATCGACCCGCCTCCGAAGGCTCCGCATGAACAAAGGTTGGTGTTACCCCCATGATCGTGCTTAGAGTACCGTTGATTGGTCCTATCTTCTTTTTGGTGAGACTTAGAGAGAAACATTTCTTGAACAATTTGCACCGTGTGCCTTCTGGATGCTTGTAAGATACATTGAGCCATAAGGCTTCTCGGTTTGGCTAAATTGTGCTACCTTCGGGCTTGTTCCTTCTTAGATTTGATCGGTGTTTTGGCGTTCTGCCTAGGTGTCTTCGCTTGTTTTATGCGAGGGTTTGGTTTCGTGTGTTAGGGCGGGGTTTGGCGAGCACCGATCGTGTGCCTTCGCCGCGCAGTTCCTCTCGGATTTTGGGCCTCGCCATTTTTAATGTGGTTCCGCCTCGATGCCGAATCGTCAAGATTTTTTCATGACGGAGCCACTGGATTAATCTCGAGGGCAAAAATCCTCATGCGAAATTTGATAGGATTTGGTGGTGGAGAGTAGCGAAGTATGATCGGTCGGTTCAAAAATCGCGCCATCTCCTCCGGACCGCCGGCCGTGGGAGGCGGTCCGAGGAATCCGGAGGTAGTGGCGGATTGCTTATTCCGGGAGGAACCAATGGAGATAGACACGCGTGATCTCCGGCGGTGTTTTCGCTCGAGGGTGCTTGAAGGCGACTTACCTCTTGTGGTAAAAAGTCGGCGAGGTTCTTGGAGTGCCCCGATTCTTATTGAAGACAATACGATGAGACCGACGCGAACCGGCAACCTCCCCGGAGGTGGTAGTCATTAGCGACGACGAGGACAACGAATATGTTGCTGGTCGTGAGATAATTTTCACGGATGTGGAGGAATTTGTTGGCATGGTTGCGGAGGAGCTTGTTGACGACATATTGGAAGGGGTCGTGCAATCTATGGTCGGAGGTGACTCGACCACGATCTCGGCGGAAGCGTGGTCGAGTGTTGCATTATTATGTTGACTCTCAAGGTCGCCCGAGGAGGTGACTTGTAAAGGAAACTTTTAACTTGTTGTTGTTAATAAAAGTTGTGCTTGTTCACGGGGGTAATGAAATGCAGAGTGAAACGCGCGGCGCCCAACTCTTCAAAAGCGAGGCTCGCGCATGTTTTGCGGAGGTAGTAAGAGCGCAGCGAATGACGCCCGACTCTTCAAAAGCGAGGCTCGCGCATGTTTTGCGGAGGTAGTAAGAGCGCAGCGATGCCCAACTTTTCAAAAGCGAGGCTCGCGTAAGTTTTCGGAGGTAGTAAGAGCGCAGCGACGCCCAACTTTTCAAAAGCGAGGCTCGCGCAAGTTTTCGGAGGTAGTAAGAGCGCAGCGACGCCCAACTTTTCAAAAGCGAGGCTCGCGCATGTTTTGCGGTGGTATAAGAGCGCAGCGACGCCCAACTTTTCAACAGTGAGGCTCGCGTAAGTTTTCGGAGGTAGTAAGAGCGCAGCGACGCCCAACTTTTCAAAAGCGAGGCTCGCGCATGTTTTGCGGTGGTATAAGAGCGCAAATACGCCCAACTTTTCAAAAGCGAGGCTCGCGTAAGTTTTCGGAGGTAGTAAGAGCGCAGCGACGCCCAACTTTTCAAAAGCGAGGCTCGCGCATGTTTTGCGGTGGTATAAGAGCGCAGCGACGCCCAACTTTTCAAAAGCGAGGCTCGCGTAAGTTTTCGGAGGTAGTAAGAGCGCAGCGACGCCCAACTTTTCAAAAGCGAGGCTCGCGCATGTTTTGCGGAGGTAGTAAAAGCGCAGCGACGCCCAACTTTTCAAAAGCGAGGCTCGCGAATGTTTTGCGGAGGTATAAGAGCGCAACGACGCCCAACTTTTCAAAAGCGAGGCTCGCGTAAGTTTTCGGAGGTAGTAAGAGCGCAGCGACGTCCAACTTTTCAAAAGCGAGGCTCGCGCATGTTTTGCGGAGGTAGTAAAAGCGCAGCGACGCCCAACTTTTCAAAAGTGAGGCTCGCGCATGTTTTGCGGTGGTATAAGAGCGCGGCCGACGCCCAACTTTTCAAAAGCGAGGCTCGCGTAAGTTTTCGGAGGTAGTAAGAGCGCATGTTTTGTGGAGGTAGTAAAAGTTACAAAGACTTATATTTAGTTGATACAGGATCTTTTGCGCGAACTGTAAGCGGAGCTTAGCCTACATGTGTTTACATGGCGCCAGTCTGGCCTTTGGAACAGCGGTTCAAAAGACTGAATTGTGTTCTTTGCCACGAAGGTTCTGGTTGATGATGAACCTTGGTTACCGAATTCCGAAGGTGAGCAGCTTCGCATTGTTGGCGCGAGGGTTGAGTTCAGAATTATGCGCTAGTTTGCTTACTTTCGCGTGCTCAGATTTTAGCTCAGGCACAGCTCTTCCTAGGTTCTCAGCGGCGGTTTGGACTGCAGCAGATGTCAAGTTGTGGCCTTGCGCGTGACTGTATAAAGCTGCTGGGTCTTGTTGCTTGGGGTGGTCGGCGGAGGGTGTGTGCAAGTGATGGCCGGAAAGGGCATTGCGCTTCATGCCCCCGACCTTCGGAGACTGTGGCTGCGGTGGTTGGGTTGGTATGGGCTAAAGGCTAGCTGGAACTGTGCTAAAGTGACTGTGCTGCGGACTCGAGACCTTCGGCTCAAACACTGGCTTAGGCTCTCCTTCCTGACTCCTCACATTCCTAAGGGAGTTTGTTAATGGCCGGACATGGTTTGGGAATGCTTGGGTTTGGTATTGGGTCTTGCTTAAATAAGCATATTTTGGTGGTAATGGAGTACAAACAGGTGTAATGTTTGGGATTTGTAAGGTACTAGGGTAGGTGTGGTGGTTAAGGCGAGGTACAGGGCTTGTACGGCGAGGGTTTGACGATTGAAGGCTATATATGGGAGTGTAAACTTAGAGCTGGATGTGGATATTTTGAGGAACTGGGTGTAGGGTTGATCGATGTCTCGGATCTCTTTTTAGTTTGGGTGGCGAATCTCTCACCTCCGCTCCTCCGCCCTCTCCGGGGGTCGAGGTGGAGTTTGCCTTCATCGCAGCCCCTGGCCCGACTGGCGGGGGTCTGCGGAATTTGATAGCTTCGCTCCTCGCCCTCTGCGGGGGTCGAGGTGGAGTTTGCCTTCATCGCAGCCCCTGGCCCGACTGGCGGGGGTCTGCGGAATTTGATGGCTCCGCTCCTCACCCTCTCGCGGGGGTCGAGGTGGAGTTTGCTTTCATCGCAGCCCCGGCCCGACCGGCGGGGTCTCGGGAATTTGATAACTCCGCTTCGCCCTCTCGGGGGTCGAGGTGGAGTTTGCTTTCATCGCAGCCCCCGGCCCGACCGGGCGGGGGTCTCATGGAATTTTATAGCTCCGCTCCTCGCCCTCTCGTGGGGGTCGAGGTGGAGTTTGCTTTCATCGCAGCCCCGGCCCAACCGGCGGGGGTCTCGTGGAATTTTATAGCTCCGCTCCTCGCCCTCTCGCGGGGTCGAGGTGGAGTTTGCTTTCATCGCAGCCCCCGGCCCGACCGGGCGGGGTCTCGCGGAATTTGATAGCTCCGCCCTCGCCCTCCGCGGGGGTCGAGGTGGAGTTTGCTTTCATCGCAGCCCCTGGCCCGACTGGGCGGGGGTTTGTGGATGGGCTTGCATCGGGGTGACCTTCGACTGGGGTCGATTGTCGGCCCGAGGCAATCCCTGCATTTATAGCGGCTGTTGATGAGGGCAAGGCATAGCCTAGTCCGTTTCAGCGGTGGTTGACATGCAAATCTCAGGGAAATAAAACTTTGCTATATTACATAATTTTCTTGCCTCATTAAAAAACCTCATGCCCCGGACATAAGGAAAAAGAGTGCAAGGATAGTCTATGTATGCGAAGGAGAGAAGGGAAAGAACGATGCGAAGGTAATGATTACATAGTTGTTTGTGAGATGCTAAGGGTAGTACTTGCGGAGGTCGTCGATGTTCCATGTGTGCGGTAGTTTGCGACCTTCGGCATCCCGGGAGGTGGAACGAGCCTTGTCTTGCGTAGCTTGTGATAATGTAAGGGCCGAGCCACTTGTCTTGGAGCTTGCCTCGCCATCTTCGCGTTCCGCTTCCCCGATCAAAACCATGTCTCCTTGGCGGAGGTCACGTGGTGAGACCTTGTCTCTCCACCTCTGGGTTTTAGCCTGGTAGCTACGGAGGTTATTGATCGCTTTGCACCTTACTTCTTCGAGTAGGTCCTTGTCAAGCGCTTCATCTTGAGTGTTGGTATCGGAGGTAGTTCTTGGTGACCCGTGGCGGAGCTCTCCGGGAGCACGGCTTCTTCTCCATAGAGCAACTTAAATGGAGTGATGCCGGTGGCCCCGCCATCGGAGGTGTTGTGAGACCAAACGACGTTGATGAGCTCCTCCGCCCATTTGCCCAAAGGGCTTGTCTCGTGAGGTTCTTTTTGATTCCTTGCGGATGATTGCATTGGCCCTTTCGACTAGTCCATTGACCGGATGTCCGACGAGGCGAAATGTATTTTGGTGCCGATTTGGAAACAAAACTCTTTGAAGGCGAAGCTATCAAAACCGGGTTCCATTGTCAACCGTGAGATCCCTTGGGACGCCGAAGCGACATACGATCCGCTGCCGAAGAACTTTTGTACCGTAGCGGAGGTGATGGTGGCAAGCGCCCGAGCTTCGATCCATTTGGTAAAGTACTCCACCGCCACCACCGCGTAGCGGAGCTTTCCAGGAGCGGTCGGTAGGGGTCCAACCAAATCCATGGCCCAACGCTGCATTGGCCATGTCGGGCAGATCAAAGTGGTCGGAGCCCCGGGTCTGCTTGAATGGTTGGCAGCCCGCTGGCAACCTTCGCAGTGTCGCACCAGCAAGGAAGCATCGGACAAAGCGGTGGGCCAATAGAACCCTTGTCTGAATGCCTTTCCAACTAGAGCCCTTGGGCCATTGTGCGAGCCACAGATGCCCTGGTGGATTTCTTTGAGTATGGCGATACCTTCGCTTGTGGCGACGCATTTTAGCCAAGGAGCCGTGACCGAGGCCTTATACAGGTTCTGTCCTTCGATTTTATACCCTCGCGCTCTTTGAATCATTCTTTTTTCTTCTTCCTTCGATTCGGGTTCATAGAACCCCTTGATGTAAGCTATGATAGGGGCCCACCAATCTTCGCTGGATATGATGTTGACCATTCTCACTGGAGGTGTGTTGCAGGCAGTTGCAGGTGCTGCGAAGGTCTCAAAGAAGACGTCCGGAGGTAGTGGAGTTAATTGAGCTGCGGCCTTCGCTATTTCGTCTGCCTCCCTGTTCTCGCTACGAGGGATGGACTTTGTGGTGATGCCCAAGAAGAAAGCTTCTGCTTTGCGGACAGTGTGAAGGTATTTCTGTAGCTCCGGATCCTTTGCCTTGAAAGTTTTCTCGATGTGGCCGGCGATCACCTGAGAGTCGGTCCGGATGATCGCCCGGCGCACAGAAAGGGCACGAAGCTTCGCGAGGGCCAAGAGGACGGCTTCATACTCGGCGAGTTGTTGGTGCATTGAAACTCGAGTCTTGCGGCGTATCGAGCTGGACTCCCGAAGGTGAAGTTAGGATTGCTGCGATTCCGGCCCCTTGGGCGCCCCCACGCTCCGTCCACGTGTACCGTCCACGGAGGTTCGATGTCTTCTACCTTGTTGTGAGGATCTCGGGGTCCAATCTGCGATGAAATCTCGCTAGAGCTTGTGATTTGATCGTGTGTCTGCCAACGAAGGTTAACGTGTAATCGCTGAGTTGTGAAGCCCACTTGGCGATTCTGCCCACTGCCTCTGGGTTTCTGAAGATGTTATCCAAAGGGACATGCGAAGGTATTGTGATGGGGTGAGACTGAAAATAGTGCTTGAGCTTCTTTGCAGCCATAACCACCGCATATGCGATCTTTTCGAGCTTTGAATAATGCTTCTTGGGACCTTCGAGGACCTCTGATACGTAATACACGGGCATCTGTCGTCTTTGATGTTCCTCGAGGGTTTCTTTGACCAAAACGGCACTGACTGTGTGAGGCGAAGCTGCGACGTATAGCAGTTTCGGTTCCGAAGGTTCCGGGCTCGCGAGGGTTGTTAACTTGAGTAAGTACTCCTTGAGACTATCGAAGGCAGCCTGCTGGGCGGGGCCCCACTTGAAAGGTTCGCAGGTTTTGAGTACATCAAAGAAGGGCAACCCCCGCTCTGCAGACCGTGAGATGAATCTGCTAAGCGAAGCTAACCGACCGGTTAGGTGCCGAGCGACTTCCTTGACGTCCGAGGTGACATGGAAACGATTGCGTCTATTTTTGTTGGATTGGCTTCGATTCCTCTAGCCGAGACAAGACATCCCGAAGCTTCCCTTTGCCGACCCGAAGATGCACTTCTCGGGTTGAGCTTGAGCTTCGCCTTTTTGAGCTTGTCGAAGGTTCTAGCCAGATCGGCTATATGGTTGATTCTGAGTTTGCTCTGGATCACAATGTCATCAACATAAGCCGAGACTGTTGGATCATCTTTGAAGACCTCCGCCGTCATGCGGGCGAAAGTTGGGCCTGCGTTGCGGAGCCCCTCAGCCATTCTTCTGAAGCAGAAAGTGCCATCGGGGGTGATGAAGCTTGTCTTTTCTTCGTCGTCCTTGTTCATCCAAATTTGATGGTAGCCGGAGAAGCAATCGAGCAGAGACAAAAGCTCACAACCCGCAGCAGCGTCCACAAGGGTGCTTATCCTGGGTAATGGAAAGCAATCTTTTGGACATGCCTTGTTGAGACTTGTGAAATCAACACACATTCGCCACTTGAGGTTCTTCTTTTGTACCAATATCACATTAGAGAGCCAGGTTGGATATTTGACCCTGCGAATAACCTCCGCTTTTAGCAGCCGATCTACCTCCGCTTTGGCGGCTTGTTTCCTTTCTTCCGACATTTTGCGGAGCTTTTGCTTGATCGGAGGATGATCTTTGCTGACGTTTAGGTGATGCTCGATAAGTTTTCTGTCTACGCCGACGAGGTCCGAAGCCGACCATGCGAAGGCATCGCTGTTATCACGGAGGAACTGGATGAGTTGAGCTTCAAATTCGGTATCTAACCGTAGCCGATATGATGACTTTCTTTTCGGATCGTCCGGAATAGCTGAATCTTTTTTGTTTCTTCCTCCGGCGCGCGCGCGAAAAGGTAACCAAGCTACGTCTATTTTCGGCTCGCTTCTCGTTGCTCTTTTTGTTCTTCTTCTTGCTTGCCGCTCTCTCTCGCTCCTTCTCCCGCAGGCAATGGACGTTTTTCTCGCCCGGAGTGGCCGCTTGCTCCGCTATTCGGCCGTGTTTTGGTCTCCGTAGACGGCTACGATACCTCCGGCGCCGGCATTTTCATGCGAGGTAACCAGGATGAATTGCAGCATTGAACCGATTGATGGTGCCCTCCCGAAGATGGCGTTGTAGTTGTATGGGATATCAACTACGTCGAAGGTGATGTGCTCGTGCGGGCGATGGTTTTGTTGCCGAAGGATACTGGTAGAGTGATTTTTCCGATTGCTCTAATCTGCTGGCCTCCGAACCCGAATAGCGGATGTCCTGCCGGTTGAAGTTTATTTCTGTCGAGCTTTATGCCATCGAAGGTGGATGTGAATAAGATGTCGGCGGAGCTGCCATTGTCCACAAGGATTTTGGTCACTGTCCAGCCTGCGATGTTTGTTTCTATGACCATCGCATCGGTATGTGGGTATTGCTTGAGCTTGAGATCTCGAGCCGTTGAAGGTCAAGGGAATGTGCGACCGGTGATCATTTCGTGAGGACCTTCGCAGCTACATGATTGACCCGGCGAAAGTGCTCTCTCGCGTTGTCTTTTGTTGCCATAATCCTCCCCTGAACCTCCGAAAATTGCCATGATGACCCCGTAGGTAGCTGTGGGATTGTTGATCGCTGTCTGTGCTCCCTGTGCTTCTCCCTCAACTTTAATTGGTTGTGGCGGAGGTAGTGCCGGTAGGGGTGGTGGCGGAGGTAAGGCTTGCGCTTGGGTTTGATGAGCGATTGGCCGGTTGCCGATACCGTTGTGCTTGGCGATGGTAGTATTGCTGCTGTTGGTTGTGAGCATATTGACCCTGAGCGAAGGGCGGTTGAGGGTAGTAAATTGGTTGCTGATACGGGGGTTGCTGAGCTCGATGGCCGTGGTTGTATCCCTGGTTGCGGTTGCGGGGGTTCGGTGCTGCTCGCGGGTATGGTTGATCGTTCCTCCTGCGGAGCCGGTGGGGCTTGGCCGTCTCTGCACTCAAGCCCCTTGATGTACCATACGCACTGCTTGGTGTAGTGGTCGCTGGCTTTTCCACAGAAATGGCAATAATGCAGCTGCGGAGGTTGCTGCCTCTGCTGATCTGAGTTGGCGGGTCTTCTATCGACTTGTGGCGGGGGTTGTCTGGGCTGACGAGGGTGCTGCCGAGCTTGCTGATCGTTACTGCCATCGATAGCGTTGACGTTTCCCATGTCGATGCGGGGGTATTCATTGCGAGGGTTCGGATTGCGCTCTCTTTGTTGACGTTGCGGAGGTTGGGACGACTGAGACTTGACACGTTCATTGTTATCTGCTCTGATTTGCTTTTCCATGATGTCATATAACTCAGCGATGGTTCTCGGTTCCCTTCTTGACAGCTTCGATGAGCATGGTCCCTACTGGATGCAACTTGTGACCGCCAAAATCATGACTTCATCCGTGATACCGGGGTGCGATTCTTGGTATTGAGGAATATTTTCCACCAATCTTGTAATGGCTCATCGACTCTTTGTTTGCAATTGAGAAGAGCGGTGGCCTTGGCCGCGACCGACCGACACCTTTGAAGTTTGTGCGAGATTCTCTCGCGAAGGTCATCCCAACATCCGATGGATCCCGGCCGGAGGTTGCCGTACCGGGTTTGAGCAATATCTCTCGCCACGATCACGAAGGCTTTGGCCATGATGTCCTCATCACCTCCGGCAAACTGAGACAAGCGGCTTCATAGGACATTAGATATTGGCGTGGCTCGTAGGTGCCATCATACCGCGGTAGATGTTGCATGGCGAAGCCCTGGGGCCACTCGGTGATCTGAAGGTCGTATGACAGGGGGGATTTGGAGTCATAATGCGGGACCCGCGGCGCTGCTCTTGGCTCTGGGACACCTCCGCCAGCGGCTGCCGGGTAAAGTATGTTGGCGCGGAGGTCCGGTTCTGGGCGTGGTGGGTGGGGGTCTTGCTGTTGCTCGATCGGAGGTTGTGCGACTGGCGCATGTCCCGGGAGAGCCGGGTCTCTGTAGTTTCTCACCTCCGCGTCGCCTCGCCCGCTCGATGCTTTGCTCGATGCGGCGAAGCTCGCTCGCTTCCTCCGTTCGCGCCGGATGGTTGCTGCTCTTGATTCCTTATTGATTTGTTCCGTGCCTTTTGCCGCCGAGGATGCTTTCTTGGAGCCGTTCTAGATGCCCGGCCAACTTTTCTTCTTCCGAAGCTTCGCGTCGGTCGTGGATCCATTGGCGATGCCACCTCCGGAGGTATGAGGGTGCGGCTGGATGATAATGTCCCGACCACCGACGCTCGCCGCCGACCTCCGGTGCAACTTGGTCCGGGTTGGGATCAACCGCCGGGTTGGCCGACCGCTCGATCGGAGGTTGCTGCTCGGGAGAGGATTTGGCGGAACGACACCTCCGCCGCCGGGGGTCGGATCCGCGTTGGTCCCCGTGGCCGAGGAAAATTCGCTGATGTTTGGAGCCATGGCTTGCTTCTTCGTTCGAACCCCACGGACGGCGCCAACCGTTGGTATAAACTCTTGCCCCCTACCTTCGCCGGGTCCGGAGGAGGAGGACGAAGGTTTCCCGGACACGAGTGTGGGATCAAAACTAATGCCAAAGTGAGACCAGTGTTGGCGGGCCCCCCTCAGGGGTTTTGCATTAATTGGGACTAAAAAAGCCAAGGGTCCCCCCTTACACTTGCCATTCCCTTGGTATTTATAGGCCATACCAAGGGTCAAATGGCTTTTTATAATAGGGTTTCAACTTTGATCACACTTACAAGCGGGCCTCAACAAGGGCAATACTGTACATTGTAAAATTAAGTACACCTTCATCTAATCCTATCCCAAGACGCCAAGTGTCATGCCTTTCAGGACTCCACGTGTCGCCCTCTGGTGCCGCCACGCGTCAGGTCATCGGCGCCGCCTTGCGTCCGTCTTGCAAGCAGTCGTCCGGAGGTCTTCCGCCGCCTGTAGGGCTAGGTGGCTGAATACCTCCTTCGAAGGTCTTGGGGACCCTGCTCATCGCGGAGGTCTTGGGAGACTCCTCCGAATCATCAAGTACCTGCGCTATAGGAGGTTTGAAGAGCTCGACTGCGGAGGTATGACGTACCTTCGCCGAATCGCTAAGACGGACCTGACGACCTTCGCCATGAAAGGGCATACGACGGCGAAGGTCGTCCGTGGTTGCTTAGTAGCTTTGCCTGTCTTGGCCCATGCTAGGGCCACGGAGCTAAGTAGGGGGGTCCTAGCGGAGGTTGTTCCCCCCAACATTCTCACATTTCAAGATTTAAAATTTTCTAATTTTCGGATGGGGAACCAAAGTTATAGATCTAACAAAGATCTAAAACATTGCAATTTATAACTCATTCATTTAAAATACTCTATGTCCCACAATTTAGTTTCAAATAACCTCCTTGATCCTTTGGTAAACAGAGACTTTGTCATTTGATTAATTGTACTTATGGTTGTCACCTTGCTAGAAAAAAGCTGACTTATAGAAATCTTTTTTTTAAGAATGCCTTTCAGTACATGAAAGAAAATATCATAAACATAGCCAGCTATTTAACACATAATTTATCAAAACTAACCGACCACCACAGAAAATAATTAAATCTTCTAAAATTTCAGTCCCAATGGGATTGATGGACTACTTACGATTAATTAAAAGCTTTGATCCAACAAGGCGTCTCCCTAAGAAAGGGCCAATCTGGAAGCTAAAGGTGCCATTGAAAATAAAGATTTTCTTGTGGTATTTAAAAAGGGGTAACAACTACAAAAGATAATTTAGTGAAGAGAAATTCACAAGTGTCAAAGTGTTGTCGACGAAGTTTCATTGAAACTGTCACCTTGCTACCTTTGTTTGGAATACAGGTCATATCACTTTTGAAATTCAACCAACCACTTACTTTGCCGCTTATTTGGTTCTTGGCTTAACGAACTATGTCCCAAAACCAAAAACCAAATTTTATTTGGAGGAGTTGCACTTTGCTGGGTGCTATGGTTGGATATAAATGATATGGTTTTAAACATGGCTAATATAAACACTGTAGCACAGGTAAATTTTGGGACAACGTTTTGGATCCGTCAATGGTCCATTCTACTTAGAGAAGAGGAACAAACACCATTCAAGGCTGGTTGTGGAAGCTGGGAGACTTTAATTTTGGAAGTTTTTGCGAAGTTTGGATGAAGCTATACGAATCACATCATGGGCTAATTTTATCTTTTGTTTTCGTCACTAGTTGGGCCGAACTTTGTTTTTTCACGTGTGTGCAAGTTTTATGGTTTTTGTATTTGAACCATCTACGAATGGCATAGGCTGGAAGTTGTTCCCTTACTAAAACAAATTGGTGACGTTTGATCCACAACAGTATGGAAATTATGGAGAACAACTTTTTTCTCGAATACGCACGAGAAGGTGCGTATCTTTGTATTAGAAGAAGAACAAAATGTCAAAAGAAATAGTACAAAGCGCCGTTTCCGGCAAAAAAATCAAAACCAAAATTACATCGTGGATTTACAATGTGAAAATAAACATTCTCCTTTGGGCTCGAGCAAACGCCGAGACGATGCTAGCGCTCCGACAGCTCCACGAGCTTGACAGCCCGGCTAAAATCCAGCGATCTGCTTCCGGCTTGATTACTTGGAGCATCTCCTGGATCGAGCAAGCTACTCCTCTGAAGCAGCGAGCATTCCTTTCCTTCCATAATTGCCACGAAATGAGAGCGAACAAGCTGTCCATACCTCTACGCTTGCCCGGCGAAGTGGACCGCAACCGTCGCCACCAAGAGATGGTAGTCGTTGCCGCAGCCGGGAGCGCTAAGCCGAGCGCCTGAAGTGCAAAGAACCAAACTTCTCGGGAGACAGGGCACTCGGCCAGGATGTGGTCGATGGATTCATCCGCCTGGTCGTAGAGGAGACATCTCGTGTGCGAGGGTAGGCCGTGCCGCCGCCTACGATCTGCAGTCCAATATCTACGCCGCAGGGCTAGCCATAAGAAGATTTTAACCTTCATTGGTGCCCAAGACTTCCATACCAGGTTGGAGCCATGGAAGTTGATTGATCCCTGATGCAACATCTCGTATGCCGATTTGGCGGTGTAGACTCCATCAGCTGTCCCGCGCCACATCGTCTGTCCGGCGATCCGTGAGCTGAATATCATCCACAATGTTCCGGGTGGACGAGTCTGTGATGGCCTGGGAAGACATGCACGCATTGAACCCGTGAGCCCGTGTCCTACCGGAAGTCCTCGCTCACCAATAGATGGTTGCGGATCCGAGCCGGCACAAGGGCAAAAACACATGGCACTATGTCATGGATGCATTGCCCATCAATCCAACGATCCATCGAGAATAGCGTCTTGTTTCCACTTTGCCAATAATCTTGAATGTGGAAGCTCTAAAAAATGCCTCGAACTTCTTTGCACGTCTTGATTGGCAGCTCACTCCAAGCCCCGTTATCATCACTTTGTTGCAGCCAAAGCCATCTAGTCGAAGTGCATATCCGGATAACTTGATGTCGAGATTCCCGTGCCACCCCGGCTTGGTTGGCCGGCAGCGGGTTGGCCAAGCCACCATGCATTTGCCCTGCACAGATTGGTCAGAGCCAGCCCAAAAGAATTTTCTGCAGACGGCATCGATCTCATTTCGTGCCCAGGCCGGTAGGTTTTCTGCCATCATAGAGTAGATCGGAATGGATCTTAAAACTGATTTTATCCATACTAACCTTCCACTCCTAGCCATGAGCGAGCCTTGGCACGGTGGTAATTTTCTTACTACCTGCTCAACAGTTGCTTGGAACCCAGCCTTCGGGATGCGCTGTGTACTCAATGGTAAACCCAGATACCTGATTGGAAAGTTCTGTACCTGACATCCCAAAATAGCAACCATCTCTTGAAGTTTATGCTCACCGCCAAATATGTTGGTGATAGAGCATTTACTAAGATTGGTGTGAAGGCCGGAAGCTTCCCCAAAAATTGACAGGATTTGCTTGACTGCTCTGGCTTCCTGTGCTGAGGGACGGATGAAGAGAATGACATCATCTGCATAGAAGCTGCATTGGAATTTAACCTCAGTTGGGCGCATCCTCCGAAGAACCCCATCATTTGCTGCTTTGAGGAACATGCGATGTAGGATGTCCATCGCTATGATGAATAACATAGGCGACAAGGAATCACCTTGCCTCACCCCCGTCATGTGCCTGATGTCAGGACCTTGCTGGCCATTGAGTAGAATCCGAGAGGTCGCAGTACTAAGTAGTGCCTCTATCCAAGAGCACCATCTCGTCGCCGAAACCCCTCGCTCGAAGAACCTCCACTAGAAAAGGCCGGGACGGGGTATCGAACGCTTTTGAGATGTCCAGCTTTAGTAGCATCATCGGGATCTTTTTCTTTCTGATCAGTACTGCAGCCTGTTGCACGTACTTGAAATTGTCGTGAATAGATCTCCTCTGGATGAATGCATTTTGGTTCTTATCTATCAGAACATTGAGCTTTGAAGCAAGCCGCAGCGCCAAAATCTTAGAGATGAGCTTGGCGAAACTGTGGATCATGGTGATCGGCCTAAAATCCTGTGGTGAGTTGGCGCCAATCCTCTTGGGTAGCAGCACAACTAGTGCGTTGTTGACCTTGTGGAGGTATCTCGGTGTTGCCGGGCGTGAAGGACCGCACCTTGCTTCCATGAGCTCGGTTTGTATGATCGGCCATGCACTCTTGTAGAAGGCGCCGGTGAACCCATCTGGACCTGGCGCTCTATCACCTGGTAGTTCCTTGATGGCGTTCAGAACTTCATCGGCTTGGATGTCCAATTCCAAATCCTCAAGCTGCATCGGGTGTATCCCCAAAGAGGCAAAGTTGATAGTGCACCCCGCATTCGGTGCTGAACCGAAAATAGAAGTGAAGTGACTGTGCATTGCCAGTTCCATGCCTTGCTGATCCGCAACTGTGTGGCCTGCAACTGCTAGTGACGGAATGAAGCTCCTCCGCTTCCTGCCTCCGCTTCCTCGCCCTCTCGGAGTTGTCGAACCCGGGCGCGCTCCCTGGCCATGTTGCGTTCCAGAGATGAGAGGCCCAGGCATTTCATTTTCAGGTTTTTCCGCAGCCTATCCTCAATTGGGCTCAGCTGCCTTTGTTCCTGTTCAATATCCAATCGCCGGATCACTTCACGTGCCATGAGCAGCTGACTCCTGATATCTCCAATTCTGGACGAGGCCCAGCTCTGAAGTGCACGTACTAGGCTGCCACTACCGGAATCGGCTTGTTTGCCGATGGCGGCGAGCTTTGCCGATGGCAAAGTGGTCAGCCATCGGCAAACAAGTAAGTTTGCCGATGGCAAAGTGCGGCCATCGGCAAAAACAAGTTTGCCGACGGCCCAGCCATCGGCAAACTATGGCCATGGGCAAACCTATAATTTGCCGGTGGCCAGGCCATCGACAAACTACCGCCATCGGCAAAGGCCCATTTATGCCGATGGCCGGCCATCGGCAAAGCCCAGCCATCGGTAAAATAGGCCCAGGGAAGACGCCGTCGGGGGCCGGCCGACGCCGTGCCCTTTGCCGATGGCCGGGCCGTCCGGCCATCGGCAAACAAACGAGTTTGCCGATGGCCACGGCCATCGGCAAAATACGGCCACGTGGCACCCTCGGGAGCCACCGGGCCCACGCGCTTTGCCGATGGCCGGCCATCGGTAATCTCTTTTTGCCGACGGCCTTCCCAGGCCGTCGGCAAAGTTTGTATTTTTTTTTTTGATTTTTGCTTCCAGTTTTTTACGGTGCCTTCCTACCTCAAATACAACCCACCTGCAAAAATTGGGACCATTTTGAGTTTTTTTGCTATATTTCGTGAATTATTTCTTTTCTTTGCAATTTTAGGCAACTCCAGGTTTTGAACTGCAGGTACATGAAATAATGGAACTTTTGATCCGAAACATGGTATTCATGATGCTTGGAGTATGTTGAGGCCGTATCCAGCACCTCGCATGAAATTACGACTATTTTGCCGTCGTAGCGTGGGGAGTGACGTGCACGAAAAGTGTTTTTAAATTATACAAAATCCAAACGAAGTCGGAAATTGACAAAACTTGACGAGTTGTGTGGCCATGGCATGTGGAGTCTGTGGTAAAAATTTGAAAAAGTTTCGAGCAAGTTGTGACGTCGGATCGCCAAAACCCAGACAACTCCACATGTGATCACAAGTGATGACATGTGGAGATGTCTAGGTTTTAGTCATCCGACGTGACAACTTGCTCGAAAATTTTTGAAATTTTTATCAGAGACTCCCCATGCGATGGCGAGACAACTTGTCAAATTTCGTCAATTTCGGACTTCGTTTGGATTTTATATAATTTAAAAACACTTTCCGTGCACGTCACTCCCCACGTTACGACGGCAAAATGGTCGTAATTTCATGCGAGGTGCTGGATACGGCCTCAACATACTCCAAGCATCATGAATACCATGTTTCGGATCAAAAAGTTCCATTATTTCATGTACCTGCAGTTCAAATTTGGAGTCGCTGGGAAAATCTAAAGTAACAGAAATAATTCACGAAATATAGCTAAAAAGTTCAAAAATGTCCCAAGATTTGGAGGTGGGTTGTATTTGAGGTAGGAAGTTACCGAAAAAAAATTGGAAGCAAAAATCCAAAAAAAAGCAAATTTTGCCGACGGCCCGGGTAGGCCGTCGGCAAAATGGGTTTGCCGATGGCCGGTCCAAACTCGGCCATCGGCAAAGCCCGTGCGCGGCCCACCGTCCGGCCGCCACATGGGCTGGCTTTGCCGATGGCCGGGCCAGTGGCCATCGGCAAAGTGTGTTTAAAAAAATAAAAATCTGAATAAGACCGGTCGGTTCGGCCACGAGAGCAAGGTATATGAACCTTCTCTTCTTGTCGGCCTTCGTGCCGTTGTGATGTCGGCCTTCGTGCCATCGTGTTCATCGGCCTTCGTGCCGTGGTGGTTATCGGCCTTCGTGCCGTGGTGGTTGTTGGCCTTCGTGCCATGTTTTTTTGCAGGTTTTGGCACCTCCCCGTGCAGGGGAGGTGCTGCCGAAATTTTTAGTGGCTTCTAATCTTTTTTCCTCTTTTTGTAGGAGGAGGACCTGTGGGAGCTACTCGGTGACGGCGATCTTCTTCTTGGGTGTTGCGGGCCTTCCTGCACCGCGTCGACTCTCCTCCGGCCCGCTACCCGCCTCTGCGCCGCCACCCTAGGTATAAACCACCTCTGTGTCTTATAGTTGTTGTAAGTACATTGCGTAACCGAGTTAGGCATCTCCCGTCCGAAAGAGATTCGCGGTCGTTGGTATGCGGATCGGTGCATATCTCCGCGACGGTTTCTCTTCGGATTGTCCACGTTTTTGGACAGCCCGAGGATGCGTAGATGGGTTAGCTTCCATGTTCCGCCCCGTCCGAGTCGGAGTTTTCGCAGCCCACCCCCCGTTCTCCGGATACACACTCTCCCGGTCGGACGTGTATCGGGAGAACAACGGGGAGGTGCCGGCCGAAATTCCGTCTCGGACGGAGCGGAGCATGGAAGCTAACCTCATCTACGCATCCTCGGGTGGGATTAGGACCTATCCTTCACCTATTAGATGGTAGGAACGCCTTGTAGATGCAGCTCTTGTTTCGTTACTCACTTATGTTGGCGCATGACAGAGGATGGCCGACCGTGAGTGGATGTACACGGGGTTCAAAGACAAGACAGAGGAATGGATAAAGGGGACCAATGAATTCCTAGAGCGTGCATTTGGCCCATCTCGCTAAAGGGTCGATATCTGTGTTTTGTCCCCGTGCCAAGTGTAAGAACGAGACAAGGAAAGAGAAGCGGCCGATGTGGCAAGATATTTGGAAGTATGGATACGTTCCAAACTACACCCGATGGACTCTCCATGGGGAACGCAAACGGCTTAGGAGGCGGTGGTGATACCGGACCTCACGGGGTTTGATGCGAGATGCCGGAATGGCAGACATGCTTTACGTACGTTGCCGCCGTGAAGGAACGGAGGTGGAGGAACAAGATCCGAGGACACAAAGAAAGGCGTACTACACCATGATGGAGGCGGCACACAGCCCCTTCACGTGAACACCAACGTTTCTAAACCGGATGCCATTTCACGCCTAATAGGCTTGAAGGCGTCACTGGGCATCGATCGAGAAGGTTTTGATCTCGTGTTGGCGACGGTTGGCGGGCGCTTCCGGAGCTTCACGTGTTGCCGAAGAGCACGTACGAGTCACGAGAGGCTCCTTCGAGCACTCAAGATGCCGTATGACCCGATCCAAACTTGTAAGAACGGGTGTGTCCTTCCGGGAGAGGCAGACGGCGACGCAACACACCGTCCGAAGTGCAAAGCCGAGAATTCATGCACCCTCGGCCTTTTCAAAGGGGATCTCGGAAGAAGCGGCGCAGGACCAACATGTACTTGATGCATGTTGAGTGGCACACTATCATGATGTACTTGTTGCTAAACCTTGAAGAAACCCGAGATTATCAAGAGTAAGTTCTCAATGAGCTAGCTTGTTAAATATGCCGCCACTATCCTCCACCTATCGATCCGACCCCCTTGTCTATTGTTTCGCAGGGAATTTATCATTGAACACTTTGGAGGGGCAAGACGGCTCCTACCGAGGATGAAAAAGACCATCTTCTCGAGACATAATAAGCCCGATTTTGTCAATTGGTTCAGTAGCAAGGTACCATCCAAATAACCTCTTTCCGACTTTGAGATTCCACTTTGCTCCTATGAGCGAGTAATGTAACTATCTACTGTCCTAACCTTGCGAGGCTAATTTTGATGCGGAAATGAGTCCCGCATTGAGATGTGTGGGCAAATGCTTTGACCGTACTTGTCGGGTCATTCAACGTTTATGATGTGAATGGCTATCGCTTTCGCACGAGAAAGTACGAAGAGAAACGGGGCAACCTAAAAACCACGTGCGCGGAGTTCGTACGCCGGCACGGATGGGAAGGACTATTACGGCATAGTCGATGAGATATTGGAGCTTGACTTTGGCAAAGACCTAGGTTGTAAGCCAGTGGTATTCAAATGCCATTGGTTCGATCCTGGTGTCACGAAAAATGACACATCAATTGGGCTAGTCGAAATCCGAGAGGATTCCAAATATGGAGGAGACGATGTCTATATTGTGGCTAACCGAGACGCCACGCAAGTTTATTACCTCCCATGGGCAAACCAAAATGACGTGCGCCTTGCGGGTTGGAGCCTTGTGCACATGGTATCGCCGCACGGTAAAGCGGCGGTCCCAAACGATGATGATTACAACTTTGACCCAAGGAATGATGAGTTCTATCAACCTGAGGGGCTAGAAGGTAGGTTGGAGATAGACATTGCTTCGCTGATGGGTATGAAAGTAAACAATGACATCGATGAGGACGAGGGTGATGAGGTGCACGATGCTGAGGACTTACGAATCCTTGAGGAATGACAGTGGCGACGCGATGTAGTTGTTGAGGAGGATGTTGATCATGAGGAGGACGAAAGAGAGCTCGACAATATTGATACTGATGATGACACTACTGATGATGAGGACGAGTGCTCGCCGGCAATATTGCCTTTCGCGGAGATAATTTCTAATTCATGTAATACTATATTGTTATTAATATTACCTTGCAGTTCTTAATTTTGCTTTGCATTTATGACATTTTCAAATTCAAAATGTGTACTAACAATTGCTGTTAATGACTCGTGCAGGGCCTGGATCAAGCTGACAAAAAAGGAGTGCTCACGCTGTCCAACTAGCATCCAGGGCCTGCTGATTAAGAAGCACTTCCCTGGCTTGGCCGTCACCATCAAGGGTGAGACCATCGTGCCGGAGAATTGGCCGGACTTCTACCTTATCAAGGACGACGCGGGAAAAGTGCTTGCTCAGAAGATCAAGGATGAGTTCTGGGTGAGTCTTTGCATCGCATCACATATCTCAATACAACATTATTCATTGTACTTCTTCCAAACAATGAAATGATGTTTGATGCCTGTGTGCAGTTGTACTTCAAGTTGGACGAGGAGGTGGACCCGGTGCGGGCGTCGCAGCAGCAGGACGTGGTGTGCGCTGACCGGCTCGGGGACATGTTCTACGAGGCGCGTACCTAGGCCGTCATCAGCTACTTCGCCAACATGAAGAATCAGAAGATAAGTAAGACGGAGGCTCGGGAGTTGTCTTGTCGGGAGGAGACCGACCTCACCGAGGAGCAAGACTTGCGGGTAATTAGGCGAGAAAACATCCGTTATGATTTCTTACATGACACATTCCATTCATTATCCGTAATAACAAAAACTTGAATGTCATGCGAGATGCCTCCGGCCGGTGCGCAAGTACGAGGACCGCCGGGAGGCAATTGTCAAAGGGTGGCGTACGCCTGCGGCGTACGTGGAGCGCAGAAGACGTCATTTGAAACGCAAGGCGGAGCTCGACCGGTCAGGGGTCTCGCACCACCAAGGGAGCCAGATTCTGCCACAGTTCATGGACAGATGGGTATGTATCCTTCTGTTGATGCATTTGTTATAGCGCTCAATTGTCACTACTTGTAACCATGTTTGTGTTTTCCTCGCAGTCGGCGTCGCATGGTGGTGAGCAAATCAACGAGTTCACGGGGTACGCGCTTGCTCACATCGGCGGAAGCAGCGACGCCGCGCACCACCGTGTGTACGGCTCGTCGCACGGGCCGAGAAGTACACCAGCCCGACGGTCTACGAGAGGCTCACCAAGTACACCGCCGCGCTCGAGCGAAACATGGCGACACCTACGACCCCGCCACCGCGCCCGGACACCGACCTCCCGCAGAGGGTTGGAGGAGGGAAGCGGACGGCCGGTACTACTTGGCCAACAGCGCCATCGACCCGTCCTCTGTTGAGACGCTGACCGAGATCCGCAGGAGAGACCGGGAAAGTGGGGGCGGATCGTAGATCCCCATAGCGCCTCGGCAGCCGAGCAGCGCGCAGATGATCAGCAGTCTTCAGGTAAGTGGAGTTTCATGATGTAGCCTGCCTTCATGATTTAGCTTGCCTTTAAATAACATCAATCGTGCTGGTGTAATATTGCAGGCCACGATTGAGGAGATGAAGAAGAGGGAGGAGGAGCGGGAGGAGGCCATTGAGGCGAGGATTGAGGCGAGGATGGTGGCACGGGTTCGGGAGCGAGGTGGTGGCACGACGGCGCACTACCGGCGTCGGTTGGCCACGGTGTCGGGACACTTCGCGGCCCGGATCCCGGAATGGACCCGCCTCCTACCTCGATCTACGCTCCACCACCGGTAGTTCCACTGACTGGTGCACTGCCTCTTCCTGGACTTGGTCGGGTGAGTACATTGCCTCTCGCTTTAGCTTGTTGCGTCGGTTGGCCTTCGTTTGGCCTTCCCCGTTTGGCCTTCGTGCCATGTTTGGCCTTCGTGCCCATGTTTGGCCTTCGTGCCATGTTTATTGCGGGTTTTGGAACCTCCCCGTGCGGGGAGAGGTGCTGCCGAAATTTTGCGGGGAGTTGTACTAATTACATCACTTGTTCTTTGTGCGAGGCACCGTCGGCGGGTTCGAACCCGACTCCAAGCCCACCAGAGCTTCTCCACGGTACGAGCTTCTCCACGCCACCGTACCGGGGCTTCCCCACGCGACGTCCGGGGTCCTCCACCGCCGCAGGGGTACTCGTGGCCGCAGCACCCGCACTCCGGGCCTGCCGCCTTCCCTCCGCACCCGGGGCACTCCGTCCCTGCCGTGCTCCCTCCGCAGCACGTCGGCCACTGGCAGTACGCCGCGGCCCCAGGGCAGCCGAGTTGGCCTGCGTGGGAGGATGCTGCTGGGGGCTCCGGGACCCAAGGGGACGGCGCCACTAGTTAGGTTTAGCCTTGTAGCTTGTGAGACATGTATGGATGACTTGTGACATGTATGACTCTTTTGCTTGTGACCCGGATATGTTTGGATTCCGATGGACATGTATCGATGCTTAAAACTGTATTTCGTTGCTATATATGTGGATTATACGCTATATATGTGGGTTAATTGATATATATGCGATGCATGTGCTAAATTGTAATGTAAATTGAAAGAAAACAGAAAAAAAATAAATTTTTTTTTTCCAGGTTGGGTTTATGATTCAGCTATTCCCAGGTTTGCCGATACTTGCCATAACTTTGCCGATGGCCTTGGTTGGGTTTATGATTCAGCTATTCCCGGGTTTGCCGATACTTGCCATAACTTTGCCGATGGCCAAGGCCATCGGCAAACATTTTTTTGCCGATGGCCTTGGCCATCGGCAAAAAAATTTCAAAAAAAAAATAAAAATGGGTTTGCCGATGGCCTAGGCCACGTCAGCCATCGGCAAAGCCACCGTCGGCCGACGGCGCGTCGGCCGACGTGGCTGCTTTTCCGATGGCACGCATGGCCATCGGCAAAGGTTTTCCGATGGCAATGTCAGTGGCCATCGGCAAACCCATCTTTGCCGATGAAATCTTTGCCGATGGGGGTTTGCCGATGGCCACGTCAGATTGCCATCGGCAAACCCTTTGCCGATGGCGGCCGGCCATCGGCAAAAAACTGGATTCCGGTAGTGAGCAGCATGGCGTCCAATCGGGCTATGGCATCGAAGGGACCTGGAGGGCGCTGCCATGAAGTTACTAGTGTTTCTTCGTAGTCGTCGAACTTAGGCCAGAAAGGTTCAAAATGGAACCTCAATTTGGACATCTGACCGATATTAGTTTGTAGCATCAGCGGACAATGATCAGTGGCATCAGATCCTAGCCCCCGCAAATGTGCATTGGGAAATAGCTGATCCCACTCTAGAGAAATCAGTACCCTGTCCAGTCGCACAAGAGTCGGAGCTTGCCGCTCACTGCTCCAAGTGAACGCACGACCATGGAGATGTACGTCCTGCAATCCAAGGGTGGCCACTGCCGCTCGAAACTTCCTTAGATTGACTCTGTTTATTCGGTCATTGTTCTTGTCTGCCTCAGAAAGGATTAGGTTGAAGTCTCCTGTGACAGCCCATGGTCCTTGGCATGCGTCACGAACGGCTTCTAGTTCATCGAGGAAGATGTCCTTATGACTGTCTTGTACTGGCCCATAAACGGCCATCAGCCACCACTTATCTTCGTCACTGGAATTAGCAGGCTGCACCTGTACTGATGCAGAGAAGCAGCCGACCAACACATCAACAATGGAGACGTGAGCCCTTCGGGCGGCCACCAGGATGCCGCCGCGCGTCTCGGATGCCGGGAGATAAGCAAATTCAGAAAAGTCAACTCCCAACAGACCAAACACCAAATAAGACGAGATCTCATCGAAGGATGCACATCGTCGACCAGAGTGCGGACGTTGTCCCTTCTTGCCTGTGCGTTCAACCCACGCACGTTCCAGGAAATAATAATCAAGTTATTCATTGGGAAACAAATAACGTTCTGAGTCAGGCCTGATTTTAGGCTCTAGGATGCCGAGACCATCGGTCGGCGATGCATCCTACTCGTGGCATTTCTCCTCTGCCCCTTATGTTTTGCAGCTGGGAAGAGGTGCTCGAAGGCATCAGCTTCTTTCGTGTTCATATCACTGGAATAGTACGAGTCGTAGGTGCGCCGCGATCCTGATGGAGGCGGGGCAGATGGCTGAAGGGTCCCAAGCTTCTTTTTCAGTAGAACCTCCCCACGTTTGGACGCTGGGATGTGGTCTAGTTTCTGTTCGGCGATACGCTTGCTTCGGTGTGGGATCGGCGGCTTCCTGGCGACCGGTGGTTTTGGCCTTGGTGGTTCAGCGATCACCGGTGTCGCCCGCTTGCAACGTACCTCCTTGGTGTAGATGTCCAGACGACGAGCTGCTTCCCCAGAGGATGGGGTCGACTCTGTGCTGGGGGTAGAGCCCTGTCTGGATGGCGTCGACGTGGTGTGGAGACAGGAGCTCTGCGGGAGACTATCCACCGGTGTCGTTGTGGCGCCACCATTGGTACTGTTGTTGACAGCTAGCCCCGGCAGTGCGGGAGAGCTCAGCTCCGCCGCGCACACTGCCGGTGTTGCATCTGCCTCGACGGTGTCCACAGGAGGCTCCGTCAGTGCGGGAGAGTGAGGCTCCGCCGCACACACTGTCGTTGCTGCTCGTGCTTCAGTGTCTGCGCGCAGCTCCGACAGTGCGGGAGAGCCAAGCTCCGCCGCACGCACTGCCGGTGTTGCGCCTGCGCCTGAGGGGTCGGCTGTGTCCAGTGCAGTAGCAAGTATTGCACCTGCTTCGTCGTCATTTGAGGGCAGCTCCGACGGTGCGGGAGAGCTTAGCTCCGCCGCACACACCGTCAGTGCTGCACCCTCTGCTTCAAAGCCCTCAGTAGATGTCGTCGTCTCCTGTGATGCAGCTGTGTCCCCAATAGCCGCCAAGTCAGCTTCATTCTGCTCCATGGAGTCTTCCTGTGTTTCAGGGACAACAGAGGGTGTTGGTGAAGGTGCTTCAGTGGTCACAGCTTCTGTTTGCTCGATGACAGGAGCATGCTCGACAGGAGCAGGCACGACTGGGGCACTGGATTCCTCATGTGTTTGAGGGGCAACAGAAGGTGTTGGTGAAGTTTGGTCAGCCGTAGCACTTCCTGGTTGCTCGATGGCAAGGGCATGCTTGACAGGAGCAGGCGCAACAGGGGCAGCCTCGGCCGGTTCCGGCTGTTCAGTTGGCCGAAATTCCCCTTCCTCTAGGGGTTCTGTGACTCCCTCGGACAAGACATGGATTTGGCATGCCGGTTTCTGGCGTTGATGATCAGTACCAGAGCCATGCCCAGCAGGCGGCCGCGCGCCATCAACAGTGCCGCGATGGCATCGGTAACCCTGTATGCGTGTGCTGGATCCTCTAGGAAGGGCACCCTCTTGAATGTTGATGGATTGGTGTGAGGATGATGGGTCTTGGCCGTCTGGTTCGAAGTCAGTTATGTTCCTGAGATGAACGAGCACCTTGTAGCGGAGGACATTCTTGCGTCGTAGGAGTGGCGGCAGATTCCCGAAGATGGGTGCACCAACATGGACCTCGTTCTCCGCCACATATAGCCACACCACCTTGGGGATGGCACGCGGCTCACCTGACCAAGCAGAAACCTTGAATACAGAGAGGTCTGCTTTGGCCGCTGATTGAGGATCAACAGTATGGATCCAGCAGCTGGGCGCTAGGATCTTGGCCACCGTGTCTTCAGACCAGACATGGGGAGGAATGCCTTCGAGCTCGAGCGCCACCTTGAACTTCATGTGTGAGGTGTTGGCGTGGGCAATTCTTGTCCATGGTAGCAAGTTCAGAGCAGTGCCAGCAATTGGGATAGGAGCTGCCGCCAACAACCTGTTCCTGGTCTCCGAGGTGTGACACTCTATGAGGAACTGTTCCGGGTAGAACGCCTTGACGGTGAACGACCCCTCCTGTATTCCCCGAATGCGGCGTAGCGCCCGGAGTGCGTCGTCATTGTTGAACACCCAAGAACTGTCAGCAACCGCAGCAGTGAGAGCAAGCCGGAGACCCACCTCGGCCGTGTCAATGTCAGCAGACCTCTGAATTATGCAGGTAGCTTCCATCTGGCGATCATCCGGGTGTCCTGGTGGACGCTGCACCAGGTCCTCGGCATCCATCACCGGCGGCTTGTCCCCTGCGGCGCTGCTGGAAGGAGTGGAGCCACCAGCCTGAGAACCTGTTGGCGTTCCAGAGCTCCCAGGTCCCCGGCGCGCGAGCACGAAACGATCTGGTGCAGGGTTGGCGGCGCCGGCATCTAGTGGTGATCGCGGCCGCTTGCAGTCTCTAGCCATATGGCGAGTACCGCGGCAGTTGAATCAGCGTAGTGGACGACGGCAGGTAGCAATCTGATGGGTGCGAGAGAGACAATTCAGGCATCTTCCTCTCATGAACTCTGGAATTGGCCGGCGTGGGGATAGCGAGTTGGGTCGCCGTGTCCCGGTTCTGCGTTCCTCAGAGCCCTGTCGATTGCGCACTTCTCTCCATCCATCCGCATCAGGGGGCGAGATGCGGCGGTGCCCCCGACGAGGAACCCGGTGGTGAACCTCACCGGAGTCGCGCCCTCCAACCCGGAACTTCGCTGGGATGCGCTGCGCCCGTCGTCCGTCGGGTCCGGTGCGCAGGTTCGCCGGAACCCGCATCAAGGCGGGGCCTGCCTCCGGGGAGCCCTGCAGCGACGTGTTTGGACGTACCTCTTCCGGCGGCGGTGGGAGGTCCTCCGAGCGGCCGCCATCGACTCCTTGGGCAGCATACAAGCCACGAATTCTCAATCTAGTAGCGAATTCTCGCGTTTGCCCGATCTAGAGGCCATTTCCTCGTGCTCCTCTTCACGAACAACTCCCCTGCAAATTGCAAGCGTCCGTGCCTAGGACGCGCTGAGGCGGGTGGTTGCTTGCCATTGTCGGCTCCTCGCTGGCGTACAAGAACGAAGGACCCACGACCCCAACCTGTCCTCGCCGCACATTTCCGTTTTCTGCCGAGGGAGGAGCTGAGGACCTGTCCTTTTCTGGGAGCTGGCTCGCCTCGCCAGCCACTATGCAAATTTGCAAAGGTTCGCAGTCACTAATAACGCTGAAAGAGATTAAAATCAACGACATTCATGATACATTAGGTCCCGGCGGGGCGCCGGGCCAACCAATCGATGTGTCGATCGCACAATGCACGTAGTGCGCTCGGAATAAGGAAAATCCACATAAACTCTAGCAGGTATGCACGGAGCTTTCTACAACTGTGTCTTGATATTAATTACCACCTCAACCAGCCTCTACGCAATCGCCATGGTGGCTACCCGTGGTGCCAGCAAAGGGAGGAATGCTGCAACTTCTGTCGTGCCAGCAGTGGCGCTGAGCTCCGGGAAGCCGATGCCACGGCTGGGCTTGGGCACGGCGACGGCCACGCTCGGCCAAGCCGAGGGCCACGCCGGCGTGAAGGAGGCCATCCTTCGCGCCCTCGACGCCGGATACCTCCACTTGGACACCGCCGTATTGTACAACACGGAAGCCCCGCTCGGGGACGCAGTCATCGAGGCCGTGCGCGCCGGGACAATCGCCTCCCGGGACGATGTGTATATCACGTCCAAGCTCTGGCTCACCGACGCACACCCCGGCCGCGTCTTGCCGGCGCTCCACAAGACACTGCAGTACGTAGCCACGCCCACTGCTTTCTATCAGGAGTATCTATATATTAGCCAGCAAATACCCAAGCAGGCCAGCACGCAGTATATATGATTGATGCATGGTGAACAATAATTCTTTTGTCAGGAATCTGCAGATGGAGTACGTGGACCTGTACCTGATTCACCACCCGGTGAGCATGCGGCCGCCGGACGAGGCTCAAGGAGCAGGTCGTCCAGTGATGTTGGTGAAGAAAGACCTGGTGGCCTTGGACATGAAGGGTGTGTGGGAGGAGATGGAGGAGTGCCACAGGCGTGGGCTGGCAAGGGCCATAGGCGTCAGCAACTTCAGCTGCAAGAAGCTAGAGTACCTGCTCTCTTTCGCCATGATCCCTCCGGCTGTTAACCAGGTGGAGGTGAACCCATGTTGCCGCCAGGAAAAGCTCAGGCGGTTCTGCAGGAGCAATGGTATCCAGCTATGCGGCTACTCTCCACTAGGTTCAACCCGCACGTCATGGGCCAACAACTCCGTCATGGAGTCCCCTGTCCTCAAACAGATCGCTCACGAGAGGGGCAAAACCGTCGCCCAGGTAACAACCTCTTTCACAGATCTATAGTAGATTTCATTAGTGTTACAATTACAACTGAACTTATATGTTATCGAGCTGAGGTGCTGGTGTGCATTAGGTGGGTTTACGAGCAGGGTGACTGCGTGATCGTCAAGAGCTTTAGCCAGAGCAGGATGCGAGAGAACCTTGACATCTTCGACTGGGGGCTCACCGACGATGATCACCGCAAGATTAGTGAGCTCCCGGAGTCCAGGGGCAACTACGATTTCTTGGTCCATGAATCTGGACCCTACAAAACAGTGGAGGAGTTATGGGATGGCGAGATCACAGCCGGCCAATCTAACCAATCGCCGTTCGTCTCCTACGACTGATGATGATGGAGACAATGAAATAGGATATTTCCATATGTGGTAATGTTTTGTCATTGCCTGGAGTCTATTTTGGTCATTATCAAAAGAAGAGGAAAGGCCATGATGAAATAATTGTGACATTAATGGCATGGAATATCCAGGATCATCTCAATTTGTAAATGCAAATTTGGAATGGCACTGCACAGTGTATTGAATTAGCTTACACGCTCTTGCCGTCCAGTTATGTCTTTTTGGACATGTGATTTTTTTTAAGAAGAAAAACTATGGAGGAGAGAGCGAAGATACACGCGCCATCTGCAAAGATACACTTGGCTGAATATTATTAAGAAACACACGCTGGTATTGGTTACAAAGAGGCGCTCCGGTGAGGCCGAGTGATACAAGAGCGAAGATACACGAGCCATCTGCGCAAACAAGAATCCATGGAGACTGAAGTATGTGAAAGTTTAGGTTAACGAGGAATACCTCTTAGGCTCCTCGGTTCCGTGTTATATAGCCGGGGAAACAGCCTCCCCGGGGTGGCGTACAAGAAAGGATTACATGATGATTTGTTACAACAATATTAGCTACAAATATGGAGAGCCTATCAACAAGATACAAAGTATCTACCCGATCATATCTATCCTTTAACACCGCTCCTCAATCTCAGCCACATACAAGATTGAGATTGTTCCTAAACTCTCTAAGTTTGAGCCGAGGAAGAGCTTTGGTGAATCCATCCGCCACTTGATCATTAGTGCTGATGAAACGAATATCTAACAACCGTTGAGCCACTCTTTCACGAACGAAGTGAAAGTCAATCTCAATGTGTTTTGTTCTTGCATGAAACACCGGATTTGCAGAGAGGTATTTTGCTCCTAGATTATCACACCACAGCCGAGCTGAATGAGGTTGGGGTATTCCAAGTTCTCTTAGAAGCTTCTGAACCCAAATTATTTCGGCGGTGGCATTAGCCAGAGATTTATACTCGGCTTCTGTGCTAGAGCGTGATACCGTGGGCTGTTTCCTGGAACTCCATGATATGAGATTTTCACCAAGAAACACTCAAACCCTCCCGTTGATCTTCTATCATCAACACAACCTGCCCAATCTGCATCTGAGAATGCGCTCACAGTCATAGTCTTGGAATTACCAATTCTCAATCCAAGCTTTGAAGTTCCTTGAACATAACGGAGAATAGGCTTAACTGCACTCCAATGAACTGTGGTCGGGGCATGAAGAAATTGGCACACCTTATTGACAGCGAAACAAATGTCTGGCCGTGTCAGGGTCAAGTATTGCAATGCACCTACAAGACTCCTGTATTTGGTGCAGTCATCCGGCCCTAGCGCATTACCTTCATAAGCACTTAGCTTCGCAGTGCAAGCTAGAGGTGTATCAATCGCCTTGCATCGGCTCATACCGGACCTTGCCAAGATGTCAGCCGCATATCTTTGTTGTGACAATATAAGACCATCTTTAACTTTCTTAACTTCAATTCCCAGAAAGTAATGCAACTCTCCTAGGTCCTTCAAGGTGAACTCTTTCTGCAGATCACAAAGTAGCGCCTTGGTTGCTTCAGGTGAGGAACTTGCCACAATAATATCATCCACATGCACAAGGACAAACATAATATACCGCCCTTTGCTGTAGAAGAATAGAGATGTGTCTGCCTTTGAAGGTACAAACCCAAGTGCTATCAACTTCGCACATAGACGAGCATACCACGCCCTCGGGGCTTGCTTGAGGCCATATAGCGCCTTGTCCAGCTTACAAACATACCGAGGATGTACCTTGTCTTCGTATCCAGGAGGTTGCTGCATATAGACTTCCTCATCCAAGACACCGTGCAAAAAGGCATTCTGAACATCCAACTGTCGCAAGGACCACCCCTTAGTCATGGCAATGGAGAGAACCAAATGAATAGGTGCTGCCTTGACTACAGGATTGAAAGTTTCCTCGTAATCAATCCCATAACGTTGCTTGAAACCTTTGGCAACGAGCCGTGCTTTGTAACGATCAATTGATCCATCTGATTTCCTCTTCACCTTGTAGACCCACTTGCACCCAATTATATTTCGCCCCTTTGGTGGTGGAACAAGGTGCCAGGTGCCATTGCGGAGCAATGCTTGATGCTCGGCATCCATGGCCGAGACCCAATTCTTGTCTTGAAATGCCTCCTTGAGTGTGGACGGTTCTTCCGATGCAGAAGTGGTGATCATACCCCAGCGTACTGTGCCGTCAGTGTACTGCTTGGGCTTGACAATGCCATGGCGAGAGCGAGTAGTCGATCGAAGCGGAGGCGGTGACGCTGCTCGACTTGGTACTGGTTCCAGGGCTACAGGCGAGGCAGCCGCACCGGATCCAGAAGCATCCGCAGATGATCCCGCAGGCGGATCCACCTCGGGAGCTGGCGATGGGGCCGGTCCATCCGCAACCGGATCCGGTTGCGCCGCCGCACCGAAGCCCGGAGGCACCAGCGGGGGCGAGGCGGGCGCAGAAGATCCCGCAACCTGCGCGGAGGGGGACGATGTCGGGGCAGGTGCGGCCGATGCAGATCCCGAAGTCGATCCAATGGGGCCGCTGCCAGGGGGATCATCATGGGTCGGCGTGCTGTCCCCTGGCGAGCGACACATGAAATGACGGCCGCGAGCCGCCGGTGCTGAGCCATTGCTCGCTGTTGAAGCATCATTTTGACTAGAATTTTTTGTTGAAGCCTGCATAGGAGCACAAGAATTTGTTCCAGCATTAGTTTGGTTAGAAGAACTCAAATGTTGATCACAAATTTTGGCATCCCCAAAAGATTGAGTTGGATTTAAGAGGACATCAGGAAGAACATCAAGCTCGGCCCGAAGGCGAGCGCCAGCGTTTGGATGCAAAGTGGAGAATGTAAACACAGTTTCATCGAACACCACATCCCGCGAGATGTAGACTCGCCCATCACTAGGATCAAGGCACTTAAACCCCTTGTGAGAAGTGCTATATCCGATAAAAACGCAACGCTTGGAGCGAAATTGAAGCTTGCGGCTGTTATATGCGCGAAGATTAGGCCAAACAGCGCACCCAAAAGTGCGAAGAAAGGTGTAATCTGGGTCTTGCCCATAGAGTCTATGTAGGGGATTGTCATCGGCAATGACTTTAGATGGTAGGCGATTAATCAAGAAAACTGCGGTTTGGAATGCTTCATCCCAAAACTTGAGAGGCATGCTGGAATGTGCGAGTAAGGTGATACCCATCTCGACAATATGCCGATGTTTGCGTTCGGCGGCGCCATTTTGTTGATGCGTGTGAGGGCAAGATACATAATGATGAATACCAACATGCTTAAAGAAAGAATTCAAGGACTGTTACTCCCCGCCCCAGTCGGTTTGTACAGCCTTGATTTGTGTGTTGAATTGGCGTTCAACTAAGCTCTGGAAATCACGAAAACACTGAAACACTTCAGACTTGTGTTTAATCAAGTAAAGCCATGTAAATTTCGAGTAGTCATCAATAAAGCTAACATAATAATTGAACCGACCAACGGATGTAGGAGCAGGTCCCCAAACATCAGAAAAAATGAGATCTAAAGCACTAGTAGACACACTAGTGGACTTTGGAAAAGGTAATTGATGACTCTTGCCTTGTTGGCAAGCATCACACACATGTTTATTGCTGACATCGGAACTAACACGAAGATCACAACGACTAAGAACTTGACGAATGACTGGAGCCGAAGCATGTCCTAGCCGTCCATGCCACGTGGATGAGGAAGGCTTGGCTGCTCCAAGGGCTTGTTTATTCAATGATGACGATGACCTACTCGATGATGGCTTGATGGGATAAAGACCTCGCTCAGCCCTGCCTGTGAGGAGGGTTTTCTTCGTCGCCAGCTCCTTTATAAAGAATCGGTCAAGATGAAATTCGACAAATGCATTATTGTCACGGGATAAGCGATTTACTGAGATTAAAGATTTGCTAGCATCAGGAACATGCAGGATATTGCGTAGCTGAATTTTTTGTGTGGGAGAATGCACAAAACCATGACCAACATGCGAGATCTTCATACCTGACCCGTTGGCGGCGTGAACGTGCTCCCCACCGTGATACCTATCACGGAAGGAGAGCTTGTCGAGGTCGCTGGTGATGTGATCGGTGGCGCCGGAGTCCATATACCAATTGGTATCTACTCCATACGAGGAGGAGACGTTGGCGGCGGACTTCTGCTGCTGTGGGGCACCGCCTTGGAACCTCTCGTCGTAGCGCTTGTAGCAGCGAAACGCAGGGTGCCCCTCCTTGCCACACACTTGGCAGAAGAGCCCAGCCTGGAAGGAGCCGCCACGGTTGGAGTTGGCATTGGAGTTGGAGTTGTTGGTGTTGGGACGGCCGGACTTCTGCTTGCCACCACCGCGGGCAAAGCCACCGCGGCCTCCACGAGATGGAGGAGCACCACCACGGCCTCCCTTGGACGCCAGATTCGCAGTGGAGTGAGATCCACCACCACGAGACACCATGCGCTGCTCGTGGCTGAGCAGCTGGGTCTGGAGTTCACCCAAAGATATGGGTTCGGTGCGGTTGGCGACACCAGTCACCACCGAGTCATAGGTGTCGTCGAGTCCCATCAAGATGTAGGACACCATCTCATCATCTTGGAGACGACGGCCGGCCGATGCCATCTCATCGGTGAGCGACCGCACCTTGACGAAGTACCCATGATTGTGGAAGAGCCCTTGGACGCCGTGGCCAGAGCCATCCGAGTAGTGATCAGCCGCGTGCGAGATTGGGAGGCAAAGTAATCCTCAATCCCGGCCCAAGCCTCGGCAGCCGTCGTAGCGGTGGACACTTGTTGCTGGACGTCACGGGACAGGCTGGTGAGGAGGTAGCTGAGGACCTGCTGGTCCTTGGCAACCCAGGAGGTATACTCCTTGTTGAGAACGAGGGCTTCGTCAGCGTCATCGGGGTTTTTCTTGGGAAGGTGTTTGGTGGGTGGCTGGGCGTCAGGGCTAAGGAAATCGGCGACCTCAGCGCCGCGGAGAACCGAGAGAACCTGAGCGCGCCAGAGCGGAAAGTTGCCGTGGGTGAGCTTCTCGCTGACGGGCAGAAAGCCGAGCGAGAGGAGGGCGGCGGCGGTGGAGGTGGATGCCATGGAAAAACAACCCTAATGGATCTAGGCTGCTGATACCATGTGAAAGTTTAGGTTAACGAGGAATACCTCTTAGGCTCCTCGGTTCCGTGTTATATAGCCGGGGAAACAGCCTCCCCGGGGTGGCGTACAAGAAAGGATTACATGATGATTTGTTACAACAATATTAGCTACAAATATGGAGAGCCTATCAACAAGATACAAAGTATCTACCCGATCATATCTATCCTTTAACAAAGTAAACCTCCCTTCCCAAGTTGCTAGGTCGTCACACACATGAGAGACTATGTTGCGCTGTTGTTGTCTCTCATTCCTGAAGATCACGCCATTCCGAGACGCCACAGTATCGTGAGCATGATCGACGGCCCGGTTGCTGGATCCAGGCCCTGGATTGTTGGTGCAGCCCACAGGTCAATGCCCTCAGTAGATGAAAGACTTGCTAAGCCAGTACATTGCCACACTTCTGATAACTGAACATTCAAAGAACACATGGTGTTTGTCTTCGTCAAGATGACTGCAACGGCTGCAAACATTCTTCCAGTATGTTTTTAATGGAGTAGATTTGCCTTCGTGTTAAGACGTTAATCATGTCCTTGAAAACTTAACATGACACTTTTAGATAATAGAACAAAATTCCGGCCTCTACCATCTGAAAAAGATGCACAAACTGATTGTCAAGATACCAACCAAGACAGTAAGACACACTCTCACATCCAAGAGAGATAACAAAGCAACACACAACTCAACTAGGAAACAACAAAAAGAACTAGGCTTTAATTAATACGATTCCAGAATCTCGACCTAAACTTCGCAAAGATGGTCATAAACACAGTTTCCCAACTTCTGCTACCTACCATGAATAGAGGTCATTCCTCCTTATGCAGGATGGATGATTGTCTAATAATCTGATCTAGTACATTTCTCTGAAAATTATTTGTACAATAGGCTTAGCCTTGTTAAATACTATATCATTTCTATTCAACCATATGGTCCGATAAAGTGCACTGGCACCTAGCAAGATTTGGTTTCTAAGCATACTCCCTCCGTCCTGAATTAAAGAGCATTCTAGACTTTAGGAGGTGTCCTTAAATATAGTGCATTTAGAGAAAAAAAGATAATATTTACTTAAATAAGAGTACGTGATTGTTTTTTACAAGGAAGGTAACTCATGTAATTGCCATATTTTGTATAAGAACTAATAGTTCACCCTTTAATCATGCAAAATAGAATCAGATTTCAATATATTAGGAAGGTGAATGAGGGGTAAATGTGTCTATTGTCTTCTCTCTTATTTTGTCCTACAATGGCTAGAATGCTCTTTAATTCAGGACAGAGGGAGTAAGATTTAACCCCAATAGCCTAGAAACAAAACAAAAATAGCAATGCTATAGTAGGAGGTTGAATTCCAAAAATGATATCTATAATATTCCAAACAAAGCTTGCAAAGTGAAGGTGCAGGAACAAGTGTTGGATAGTTTCAACACAACTACTTGACATTTCTTGCAAATTCTTTTTTCCCAAGTTGTCTTTGGTGAGAGTGACACCATTAAATAAGTACAATATGAAAATATTAACTTTTAGCAGTACCCATAATTTCTATATTGGAATTTTAACAGGAATAACTCATTGCCGGATCAGAGTTCTATACATGGATCAGACCATGAAGCTCCCATTGTTGCTAAGCTTCCACTAGAAAATATCTTTTTCAATCGTGACGTGATCTGGAAATTTTTTTTTTGACACTAAGTCGAACCAAGAGATCCAATTTTCATTAACCAATCCTCTTCCAAATGACACATTAAGTGGTATGTCTTTAGGACATTTGCCACTATGCCATCTTTCCTCCTCACAATTTTATATAAATTAGGATATAACTCTCTAAAAGGTTTGTCCCTAACCAAATGTCTTCCCAAAATCTAATTTGCTCCGACATTACACCTTCAAAAAACCGCACACAAGAAAACCCTCCTTAGCCTTCATAAGGCCAGCCCAGAAATGAGAATCTCCTAGTCTGTGTTGCACTTGCGTCGGGGGATTTACTAGATAAATATTTCCTTCTTTGAAGATTTTTCCATACTGCATCCTAATTAACCAACTTAAACAACTACTTGCTTAACAGACATCTATTTTGAATTTCTAGGTCATGAGTTCCTAATCCTCCAAAATCTTTCGATGTATAGAGAACACAACACTTAGCTACACAGTATTTCCTTTTGTGCTCGATCATGGCACTGCTAGAAAAAAATAGAGCAACACTAATCAAAATTTTGAAGGAGTCCTCTAGGGACTTCAAAAATAGATAGCATGAATACCGCTAAGCTAGTTAACAAAGAAATAATTTCTTCAAAAAAGAGATTAAATCTAAACAAGTATCCCACCGATCGAAAATAGTTTTTCTTTCCAACTGCTAGGTTTACTCTGAAATCTCTCCTCATTGCAAGCTCAACAATTATTGAGAAGTTATGTCATATGTATCCCTAGAGACCTAAAAGGAAAACTCCCTAGCCTGCACTCAAATAGCCTTACATATTCTTGTTCCAGACTTTGGCTGCTCCATAACAAAAAGCTCATTTTTATGAAAATTAGTTTTTAATCTTGATAGTTATTCAAAGGTACGAAGCATAGTACAAGCTTGAGATGGCTTGGAGTGTGTTGTGGTCCAAAAATAAAATGGTATCATCTGTATATCAAAGGATAGAAAGACCATCATCAACCAAGTGAGGAACATATCTATAACTAGATTAAACAAGATAGGTGACAAGGGATCGATCTCCATGTCTTAAACCATTATTGGTTTGAAAAACAAGTCCTACCTCATCATTAACTTTGATGCTAATACTACCTCCGCTCAAAACTTGATCAATAATCCATTTGCACCATAGTGGTGAAAAGCCTTTCATCCTTAGTCTGTTGAAGAAAGGACAATTTAACCTTATATTGTGCTTTCTCAAACTCTAGCTTTAAGATAGTCACAAAAAAATGTCTATTATTAAGATCACCCCATATGTAACTTTTTTTTCCATGCATCTCACTAATGGTCTCATGTAAAATAACCACACCGTGCAAAATATTCCTACTCTTCATGAAAATCGATTGTGATGGTTGGACACCTTTTGGGTAGGGCTATGTAGTTAGTCGTAACTTTTGTAAGTCTTTTCAAACTAACATTCAACAAATAGATGGGTCTAACTTGTTGGATCCGTGTAGCCTCTGTTTGCATTTGTTGTAATGTATTACACGAAAATTGAGGCTGAAAAGAGGGAGGTTACCCTTATGAAATTCAGAAAAGAAGGGCATAAGGTTCACTTTTACTACTTCCAAGAAAAGGTCATAAATCTTAGCTAGGCACCTATTGGGACCCAGAGCATTATTATGCTCCATTTGAAAAATAGCCTTCTTATTAACTTTCTTCTCTACAAAATCTGCCATTAAGACTTCATTTTCTAATTAGAAACATGTAGACTGACGCTTTACCACCGAAAACTTATTGTAGTTAGTTCTCTAAATAGACCTTTATAGTAATTGGTGATGAAGATTTTTTTAACAAGGTATACAAACAAAGACTCACATAATATCCTATAAATCACAAGATAGTTTGTTAAGGTAAAACTAATGAGGGTAGATATGCCAGTAATATGCTTAGTAATGCAAGAAGCTTCATTGACAGAAATGAAACCTTTCGACCCTTTTCGCTTTCAGAGGCACCTAGTGAACAAATAGTGTGCTCGACAAGCACTTGATAGGCAGGTCAATAGCTTGTCAATTAAATAATTTTTCATATGCTAAAAGGGTTTCACCCGCATCCCCAGGAATCACTTATTGAGTAGGTAAGTTTTAAGAAAAATATCTCATCTTCCTTGATCTTGAAATGGCGTATCTATATCACGATCTCTGTCACTACCGCTAAAAAAACAGCACCGGCCGACTTATTAGTGTGCTTGAACTTATCAGCCCGGCTTATCAGCCATGGTAAAGTGTTCCTCTCTGGCAACAAACAGCACCGGCCGACTTATCAGCCACAGAAACCATTCAGCCAACTGGATCTGGTCACCGATTTTGCAATTTTCTCCCGTGTCTCGAATTGGATGGTGGACCGGCCTTGAGGTCATCCTTCTCGCATGCACGTGCGACTTGGGCGACCTATCCAACCTGACCTCAATCATACCCAGCCGTTGACAATGATGTGATGCTGCAGGCCTCCGCCTTGACAATAATGTTGATGTTGTCATTCTGTAATTTGCCCTCAGCCCCTCTCGTTAACAAACTAGGTCCCTCTAATCCATTCTATTAGTTTGTGAGCTCTAAGAGCATCTCCAACAGTTCTTTATATCTCACTTGCCAAATTGCGTGTTTTAGCAAGTTGCTGTAATAATTTAGCAAGTTGAAAAGAGGCCATCTCCAACAGTTCCCTATTTTTACTTGCCAAATAAAAAAAAAGAGGCCCACCGGTTGAGGTTGTTGGCCGGTACTCCCCGAGCCCTCCCTTCGCACGCGCGTGACCCCCGACCGATCTCGCAACGTCGCGGCCTCGAGTTCACCTCCGCCTACCTCACGCCGCCGCCGCCGTGAGGTGCTGTCACGCCGCCGCAGGAGGTGCTCTCCAAACGTCCGCAATTCAAAGTGACAAGCACAGGCAATGAGCAGCATCATCAGTCGGCCAACAGCAGCATCACGATGCATAGTACCATGCACATCCATTCATTCAGGCAATTCACTAATGCACATCTAGTACTAGAATCGTGAATGCTAGTGCGAAATCTGGACCTGGTGCCATGTAGCCGTATGGGCCGGCGATGCGGGTCTGCTTGCCGGTATCGAGTTTGGAGCTCGCGGTGGCCAGGACGCGGGTGAGGCCGAAGTCAGCGAGGTACGGCTCGTAGGCCAGGCCGAGCCGCACGTTCATGGACTTGACGTCGCCGTGCAGGATGGCCGGCACGCAGTCGTGTGGTGCAGGTACGCCACGGCGTGGGCGACGCCGAGCGCGATCTCGTAGCACGCGCCCCACTCGTCGGCGGGCGAGCCCTTGCCGACGTGGCCGCCGCCGTGCAGGAGTCCTTCTCGGAATTACTGATGGACCTTGCCTAGCCATCGGCCCTACCTAGCGAACCACCGCCAGAGACAAAGGACGTAGATCGTACCTGATGCCTGGCCATCGGCCCTAGCTAGCGATCGATCGAACCACCGCCGGAGACAAAAGGACGTAGATCGTAGTACCTGATGCCGGCCGTCGTCGATGATCGGGACTGGGTGTGCCGAAGAGACGAGTCCTCGCGCGGGAGGAAATTTCAGGCCGCGCGGGGGAGTGCTCCGAGAAGCACGGCGAGGGATAGAAACGCGGATACGCGTGCGTATCTTTACGCGCGCGGCGTCGCTGGATGGCAAGTTGGAAAAATTTGGCAATCAGATTGGAGAACTGTTGGAAATTATATTTTCATTGTTTTGCCAAATTTGAAAGGATGGCAACTCAAATAGGGAACTGTTGGAGAATATTCCGGTACATAGCTTTCGGTCTAGCTTGTTCGTTTCCTATTTTTTGCTTCCCTTAGAGCCTCAACAATAATTGCTCAATTTGAAAACTAGAACAAGCGGACATATATACATGCTAGCAGCCAATAAACTCAACAGTGCAAGTTGTATAATTGTCATGCTAGCAGCCAATAATCTTAACAATGCAAGTTCTATGATTGTTTAACCGTCAAAATGCAAGGGAAGAAAAAAAACAAATCCTGTATCCATCCGTGCCCACGTGGCAAAAATGGTATTGAAAGAGACAAGAGATATTTGTTTTAGGTCGTCGAACATTTTATTTAGCATTATGGGACTTGCTTAGTTTCTTACTAAAATTTACTTTAATTTGACAAAGATTTGGCAAGCAAACTTGTTCAAACTTGAGCAAAAATATTTGCAAAAAATTTGGCAAGTCAAATGTGCGATGCTTGCTCATATTTTGGTGATCAAATTTTTGTCCATGAACCAATCATGCCAGTATCAGCATAAGACAAGCACGGTTACATTTCAAAGAAGTGGTTTAGTAGAAGGTTTGCTCCCAAACTCTCTGCTAAAGAGAAGGTCTTTAAGGACTTAGGAATGGTGAAATTCTTGTAGTTTGGCAGGTTTATCAAAGAAATCAGCTGAATCAATGGTTTTTTTTTGAAGGAAAACAGGGGGGGGGGGGGGGGGGGGTGCTTTTATTGCATTAAGAAAAACGAACTGTACAAAAACTTACAAAGTGGTCTTAAGAGACCCAAAAGGAAATAAAGAAAATCAAAAGAATTACACAAAGGCTTCTAACTATTGAGACATAAGAAGTTTTAGACTACTTTTTGGCCTATAAAAATCCGAGCCCCCTCTCTCCCCCGCGTTGAAGAAGAGGGCGACTGAAACCCTAGGTTCTTCATACGTGTTGAGGTATCCTTCCAAGAGGATGCCGTGTCCGGCTCTGTACAACAAGTAGTTAGTTAGCCGAGAACAGGCGGGTGCACCAGGGATTTAATTCAATGTTTTATTAAAGGCGCCTTAGCTTGTGGTCCAATGATATAGGACTGTCTAGTACTCTAGTAGGACACTACCCACAAGGATTCAAATCCTGATGCTTGCACTTTTTTCAGGGATTTTCTTAGGATTTACCAACCCTATGCATTAAGTGATAGGCAATGTTCTCGTTAACATCGAGATGCCTGTGGTGATTTCGTGAACTTCAATATTTGTCGGCGCTCAATCCTTCGGAGGTATTCATAGGGGTAGGGTGATCATCTACGTTGTAATGTGTAATCTAAAAAAATCATATGCATATCATGTGTCAAAAAAAATCATATACATTTCTGTCTGACTGACTGACTCGTTCAGGTGATATAATATGTTGTTGACATATCAGATTTCTGGTTCATGACTCATGTGCTTGTCATGCAGCGTCCCCATGAGATCGATGTTGTTTAGGCGTCGTCTGCTGTCGTCTCGTGGTCCTTCGCTTGGCCAGTGGGGCAGAGTTTGACATACGTCTCCGAAAGAAAAGAAAAAAAAAAGGACGGCGAATTGGCGATATGGATTCCGATCAAGATACGATATGGAAACACCAGAGTAACGCCAAAAGGAAGAACAATGTACCAACCACAAACGAACATTATTGCTTTTGGGGTCCCGGCCGGCCGGCCGGCCGAGATGACCATGTATTATTATACTGGTATTATACAATGCACGTATATAGAATACCGTATAATGCACGACACGTCGAAACGTATTGCGGCCAAATAAGTTGTAGCAGGCTGGTGCGCACGGCGGGAGCTTTCCACACCTGTCTTCTTGATACCACCACCGTACACTCATGGCTGCCGGCGGCGGTGCCGATGCCGACCAAGGGAGGAAGAATGCTTTCGCGGTGCCAGGAGTGGCGCTGAGCTCCGGGAAGCCGATGCCGCAGGTGGGCTTCGGCACGGCAACGGCCACGCTCGGCCAAGCCGAGGGCCGCGCCGGTGCCACGGAGGCCATGCATCCTCCGCGCCCTCGATGCCGGGTACCACCACTTTGACACAGCCGCGGTGTACAACACGGAGGCCTCGCTCGGGGATGCTGTGGCTGAGGCCGTCGGTGCCGGGACGATCGCCTCCCGGGATGACCTCTACGTCACGTCCAAGCTCTGGATGTCCGACGCGCACCCCGGCCGCGTCCTGCCGGCGCTACAGAAGACACTGCAGTACGTAGCCATTGCATATATATGTCTCTATCTACCGAAAACCAGCAGGGCAGTAGACAGTACTCAGTAGTGTGACTGATGATGGTCTTCTTCTTCTTGTGATGACCAACTCTTTTGTCAGGAATCTGCAGATGGAGTACGTGGACCTGTACCTGATTCACCACCCTGTGAGCATGCAGCCACCCGACGAGACTCATGGAGGAGCAGGCCCGGCGGTGGTGGCGAAGAAAGGCCTGGTGGCTTTGGACATGAAGGGTGTGTGGGAGGAGATGGAGGAGTGCCAGAGAAAAGGGCTGGCCAAGGCCATTGGCGTCAGCAACTTCAGCTGCAAGAAGCTTGAGAACCTTCTCTCCTTCGCCAAGATCCCTCCGGCCGTTAACCAGATGGAGGTGAACCCGTATTGCCGGCAGGAGAAGCTCAGGCAGTTTTGCAGGACTAGAGCTATCCAGCTTTGCGGCTACGCTGCAATGGGTGCGAGCGGCACAGCATGGGCCAACAACTCCGTCATGGTGTCCCCTGTCCTCAAACAAATCGCCAAGGATCGCGGTAAAACCGTTGCCCAGGTAATGAACTCTTATAGATAGGAGAGTACTAGTAGATTTCATTACTGTTACAATTACAACAAAAACTTACATTATCGAGCTGTGGTGCAGGTGTGCATTAGGTGGGTGTACGAGCAGGGCGACTGCGTGATCATCAAGAGCTTTAATCCGAGCAGGATGCGAGAGAACCTTGACATCTTCGACTGGGAGCTCACCGACGATGATCGCCGCAAGATTAGCGAGCTCCCGGAGTCCAGGGGCAACTACGATTTCTTGGTTCACGAATCTGGGCCATACAAAACAGTAGAGGAGTTATGGGATGGCGAGATCGTAACCGGCCAATCCAACCAAACGCCGCTCGTCTCCTAGGACTGATGATAGTGGTGCTTTTGTGATTTCCTTGTTCTCTATTGGAGGCGTGGAGTATCTCTCTCTCTCTCTCTCTCTCTCTCTCTCTCTCTTAGTCAAGACACATAAGGTCATCAGACTGAAATGTTGTGACGTTGTTGCATGGAATGTCAGTGAGATGTAAATTTACAGAAGCAAACCTCACTTATCCGCTCCGACCTACAAACGCGCTTAGACAACAATGTGATGCTTTACAAGCCTACAACTTGCTTGCGACTTGATGTTGATGTTGTGATGTATTACTAGTACCATTATAGATTCAACTTCTTCTGTACCTGTAAATCTGTAACTCCGTAATTTTAGATGTTGACTAAATTGTGTATTATTTTTACTCTATCCCCCAAACTAAAAAAGTCTGACCCCTGATCTACTCTTTCAGTTTTTGGGTTTTTTACTTTTAATAATTGTAAATTCATCTGGTGCCTAGCATATATACCTTTTGGTCTTGCTTTGTTTCCAATCTGCTTTCCTTGAGCCTAAACAATAATTGCTGAATTTGAAATCTAGAACACAAGATCTTGGCTATAGAACTCAAGAATTCTGAGTTTTTTGAACTTAACGGGTTTGCTGAAGAAAGCAGGTCTACCATCGGCCCAATGAAATCCTCCTCCCCTCTCTTCCTAGGGTTGAAGAAGAGGGTGATTTAAATGCTGGGATCTTCATGCATATGTGCTAAGCACCACCCGATGCTCCGCACTCATACACATTCCCAATAGTTGTCCTGTTCGCTGGATCGTTTCGGACGGTTGATTTTAGCTAATGCTGATTTATTGTGAGAGAAAAACACTATTAATTTGTTTTTTTTTTTGCGAGGAACATTGTTAATTTGTTATGAGAGAAAAATATTATTGAATTGCTGTCAGATTCGACCGATAAGCTCAAGCGAACAGAAATTTATTACACACCATTTTGCAAGAGGTCACGGTTCTAGCCCCGCGTGTATCTTAATTTAAAGATATATGCTTTTAGAAGGGGCGACAAAAGCTTTGTCGCAGATTTTATTAGACGATAAAAAGGGAAAAAAACAAAACAGGTATACTTACAACAGCTGGGAGCCCATCCCCAAACCTGCAGCTAAAGGCAAAAAACTGAAAAAGCCCCTCCTCCCGGGCAAGTGCCCGCAGTACAAGAAAAGCAAAAGCACACCGCGACTGCTACACATATATACACCTATAAACACCCCTGGGGCACGGCTACACCGCTACTACTGGACATGTTCTTGTTCTGCTGACAACATGGCTAACCGATATTGCATAATGTCTTCTTTGCAAAGTGTCGCCACCTGGAAAGGGCTTAGTAATTTCTGCTGAAACTGACGCCTATTTCTTTCTTTCCACACGTTCCACCAATAGTATATAAAGATCCCATCGGCCTCCCGTCGTCTACTCCTCTGTATCTTCCGTCGACATCGCCACCAATAGTTGTGTATGGACCCCGTTGGTGAGACCATGTCAAGCTCCGACAGCTGAAACCATTGCGTAATGAATTTCCAAACCTCCAATGCAAACGGGCAGTCTTTGCAAAGATGTGTAGTTGTTTCAAAAGCAATTCCACACAGTCGGCAATCCGTTTCGTCAGTCCACCCTCGCTTGATCAAATTGTTTGCTGTGAGAATCTTTTTGTGCAAGAGCGTCCATGCGAAGAAATGACATTTAGCCTCAGCCTTGGCCTTCCAGATTGGCATTAGCTTCAGTTTAGAGAAGTGCCCTGAGAACTGAGCCCTGTAAGCACTTTTAGTTGTGTATTGCCCATCTGTTGACCACTTCCATGTGATCTCATCCTCCACCGCATCATCTCTTTGGATACCTTGTATTGCTTGAAATAGGGATATGAACTCCGTGACCTCAGCTGTTGATGCCGGTGGGTAAACATAGTCAATCCATTTATTATTGTTGAGACCATAGTGGACATTGAACTTCTTTCTTTTGGATTTACGATACAAGGATGGCGCCATTGTCTGAGCCGTGGATTCATGTAACCAGCTTGAGGTCCAAAACTGAGCCTTTTCCCCATTACCAATTTTGACTATTGTTGATGCATTGAACAAATCCCTGTCGACTTGATCACAGGGCACTTCCAAGCCACTCCATGCTCTCCCCGGTTGCTTCCATTGGAACCACAACCAGCGCAACCTTAACGCTCTTGTGAACCGTTCAAGGTCCAAAATTCCTAGGCCGCCTAGCTCCTTTGGTGATGAGGTCATGGGCCAGTTGAGAAGTGAATGTCCTCCACAGACTTTGTCCGGAGTCTCTCCTCTCCAAAGAAAACTGCGTCGCAATCGGTCTATCTTTTTGATTAACCATTTCTGTGCCTGGAAAACCGTAAGGTGATAAATCGGGATTGAGGATAGCACTGTTTTTACCAGCAACTCCCTTCCCGAGGATGTTAGAAATTTCCCTTTCCATCCCGGTAGGCGCGATCCTATTTTGTCAATGAGTGGTTGAACTTCCAGTCTCCTGAGTCTTCGTGTATGGAGCGGTAGGCCCAAATATTTCCCAGGGAAGCCACAAATTTTGCCCGGGAAGTTTTGGAGTAACGCTTCAGTGGCTTCTGGGTTTATCCTGATCGGGTAGATTTCTGTCTTCGCCAAGTTTACCTTAAGTCCAGAACACTCACCGAAAAAGTGTAGTAGCTCTTGCAGATTAGAGAGATCCCTTCCATTAGGCCGGGTGAAAAGTGCTGCATCATCTGCATACAGGGAGCATCTCAAATTCGCCGCTCTTGGTAGTACTGGCTTGAAAAAACCTTGCATAGCCGCCTTTTCAATAATTCTCTGCAACGGATCGACCGCCAAGATGAAAAGCAGTGGCGATAGAGGATTGCCCTGTCTTAGGCCTCTCGCATGTGCAATAGCCGTGGTTGGCTCCCCATTGATCAAAATTCTAGAGGAGGACATTCGGAGGAGGTCTGAGATCCAGTCCCGCCACTTAGTGCTAAAACCTATTGCCTCGAGGACTTCTAGCAGGTACTGCCACCCCACCGAATCAAAAGCTTTAGAAATATCCAATTTGATGAACAACGATGGTTGCTTCTTCTTATGGAGTGCTTGAATCACTCTCTGCACATATAAAAAATTGTCATGTATGCATCTTTTCTTGATGAACGCATTCTGTGCGTGTGATATGAGGTCGTTCATGTGTGGTGCCAGTCTGTTTGCTATCATCTTGGTAATGATCTTAATGACGCTATTGATTAGACTTATGGGTCTATAGTCCAAGATGGTCACTGGTTCATTTTGTTTTTGGGATGAGCACTATGTTTGATTCATTGAGTACATGTAGCTTAGCAGTCCTATGATTATAGAAACCCTTGACTGCTTCCAGAAGATCACCCATGACCACATCCCAACACTTTTTGTAAAATAATCCAATGTATCCATCCGGGCCCGGCGCTTTTTCAGCCGGTAGACTCTTGATTGTGTCTTTCAACTCCAATTCCGTAAACGGTGTGTCCAGATCTTCCAGGTTTTGCCGCTTATAGCCCAGTGCCTCCCAATCTAACCGCCTCGTTCTTGGGGCCGATCCCCCAACTGTCCCTCTGAAGAAATCCTTGGCCACTTTTAGTTTGGCTTCCTGAGAGAAGGCTATATTGCCCTCGCACTCCAACTTTGAGACATAAGTCTTCTTCCTCCTGGAGCTTGCGTGCATGTGGAACGTCCGAGTATTCGAGTCACCTTTCCTTATCCATGTCAGTCGCGAATGTTGCCTTGCGCGTGTCTTCTGGATTGCAGCCAGTCCCAGAGATTTTGCCTTGAGGAATTTTTTGAATTGCAGTTCGTCCGTCGTGAGAGCACGTCATTCCTGGGCCTTTTCTATTTCCAGCAGAATGGTATCCACCAGTGCGACCCGTAGCCTCCAATTGCTGCATTGAGATCTTCTCCAAATTTTTAGGGCTCTTGATAGCCTTAGTAGTTTGACATGTAGCCGTAGTAACGCGTTCTGTGTGTTTACCGGTTGGTCCCATGCTTCTTTTACAACTTCCATGAATCCCGGCAAGTTAACCCAGAACGACTCGAAGCGAAAACCTCGGTAAAAATCCCACGCCGTGTCCCCCTGCAACACCAACGGGGAGTGATCGGAGCCCCTAGATGCAAGTCCCTGCAGGTCTGTTCGTGGGAATAGGTCTGTCCACTCGACCGAAGCCATGAGATGGTCAATTCGTGTCATCGTCGGTTGTTGTTGGTCATTGCACCATGTGAAACGCCGTCCCTGTAATTCCATTGGCACCAATTGCATGTTATCGATAGCTGCCTTGAATCTATTCCAGAAATTCCTGTACTTGGTGTGTTTTCTGCAAAACAATATTTTCTCCAAGTACAAGTGGAACTAGGTCAATAGTAAAGATATATGTGCAATAAAATATTTATTTCTTCCAAAATGATCTATAAATGGCGGGTATAAATCGGAGTTAAGGACCGCCAACATGCCTCAGAAAAATCTCATAGTACTAGGTCATTGCTAAGACCAGGCAGGCACCTCCCCATATATTAGCGCATTGCTAAGACCAGGCAGGCACCTCCCCATATATAAAAGGAAGGGGATCCGGGGAAGCGTGTGCGTAGGAGATGCTGGTGGAGTGAGTGTCTGCATGCGGATGAAGCTACCAAGGAGGGTCATCAGGTACCTATTTTGGAATTCCTCTAGAATCTCAGCATCAACTACCAAGGTGATTCCCGTGGACAAAAACTGAAAAAATATCTCTTTGTTCATCCATATCTATATAAAGTAATACTCTGGGGGTGAAAAAAAAGTTTGTATTGCTCGAGCTCGAAACAGCTGACTAGCTCTGCACTGCCATGGGAACCGAAGATGGCCTGGGGGGGTCACTAGTCCTAACGCAGTATTGAAACATAGAGCAAAGTTTGTCAGTACTCCGTTGCCAAGAAAGGAACAAAACACAAGATGCGTGACAGTGAAGCAGGTCATTGGTGCATACAACTCTAGGAGACACGAAGGCCGTTTCGTCCTAGCAAACAACCTCATCTACACGGTAACTTTATTTCTGGCTGACCTCCTTCAAAACCATACACAGCATTATCTGGATTAAATATATCCCTCTCTCTACAACAACGATGGAGTACAAATGCTACTAATAAAGGAACACCCAACAATATATATAGTTATGACCCCCATATGCTTGAAATGCAGGTGAGGCTATGCGGTAGAATTATTGCTATAGATCAGAACAAGGGTTTTAACAACTTTGCTCTGGACGACGGGACTGGTTGCTTGAATGGACGGATCTGGTAAGACGTACTTTCCATACAATTATACTAAAAAAATTGACCAAAATGATGTCCTCATTCTGACATCTGCCAACTTTATAATCCTCATTCATGTGTTTATCAAAAAAATTCTTCGTTTGACTTGTGTCCATTAATGGAACAAAAGGGAAAAAAAAACCATCATGGGAAAACAGACCTATCTGGCGGAACGTAAGTCCAAGAAAACTTAATTTCAGATTGTAATTACATATTGAATTAGGAAATTCCACTAACTTATACGATGGACTATTCTCCAGGATAGACGCTTACTACAGTATCGTGACAAATCTGGTGAATGATAATGGTGCAATCTTGTTGCAAACACTTCATGCAGTGTAATCCTCCCATACCATTTAGAGAATAACGTGAATGAGTTGATGCAAATAATTGTGAACCTTAATAACTATTAATACGACTAAATTCTCTTAACAACAAGATCATTGACCACAATACCATCATTATGCACTTCCTCGCTGCCATTCACGAAGAATGTGAGTTAGCAAAATGGTACAGACAGGGGTCAAGACAATGGGAGTCAGCCGAGCATGAAGCGAAAGAGATGATGAACTATCAATTTTCTAATGAACTCGACAGGAAGCAATTGTGGATATGCTGTCAAATTCCGCCATAAGGTTACTGCTACAATGTCGCATTAAGAAACCTAACCTATACTATAATCAAAAAGTGCTTTTTCCCAACATATTATGTAATGATAATTTTTAATTATATAACAGGGATAGCGAATCAGGGGCAACGACGGATTATATTCTACGTGAATTACACATGGATTACCTATCTGGAAAGTGAGATCACTAAGATACTTAAAGTAGACTTTATCCTACACACATGGCATTTTACAATAGTAACTTGTAAAATTAAAGACCAGCTATGTGTCAACTTTCTAAAAATAATGCTAATAACAATGATATCATGATGCAGGAGTACATTGCAAAAAATGCTCGACGAAGGAAGCATCTACAGCACCCTGGACTACGATCACTATAAGTTAGCTGATGACAACTAAGATATTGGTGATGACCTAGCCATATCAGGTTGAATGTATATACCAGTACATTTATTGAAGCTTAGATGAATCAAAAATGACATATGTTGATTGAGACATAAAATCTAACAATAAAATTTTAGTTCTAAGATGCCATTGCCCTAACAATAATTACACCATTCGACAAGATGTTAATGTCATGATTTAAATATGCCCTATAGTTTTATCCAAATTATAAGTGCAGCCACAGAAAAACTAAAAATTTATTCCAAATGAAGGCAAATTTTGGTAGTATAATGAAGCATTTGGCAAAGCAGCAAGCACATGTTAGAGCCAAAAAAATATAATATCAGATAAATATGCACGAATGCACAAAAAAGAAGAACTGATGCATGCAAATGACACAACAAAATGCGGCGCTATATGGTAACCTTGTACGTATCTTCTGGACTAATCCAACAATACAAAATCCACATAAAATTGAAGTGGTTCTATTTATTAAGAAATGCACAAAGAAGAAGAATTGATGCATGGTAACCTTGTACGGATCTTCTGACTTATCCAACATTACAAAATCCGCATAAAACTGAAGAGGTTCCATTTATTAAGAAACCTATAGCTCCTCGTTGAAGATTGGAGGGATTGACCCCAGATTATTTTTTAAACTGAGAAGATGTTTCAGTAGCTTTGCAGCAACAGCATCGACATCGACCTATTCATAAACAACAATATATTACAAGATGAGCCGGAATATGAGAAACATTTAATAACCACCGCAGACACTAAACAAAATGACATACCATTTTAAGCTCCGGATTCAGATCATTACCATCAAAGCAACGAAAAAATAGGCCACACAGAACACCAGTGCGATTTGAAATGCAATGAAACAGGACAATCCTTAATAAAAGGGTTTAAATACAAAAATAAAAAAGGGATACCACCCATATATGATCTACCTATAATGGGAAACTATTGCAAAAAAACTACAAAAACTATACATGGCAGTGCAACATCTGGCCAGAATCTACAAATTTTTTGGTGCTGCTTTGCATCAGAAATAATGACAAGCTGCAACTGACATTTAGGTTTATAGATTCAGACGAGCCGCTTTAATGTCTTGTCAGGGAGTGTAATAATTTGAACACTTGCAAATGTTGCATCAGTTTCAACACCACGGAACATTGAGTGAGACAACATCTGCAATGCAATCTTGAGGAGACATGCAGACCGTTCGATAACTTCAACCCTAGAGTCTGGTACAGGTGGTACAAACCTTGGTTCAAACACATACATGACATTGTCTTCAATATTCCAGGTGAAGCATACCCATGAGCATTGAAGAAGTGCAGGGAAGAACAACTGTCACGCAATATTGTCAGAGAACCAAATTAAAAATGGAGACACTTAGATAAATTAAATTTATCCATATATATAACACATAATACAGCTATAACAGAAAGTGAATGAAATTATATGCGGGCTTATCAGGTTAGATTTAGACAAACCGATGGGAATGTTAGGAAGACTTAAATTGCTCCATAAATTAACATTAACCAGATCAAACGAACCCGCACAAATTCCCTCCTGATGTCAAGATGACAGGAAAATACTTTTAACATCATATGTAACTAAGGATGGAATGCTATCATCTGTAAAGGTATAATTCAATAAAGGGGGATACAATTACCATTAAATCTAAGTCGAAATATAGCCTCCATCTCAAATTTCTGAAAGAACGGTATATATCGTCATCTTCTTGTGTGACATTCCTAGTCAATGCGTCCATCAGTCTATCTCAAGCTCACACTTCCCGAGCATTTGCTCACATAAAGCTTGCAATGAAACTTGTATGTATTTTGGTTTCCTGTGCACTATGACAAAGCTGCACCCAAAGATCATAAATGTTTGTCAAACAAACAGTTTCTGAAGGCTTCAAAATAAAATGAACAAAATAATATATGGGGAAAAAACCTTTCATCGGCTTCTTTTGAATTAAGCACGTCAAAAACGGAAGCAGTCTCGACTTCTTGGATACCCCATATGTACCCGAGTTCCCAGGGTGATGGCAGAACCTCTGGGGCATCAAATGCTAATGAGGATGATACTTCTTGTGATGATATTTCATATGATGAGGTTGAGGTTTCAGCTTTCTAATCTACCCATGAAACTGAGACATAATTGCACTAACGAAGATTAATATTCAGCTTGTGTGGTATATCGTCAAGGCTACCTATAACTAAACCACCAAGGCTGTGCATATAATCCCCAAATTTAGTGTTCATGGAGATTGAGTTGTCCTTGACCAATTCAGAGGGAACATCTCCATGCAGGTAAAACATGTTGAGGCCAAAGGCATGAAAATCTGAAGGCCAACATGATAGGCTCAATACGCATCTGGCTATGGCATCGATGGATGTAACTTTCATATATAAAATACCCAAAGCATATTTTTCTATGCGGGTGCAAGTAGATTGGTTCAGTCCGTTGTAACAATCAGATTAACCAATTCTTCTGAGGCATATGCCGCTAATTTCTCGAACAGTGTCCCAAATCAGTCTAGTTCAAATTATGGTATTTCTAGTGCCGATTTGGAGAATTGGAAGACTCCCTTAATAAAATATTTGCAGGATCCTAGCATCAGGTTGATAAGAGCATCTGGAGAGTTGCATTTAAATATACTTTACAACATGGTGAACTCTATCAGAGGACTTATGATGATTTGCTGCTGAAATGCCTAGAATCTAATCAAGCAAAAATGGCTATGGGAGAAATCCATGAAGGGATTTGTGGTACGCATCAATCGGCCTCAGAGATGAAGTGGTTGTTGAAAAGGGCTGATTTTATTGGCCCACTATGATGGTAATTGTTTCCGTTACTACAAAGGATGTAAAAATTCATATAAGTTGGAGATGATGCAAAGTTGATAGTCTCCCAAGAGCAATCAACGGAAAGTGCCTAAGAAGTATTTTCCAAGTGTTTGGCAAGAAGCCTAGTGCTCCTCGAAGCAATGGCCGATACATGTATCACCCTTAGAACAAAAATGGCTGATGTGTACATCGCCCTTAGTCACTGACCAGCCGATGTGATGGGTATCGTTCCTAGTCGGTTGCAGGTGAAGGATTTTTTTCAAGTTCGACGTCATATTCACTTGAAAATAGAGGGCTTGTGTTGACACTCAAATTAGGCCTATGGTAATTAAATAGGCCCATAATAATTGTTTAGCCCAATCTAAAGAAAAAACATATGAGGGACAAATTAATAGTACCAAATTGGTTTTTCAACGGGATAAGACCACCCTTACCCCCTATAAAATAAGGGGTACATGGCCGATTGATCTCATCCACATTAATCAACAAAACATAAATCAATCTACCTCCTTTTACCCTTAATTCTCTCCTCTCCCTCCTCCTTCTTCGTCGCTGCCGCCATGAACAGGTCATCGACGACAACATGACCCTAGAGCGGTCAGGCCAGCTAGGGCAGCCCATAGCTGCCGTGCACCCACAAGGGGCCCGTCCCGGGCGTGTGGGGTTTCAGGTTTCAAGAGACTTCGCCGGCGTGTCTTGCGTATCGCGCTCCCGACGAGGCTCCTCCGGTGACGTGTCTTGCGTATCGCGCTCATCGCCTGAGGCACAAGGTCCAGGTGTGGACATCTGCTAGGCGCCGACTGATCCCCGTATTCGGCTTGCCCTACATCTTTCAGGCATCGGCCGATCCCCGTATTCAGCTTGCCCTACATCGAGCGATCCCTATATGTTCTATCTCTTCGTATCTACATCATCCTCACTATGTTCACATTGTCTCTTATTTGATCCCACTAGATGTTTTTCTCTCCATTAATTATATTTCACCTCGGTACCCTCGACAACATGCAGGAAATTCACCTAGTAGTATGTATATGTAAACCCAAGATCTTGCATTAATTCATCATTTCACTTATTGTGGTCTTGCTCTTGCAGGCATTCTATTAGTTCTTGATGCACTAAGAAAAGACAAAGATTTGCCAATATAGATGTAAAAAGACCTGTTATTAACTACAGTACCGAGAATTTAGATCCTCTACTTTTATCCATAGAGGAGACAGTTCTAATCTACTAAGTCACTCATGTACTCTAGCAAACACACAATCATATATAGCATAAAAGACTCTTCATCTATATATAAGGATTATTACTGAAGAAAGCCAAAACATAGCAAGACTTCCTACGTAACTTCAATTTTTGCCTGTCCTATCAATGGGGGTGGACTATGTAAGGCTCAACAAAACGGTCACTTCCACGAACTAGCACAGTATGCATTTGCAAGTTCGGGCTATGTAGAAACCTATGTAGAACTTCAAGAATTGAAGTAGCTAATCTAATTCTCTGGTGGAGAGAAACTCTCTAAACCCTAGCTCTGCTGATGGCTCCCTCTACTAATGAATTACTAATGAATTAGCATTTCTCCTAGGGTTAGGGGCCTTGCTTATATAGCCCTCTAGGAAGCACCACATCCCTCAGATAAAAAAGACCTTGATCTATGGTTATTATTCATCCTCAAAGGCGGTGGAGGCAGGATCCACGAGCTCGTGGCTGATTGGCTGAGCAGCAGGGTTGGGTGCCCATGGGGGTGGCGGCCACCCCACCTGTCTGTCCTGCGGGCCCTCCCCTCTGGGGGTTGACATCCTGAGTCTTCTAGATTCTTTGTTTTCATAGTAGGGTTGTTTTCTCTCTATGTAAATTTGACATGTGGGTCTCTTTTGATCTTTTCCTGATATCCCCCTATAGAAATAGACATTCACCAAACCTTATGAAAATTATCAATTAAAACCGCTAAGTCTATGGTGTAGCTCATTTTAACCCTTCTTTTCTTTCTTGTTGACTTATAAAATTGATGGTTAAGAACCATCAAATAATGGTGCAGGCTGATCAATCTTGTATGTTTAGCATGAGGTTGTAAGATGTGAGACGATGGACTGCCAGAACATTTGCCATAGTAACAAGAAGATGGTAGTGCTTCATGAGATCTGTAGTAAGAGGTATCTGAAGTATACAGTTCCATCTTATATTAGAGTAAGGTCATTTATTATTCTAATTTGGTGTCAAAGTAAAACTTTAAAGGAAAGTTGTCAGTATTATACATGAGCAATGTTTTAAATTGCGCGCTAAATTTTTTCACGGCGAGGCTTCCTGGGCGCTATGCGCCGCTATAGCGGCAGCTATTCAATGCAGCGCCACATAGCTTGCCACGCTATAGCGCCGCTATAGCGCGCTATTTTAATACACTCAGGAAATTACAAAAAATAGTTCATAATAATTCATATAAGTTCATAAGTTGATAAATGATAACTTGATAATTCATAATATGATGATAATAATAAATTCATAACTCATACACAATCCACAGAAAAACCAAAATAGCAAAAACAAAATAGCAAAATCACATATTTTTGGTCCATCCAGGAAAACACTGATAGCGGCAATTTAGCGCGCTAATAGCGGCGCTATAGCGCGCTATAACGCCAATAGCGCCGATAGCGTGAAAATGAGCAATAGCTTCGCGGCATGTCCTTTCTCCCGCTATAGCGTGAAAATAGCGTGCTATTTAAATCGTGGTACATGAGTGTTTTTTTGTATTAAACTATGAAAAACATATTGTCATTGTCTCATATTCCAATTTGGAGATAATTATCACTTTTTATGTGCTTCACTTGAATAAATCCGTGGCATTAGCACGGGCATTATACTAGTTAAAGATTATATAATGTAACACATCTAGGTTTCATATAAATTACCCACATATTTTATCATAAAATATTATATAATGTAACACATCTAGGTTTCATATAAATTGCCCACCTTTGCGGCAATGTCGTTATAAAAAGCAATCTAAAATATCTTCTTATCTACATATGTAAAGTAATTTTAATTAATCTATTATATTAAATAATTCATCATTCAAAGGCATTTCTAAATTACACACTTCTACCAACTTTAGATTCAAAAGAAGCATAATGCAATGCGCCACTATGTATACGAAGGTCAGCCCCCCATTTTTTCGAATTTTGAGGTGTGAATAGGAAAACAAATAAACAATGAATTTCTAAATTTTAGCAAATATGTTGAGCTTTCATAATAGGATTTTTTTTCTAAATTAATGAAACATTGGATACAAATTTGTTTGTCATGTTGGTTGAATTTATGTTGATAAGTTTTGAAGATTTCAAAATGTGTTTATAGGCCTACAAATTTTGCGTACGTATGAAATTTACATATTTTTTTCCAGATTTATTTTCATATTTTTTCATAAATCAAACTCTAGTTTTTAGATGCTATAAAAATCTTCGTCATGAGCTCCAACTATTTTATTTGGAATTTCCATGTTCGAGTTGATCTCTTAGATTTTTTTTCAAATTTATTATTTTAACAAAAAAATGTGTTTTAAAAACTATTTCATCTTTTTCTATTATTTGATTTCAAATTGGAATATACTTTGAAGGATTAAAAAAATTATGAAATAAAGCACTAATTTCTCACAACCAAACATAGAATACTAGACAAATGATTATTAGCAATGGAGACACTTTTTTTAGTAGAGGCAGCTCAATGAAAATCCGCCACTAAAAATAGTTTTCAGGCTAGCCCCCCTCTAAAAGTTTATTTTTAAAGGCATCTCTAAAAATTGACTTCTAGAGGCAGTTGGGTCTACAACCGTCTCTAACAAATATGTCTAGCACAATAAAATTCATAATATTTTAGAACAAAGACGGATGAAAACAAACTTTATATGAAAGATGTATTTGTCAAAGAAATGTACAACTTAGCCACTTTTTCATTTAAAATTACTTAAATCCCACAAATTTTGTTTGAAGTTCTCACATTTCAAAATTTAAAATTTTCTAATTTTTGGATGGGGAATAAGAAAACCCAAAGTTATAGATCCAACAAAGATCTAAAACATTGCAATTTATAACTCATTCATTTAAAATTATCTATGTCCCACAATTTAGTTTCAAATAACATCCTTGATCCTTTGATTAATTGTACTTAATTATGGTTGTCACCTTGCTAGAAAAAGGCTGACTCATAAACATAGCTAGCTATTTAACACCGAGTTTATCAAAACAACCGACCACCATAGAAAATAATTATGTCCTCTAAAATTTCAGTCCCAATGGGATTTGATGGACTACTTATGATTCATTAAAATCTTTGATCCAACAAGGCGTTCTCCCTAAGAAAGGCCCAATCTGGAAGCTAAAGGTGCCATTGAAAATAATGATTTTCTTATGGTATTTAAAAAGGGGGTAACAACTACAAAAGATAATTTAGTGAAGAGAAATTCACAAGTGTCAAAGTGTTGTCGACGAAGTTTCATTGAAACTGTCACCTTGCTACCTTTGTTTGGAATACAGGTCATATCACTTTTGAAATTCAACCAACCACTTACTTTGCCAGCTTATTTGGTTCTTGGCTTAACGAACTATGTCCCAAAACCAAAAACCAAATTTTATTTGGAGGAGTTGCACTTTGCTGGGTGCTATGGTTGGATATAAATGATATGGTTTCAAACATGGCTAATATAAACACTGTAGCACAGGTAAATTTTGGGACAACGTTTTGGATCCGTCAATGGTCCATTCTACTTAGAGAAGAGGAACAAACACCATTCAAGGCTGGTTGTGGAAGCTGGGAGACTTTAATTTTGGAAGTTTTTGCGAAGTTTGGATGAAGCTATACGAATCACATCATGGGCTAATTTTATCTTTTGTTTTCGTCACTAGTTGGGCCGAACTTTGTTTTTTCGCGTGTGTGCAAGTTTTATGGTTTTTGTATTTGAACCATCTACGATTGGCATAGGCTGGAAGTTGTTCCCTTACTAAAACAAATTGGTGACGTTTGATCCACAACAGTATGGAAATTATGGAGAACAACTTTTTTTCTCGAATACGCACGAGAAGGTGCGTATCTTTGTATTAGAAGAAGAACAAAATGTCAAAAGAGATAGTACAAAGCGCCGTTTCCGGCAAAAAAAATCAAAACCAAAATTACATCGTGGATTTACAATGTGAAAATAAACATTCTCCTTTGGGCTCAGGCAAACGCCGAGACGATGCTAGCGCTGCTTGCGGAACAAACACCATTCTGCTTGTATGTTTCATTTCAGGGCTACATACAAGCCACGAATTCTCAATCTAGTAGCGAATTCTCGCGTTTGCCCGATCTAGAGGCCATTTCCTCGTGCTCCTCTTCACGAACAACTCCCCTGCAAATTGCAAGCGTCCGTGCCTAGGACGCGCTGAGGCGGGTGGTTGCTTGCCATTGTCGGCTCCCCGCTGGCGTACAAGAACGAAGGACCCACGACCCCAACCTGTCCTCGCCGCACATTTCCGTTTTCTGCCGAGGGAGGAGCTGAGGACCTGTCCTTTTCTGGGAGCTGGCTCGCCTCGCCAGCCACTATGCAAATTTGCAAAGGTTCGCAGTCACTAATAACGCTGAAAGAGATTAAAATCAACGACATTCATGATACATTAGGTCCCGGCGGGGCGCCGGGCCAACCAATCGATGTGTCGATCGCACAATGCACGTAGTGCGCTCGGAATAAGGAAAATCCACATAAACTCTAGCAGGTATGCACGGAGCTTTCTACAACTGTGTCTTGATATTAATTACCACCTCAACCAGCCTCTACGCAATCGCCATGGTGGCTACCCGTGGTGCCAGCAAAGGGAGGAATGCTGCAACTTCTGTCGTGCCAGCAGTGGCGCTGAGCTCCGGGAAGCCGATGCCACGGCTGGGCTTGGGCACGGCGACGGCCACGCTCGGCCAAGCCGAGGGCCACGCCGGCGTGAAGGAGGCCATCCTTCGCGCCCTCGACGCCGGATACCTCCACTTGGACACCGCCGTATTGTACAACACGGAAGCCCCGCTCGGGGACGCAGTCATCGAGGCCGTGCGCGCCGGGACAATCGCCTCCCGGGACGATGTGTATATCACGTCCAAGCTCTGGCTCACCGACGCACACCCCGGCCGCGTCTTGCCGGCGCTCCACAAGACACTGCAGTACGTAGCCACGCCCACTGCTTTCTATCAGGAGTATCTATATATTAGCCAGCAAATACCCAAGCAGGCCAGCACGCAGTATATATGATTGATGCATGGTGAACAATAATTCTTTTGTCAGGAATCTGCAGATGGAGTACGTGGACCTGTACCTGATTCACCACCCGGTGAGCATGCGGCCGCCGGACGAGGCTCAAGGAGCAGGTCGTCCAGTGATGTTGGTGAAGAAAGACCTGGTGGCCTTGGACATGAAGGGTGTGTGGGAGGAGATGGAGGAGTGCCACAGGCGTGGGCTGGCAAGGGCCATAGGCGTCAGCAACTTCAGCTGCAAGAAGCTAGAGTACCTGCTCTCTTTCGCCATGATCCCTCCGGCTGTTAACCAGGTGGAGGTGAACCCATGTTGCCGCCAGGAAAAGCTCAGGCGGTTCTGCAGGAGCAATGGTATCCAGCTATGCGGCTACTCTCCACTAGGTTCAACCCGCACGTCATGGGCCAACAACTCCGTCATGGAGTCCCCTGTCCTCAAACAGATCGCTCACGAGAGGGGCAAAACCGTCGCCCAGGTAACAACCTCTTTCACAGATCTATAGTAGATTTCATTAGTGTTACAATTACAACTGAACTTATATGTTATCGAGCTGAGGTGCTGGTGTGCATTAGGTGGGTTTACGAGCAGGGTGACTGCGTGATCGTCAAGAGCTTTAGCCAGAGCAGGATGCGAGAGAACCTTGACATCTTCGACTGGGAGCTCACCGACGATGATCACCGCAAGATTAGTGAGCTCCCGGAGTCCAGGGGCAACTACGATTTCTTGGTCCATGAATCTGGACCCTACAAAACAGTGGAGGAGTTATGGGATGGCGAGATCACAGCCGGCCAATCTAACCAATCGCCGTTCGTCTCCTACGACTGATGATGATGGAGACAATGAAATAGGATATTTCCATATGTGGTAATGTTTTGTCATTTCCATGGTTTATGGATGCCTGCATTTTCCTTAGAGTCTTGGCATATATTTGGTCATTATCAAAACTTTTTCTCGAAGAAAAATTACGGGAAAAAAATGGCCATGATGAAATAATTCACAACTGACATTAATGGCTATTTTGGTCATTATCAAAAGAAGAGGAAAGGCCATGATCATTAATGGCATGGAATATCCAGGATCATCTCAATTTGTAAATGCAAATTTGGAATGGCACTGCACAGTGTATTGAATTAGCTTACACGCTCTTGCCGTCCAGTTATGTCTTTTTGGACATGTGATTTTTTTTTAAGAAGAAAAACTATGGAGGAGAGAGCGAAGATACACGCGCCATCTGCAAAGATACACTTGGCTGAATATTATTAAGAAACACACGCTGGTATTGGTTACAAAGAGGCGCTCCGGTGAGGCCGAGTGATACAAGAGCGAAGATACACGAGCCATCTGCGCAAACAAGAATCCATGGAGACTGTATGTGAAAGTTTAGGTTAACGAGGAATACCTCTTAGGCTCCTCGGTTCCGTGTTATATAGCCGGGGAAACAGCCTCCCCGGGGTGGCGTACAAGAAAGGATTACATGATGATTTGTTACAACAATATTAGCTACAAATATGGAGAGCCTATCAACAAGATACAAAGTATCTACCCGATCATATCTATCCTTTAACACCCCTCCTCAATCTCAGCCACATACAAGGTTGAGATTGTTCCTAAACTCTCTAAGTTTGAGCCGAGGAAGAGCTTTGGTGAATCCATCCGCCACTTGATCATTAGTGCTGATGAAACGAATATCTAACAACCGTTGAGCCACTCTTTCATGAACGAAGTGAAAGTCAATCTCAATGTGTTTTGTTCTTGCATGAAACACCGGATTTGCAGAGAGGTATTTTGCTCCTAGATTATCACACCACAGTCGAGCTGAACGAGGTTGGGGTATTCCAAGTTCTCTTAGAAGCTTCTGAACCCAAATTATTTCGGCGGTGGCATTAGCCAGAGATTTATACTCGGCTTCTGTGCTAGAGCGTGATACCGTGGGCTGTTTCCTGGAACTCCATGATATGAGATTTTCACCAAGAAACACTGCAAACCCTCCTGTTGATCTTCTATCATCAACACAACCTGCCCAATCTGCATCTGAGAATGCGCTCACAGTCATAGTCTTGGAATTACCAATTCTCAATCCAAGCTTTGAAGTTCCTTGAACATAACGGAGAATAGGCTTAACTGCACTCCAATGAACTGTGGTCGGGGCATGAAGAAATTGGCACACCTTATTGACAGCGAAACAAATGTCTGGCCGTGTCAAGGTCAAGTATTGCAATGCACCTACAAGACTCCTGTATTTGGTGCAGTCATCCGGCCCTAGCGCATTACCTTCGTAAGCACTTAGCTTTGCAGTGCAAGCTAGAGGTGTATCAATCGCCTTGCATCGGCTCATACCGGACCTTGCCAAGATGTCAGCCGCATATCTTTGTTGTGACAATATAAGACCATCTTTAACTTTCTTAACTTCAATTCCCAGAAAGTAATGCAAGTCTCCTAGGTCCTTCAAGGCGAACTCTTTTTGCAGATCACAAAGTAGCGCCTTGGTTGCTTCAGGTGAGGAACTTGCCACAATAATATCATCCACATACACAAGGACAAACATAATATACCGCCCTTTGCTGTAGAAGAATAGAGATGTGTCTGCCTTTGAAGGTACAAACCCAAGTGCTATCAACTTCGCACATAGACGAGCATACCACGCCCTCGGGGCTTGCTTGAGGCCATATAGCGCCTTGTCCAGCTTACAAACATACCGAGGATGTACCTTGTCTTCGTATCCAGGAGGTTACTGCATATAGACTTCCTCCTCCAAGACACCGTGAAAAAAGGCATTCTGAACATCCAACTGTCGCAAGGACCACCCCTTAGTCATGGCAATGGAGAGAACCAGACGAATAGTTGCTGCCTTGACTACAGGACTGAAAGTTTCCTCGTAATCAATCCCATAACGTTGCTTGAAACCTTTGGCAACGAGCCGTGCTTTGTAACGATCAATTGATCCATCTGATTTCCTCTTCACCTTGTAGACCCACTTGCACCCAATTATATTTCGCCCCTTTGGTGGTGGAACAAGGTGCCAGGTGCCATTGCGGAGCAATGCTTGATGCTCGGCATCCATGGCCGAGACCCAATTCTTGTCTTGAAATGCCTCCTTGAGTGTGGACGGTTCTTCCGATGCAGAAGTGGTGATCATACCCTAGCGTACTGTGCCGTCAGTGTACTGCTTGGGCTTGACAATGCCATGGCGAGAGCGAGTAGTCGGTCGAAGCGGAGGCGGTGACACTGCTCGACTTGGTACTGGTTCCAGGGCTACAGGCGAGGCAGCCACACCGGATCCAGAAGCATCCGCAGATGATCCCGCAGGCGGATCCACCTCGGGAGCTGGTGATGGGGCCGCTCCATCCGCAACCGGATCCGGTTGCGCCGCCGCACCGAAGCCCGGAGGCACCAGCGGGGGCGAGGCGGGCGCAGAAGATCCCACAACTTGCGCGGAGGGGGACGATGTCGGGGCAGGTGCGGCCGATGCAGATCCCGAAGTCGATCCAGCGGGGCCACTGCCAGGGGGATCATCATGGGTTGGCGTGCTGTCCCCTGGCGAGCGACACATGAAATGACGGCCGCGAGCCGCCGGTGCTGAGCCATTGCTCGCTGTTGAAGCATCATTTTGACTAGAATTTTTTGTTGAAGCCTGCATAGGAGCACAAGAACTTGTTCCAGCATTAGTTTGGTTAGAAGAACTCAAATGTTGATCACAAATTTTGGCATCCCCAAAAGATTGAGTTGGATTTAAGAGGACATCAGGAAGAACATCAAGCTCGGCCCGAAGGCGAGCGCCAGCGTTTGGATGCAAAGTGGAGAATGGAAACACAGTTTCATCGAACACCACATCCCGCGAGATGTAGACTCGCCCATCACTAGGATCAAGGCACTTAAACCCCTTGTGAGAAGTGCTATATCCGATAAAAACGCAACGCTTGGAGCGAAACGAAGCTTGGGTCTCGTTATATGCGCGAAGATTAGGCCAAACAGCGCACCCAAAAGTGCGAAGAAAGGTGTAATCTGGGTCTTGCCCATAGAGTCTATGTAGGGGATTGTCATCGGCAATGACTTTAGATGGTAGGCGATTAATCAAGAAAACTGCGGTTTGGAATGCTTCATCCCAAAACTTGAGAGGCATGCTGGAATGTGCGAGTAAGGTGATACCCATCTCGACAATATGCCGATGTTTGTGTTCGGCGGCGCCATTTTGTTGATGCGTGTGAGGGCAAGATACATAATGATGAATACCAACACGCTTAAAGAAAGAATTCAAGGACTGATACTCCCCGCCCCAATCGGTTTGTACAGCCTTGATTTGTGTGTTGAATTGGCGTTCAACTAAGCTCTGGAAATCACGAAAACACTGAAACACTTCAGACTTGTGTTTAATCAAGTAAAGCCATGTAAATTTCGAATAGTCATCAATAAAGCTAACATAATAATTGAACCGACCAACGGATGTAGGAGCAGGTCCCCAAACATCAGAAAAAATGAGATCTAAAGCACTAGTAGACACACTAGTGGACTTTGGAAAAGGTAATTGATGACTCTTGCCTTGTTGGCTAGCATCACACACAAGTTTATTGCTGACATCGGAACTAACAGGAAGATCACAACGACTAAGAACTTGACGAATGACTAGAGCCGAAGCATGTCCTAGCCGTCCATGCCACGTGGATGAGGAAGGCTTGGCTGCTCCAAGGGCTTGTTTATTCAATGATGACGATGACCTACTCGATGATGGCTTGATGGGATAAAGACCTCACTCAGCCCTGCCTATGAGGAGGGTTTTCTTCGTCGCCAGCTCCTTTATAAAGAATCGGTCAAGATGAAATTCAACAAATGCATTATTGTCATGGGATAAGCGATTTACTGTGATTAAAGATTTGCTAGCATCAGGAACATGCAGGATATTGTGTAGCTGAATTTTTTGTGTGGGAGAATGCACAAAACCGTGACCAACATGCGAGATCTTCATACGACTGTTGGCGGCGTGAACGTGCTCCCCACCGTGATACCTATCACGGAAGGAGAGCTTGTCGAGGTCGGTGTGATGTGATCGGTGGCGCCGAGTCCATATACCAATTGGTATCTACTCCATACAAGGAGGAGACGTTGGCGGCGGACTTCTGCTACTGTGGGGCACCGCCTTGGAACCTCTCGTCGTAGCGCTTGTAGCAGCGAAACGGAGGGTGCCCCTCCTTGCCACACACTTGCGTAAGAGGCCAGCTGGAAGGAGCCGCCACGGTTGGAGTTGGCGTTGGAGTTGGAGTTGTTGGTGTTGGGGCGGCCGGACTTCGCTTGCCACCACCGCGGGCAAAGCCACCGCGGCCTCCACGAGATGGAGGAGCACCACCACGGCCTCCCTTGGACGCCGGGTCGCGGTGGAGTGAGATCCACCACCACGAGACTCCATGCGCTGCTCGTGGCTGAGCAGCTGGGTCTAGAGTTCACCCAAAGATATGGGTTCGGTGCGGTTGGCGACACCAGTCACCACCGAGTCATAGGTGTCGTCGAGTCCCATCAAGATGTAGGACACCATCTCATCATCTTGGAGACGACGGCCGGCCGATGCCATCTCATCGGCGAGCGACCGCATCTTGATGAAGTACTCCGTGATTGTGGAAGAGCCCTTGGACGCCGTGGCCAGAGCCATCCGAGTAGTGATCAGCCGCGCGCGAGATTGGGAGGCAAAGTAATCCTCAATCCCGGCCCAAGCCTCGGCAGCCGTCGTAGCGGTGGACACTTGTTGCTGGACGTCACGGGACAGGCTGGTGAGGAGGTAGCTGAGGACCTGCTAGTCCTTGGCAACCCAGGAGGTATACTCCTTGTTGAGAACGAGGGCTTCGTCAGCGTCATCGGGGTTTTTCTTGGGAAGGTGTTTGGTGGGTGGGTGGGCGTCAGGGCTAAGGAAATCGGCGACCTCAGCGCCGCGGAGAACCGAGAGAACCTGAGCGCGCCAGAGCGGAAAGTTGCCGTGGGTGAGCTTCTCGCTGACGGGCAGAAAGCCGAGCGAGAGGAGGGCGGCGGCGGTGGAGGTGGACGCCATGGAAAAACAACCCTAATGGATCTAGGCTGCTGATACCATGTGAAAGTTTAGGTTAACGAGGAATACCTCTTAGGCTCCTCGGTTCCGTGTTATATAGCCGGGGAAACAGCCTCCCCGGGGTGGCGTACAAGAAAGGATTACATGATGATTTGTTACAACAATATTAGCTACAAATATGGAGAGCCTATCAACAAGATACAAAGTATCTACCTGATCATATCTATCCTTTAACAAAGTAAACCTCCCTTCCCAAGTTGCTAGGTCGTCACACACATGAGAGACTATGTTGCGCTGTTGTTGTCTCTCATTCCCGAAGATCACGCCATTCCGAGACGCCACGGTATCGTGAGCATGATCGACGGCCCGGTTGCTGGATCCAGGCCCTGGATTGTTGGTGCAGCCCACAGGTCAATGCCCTCAGTAGATGAAAGACTTGCTAAGCCAGTACATTGCCACACTTCTGATAACTGAACATTCAAAGAACACATGGTGTTTGTCTTCGTCAAGATGACTGCAACGACTGCAAACATTCTTCCAGTATGTTTTTAATGGAGTAGATTTGCCTTCGTGTTAAGACGTTAAGCATGTCCTTGAAAACTTAACATGACACTTTTAGATAATAGAACAAAATTCCGGCCTCTACCATCTGAAAAATATGCACAAACTGATTGTCAAGATACCAACCAAGACAGTAAGACACACTCTCACATCCAAGAGAGATAACAAAGCAACACACAATTCAACTCAACTAGGAAACAACAAAAAGAACTAGGCTTTAATTAATACGATTCCAGAATCTCGACCTAAACTTCGCAAAGATGGTCATAAACACAGTTTCCCAACTTCTGCTACCTACCATGAATAGAGGTCATTCCTCCTTATGCAGGATGGATGATTGTCTAATAATCTGATCTAATACATTTCTCTGAAAATTATTTGTACAATAGGCTTAGCCTTGTTAAATACTATATCATTTCTATTCAACCATATGGTCCAATAAAGTGCACTGGCACCTAGCAAGATTTGGTTTCTAAGCATACTCCCTCCGTCCTGAATTAAAGAGCATTCTAGACTTTAGGAGGTGTCCTCAAATATAGTGCATTTAGAGAACAAAAAGATAATATTTACTTAAATAAGAGTACGTGATTGTTTTTTACAAGGAAGGTAACTCATGTAATTGCCATATTTTGTATAAGAACTAATAGTTCACCCTTTAATCATGCAAAATAGAATCAGATTTCAATATATTAGGAAGGTGAATGAGGGGTAAATGTGTCTATTGCCTTCTCTCTTATTTTGTCCTACAATGGCTAGAATGCTCTTTAATTCAGGACAGAGGGAGTAAGATTTAACCCCAATAGCCTAGAAACAAAACAAAAATAGCAATGCTATAGTAGGAGGTTGAATTCCAAAAATGATATCTATAATATTCCAAACAAAGCTTGCAAAGTGAAGGTGCAGGAACAAGTGTTGGATAGTTTCAACACAACTACTTGACATTTCTTGCAAATTCTTTTTCCCAAGTTGTCTTTGGTGAGAGTGACACCATTAAATAAGTACAATATGAAAATATTAACTTTTAGCAGTACCCATAATTTCTATATTGGAATTTTAACAGGAATAACTCATTGCCGGATCAGAGTTCTATACATGGATCAGACCATGAAGCTCCCATTGTTGCTAAGCTTCCACTAGAAAATATCTTTTTCAATCGTGACGTGATCTGGAAAATTTTTTTTGACACTAAGTCGAACCAAGAGATCCAATTTTCATTAACCAATCCTCTTCCAAATGACACATTAAGTGGTATGTCTTTAGGACATTTGCCACTATGCCATCTTTCCTCCTCACAATTTTATATAAATTAGGATATAACTCTCTAAAAGGTTTGTCCCTAACCAAATGTCTTCCCAAAATCTAATTTGCTCCGACATTACACCTTCAAAAAACCGCACACAAGAAAACCCTCCTTAGCCTTCATAAGGCCAGCCCGAAAATGAGAATCTCCTAGTCTCGTGTTGCACTTGCGTCGGGGGATTTACTAGATAAATATTTCCTTCTTTGAAGATTTTTCCATACTGCATCCTAATTAACCAACTTAAACAACTACTTGCTTAACAGACATCTATTTTGAATTTCTAGGTCATGAGTTCCTAATCCTCCAAAATCTTTTGATGTATAGAGAACACAACACTTAGCTACACGGTATTTCCTTTTGTGCTCGATCATGGCTTCTGCTAGAAAAAAATAGAGCAACACTAATCAAAATTTTGAAGGAGTCCTCTAGGGACTTCAAAAATAGATAGCATGAATACCGCTAAGCTAGTTAACAAAGAAATAATTTCTTCAAAAAAGAGATTAAATCTAAACAAGTATCCCACCGATCGAAAATAGTTTTTCTTTCCAACTGCTAGGTTTACTCTGAAATCTCTCCTCATTGCAAGCTCAACAATTATTGAGAAGTTATGTCATATGTATCCCTAGAGACCTAAAAGGAAAACTCCCTAGCCTGCACTCAAATAGCCTTACATATTCTTGTTCCAGGACTTTGGCTGCTCCATAACAAAAAGCTCATTTTTATGAAAATTAGTTTTTAATCTTGATAGTTATTCAAAGGTACGAAGCATAGTACAAGCTTGAGATGGCTTGGAGTGTGTTGTGGTCCAAAAATAAAATGGTATCATCTGTATATCAAAGGATAGAAAGACCATCATCAACCAAGTGAGGAACATATCTATAACTAGATTAAACAAGATAGGTGACAAGGGATCGATCTCCATGTCTTAAACCATTATTGGTTTGAAAAACAAGTCCTACCTCATCATTAACTTTGATGCTAATACTACCTCCGCTCAAAACTTGATCAATAATCCATTTGCACCATAGTGGTGAAAAGCCTTTCATCCTTAGTCTGTTGAAGAAAGGACAATTTAACCTTATATTGTGCTTTCTCAAAGTCTAGCTTTAAGATAGTCACAAGAAAATGTCTATTATTAAGATCACCCCATATGTAACTTTTTTTTTCCATGCATCTCACTAATGGTCTCATGTAAAATAACCACACCGTGCAAAATATTCCTACTCTTCATGAAAATCGATTGTGATGGTTGGACACCTTTTGGGTAGGGCTATGTAGTTAGTCGTAACTTTTGTAAGTCTTTTCAAACTAACATTCAACAAATAGATGGGTCTAACTTGTTGGATCCGTGTAGCCTCTGTTTGCATTTGTTGTAATGTATTACACGAAAATTGAGGCTGAAAAGAGGGAGGTTACCCTTATGAAATTCAGAAAAGAGGGGCATAAGGTTCACTTTTACTACTTCCAAGAAAAGGTCATAAATCTTAGCTAGGCACCTATTGGGACCCGAGCATTATTATGCTCCATTTGAAAAATAGCCTTCTTATTAACTTTCTTCTCTACAAAATCTGCCATTAAGACTTCATTTTCTAATTAGAAACATGTAGACTGACGCTTTACCACCGAAAACTTATTGTAGTTAGTTCTCTAAATAGACCTTTATAGTAATTGGTGATGAAGATTTTTTTAACAAGGTATACAAACAAAGACTCACATAATATCCTATAAATCACAAGATAGTTTGTTAAGGTAAAACTAATGAGGGTAGATATGCCAGTAATATGCTCAGTAATGCAAGAAGCTTCATTGACAGAAATGAAACCTTTCGACCCTTTTCGCTTTCGAGGCACCTAGTGAACAAATAGTGTGCTCGACAAGCACTTGATAGGCAGGTCAATAGCTTGTCAATTAAATAATTTTTCATATGCTAAAAGGGTTTCACCCGCATCCCCATGAATCACTTATTGAGTAGGTAAGTTTTAAGAAAAATATCTCATCTTCCTTGATCTTGAAATGGCGTATCTATATCACGATCTCTGTCACTACCGCTAAAAAAACAGCACCGGCCGACTTATCAGTGTGCTCGAACTTATCAGCCCGGCTTATCAGCCATGGTAAAGTGTTCCTCTCTGGCAACAAACAGCACCGGCCGACTTATCAGCCACAGAAACCATTCAGCCAACTGGATCTGGTCACCGATTTTGCAATTTTCTCCCGTGTCTCGAATTGGATGGTAGACCGGCCTTGAGGTCATCCTTCTCGCATGCACGTGCGACTTGGGCGACCTATCCAACCTGACCTCAATCATACCCAGCCGTTGACAATGATGTGATGCTGCAGGCCTCCGCCTTGACAATAATGTTGATGTTGTCATTCTGTAATTTGCCCTCAGCCCCTCTCGTTAACAAACTAGGTCCCTCTAATCCATTCTATTAGTTTGTGAGCTCTTATTAACTGAATATTCCGGTACATAGCTTTCGGTCTAGCTTGTTCGTTTCCTATTTTTTGCTTCCCTTAGAGCCTCAACAATAATTGCTCAATTTGAAAACTAGAACAAGCGGACATATATACAAGCTAGCAGCCAATAAACTCAACAGTGCAAGTTGTATAATTGTCATGCTAGCAGCCAATAATCTTAACAATGCAAGTTCTATAATTGTTTAACCGTGAAAATGCAAGGGAAGAAAAAAAACAAATCCTGTATCCATCCGTGCACCACGTGGCAAAAATGGTATTGAAAGAGACAAGAGATATTTGTTTTAGGTCGTCGAACATTTTATTTAGCATTATGGGACTTGCTTAGTTTCTTACTAAAATTTACTTTAATTTGACAAAGATTTGGCAAGCAAACTTGTTCAAACTTGAGCAAAAATATTTGCAAAAAATTTGGCAAGTCAAATGTGCGATGCTTGCTCATATTTTGGTGATCAAATTTTTGTCCATGAACCAATCATGCCAGTATCAGCATAAGACAAGCACGGTTACATTTCAAAGAAGTGGTTTAGTAGAAGGTTTGCTCCCAAACTCTCTGCTAAAGAGAAGGTCTTTAAGGACTTAGGAATGGTGAAATTCTTGTAGTTTGGCAGGTTTATCAAAGAAATCAGCTGAATCAATGGTTTTTTTTGAAGGAAAACAGGGGGGGGGGGGGGCACCTACTGTGCTTTTATTGCATTAAGAAAAACGAACTGTACAAAAACTTACAAAGTGGTCTTAAGAGACCCAAAAGGAAATAAAGAAAATCAAAAGAATTACACAAAGGCTTCTAACCATTGAGACATAAGAAGTTTTAGACTACTTTTTGGCCTATAAAAATCCGAGCCCCCTCTCTCCCCCGCGTTGAAGAAGAGGGCAACTGAAACTCTAGGTTCTTCATACGTGTTGAGGTATCCTTCCAAGAGGATGCCGTGTCCGGCTCTGTACAACAAATAGTTAGTTAGCCGAGAACAGGCGGGTGCACCAAGGATTTAATTCAATGTTTTATTAAAGGCGCCTTAGCTTGTGGTCCAATGATATAGGACTGTCTAGTACTCTAGTAGGACACTACCCACAAGGATTCAAATCCTCATGCTTGCACTTTTTTCAGAGATTTTCTTAGGATTTACCAACCCTATGCATTAAGTGATAGGCAATGTTCTCGTTAACATCGAGACGCCTGTGGTGATTTCGTGAACTTCAATATTTGTCGGCGCTCAATCCTTCGGAGGTATTCATAGGGGTAGGGTGATCATCTACGTTGTAATGTGTAATCTAAAAAAATCATATGCATATCATGTGTCAAAAAAAAATCATATACATTTCTGACTGACTGACTCACTCGTTCAGGTGATATAATATGTTGTTGACATATCAAATTTCTGGTTCATGACTCATGTGCTTGTCATGCAGCGTCCCCATGAGATCGATGTTGTTTAGGCGTCGTCTGCTGTCGTCTCGTGGTCCTTCGCTTGGCCAGTGGGGCAGAGTTTGACATACGTCTCCGAAAGAAAAGAAAAAAAAAAAGGACGGCGAATTGGCGATATGGATTCCGATCAAGATACGATATGGAAACACCAGAGTAACGCCAAAAGGAAGAACAATGTACCAACCACAAACGAACATTATTGCTTTTGGGGTCCCGGCCGGCCGGCCGAGATGACCATGTATTATTATACTGGTATTATACAATGCACGTATATAGAATACCGTATAATGCACGACACGTCGAAACGTATTGCGGCCAAATAAGTTGTAGCAGGCTGGTGCGCACGGCGGGAGCTTTCCACACCTGTCTTCTTGATACCACCACCGTACCCTCATGGCTGCCGGCGGCGGTGCCGATGCCGACCAAGGGAGGAAGAATGCTTTCGCGGTGCCAGGAGTGGCGCTGAGCTCCGGGAAGCCGATGCCGCGGGTGGGCTTCGGCACGGCAACGGCCACGCTCGGCCAAGCCGAGGGCCGCGCCGGTGCCACGGAGGCCATCCTCCGCGCCCTCGATGCCGGGTACCACCACTTTGACACAGCCGCGGTGTACAACACGGAGGCCTCGCTCGGGGATGCTGTGGCTGAGGCCGTCGGTGCCGGGACGATCGCCTCCCGGGATGACCTCTACGTCACGTCCAAGCTCTGGATGTCCGACGCGCACCCCGGCCGCGTCCTGCCGGCGCTACAGAAGACACTGCAGTACGTAGCCATTGCATATGTCTCTATCTACCAAAAACCAGCAGGGCAGTAGACAGTACTCAGTACTGTGACTGATGATGGTCTTCTTGTGATGACCAACTCTTTTGTCAGGAATCTGCAGATGGAGTACGTGGACCTGTACCTGATTCACCACCCGGTGAGCATGCAGCCGCCCGACGAGACTCAAGGAGGAGCAGGAGGCCCGGCGGTGGTGGCGAAGAAAGGCCTGGTGGCTTTGGACATAAAGGGTGTGTGGGAGGAGATGGAGGAGTGCCAGAGACGAGGGCTGGCCAAGGCCATCGGCGTCAGCAACTTCAGCTGCAAGAAGCTAGAGAACCTGCTCTCCATTGCCAAGATACCTCCGGCTGTTAACCAGGTGGAGGTGAACCCGTATTGCCGGCAGGTGAAGCTCAGGCAGTTTTGCAGGACCAAAGGTATCCAGCTATGCGGCTACGCTGCAATGGGTGCGAGCGGCACAGCATGGGCTAACAACTCTGTCATGGAGTCCTCTGTTCTCAAACAAATCGCCAAGGATCGCGGCAAAACCGTTGCCCAGGTAATGAACTGATAGTAGAGTACTTATAGATTTCATCACTGTTACAATTACAACTAAAGCTTACATTATCGTGCTGAGGTGCAGGTGTGCATTAGGTGGGTGTACGAGCAGGGCGACTGCGTGATCGTCAAGAGCTTTAATCCGAGCAGGATGCGAGAGAACCTTGACATCTTCGACTGGGAGCTCACCGTCGATGATCGCCGCAAGATTAGCGAGCTCCCGGAGTCCAGGGGCAACTACGATTTCTTGGTTCATGAATCTGGGCCATACAAAACAGTAGAGGAGTTGTGGGATGGCGAGATCATAACCGGCCAATCCAACCAAACGCCGCTCGTCTCCTACGACTGATGGTAGTGGTGCTTTGTGATTTCCTTGTTCTCTATTGGAGGCGTGGAGTATCTCTCTCTCTTTGTCAAGACGCATAAGGTCATCAGACTGAAATGTTGTGACGTTGTTGCATGGAGTGTCAGTGAGATGTACACTTATCCGCTCCGACCTACAAACGGGCTTAGACAACAATGTGATGCTCTACAAGCCTACAACTTGCTTGCGACTTGATGTTGATGTTGTGATGTATTACTAGTACCTTTATAGATTCAACTTCTTCTGTACCTGTAGATCTGTAACTCCGTAATTTTAGATGTTGACTAAATTGTGTATTATTTTTACTCTATCCCCCAAACTAAAAAAGTCTGACCCCTGACCTACTCTTTCAGTTTTTGGGTTTTTTACTTTTAATAATTGTAAATTCATCTGGTGCCTAGCATACCTTTTGGTCTTGCTTTGTTTCCAATCTGTTTCCTTGAGCCTAAACAATAATTGGTGAATTTGAAATCTAGAACACAAGATCTTGGCTATAGAACTCAAGAATTCTGAGTTTTTTGAACTTAACGGGTTTGCTGAAGAAAGCAGGTCTACCATCGGCCCAATGAAATCCTCCTCCCTCTCTTCCTAGGGTTGAAGAAGAGGGTGATTTAAATGCTGGGATCTTCATGCATATGTGCTAAGCACCACCCGATGCTCCGCACTCATACACATTCCCAATAGTTGTTCTGTTCGCTGGATCGTTTCGGATGGTTGATTTTAGCTAATGCTGATTTATTGTGAGAGAAAAACACTGTTAATTTTTTTTGCGAGGAACATTGTTAATTTGTTATGAGAGAAAAATATTATTGAATTGCTGTCAGATTCAGCCGATAAGCTCAAGCGAACAGAAATTTATTACACGCCATTTGCAAGAGGTCACGGTTCTAGCCCTGCGTGTATCTTAATTTAAAGATATATGCAGACCCCATTTTTTTAGATAATGATATTCAGACCCCATGCAAAATCGAAAAAAAAATCACGTTCTTCAAATATATGCCCAGCAGCCCTTATTAAGTTGTTGTGTCACAAAGAAACAACTCATCTGCTCTTTCTTATGTTTTTTAGATAATGGATAATGTATATCCGGCTTCTTCTATCAGAAGATAGAATCACGCTAATTATTACAAAGTTTTGCCCACGGACACAAACACTGGCTGCACAACACCGCCAGCGGGAAACCAAAATGAAATAAAAGTTTTAAAACTAAACATGACCAATATGTCTTGAGGATAACCACCCATTGGAACTAAAAAATTGCAACGCTGATGTTTCTAGGAATTGTCCAACTTGAAGAAGTTGTTCCCGCTGGTCATCATGCCATTGCAGGCTTCCCCATTGACGAAGCCAGTGTGTTCCCCTGAAGAGTACCTGCAAGAGAGTTTTTAATCTACATTTATCAAAAACCACTTCATTCCTGATTATCCAAATTGCCCAAAAAAGTGCTACGGCTGTAGTTAATAACAATGAATTATACATTTTGCGTCCAATTTTTGACCATCTTAAAAAAAGATCAGCCATATTTATTAGAGGAGGTAAACCAAAAAGTATATGTATAGCATGCTATAAGAATTTGGCATAAACACAATCAAAAAAGAGATGGTCTATTGTTTTAGGAAGATGGCAAAAACAACAATATTTGTCACCTATCCAATGATGCCTAAGTAAATTGTTCTTAGTTAAAACCACTCCTTTTTTTAAGTACCAGAGAAATATTTTAATTTTCATAGGTATTTTGATTTGCCAAATGTCTTGTGACACTCTAACCCCATTGTTAATCAATGCAGCATACAGGGATTTGACTGTATATATACCCGATGTATTTAGGCCCCACACAAAAACATCCCTTTCCTCCGAAAAGTTAATATCCTGTACAGATGCAACAATTCTATGCCAGGCACTGAGATTTGCCCCTACTAAATTCCTTCGAAAAGAAATATTAAAAGGGTCACTTCTAAGTACTTTCGCTACTGAATCCTGTTTGCCTCTGACTATATTAAACAACGAAGGAAATTTGTCTTTAAGAGGCTTATTTTCCAGCCAAGTATCAAACCAGAACCTGGTCTAGAATCCATCATTTATCTTAAAGGAGCCAAGTTCCATAAAAGACTTTTTAATATTCATTAAGCTTTTCCAAAAGTGTGAATCTGTTGACTTCTTCACACAACTTCCTAAAGTCTTATCTTTTATATACTTGTTTCTTAACAACTTTTGCCACAATCCATCCTCGTTTAGCAGTTTAAATAGCCACTTGCTTAACAAACATTTATTCTGAATATCCAAGTTTTGTATTTCCAAACCACCTGATCTTTTGGTTGACACAACACTTCCCATCTAGCTAACCCGTACTTTTTCTTATGTTGATCATTTTGCCAATAAAAACGCGATCCGAACATGTCTATTTTCTCTAATACCCTCTAGGTAATTCAAAGAAAGACATCATAAACATCGGTAAACTAGAAAGCACCGAGTTTAATAACACCAAATGTCCCCCTACCGAGAGCATCTTTTCTTTCCAACCACTCAACCTCTTTTCTATCCTATCCTCAATCATTTTCCAATCTTTGTTGTTTAACTTCCTAGTATTCATGGGTAGGCCTAGATAACGAAAGGGATACTTTCCGATGACACAACCAAACAATTGCGAATAGAAATCTTCATGGTCTTTTGCCTTGCCGAAGCAAAAAATTTCACTTTTGTGAAAATTTATTTTCAGGCCCGACACTTGTTCAAAGGTGCTTAGTAAAAATTTCATATTTACCGCCTTTAGAACATCATGACTCATGAAAATCACCGTATCATCCACGTATTGTAAGATAGACAAGCCATCATCAATTAAATTAGGAATCACCCCTTCAATTTGGCCCTCTCGATTTGGCTCTAGCAATAAGGATGGCCAACATGTCGACTACTATGTTAAATAGTATATGCGACAGTGGGTCCCCTTGCCTCGGCTATTTTTTAATTAGTTTGGAAGTAATTTCCTAAATGATTGTTCATCTTAATGTTTACATCTCCCCTTCTCGTAAAGCACCGAATCCAATTGCACCACTTCTCTGAGAAACCTTTCATTCTTAGTGTTTGTTGCAAAAAACTCCACTTAACCTTATCGTATGTTTTTTCGAAATCTATTTTAAAAATGACTCCATCTTTCTTCTTAGTGTGTAGTTCATGAATTGTCTCATGGAGGATCACCGCACCCTCCATAATGTTTCTTCCTGGCAAAAAAGTTGTCTGAGTTGTTCTGATTATCTTTTGTGCTATGGTAGAGAGCCCGTTGGTTGCGACTTTTGTGAATATTTTGAAAGACACATTCAGTAAACAGATTGGTCTGTACTGCTGAATGACTTTCGCATCTTTCTTTTTTGGTAACAGGATTAAAGTTCCGAAATTAAGGCGACTTAGGGGTAAATTTCCCTCATGGAAATCTGTAAACAGAGCCATCAGGTCTTCTCGAATTATGTTCCAGAATACCTGATAAAACTCTGGGGGGAAACCATCCGGCCCAGGTGCCTTATTATGTTCCATTTGAAAAATCGCAGCCCTGACCTCCTCTTGAATAAAAGGAGCAGTCAAAAACTCGTTTTCTAGCTGGGAGACATGAGGAATATCTTCCGTTTGTGACTCGTCCATCACAAAGTTGGATGGAACAGAGGGTCCAAACAGATTTTTATAATAAGTAGTGATATGCTCTTTAAGCTGAGCATCACCCGTTATTATGTTACTCCCATCTTCCAGCTGAAAAATACGAGTTTTGCGATATCTACTATTAACAAGCAAATGATAATACTTTGTGTGTAGAGGCCAGGGATGAATAATCATATATGAACTTGTCATATAATTGAGAGTTAGTAAAATTATTTCTTTATACAAAAGCTTTTTTGAACTAAAAGTTTGCATAAACATATTATATACCCATGTAAATGGAATGAAAGCATGCTCTATTCGCTTGTTCATATCAATACTTATAATTAACCATTCAATAGTGTTTTTCTCTCATAGTAAATCAGCATAAGCTAAAATCAGCTAGCTAGAAACGATCAGGCCACCAGGGTGATAGAGTTTTCTTGCTTGTAACCTAACACGCTGATTAGCTCGTAGGGTCCAAAATCAAAGCACTATCGTTAGCCTGGCCAGCCACAATCTCACCATCCCAAAACTCTTCAGCTGTTTTGTACGGCCCAGATTCGTGGACGAAGAAATCGTAGGTTCCCCTCGATTCTGGGAGCGCACTAATCTGGCAACACTCTTCTTCGCTGAGTTGCCAGTCAAAGATGTCGAGGTTCTCTCGCATCCTCTTCTCGTTGAAACTTTTAACGATCACGCAATCACCCTGCTCGTAGACCCACCTAATGCACACCTGCACCAATTCCAAATAAAGCTAGTATAATCAGCCATCCCATGAATTTTTGTATCTTTAATTTTATTAATATAAATGTTTCTTTATTTCCATCTTCTCTAAAAAAAATATGTCTATCCGTGTAAGCTTTCTATACATGGTGTAGCAAGCAACATTTTGTATTAAATAATATGAGTTACCTGGGCGATGGTTTTGCCCTTTGTATGGGCAATCTGCCTGAGGAGAGGGAGTTCATGACAGAATTGTTGGCCCATGGTGCGCCCTTACCACCCAATGGAGAGTAGGCGCAGAGCTGGATTCCTTTCTCCTTGCAAAACACCCTCAGCTTGTTCTGCCGGCAGCACGGGTGCACCTCAACCTGCTCTAATTCCAGTGAGATACCTTACACAGAAGATGAATAAAACTTACTACCACGTCTATGTTAACTAGATTTATAATAAAACAATTTAATAAAAAAACTCGTAGTACAGTTTGAAATGATTTTAGTCAGGCAGCACATTGCAGCTCGAATGAAATGCAGTAGCCAGCAAAACAACCTACAGAAAGCGCAGAAACACAATGTCCAAAGGACAAATGCATATTAAATGCTTGAGTTAAATGCAATGAAAGTCCATAAACTTGTGAGGGGTTTCCACTTAGGTCCATCAACTTTCAAAGCGGCTATTTGGGTTCAATAAATTTTGTATACCATACCACTTAGCTCCATATCCCTTCACGTGGGCTTCTCGCACTAACGTGGCCTGCAGACTTGTCCATCTAAAGCAACTCTTGACACTTTACTTCGTCAAACACGTTGTGGGTGCAGGAGTGAGCCGCTGCCACGGCCAAATGGACGTGTGTGAACATCGCCACCACCATGGCCGCGCGGGCGAGCCTTGGATCAGTTCTTGGCCGAGAACCACCCTGAAGCATGCCATCATGGCTGATAGCTTGTACATGTGGGCCGCAGACGTCACCGTCGAGCATGGCATCCCACAGTTGTCTTTCTTTGGAAGTGGCACGCTCGCCTGTGCCTGTGGCAACTCCTTACTGAGCAACAACCCGTTCACACAATGAACCCGACGACATCGTGTCCTACCAGAGCTGCCGCACCATGTCGAGCACGAGTGGAACTAATACCAGCTCGTGCATGCTGCAGACCGGAGGAGCTAGCTATGGCGAGGTGTTCAACAACTTCACCGAGATGGAACCAGAATACATCGAGACTGCATGCCAATGAGGATGGATGCCTGAAGGATTCACCTGCGAGCTCACATGGCTGCGGCGGGCTAGCTCTAGCGTCCTTTTGGCCTCCGCAATGGCTTGGTCGTGCGCGCACAACTTGTTTGACCAAATGAAGGATCAAGACAAATTAGTTGTTTTAGATGGACAAGTCAGCAAGCCACATTAGCACAAAGCCTATATGGAGGGGATACAGATCTAAGTGATACCCCCATATTAAAGTTTATGGACCCAAAAAGCCATTTTTGAAAATTGATGGATCTAAGTGAAATCTCAAAGACAAGTTGATTGACCTATAATGCATTTAACTCTAAATGCTTATATGTGTTCCAATACCAAGGACAAATATATAATCACTAAAGTGGTTTTTCACACGGGGCATGTCCTTACCATTCCCTAAGACTTAGACAACTGTAACAGAGATCGCTAGTCTGAAAATAACTTCAGATCCCCATCAGTTGTTGGTGCCTCGTGGAACGGGTTGTTGTGGCGTGTGGTTGTGAGACGTCGCACCAGCGACAAACAACTAATTTGGAACTCGAAGAGGACCACGCAAGGGAACAAACAATTGGGTACAAACACCCGGATATGCATTGGTGTGGACGTCCAACCATCCCCACAGCCACGTGGGAAAAAATGGGTGAGGATGGTCCTGACCCGGCATGTTGTGGATGCCCAACCAAATTCGGACACGTGCATGAGTATAGATATGGCTCGGTTTCCCAGTGCTGACTCGTAATTGTAAATATATTTTTTCTCCAATACGCAATAAACTTGCGCATCTTTCTATTCAGTAGAAGAGTTTTGTAATTGTAAATATATCTCACGTCAAGTTATGGGAAAGCACCGCAATCAGCTTCACGATGTGGACGTCTGCCGCCAATGCTGAGTCATTTGCATGTATTTTAAAACTTTATTTCTTTTAATGATAAACGGGTGAAGTTCTGGTCATAAAAAAATTAAAAATGCCGCAATCATGGCACCATTGAAGCGGGCGAGGCATACTCGAGGGGGCATGGGCAGATGCTACTAACTCGAGACATACAGCGGCATTGTCGATGACCAAATGCGGCGATGAGCTTAGCGTCCGACGACCTTGGGGGCAGCTAGCGGCACCATCGGAGACTCTCACGGAAAAAAAAGGTGTAGATGGAAGCTACATGTCCCAAAAAGTCTATCACACGTCTGTGACTAGAAGGTCCACCAAAAATGACTCACTGTAGTTGAAGCCTCAACCAACCAAACACGACCGTATGATGTGCGTTTTGAGACACATGGCTTCCATCTTAAATGAGTCCGCACCGAGGCATGGTGCAGGAGGTTTGCATCTAATTTTCTTCCGATGGCTGAACAAAAAAGGCAAGAGGCGACTGGGACCAGATGAACGCGATTAGGCTGAGCCATCAGCCGCGGGCGTCGCGCTGTGGCCTCGAGTGAGCCGAGCTCGACGGAAAAACAACGAGCTGGGAAGCAAAGTCAGCCGTCGAAGTGTCTGAATTTGATTGGAAATCGGCACAATGCTGGATGAGGACCAACTATCTGCACCTAATTTTTTTCCGCCACGTGACATGCGTCCTGAGTGACCTGATCAGCACACGACTTGGCTGGCCCCACGCGCGGGCTATTCTCGGTTCTTCCCACGACTAACCAACCGAAAGAAATGGACTTATACCCAATTACATTGACAGAATCAACGTACTCTTTGGCTAATAGTAGTGATAGCTTAAGTAGACAAAAGAAAGAAACGACACGCTTCGATGTTGGGAAGAAGATCCAAACAAAACGTAATCCAATCGCTAACCTGGTTCACGGCCGGGGTTATCTGCGCGAATGACAGCAGGTAGTCGAGCTTCTTGCAGCTGAAGTTGCTGACGCCGATGGCCCTGGCCAGCCCTTGCCTATGGCACTCCTCCATCTCCTTCCAAACCCCCTTCATGTCCATCTCCACCAGGTTTTCCTTTTCCAGAACCGGTGCCGCCACCCGGCCTCCTTCCGCCTCCGGCAGCCGCATGCTCACCGGGAAGTGGATGAGGTACATGTCCACGTACTCCATCTTCAGATTCCTGAACAGCGAGCAGACCCGGCCATCAATCAATATAATCAACGGTGACAATCGATCGGTCGACCATGGGCTATGTTACTCACCGGAGGGTCTTCCTGAGCGCCGGGAGGACGTGGCCAGGGTGCGCGTCCGCGATCCAGAGCTTGGAGGTGATGTAGACCTGGTCCCGAGAGGCGAGCGTCCCAGCGCGCACGGCCTCCGCCACGGCGTCCCCGATCGCTTGCTCCGTGCCGTACACCGCCGACGTGTCGAAGTGGCGGTAGCCGGCGTCCAGGGCGCGGAGGATGGCCTCCCGTACTACTGGCCGCTCCCCGGCGTCCCCAAGCGGGAAGGATGCCGTGCCGAGGCCGATCCGCGGCATCGGCTTGCCGGAGCTCAGTGCCACAACCAGCACGGCGGACCCTGCTTGATCAGCACCGGCGGTAGCCATAGCAAGCGACTGTAGTGGGAGGACGGAGGGCAAGCAGCTTAGACTCGAATGGAAATGGATGGAGACACTGGCAGTGGGAGGACATCCATCCGAGTCCTTGACATACGTGTATAGAAGAGGACTACCAATTCCATGTCCATCCAGTCCAATGCAAGACTGCAGAGATGACTACTGGCAATCAAGTTTGGAGTTCCGTCCAAGGCTGTTGGACTCATGGTTTCTGCGGCTCATAAGATGACTTATGTTGTTTTATTATGGGAAAAAACACTGTACCATGACTGATGAGTTATGATAAATTAAGCGAATAGGGCGCAATTCCGATCATGGAATTGGCCGGAGTTACGCAAAGAGCAGCACAATTTTATTTGTTTTTTTTTTTTCAAGTTGACTTTATTGCATCGTGCCTCACAATTTTTTCATGTCAAGACAAACAGGAGATCCTCCCAAAGTTTGCAAAATCCGATTTGATGATGATGGATGCCTGCCGTGTGCCGGGCTAGCGTCCTAGCGAGCACGCCACAGTAGTGTCACGTCTATAGCTATGGCGGGCGCACACGACCACGACCGGGCTGCCAGCCTCTTGTTTTTCTTTTTCTTTTCTTTTATTTCCTTTCAAAATTTTCTATCCAAGAATTCACAAAATTAGTCTGGTGATTGATTTTGTGGAAGCATGGACATGTGCCCAATCCATACTAGTATTTGAAAAAGTCTACATCACCCCCAGACCTTTGATACCTGGAACACTTAACCCCTCACCTATAAAAACCGGGTTTCCTACCCCCGACCTTTCAAAACCGTTCAAATAATCCCCTGGGACAGCTTTGAAGGGTGGTTTTGCTGATGTGGCATTGATTTAGCCTATGTGGCAATCCAACTTGGCACAAAGTGACAAGGTGGCTGCTCTTTCTCTCTCTCCCATGTTTTCTCTCATTGACAGGTGGTCCCAAGCTGCCATCTCCTACCTTCAACGCCATCTCATGTCTTCCCATCTCATGGCGTCCTGCTACGACGCCGGCGAGCTGACCTGCGCGCTCATGCCCGCGCCAACGCCTGCCTTTGGCCGTGCCGGCGGCTTGCTACTCGCCGGCGTGCGCCCGCGGCGGCTGAGCTGCCTGCGCCCACGGCCTGCTCCTCGCCGTCGTTCGCCAGCGCCCGCAGCGGCCTGCTTCCTCGCCGTCGTGCAGCCTCGCCCACGGCCTGCTCCTCGCCGGCGTGCGGCCGCGCGGTGGCCTGCTCCTCGTCGGCGTTCGCCCGCGCCCGTATCGGCCTGCTACCTCGTCGGCGTGCGCCCGCGGCAGCGCCTGACCGCGCCAGCGGCAGCCGCGGCGGCCTGCTCCGTCGTCGGCGTGCACCCGCGGCTGGGACTTTGGCGGTGGCCGAACGCTACTCGCCGGCATGCTCCCTTGGCGGTGACCTACTCCCTTGGCGGCCTGCTCCCTTGGCGGTGGCCGGCCAGAGCCGTGCCTCTGCCTGCTCGCGAAGGGATAAGACAGAGGGAGAAAAAAAAAGAAAGGGATAGAGAGGAAGAAGGGGGCACACTGTTCCAGCTGACAAGCGGGCCCAAGCACTGATGTGTCCAAATTGGACCAGTTTGACTGCCACATCAGCAAAACCACCATTCAAAACCGCCCCAGGGGTTATTTGAACGGTTTTGAAAGGTCAGGGGGCAGGAAACCCGGTTTTGTATGTAGGGGGGTTAAGTATTCCAGGTATCAAAGGTCAGGTGGTGATGTAGAATTTTTCCTACTAGTATTCATATTGATACTTAATTAGGTATAAGGGGTGTCTAACTCTAACGGCGCTATTTTCATTGTACTTTTTGATAGTCTACGCCACATATAGCATGTCATAACTCTTTACTCCTTATTACACTTTCTGAGATTCCCATTCTTTTATTATTATTTTTTTTGAAAAAGTCTGGGGGGGAATCCCTCCACTTATCTTTTTGCATTTTCATTGGTACTGGGGTTTACAAACAAGTACAATGCACGAGCTGTGCCAAGGGCTCCCAGAGCCAAAGAGGAAAAGATACATGCTATTCTATATTCTCTAACCAAATATGAAGGAGGCCCGCAAAGCAAGGTTTGGACTTGATGCATACCAAGCCAATTTCTTCTTTGAAATGTATCAAAACTCAGAATATGTCTATGGCATGCAATGTATTAGATGTGAATAGCTTAGCATATGAAGAGTCATGTGTCATGTATTTAACACTTGTACAATAAATGAAAAATCAAGACGATTATGCTCACATGGCATTAGCTAGGTACCATTTCTCTCCCTGGCCCTTCTCGTCCCGAACGTGACGCATCCTCCCTCTCGTTGCACCCAAGGGCCATGCCCAACGACAAGGCCCAGTTTGCCACTACTCTGGCCATAACCATCGCCGCTGCCATTCGCCCTCCCCCTACCCCAGCCTCATTTCAGCACTTGCTACGATCAACGTGAAAAGTCACACCCCTTCCTCCTAGAACCTGATCCACCCAACTTCCATGTGGCGCGAACTCTTTCTCACCCTCGACGGCAAGTTTGGTGCGCTATCCCACATGGATGGTGTTAGGTGACAACCGGGACCTGGGTACCCCGTCCCGCCGAAGTGACGAATGGTTGATTCGGTTGGGCAACCGAATCGGCCGTCAAGTTGATTCGGTTGGGCAACCGAATCGGCTGTCAAACTGACTCGGTTGCCTGCGTTAGCTGACGACGGACTGACAGTCGAGCTTAATTATTTCTGCCCATGTTATTCTTGCTGGAAATTCAGCTTAATTAGATCGATGGAATTGGAAACAAGATAGATACCGATCCCAAGGCTATGTATAATTGGAAATCCAGTTAGTGTAGCTTAGTCGGATCCAAACGGACAGCAATTTGGCTAGTGGATTGGCCAGCAACAATTTCACCATCCCAAAACTCTTCGGCAGTTTTGAAAGGCCCGGATTCATGGACGAAGAAATCGAAGGTTCCCCTCGATTCTGGGAGGCCGCTAATTTTGCGACGGTCGTCGTAGGTGAGCTCCCAGCCGAATATGTCGAGGTTCTCTCGCATCCTCTTGTCGTTGAAGCTCTTTACGATCACACAATCTCCCTGCTCAAACACCCACCTAATGCACACCTGCAACTCGATAGGAGAAAAATACTTTCTAAGTAACTGGATTGAGGTTGACGGGGTAATAGATATCATGTTTTTTCGTCTTATAGCAATATAATACCTGGGCGACGGTTTTATCCCTTTCATGGGCTATTTGCTTGAGGACAGGGCACTCCATGACGGAGTTGTTAGCCCATACCGTGCCCTTGGCACCCAGCGGTGAGAATGCACATAGCTGGATTCCTTTCTCCCTGCAGAATGCCCTTAGCTTGTTCTGACGACAGTGTGGGTGCACCTCCACCTGTGCTCCAAATAAGAACATGTGAAAGAAGATCGGAGAAACTATATATCAGAAAAATGCTAAAATTGTTTATTAGTGATTTCTTCATGATACCTATTCATCCTTAAACACAGGAATTGTACAATGGTAAATGATTAGGCATTCTACTTATTACACAATTTTTCGAGAAAACTTTTTTTTTTTACAACAGAGAAAACTTTATATGAGCGAACCTTAAATACGTGCATGCAGATGGAATGGGCTCTCCAACGAAAGGAATCACCTGGTTAGCAGCCGGGGGAATCTTTGCAAAGGATAGCAAGTATTCTAGCTTCTTGCAGCTGAAGTTGCTGACGCCGATGGCCCTCGCAAGCCCTCGCCTGTGGCACTCCTCCTTCTCCTCCCACACCCCCTTCATGTCCATCTCCACCAGGTCCTCCTTCACCACCGTCAGGCCTCCTTCCACCACCTTCGGCCGCATGCTCACCGGAAAGTGAATGAGATAAAGATCCACGTACTCCATCTGCAGATTCCTGACGAATTGAACCAAAAAAGATCATTTCGCCGAAAAGAACCAATAAACCAACCAAATAGCTAGACTGATGCATGATGAGCTGGAAAATTGTTGCCATTGCCAAGAAGCAAGAACCAACCGGAGTGACTTTTGGAGCGCCGGCAGAACACGGCCGGGGTGCGAGTCGGTGATGGCGAGCTTCGTCGTGATGTAGAGGTCGTCGCGGGAGGCGACGATCCCGTCGCGCACGGCGTGGACGACGGCGTCCCCGAGCGCGGCCTCCGTGTTGTACGCCGACGCCGTGTCGAAGTGGCGGTACCCGGCGTTGAGGGCGCTGAAGACGGCCTCCGTCACGCCGGCGCGGCCCTCGGCCTGGCCCAGAGTTGCCGACGCCGTGCCGAAGCCGATGCGCGGCATCGGCTTGCCCAAACTCAGAGCTACCGCGGGCACGCCGCCTCTCCTTTCGTTCGTCGCCGCCATGGCTAGCTGCTAGCTAGCTAGCGTTCTTCCGTCTGACTGTGAGGAGCTCCATTGGTCAAGCTTCCTTTTAATGGGTAGCTGAATCACGTTTGTTACATGAGCGGGTGTATCTATGTCCATCCTTCTATATGGTCGTAGAAATTGTAGTCTTCCAGGAAACGGCCACACAGCAACGACAGGAACGTGTGTGGTTCTTTTTTCTTTATCTTGGATACATGCAACCCAACTATAATTTATATTTTAAAAAGGACCTCTTTGTCTGATGGTAGCATGTTCCAATTAAGGATGAAAGCAGTCAAAAAGGTCGAAAACGGTATTACGATATAGAAAACGAAAGCGATTGGTTCAGAATAATTCTACATTTTAGCAATTAAAAAAGTAAAAAAATAATTGAAAATGGTTGTGAAACTATGATAAATTTTTATGTCGAAATAGTATAATAATATAGAAACACGAAAGTGATCAGTTAGGAATATTTCTGTTCCATTTTTATACTTAGTTCCAATCCCCTTACCAACCTTTCGTTATTGGGTTAATGTTGTACAAATGTTTCTAAAATGATAGATAACTACATCGAATCTATATATCTCATAATCTTAATAGTTCCCACTGTCTTTTATCACATACAAGTAATCCAACTATCAAGTACTCTACGTCACTAAGCCATATTATCCACTAACATACATTTATTTATACTCATTAGTTTGTCACATCATCCACTAAAACTGTACGTCTTCCACTGACATACATATATTTGTACTCTTTAATATGCCACATTGTCATCCACAAAAATTTAATTATGATAATTTATTTCTTCATGCAAGTAAATATAAAGTCGCGTCATTTGCGGTTCCCATAGCAACGCTTGAGGTATCCCTAGAATCCGATCCGAATTATTCCTACTTCCCGGCTTCATCAGCCTAAACGTGGCCGTAAACTCGCTTGCCATTGGCAGGGTTGCTTTTCATTTCAGCAAAAGACTAATTGTAGCTTCTTTTCTTTTCTTTCCTTCTTCTGAACGAAGCAAGATCTCCGCCTATAATCAAGAGAAGGAAGCAGAGTTTATACTGCAACCGCACTGCTCGGTGAGGCGCACCAAGTGTAAAAAAAGCACATGGCCTGTAATTCAGGAAAAGGCAGTACACCGCAAGATGTAAAAGCCAGTGTTTCACGCTGCACAAGCAAATGCTACGCTAGTTGACATCCTCCACAATATACGAAAAGCAAATGCTCCATCACAGCATTTACTTTGCCTAAATATCCTGGCAATACACTGATATGCCCACTCGCACCCACTCGTTACTGTCAAGCCATTCGATGATCCCACTATCTGTATTGTATCCAACGACAGCAAACAAAGGGGGGAACCTGCCCAAGAGATGTGAAGCATACTAATGCTATTCCTCGTCGCTACTCTCGAGGCAGACAACGTCCTTGTCTTTCTTGGGCCTCTGCTTAGCATCAGATCCATTGCCAGCTCCTTGATCGGCGATATGGGACTGCATCAGCTCAATTATTCTGCTGCCATACTTCTTGGTCTTCACCTTCCCAATGACCTTCTCTAGCTGGTTACGATTCAGATGGAATGCACATCATGTTATGTTAGGTCTAAAACTAAAAGATTGTTCGCTTGCAATGCAAGGAGATGGCAAACACCTCACCTCGGCCTCAGTGGTTGGCTTCTGGGAGCTCAGGAGCGAAATCTGCTGAGTGGAGAGAACCGCATGGGGAACTATGCTTATGCCCCCAGTACTGGACGACGCCAACTCCCTCCGCAGTTCATCAAGTTTAGCTTCCAGATCACTCATTCGGCTACGTTTTGTGCCTTTGGGCGTATTACCACCTCCGCCTCTAGCTTGAGAACCCAAAACAGCAATCTCAAGCTTCACTGGTCTCTTCCCTGCATTGCAAAGACCAAGAAGTCCATCAGCAGTCAAGGCAGTAATATTTTATTTCAATTATGATCCAGTATTTTACCTTCCAGTGCTGGCTTCCACAATGGTCCTAATGTAACATATGCATTGGTCGAATAAGCTGTATGTTGAAATTCTTCTTTCTGGAAGTGCAAAAAACAATCTTACCTCAGCAATATTGGATCAGGTGATCAAACAACAAGATACACTAAAAAATCACTCGGTACTACTTGCAGCACGCACATACCAAAACACGATCAATTATAAGCTGTACTATCAACTGTTCAATTTCTTCTCTTTTAAGATCAACAGCTTGATTTGAGCGACCTGCTTTAACATATGCAGTTTACATTAGGACACTGAACAGACTTCTTGATGATGACTGATGACATAAAATCTAAGAGGCACAACATACTCCTGAAATATTTTCTAAAGGATATATACCTAAACCTTTCCACTTCACCTTGAACTTATCCATCAGCTGCAACAGTGTAGCTCTTTGGTCACTAAGTTGCAAGTCGTGTAGAAGTGAAACTATAATTTTTGTATGGCCTGAACAACAGTCACATAATTAATGTGCGAATATGAACAAAAAGAATAGATGAAAAAAAATCAAATTATAGTACACTAAATGTAATTTCTGACTTGAGGCAATTATCATACATGTGGCATCTACATCCTTGAGCTCAATACTAGAAGCACAATTGTCACACATTCCTGCAAAAAGAAATTCTGTAAATATTGATGGCTAAATGTTTAGCCACTGAGAAATATAAAGTATCATGAAAATACCATTGCAGTCCTGCAGAGCCTCTCCAAAATGCCGAAAGAAAGCACCACGTCGGCAGCTCTTAGACTGGGAAAACAAAAAAACCTTGCCATCATATTATACAGGAAACAATAGTACAGAAACAACTTAATCCATTGATTCTTAAATACAAAGTGTGCTAGAAGCACTTCCGCTATTTAGTCCATTTTTTGAGATACACATCCAAATTAGTAGAATCCGACCTTTGAAAAGCTTTAAAAAACTCAGCCAAGTGGGAAAAGACCACCCCACAGTATTTTACTAAGAAGAGCTCACCGAAGCCTGGCCGAGAAAGGTCACATGAAAGTTGGGCCCCATACTGGGGATGCTACCTCCTATGGTCCGGGCCTTAACCTGTGCTTTGAGGCCACTACCAGACCCTTACACGAGGGCCCACCCACCAAAGGTATGCAGGGGAACCAGAAAGTGACCTTTCTTTTACACAGTCTAAAATTTGCTCCCACAAGGATTCGATCCAGGACCCGGGTGCTACTAAGGTCACTGCAACCACTAGGCTACAGACTTTTACAGTATGTATATGCTGCTGAAGGCCTGTGACAACAGTTACTCCGTCCATTACTTTTTTACTTGATGCTTTCTATCCGTACAAACAGTATGGATATGGGATAGGTAATTTCTGTTGCCAAAATCCTAAATCATCAAGAGAAAGTATACAGAAGAACTTCACAATTTTGTGTTCCACTACATGAGCAACTATTGTCCTATTTTATGTTGAGACTTGAGAGGTTGTATTCCTGAGAACCACTGAGCCTTCTGTTGTTTACCATGGTTTCTATGCTATCTAGCAAACTCATAGAATTTGAAATGGTTACGTCAACACTTCATGCTGTTCAATCTAACACAGTTTCTGAAAGGTAGATTGATCCACTACATATTTGTGCCACTTCAGAGACAGCGACCTGTAGTAGTGTTGAATGATCACTTAACTGAAAGAAAGCCTTGATTATACAGTTGTTTGTAGCATATACAGTTGTTTGTAGCAAAGAGTCTGACATAAATATTTTTTATGTTCAAAGCATTTGAAAAAGGAAATCAAATAGAAGATGACCTTATACTAATTCAGTAGACACTCTAAAGATTTGCCATAGTATTTCTAGGGAACATGGGAGCTTACCTGACAGTATCGCACAATGTCATATAGATTTTGAAGGCCACAGTTCTCATAGAAGACCATTGAACTCTGTTCATCGAAAACATAGCACATATAGTGATAAAAACGAAACTTACACTGAGAAAAAAACAGAAAATTTAATCTTGCCTGCCGTGGAACATCACCAGGTCGATAATACAAAACACACTCTGAAGGTAAACCATCCCGCCCTGCCCGACCACTTTCCTGGAGTCAGATAGCTTTATTAGAAGGGATATTTGGCTGTGTATCTAGCAATATGTGATATTAACAAACCTGGTAGTATGTCTCCATAGACTTGCTGAGGCTATGATGAATCACAAATCTAACTACAAGGAATAAAAACATTTCTTAGACAGTTTATTGAGAACAAAGCAATGACAAATACTGAAACCATTACTCATGTGATAGCACAAATTAGATGTTACTGCCTCATCGGTCTCTACCAGTTCAAGGGAAATGCTTATTGACATAAAAATCCATGTTTTTACATGATGAGCTGACATTCTAATATCATAGAGAATGAGCACATTTTACATGGAATGGCTAAAACATTCTCAACTACTATAACAGATACCATGAAACGGTATTGCCACGAGTAAGGGCAGGAATAACAAGTACATATTAAATACAGTGGCAAATTATTGGCATAGCATTTCCCATGTATGGAAACTAGAAGACCAGCGCCCTTTAGTTTGCTGACCAGAAACAAGGTGATTTCTGGCAAATACAGGGCAATTCATTTTTGTCCTCACTCCCATTCCTGTTTTCTAATTTCTTTGGGAGTCCTGCACACAAGTAGTGTGACTAATAAAATGCAAAATTAGGGCCTATTTGGATACATGAGCTAATTACTAGCTAGCAAAAAAAATAGCTCTACAACATCCAAACAGGGGGGCTAACAGGTGAGACAATTTTTTAGCCAAGTCTCCAACTAGTTGTTAGCCATAATTTCGGCTAATTTTTAGCCCCACCTAGTAACTAGCTATGTGTATCCAAACAGGCCCTTAATCTAGTTTAAGAATCCTGGTACTGTTTCCAGTATACTTTATAACTTAGTTATACACATATTCAAGATTTCAAGTGAATTATGACAACAAGCAATCATAATGATCGAACTCGATTGAACACACCATCTGGTTTGTTGATTCCCATTCCAAACGCCACCTATATAGTCCACCACACACACAAAAATCTTATTAGACAGAGTAGCACGGAACCACCACCCAGCCACCCAGAGAGATATAAATATAAGGAGCACATACTGTTCCAACGATGACCTGTGATTGTCCTTTGCTCCAACTGTTTAAAAGATAATGTGAATTACCTCAATACCAAATCATGGCATTGAATTACAAAAAAAAAAATGCAATAAAGCAGCTCTTATAGAAGTACTCCCTAAATTATTCTTTCTTATATGACATTGACATTTTTTGAAGACTCCCTGAAGTGCTTCTACGACATGTTAGATTCCATGCAATACTTTCTAATATTTGACCATGAATAGATTCTAAATTCTAAAGGCCTAAAACCAAAGAGCAATTGACAGAAAATCTTTACAATACTATACTATTAATCTGTGTAAATACATGAGAGCAGCCATATCATCATGCCATATTTCTTTAAGTTGGATTGGAATCTGATGCGTAGTATATGCTATTTATACAATAAAAAAGGATGCTTGTTATGTAGATCATACTATGGAACACATAATAAAATCTACAAGGAGTTTCAAGTAACAGGGACGCTAAAAAGGCAATCCAGCAGTTTGGGGTTGCAGGTGGTTGGCTACAGGAGGTGACTACCGTGACACTAGTACATAAATTAAGCTTCTAGCACTTCGCTAAGCATTTTGTTTTTCTTCTTGGAGATATTGGAAATAACTGGAGCTACGTCCTTTGGTTGAGTCCCATGCATCCCAGCCGACTGTCGCAAAGAGTATCTTGTCAGATTCATCATTTGGAGTTCCTATTCGAATCCATGTCTTCCGTGGAGATTAACTGGCATGAGATAATGACTGCAAGCAAGCAAGCGCTCGATCCTTTCCATACTAAGGATGCCAGTCATATTAAGGGAAGAGAGAGGAAGGAGGGGAAGAGACTAGAAAAAGGCGTGCTTAGCACTGAAATACAAGCATGTGGCAGTGTCTCAACAAATAAACTAGTGGAAGAAGGATGAAGAGGAAAGGTTTACCAAAAAAAAGGCTGATCCGCTGATGTTTCCTTCACTAAGTAGGGCCTAACTTTTTGGCTCACCCAGCCTAAGTATACACCACTTAAAAGGTGACAATAGGCTCTTCCATTTTACTACTGCCACCCCCTCCTTTATATCACTGCTTCATTGCTTCCTTTACCTAGCAGCTGCACCTCTCCTGCTCCAGCTGCGGAGCTTACACCCCTGCCACCCACAAAGGATAGAACAGCAGCATCGAAAACCACCCAGCACAGAGAGGGCATTCACTGTCACCATGTTTTTAAACAGTGTTACAGCAATAGTAAAGCAATCGCTGTCACCAGTGTACAATAATCGCTGTCACCATGTTTTTAAACACTGTGTTACACTGAGGGCATTCACTATAGCAACAGGAAAATTGCTGTATTGGAGAAATCAACAAAAGCCAAGAATACAGCCATAGTACAGCAATCGCTGTCACCATGTTTTTAAACACTGTGTTACACTGAGGGCATTCACTATAGCAACAGAAAAATTGCTGTATTGGAGAAATCAACAAAAGAATACAAGGAGAATTTTGAACATACCGCATGTGAATTTTCTCACGAGCAACAATATCCATATCAGCATGATAATGCTCTGCCGAAACACCCCTATCACGCAATTCTTTTGCAACCTATTTTTCAAAAGGCACATAATTTACGAAGGGTAGGTGGATAGTGGTTCGAGAGGGGAAAACTAATCAGAAAGAGTCACATAAAAGTCATAAGCTCAACATCATTTTTTAAATTATACATTGATATGACAACCATGTGCTATTCTGCAAAAAACATTATTACAATATTAAAATATAAAAAACAATACCACTCTATCAATAAAAGAGATGGAACATCGTTCGAAAAAATAGTTTTCAGAAACTCCTTGTCATAATGCAAGAATAGTTTGAACCAGCTAATTTTGCTTTAACTATTAATCAGAATTTTTAAAACAATATAGTATCAAAATTTATGAACATTTGTTTTGCTCATGAATCAAACTTCCAAAATATATATCCTTGAAGCAATAATTTATCTATGCTCAGTTTGATCACAGTGTGGAGGCGGCAGTTATAGATATCAAAACTTTTAAGATTATTTTAGCAAATAACAGAAACAGAGTGATTCATAACCTGTTCGCATTCCTTCCTTGAAAAGCAGTACACAATTCCAGATTCATTATTTGGGTATGATTCAATTATAAAATTTGCGATCTCATCAATCACAACCTTTCCAACTGGTGATTTTTGATACACCTACAGGGTACAGAAATCATATAAACATAAGGAAGATAATTAACCCCTATTTATCCCCATTGCATTCTTTCTCATAATTATAAATAGAGAATAAAAAAAAAGGAAATATCAAAACTGGCAGATTTGGAAGACATATACTACCTTATAAAAGAGGTTGGGCCTGTTAACTGTGCTGACAAATTTGACGCATCTTGGTATATGAAGCATCTCTATCAAATCTGTTTGGACTTTACTTGTTGCAGTTGCCTGAGATGTATTGCAGGCTAGTTCACAAAACTTTTTTTTCTAAACTTGGATATTATTAGGATTCTTTGTTACTCACAGTTAGAGCTATCATGGGAACACTGGGAAATTGGATCTTTAAAATACTAAGATTCTTGTAGTCTGGACGGAAATCGTGGCCCCATTGACTACAGCAATGTGCTTCCTGCATGATAACTGTCACTTGCAAATGACAATGATGATTCCAGAATACAGATAGATTTAATAGCACTCGAAAAGGACACAAGATATGCTCATGCATTGAAAGGTACTTTGCGATCAGATTAGGAATTTGTGATAACAAACTTGCTGTTTTTTAGCTACCATCAGTTCTAGTATCAGTAGGAAACTAGTGTTTCAATGGAAATTCTTAAAGATACCAAGAGTAAGCAACTACAGCTACAAACACGTAGTCCAAACAAAACAGCATAAAAGTACTTTGTCATGAAGCAAACAATTTATTATTCTGATATAATTTCAAATTAATGTTTCTAAAAAAACTAACTACAAGGAATCACTCGATCTTGCATACGAGTAGCTTGAAGACATTAAGAAGTTTGTAACTTACATAAGAAACAGAAAAAGGCATTTTTTAAGAGTGGAACAATTTCAGGCAATTTGGACTAACAGAGACAAATTTCATCATCACTCACATCTACTGCAACAAGAGAAAGACGTCCCGCATGATGGCATTTCTCAACCTTGGACATGAACCTTTTACTTTTTGATATCTTTTCTGGTGTCACATATAATATTTTCAGCTCTCCTTCACCTTTATCAAGTGCCCTATAGATGAACTTTTCAACTTCCTTGTTGGTAGTTGAAGTCAGCATGTATGCTGGTATACCTAATGCTGCCAGTCCCATGACCTAGAATGGCATAACTTTCCGAGAATGAGCACGAGCATGTTAGGGCAAGAAAATAAAGATGCTTACAGCTTAACAACCTGGTCCTGGATAAGAGAAAGTAGAGGGCTGACAACCAATGCAATTCCATCACGAAGTACAGCAGGGAGTTGGTAACACAAGCTCTTCCCTCCACCAGCAGCCATTATTACTAGAACATCTCTTCCACTCATGACTGCATTAATTATCTGTAAGCACAATATGTCTTAAGAGAATGCAAACAAAAGGCAACTATCCAATGGTACACATGGATGTAAAGTAGGATCAAGACTAAATAGAAATAATATAAGACAACAAGGGATATTGGAGGAATGGAAGTTAAAAGACCATTGTAAAGAACCAAAACAATACGTATATTGGAGGAATCTAAGGGTAAAAATCATAGATACTCCAAAGACCTGAGGCATCTGTTCTTCAGTAATGGAACAATTTTAGGAATTACACTTGATTCAAAAATAAAAAAGAAACATATTTCTTTGAAATTATACCTAGGATTGCCCAAAAGGAAGGATTTATAAAACAGACCATTTCTCTAATAAACTTACTTCTCGTTGATTTGACCGGTATGATGTGATGCCAAATATATTGAATCGGGTATCATCAGCCTGAGAATCCCATGGGAAGCTCCCAGACCAGTCCTCCAGAGTAACTGAAGATTTGTTATTCAATTTATTTCTGGACCCTTTTGATACTTCCAGCAAGGCCTTTAATTGTGACTGGCGCTCATACAACTCCTCTTGGCGATCAAGTAATCTTTTAATTTGTCCTGGAAGGCATGTATTTCAACCGTTCAGATTAATAAAGTAGCACTCCTTGTCCACAAAAATATCAGTAGCATTCAAAAGTAATTAAGAAAGTATGACCAGAAAACCTGGCTGCTGTTTATTTGATGTTAAATAAAACCTTCTGTAAGGAGGGCACAGAGGTCATTAATTTAATCCATGACCAAAGAAAAGGGAAGTAAAAAAAACAAAGGAATTGTGATGTCTATTATTGTCTATTCATCTATATAAACAATAATTCAGTAAGATGAATAGTCACAGAAAAATATGAATGTATCAATAATTACTGGCTATCAACTGTTAAGTGTTTATGGATCAAGAAACGATACTGTAGTGAATGATTCATTAGTATTATTATTGCGATCATACCTTGAATGTCATCAAGTTCTGACTCCACAAGCAACAGTTCCTCCTCAACATTTTCTTCGTCCTCCATGTCTCACTTCTGTACAAACACCATAGAAAACAATATAGATGACGGGACTATTTTTCGTTTCACTGGCCTAAAAAGAGGTTTCCTCAGAAACTAATTAAAAGTTTGTTTGGATTTCACAAAATGCAAACTAACAACCAAATTTAAGACAGCAATTACGATTATAGATTAACAATTAAGTAGTTGAGTGAGTCATTAAGTACTTCCTAGCTGATACCATATGTTCATGTATACAAAAACCAGCATACAAAACTATGAATTTTTTCAAGATGACTACATTGAAGTTTGGATACCAATTTAGCACAAAGACACTAGCTTAACAACTCTATAATAGAGTTGCTAAAAAAAAACTCTATAATAGAGGTGTACTAACTGGACAGGTGTAACCCAAAAATACTACACAGCTTGAGTTTTCCTCTTTGCCCAGATTTCCTAACACCACCCAAGTTTACCCCACTGCTATTGCCTCCCTGCTTTGAACATGTAAACTACCCCAATAGACTTGTGAACAATTGATGGATCCTCTAGCAATAAGTAACAAGTTCATACCATACTGATGACCGAACCCATTTTTATTTTTATTTTTATTTTTATTCTCACAAGGCCCTGAACTTTAGATGTACTATCACCATCAGCCAGCGATGGAGCATAGTCTCAGACTATCAGCACCATCAATGGTCAGGTATGATTTGGGTGCCAAGGCATAATGTTCATGAGATTACATGAGCAAAGTGGCACATATAATGTAGACAATAATATCCAACTGATCCAATATGTATCTAATTAGGGCAGGGTCATGGACCACAGTTAATTTAGGTGAAATTAAGGATAACTGAAACATCATTGCATCATATAAAAACATTGAATTTCCGAAAGTGAAACTTTAACGAAGTTATGGAACAAGGATAATTGAAACATTGGCATGTGAACTCTACAAATTAATAGAGTAATTTGATAATTTAAACTCATTGTGCACTGACATAGTTATAACTTAATAATTAAAGTAACAGTGCCAGCATAAATTCAACTTCTCACTTAATGCTTAGGTCCAGTTGTTAATTTCCGTGACAACTAGAGAGGGATGATATGAATATACGGGCTCTGGACGAAGTTCATTCAGTAAGATGAGTTTCATTGGAATGGAAATGAAAGGAGGAACTGTGTCTGCTTGAATTTCCGTGGAATTTCAATGCACACTGACTTACCGATGGACAGAAACAGAATTGAGTCGGCTTTCAGAGCCTAGATTGGGTGAATAGGAACAGTAGAACAAAATTGAGAAAACATAGGGGCTGAATTAACCCTTGCATCTAAAAGCTAAAACTAAAATAAAATAGGGTTCAGGTGCTCAGTTTTTGCATAGAAGGAAGGGAAGAGGAGAGGGGCGGGCATACCTGGTGTGTGGACTGCCGTGGGGTGCTCGTCGCCGGACGCTGGCGAAGAGTCCGGCGAAGACCTGGGCAGCTGGGACGACTCTGGGAGTAGGGCGGCGCCGTGGCGGCGGTGGTGGGCGGTGGCAAACCAGGTCCCGTCGTTGATACAGAAAACCGCCGAATCGAATGTATCTCTCAGGCCAGAGGTTTTTTTTTTTTTTTTTTAGAATCTTCTCTCAGGCCAGGTGAGGTGACGGGAGGAGAAGAGCAATTGGGCCGGGTTTTTTTTTTTTCTGCAGGTGCACGCGCGAGAAAATGGTTGTTTGCCCTAGGCTTTGCTCAAAAATGAAAAAAAAAAAACTAACAATCTAGGCTATTGGCTTTGGGTATAGTTTATATTATAAGGGCACCTACCAACTTTAAAATTTCTCTATATCTTCCTTATTGACACGAAAAGAGATTTTAGTCGAAACATGCTCACGAATAGCTTCTTTATGAGATTTCTATATATATTCCTCTATTCTGAATCTCGTGAGCGAAAAATAGAAAGCCGGATTTACTCGCTAGAGGATATAGATAAGATGTTGGAGGATTGAAAAATATAAAGAGTGGTGTTTATTCAAATGGCTCTCTAAGTGATAATTTAGAGACCGAGTTTAAAAAAGACTCTTGGAGATGTTGTAATTAAGCTGACTATGGACAAAAATAAGTTGAGACTAATGATGAAAACAAATAGGTCGGTCGATTAACCCCCAACAATTTTCACTTTTACATTTTATTATCGAAACAAAAACAAAATCGAGAAGAATGGAAATGGAGCTAAAATAGAAAGCATGTTGGTAACTGTCGGGATATTAAGACTATACAAGGCGCGTCGGCTCCTCGGCAGGGAGCCGCGGCCACGTCACCCGAGAAATTTCGGCCGTCGGATATGGGTTCTGGCGGCCGCGATCTAGGAGCTGTTTTAGGCGGTGTCGTTTCGTTGGCTTCCGTTTCTTTTCCTGTACTACTTCCGGATTCTATTGGAAGCTGAATCGCTGACAAGTGGGTCAACCTCGGACTCCAGCTTCTAGGGTTTAGTGCGCCGCAGCTGGCTTCTTTACTGGCTGCCTTTTACTAGCCCCTTCGACGGCCTTCCTAGGGTTTCTCACATTCAATCGTTTCTTCACGGCGGCGGCGGTCTTCTGTAACAGACTCGCTGCTTCTCTTCGGATTGCTCTCCACCTTGCGTTTCATCTTTCGTCCGCGTTTGTGGCGGCGCAGATCTTCGCATCTGGTAGGTGCCCGCGAAATCTTGTGGATTTGTTTCTTTCCTGTCTCTGCTTGCAATGTCGCTTGGATTCAAGATCTTTTTCCCAATGTTGTTGGTCCGTTTTTCTGTAACAGGTTCCTTGCTGCTTCTCGTCTTCTTCGTCGTTATATGGTGGTAGTTTCTACCATCATTTGGCTCCGTTTCTGAAGGTGCGAAGGTCCAGTTCGGCTACGTTGTTTCAACATTTCGGCGTTCTATTGATTCGGTACGCTCGCTTCCAATGTCGATTTGTTATGTTCTTGCCAAGGTTCGCTGCGTGGGTCGCCACATCTATTTCATTCCTGGTTGATGTAGGGGGCACAGTTTAGGTACATTGCGGGTTGGAGTTCGCGTCCTACGCAGAGAGCTTATGCTTTACGCGTTTTTCCCAGCTGTTACAGTTGCGTTTACAGTAGGGTAACAGGGGTTCTTTGGGAAATTGATGGCTCAGTTTGAGGTACCTTGTTCTTAAGCGGCTGTGGAGGGACCATGTGAGTATTTCATTTGTAGATCTTGGTTCTCGCGGTCAATGGCGATGGGACCGCAACAAAGGGTATTGATGTGGGAAGATGCTATCTGATAATACAGGGCCTTGTTCTAATTTTGTGTGTTACCTGGTTAATTTCACCCAAGTCTATTGCATATTGTATTTTTAACTTACCGGATTCACCTGCTTTGTGTTACATTTGAGGTCCCGAAGTATTGTTAGATATATTTTATCTGTCTAATTTCCAGAGACTTTTGACCTCAGAGTTTTCTTCATCGCGTACTAACGTTGGTTGCTGCTAAAGTGAAAGGTACAGTTGATTACCACCTAAAATCAATGACCAGTTAATAATTTATTGACAAGTGGGTTAATATTTCCTTCTTTTTGGGTTCCCTGTTTGTCTTTTCCAGTGATAGTTCAGTTGTACCTTTCGGTGCTTTCCTTCCTCTTCTTCTCCACGGATCCCTAAGTCTTTCAAAGGTAATTTTAATCTATCCAGCAGTGATGTTGGCCTGTGCAGTTGTAAATCTGCTCCTTCCCTTGCAGTTATGTATCTGTATTCCTGTTAAAATGATAGTCCTTCTGTTTTGCAGCCTCTTGTTCTCGGTGAACCTTGGTCGTATTTCGGTGCGTTCGTTGTTCGTTGCGTTTGGTTCGGCTGTTGCTTTCCAGGTATGCTTCCCATCAAATCGAGTTGCGCTAAAATATTTAAGGCATAAGTGTGTTGTCACGTATTACTGATTAGTGTTTATCGTGTTTGGGTGCTGTCAGTTCTAAGGACGCGCAGAAATGTTTCAAGATGTTTCTTGTATCTGGAGTCCTGTGAGAGCATGTGTTGCTTAGGTGTCCTCCCGGAATTTTGGGTCCTGTCTTTTGTGGGTGTCTGGAGGTTTCCAAAATTTTGGAGATTAAACTTTTGGACACCGTTTTGGTACACATGTTTCCTATGCATGTATCCTATCTAGGTATTCTGGAGGATGTGGCAGATCGTTGTTCCCTTCGTTATGTCTCTACTATTAGACAAGTGATAGATGATGGCAGTGAATTACACGGTGTAGAAGTTGGCCTGCCCCTTCAGACACATCAAAGGGCTCCTATGCCTTTGTTCTTCTGGGCGTCCGCAGATTTACATGGTTCTACTGCCTATGAGTCTGCTCCCTATGAAGCCTTGACAGTTTTACAAGGGATATTTGGATTTTTCATTGTCGATTACAACATTCATGGGTTGATGTTGTACAGGAGATTAGTTCAGCACCTTTTCCCACTGGGTAATAGAGGAGTCCAGCTTGCAAGGCTTGTGCTTAGAACATCACAGGCTGGAGCAGTTTTTCCGCCAGAAGTAGTAGCTCATGCTCAGGAGCTCATCCAGGACATGAATTCATTCACTGTCCAGGCATTAGCAACTTAGGTCTAGACAGATTTGTGTCAGCCCGTACATTTATCCTTATGGCCACTATTTGCAGTTTAGTGGCTTGTATCATTTTCATTTCCTGGTTATGTTTGTACTGGTCATTTATGAAATTATGGAATACATGATTCTCTATTATTGCCCCAGTGTGTCTCGTTTGTCCTCCACCTATCTGGGTGTTTTTAATTTTCATTATTGGATATGTGCTCCGCTACCGCCTCCCAACGATTATAATTGGCTTCATAATATACATTTTTCATCAAGACATTCACCAACATATTTCCTAATTTTTTTTACCCTTTTAGGCTATTAGGTAGGTTCGAAAGTATTTAGGTTCATGTTTACAATGATGAACTTCATGGATGATTCGTGCGACGAATTCCTTAGTATGTTATGCCCCTATGTTTCACCATGGTCTTCTTTAAATTTTTTAAAATTATACACCTTCTTCTTGCTGCATCTATAATTTTTTTATATATATATCAACAACAGTACCGCTTCCAGATGCAGCTGGTGCGGTTACGTATACGGGCTCCAACACCGTAGGACGTACGTATGGTCCAGCGTTTTGCCCTCCGAGTGTTTACATATTTATAGTACAATGCCTATTTTAACATTCGAAATCAAATTGTATCTACCAGAACAAGAGCCATCTATTGCTATCCGGAATCTAGATCCCTTTACTGCGTGTCGTAAGAGGAAGAAACTACTACAGCAGCACAGGATGGTTTGGAGAGGTGCTGCTGCTGCACGGAGTGCTGATCTGGAGTGTGGACAGTTTGATGACGAGTTCGTAGCGGCCTTAAAAGGTATAGTTTAGAAAGGTTTACTAACATAACAGCGGTGCGGCCTTGGGAACTCTTTTTTTATTATCCTTTCTTCGTATCTATGCTTCAACAGTTTCATATCTTGGGAGATCTTATTTTGGCGGACAGGGATATGAATGCTCATTTTGCCACGCACTGTTTTGGCACGGTGAAAGAGTCGGGAGGGATTCAAGGCACAAACCTGGAAGTATAGTATACAATAAATGCTGTAAGAGAGGCAAAGTCAAGATACCAGCCTTCCGTTACGACCGGAACCTTTGAAATCTTTAGCTAGATTTGATGGTGGACCTGTCAAGAACAAATTCATGAAAAATATAAGACAATACAATTGTCTTTTTGCTTTCACATCGATGGGAGCTGACATTGATCGTACTCTGAATGATGGTAAAGGCCCTCTGCTGTTCAAGATATGTGGACAAATTCATCATCGTCTAGGCTCCATGCTACCGCCTGATGAGACACCTCCTAAATTTATCCAGTTTTATGTTTATGATACCGCAAATGAAGTCCAGAATAGAATTGAAGCATTGAGTCGGGGTGAAAGATCCGGATCAAACATTGATCCTTCTATTGTAGAATTACTAATAACAATGCTGGATAAATATAATCCTTTGGTTCAGCAATTCAGAATGGCCCGTGATAAACTCCAGGGTAATGACGATGAAGATTTTGTCATTCAGATTGTTGGACCTCGTGATGGTGAACCAGCCCAGTATAGCCTTCCAACTACTCAAGAATTAGCTATGTTGGTTGTCGGTGATTTTGGTCCAGAAGCATTTCAAAGGGACATTATTATTGAAACTCATGGTAATCAATTGAAGCAAATATCAGCATTGCACCCAGCTTTCATGGCTTTACAAGTATCCTCTGTTATTTCCTTTTGCTGAGCGAGGCTTCCAAACCGGTGTTTTATATTCCGGTTTGTCAGAGACAGAAGACAATGCATATAGAAAAGTCATGATGCAAGACTATTTCTGCTACATGTTCCATTATAGGAAAAATCAACCTAATCCGTATCTTTGTTACGGTTTATTATCTAGCCAAGCTCAAGTTGATGCACGTGCTTGCATCGATGAGAATCGCTTATCATACCTTATGGAACACCAGCAAGATATTAGGATGGAAAGTATCCAAGGGATTTCAGATGCTGTTAGTAGAGGTGCAACAGAGGGTGCTGATATGGGTAAAATGACAATTCTGCCGGCGTCCTTTACCGGAGGTAAACGGTACATGATACAAAATTATCATGATGGCATAGCCATATGCCGTGAGTATGGCCCCCCGGATTTTTTCATCACATTCACGTGTAATCCAAAGTGGGAAGAAATTTCAGAAGGTCTTCTTGAAAAAGGCCAAAAACCAAATGATCGTTCCGACATTATCGATCGAGTATTCCATATGAAGTTACAAGAGATGCTACATGATATTGCTGGTGGGACTATTTTTGGCCCGTGTACTGCAGGTATGATAAGTGATACGCTCCTTTTCTTGCTTTACAGTACTTTGTGTGGTACGTGGTGGTCCAAGTTGGTTGCCTCAGAGCCGTCTCATTAGTAGATTCTAATGAGTTCTATTTCTACAATTTGGGCAGCTCTACACACTGTGGAATTCCAAAAGAGAGGTTTGCCACATGCACATATTATTCTCTGGACTGCTGCGGATACATCAAATCCAACACCTTCTATGATTGATAAGTATATATGTGCTGAGATTCCATATCCAAAGAAAGATCCGGGTATGCTCTTGTAGCTGAACACATGATTCATGGCCCTTGTGGAACTTTGAATCCTAAATGCCCATGCATGAAAAAAGGCAAATGCTCCAAATTTTTCCCCAAAGAATACCATGATGAAACAACTCGTTGATTCCAAAGGATTTGCTATTTACGTAAGAAGTCACAACAATCTTTTTGTCCGGAAAGGTGGCATGCGAGATGGACAATAGATGGGTTGTTCCATACAACATGAAGTTGCTTAAAAAATATCAAGCCCACATTAATGTTGAATGGTGCAATAAAACCACTTTTATCAAGTATTTATTCAAGTATGTGACCAAAGGAGTAGATTGCAGCAAGGCATATTTGAAGCGAATTAAGCGCGGGGAAGATGCGCCATTTGATGAGCAAACTCAAACTAAAAATGAAATAACTAAGTACCTTGACTGTCGATACATCTGTCAACATGATGCATGTTGGAGAGTTTTTGGATATGATATTCATAAACATCATCCAGCTGTGGAAAGGATGCACGTTCACTTACCAAATGAAAATTTTGTTACATTTAGTGCTAAGCAATAAATGGACAAGTTATTATCTGTTGAATTCCTAAGACGAACCATGCTCACCGAATGGTTTGTCTGCAACGAATTCAACTCACAAGGTCGAGATTTAACTTATCCACAATTTCCATCCAAGTGGATATGGGACAAAAAAGAGAGGCGTTGGAAGAAAAGGAGGAGAGGTCATGGTAAAATAGGAAGATTACATTATGTTCATCCTTCTGTTGGTGAACGTTACTACCTTCGTATGTTGCTATTAACAGTCAAGGGTGCAACAAGCTATGAAAAGCTTGAGATATCACAACCGTATTTTCCATCCAACCTTTAAAGAAGCTTGCGATCTTGGGGTATGCATGGAGATGACTTAGAATGGTATGATGCTTTTGATGAAGCTGCTGGTTGGGCAACATCATCTCATCTTAGGAGATTTTTTGTTACTCTTATTCTATTTTGCCATGTTGGAGATGAACATTCTTTCTTCGAAAAGGTGTGGCGACAAATGTGTGATGACATCCAATATCAAGACAGAGATGTCATTGGTGATCCAAATTATGAATTACCTGATGCTAGGGCGAGGGATTATTTACCGGATGAATTAGCCAATTTATTCGCTGACAATGGCAGAGATATCCGAGAATTCAGATTACCACGGAAGACTTTGTCGATTATGTGGATTTAAGAGGAATTAACATATCCTGTAGATCCTCTTATCGATATGTAGAACCCTACAGCTTCTCTAAATGTTGGACAAACTGCAGCATTTAATGCAATTGTTCAGAGGGTAATCAACAATGAGCCAGGCTTCTTTTTTGTCTCCGGATATGGTGGGACAGGAAAGACGTACCTTTGGAATCGTATTGTTGGATATTTTAGAGCAACTAACAAGATTGTCTTGATCGTAGCCTCCTCTGGTGTTGCAGCTTTATTACTCCCAGGTGGTCGTACAACACATTCAAGATTCAAAATACCGTGTGATTTAGAGGACGATACAGTCTGTGATGTTAGTAGGGGAACAATGTTAGGCGACCTCATTGCTATTACAAGTCTGGTCATTTGGGACGAGGCTCTTATGGCAAATAGAAAAGCATTCGAAGTTCTTGACCGGTTGTTTAAAGATATAGAGAAAGTCCGCGATCCAGACGCTGCTACTATTCCATTTGCTGGGAAGGTAGTAGTTCTAGGTGGCGATCTTAGGCAAATTCTGCCTGTTGTAGAAGGTGGCAGTAAGATGCAAGTGCTAAATGCGACCGTGATTAGGTCCAAGCTATGGTCACATGTGGAAATACTAAGCTTAACTGAGAATATGCGTTTAGCTCGGTCAGCTACGGATTCTGAACAGCAAATTGAGGTTGAAGCATTCAATAAATGGATATTGGATGTTGGGGAAGGCAAACTTCCTGCTACAGCAAAAGAAGGAGAGTTGGACCCAAGTTGGGTTTAGATACCTCCAGACCTGCTGCTTAATACTGAGGGAGACAAATTGCATTGTATATTTTCAGCAGTATACCCCAATTTCAAAGAAAACTATTCAAACATATCCTACCTCGGAGATAGAGCTATTTTGATACCTACAAATGAAATGGTCGACACCATAAATGAATTTGTTGTTTCTACGATAAATGGGTCCCGATGGAGTATCTCAGTTTTGATAGTATAGAAAAAACAACTGGACCACATGAGGCATATGATATGCTTTATCCTGTTGAGTATCTAAATTCTCTAAGTGGTAAGAATTTCCCACAACATAGGCTTGTTCTAAAAAAAGGGGTCCCTGTTATATTGCTGAGGAATTTGAACCAAATAGCAGGACTTTGCAATGGAACAAGACTGATTGTTAGATCTCTAGGAGAGTGGAGTATTGAAGCTGAAATTATGAATGGACGCTTCAAGGGTCGAAGCTTTGCAATACCTAGAATTGAATTGACTCTGAAAAGTAACAAATGGCCATTCGAATTACGAAGGCGACAATATCCTATAAAAGTTTGCTATGCTATGACTATAAACAAGAGACAAGGCCAAACTCTGAACACTGTGGGTATTTATTTAAAGAGACCTGTTTTTACTCATGGCCAACTCTATGTGGCTGTCTCGCGCGTGACAAGAAGAGAAGGACTTAAGATACTTATAGAAGATGACCATGGCAACTGTACCAATGAAACAAGAAATGTGGTCTACAAAGAAGTGCTACAATATCTTCTAGTTTGATGTTTTAGGCATTGTACGCAGGATTGTAGTCATTTAATTGTAATAGATTGTTGTTGAAAATTACTATTTATTTAGACCCAACATTTATGGATCATTATATTTGTATCAATCCCCTCAAAAATACATTTTGCAATGTTGTATACTTCCATGATTACAACTCATGCTTCATCTATGTTGGTATCCAGTGTACCATTTCTTCCCCACTTTGTAATGCCATTACTTTGTAACACTATAGTTTATAGGCAGCAATATCAATTTCAGAAATGTATGAGTGCGAAGTTTTTTATATACTGTGTACAGATCAATAACGAAATTTTCACTTAATATGACATGCATTGCAGGCAGGTTATCATGGATGCACCTATTTCTATCGGTGCTCTATAGAAGGGGAGAGAAAAAAGGGCTATAATTGTAAGAGTGGTCAGGAAGTGGACAATGACAGAAAATCAAGGACAAGGAGAACCTCTATATGTTGGTATGGTGTTTGCAGATGCTTATGTGAGTTTTCACCTGCTGAATTCATCATTTCGATTTGCTTGATTTTATCATTGACTTACCTATGTATCTAAATATCCATTGATTCCTTTTTTTTGCAGGGAGGGGCCATCTATGCCGAAATACCACGACAATTTATGCCCACTATGGAAGAACTGTTTCACATTGGTGAAGTTCAGAAAGTTAAAAAGTTCAAAGTACGCAGCAACAAGGAAACTTTCAAAATTATTGACAAGCCTTTCATGATTGAAATATCTGAACATACATCAGTTGAGAGTGTGTTGGATCCACCAAGCAATATTCCTGAACGTGTTTACAGCTTAACCAATTTCTCAGCTATTATACCCACTGATGGCCCTCTTGTCCAATACACAGGTACTAACATGTCTTACACATGCTATTCACTGCTGATTTATTACTGCAAGACTTGAAATCCATAATAATTTCACCTTCCTACATAGATGTTATTGGGTACCTCACAAAATATACAGACTTGAATACATTTGTGCCAAAAAATAGAGAGAGAGTTACTGCACTTCGTGAACTCTACATCAAAGATTTAAGGTGCTGCCCTTTCCATGTAAAAGAAATTTGATGATACTTGGATTGCACCTGAACAATAATCATTACCGTTTTGTAGGCATAATGAGCTGAAGGTAACTATCTGGGGTGATCATGCAGCTAGGTTTAGCATTGACCATGTTTACGATGACAAGGCCGGCAATGTTGTTGTCTGCCTTATTCAGGGCTGTACACCATGCAGAGAATTCAACAATTACAGTACGTTTCCTTACACATTTATTCCTAACATTCTCTATCTAAGCTGGTAACCTGGTACAATTAATATTTGTATTAATCAAAAAAAAGAAAACAAATGTACTCTGCAACTCTCTAACACTGCATGCCTTCCAGAACAAATTTACCTCAGCGGCAGTCAACCCTTTTGTTACTATCTGAATCCACAGATTCCAGAAGCTGCAGATTTCTACAATAGGCACTGTAAGATAAAGAACCTGTTCTATGGTTATTTAAAAATCCATTGAAAGTACTACAAACACAATACTAATCCCTTTTGATTCTTGTTCCTTTTATCGACAGAAACTAAGGAGCGACTACTTCAATATCTCTACCGCCACATCTACACCACTTGCTCTGTTGACAATAATTTTTAGTTCCTACCGCACGGCTTTAAGTACCTCCACGTATGTTTATGTAATGGATAAACAAAATATTGCTGCTCTATCCACTCTTAAAGTGGAGCAAGCAATGTTTCATCCAAAGTTATAAGAACCTCTGGTCCTGTAATATTATGCACCTTTATGTTGTCGTCAACTATGTACCTTATCAACTCGACTGTGGTCAGTGAGGACAGTTATGTTAAATTATTAGGTATTGTAACAAAGTCCTGTGTATATATATCACCATGGATTGTAGTGCTTTTCCTGTTAACCATAATTACAGTCTCGTACGTGCGCGCATATATAATATATCCATTACTCAGACGAACAAGTATACAGCTCCTCTTACACTATGCACCAAAAATAACAAAAAATCTAAGCCTTGTATTTAAATAAATTGTTTTCCAATATATGATACTGTTTAATTTAACGAGAGTTACAAAATAATTTCCTTTCTCCCTTTAAACAAAACAAATACATGAACCAGTGCAAGACAATACCCAGACGAAAAATATAATATTGACAACGCCAGGCTCACAAACAAACAACCCACTAACCCCCCCCCCCCCCCCCCCAAAAAAAAAAAAAAAAAGGATTGGAACTCCAGTATGGTTACGCGCAGATTTAAAAAATGCAATGCAAACTATGAAACCCACAAATCTATTCGACCCCATTGACACGTTTAAAGTTGACACAAACTCGAAGAGATAGGTGGAAAAAAAAAAGGTGGACGCAGCAGGCCCAGTTTTACGGCCCATTAAAATAACACCGGACTGAGTTAAAGCCGTCGTAAACGTCCAAAAAATCCTGTTAACTGGACCTTAATTTGGGCCCGCAACACCGAAACATATTTATTTCACGCTCTATTACGTTAAAAAAAAGGCCCAAGAGATCCTAAAGATTTGTTCGACCCGTACCACAAACCGCCTCGCTGACGGGCCAGAAGAATAAAAAAAAAAAAAAGGTTTACAGCCCAAGACAATTAGGTCAACCTCACAGCAAATAGAAATATCGGCCACCACCGAGGAAAAAATAAAAAAAAAGGAAGGACAAGACTAATTTATAACTCTCACCTACCCCCAGTCGTTCCGTGCACTCCTCTTCCACAACAAGCAGATTCCATCCGCCATGGTCAATGTCTAGCTACTAGACTTCAGCTTCAGTTCGCGAATCAGGCATAACAGGTATTCCTTCGACCATTTCTTACTATTATGTCTTCTCCTCTCCGCTGATTCCACCATACAGCCGTCCTAATCAAACATAAACACACATGTTCTATCCAGATCTGGAACTATTGAATATGCATAGTGTCAACTTTGCTGCTCCGTCTTCCTCGGCAGGTACGTTAGCTTCGCAATCCGTCTTCGTACCTTAACAGATTAGTATCCGCAGCTATTTAAAAATACGAAAGCAAATAAAACATAAGAGTGATACGCTGGATCTGGAGGCTATAACCTTTCCCAAATCTAGAAGAAATGTTCCACGGCACAGAGTTCTAAATAGTGTCAACAGATTCAGGAAATAGACGGCAAAATAATAGCAAATCACCAGGAAAGTTAGTGGTATAGTCTCGGGAAGCATTAAAAAAATAAGGAACCAAATTATTTCCGATACACCACTAGCCTCAAATTTGCATGGGACCTTAAAATTTTTACTTTCTCTATCTTTGTTTTTGTAACAAGTAGCTCAAATTTAAATACATACTTTGTTAACACAAAATTAGTTTGTTCCAGGAATATGGGTGACTTCTGTTGTCCTAATCTGACAATTCTTCAAGATTCAGAGGTCGACCTCAGGCATACGTGTATACTGGGCCACGCAATTATAGCCAAAGTGTCACCAGATGCTCGACATGTTGTGTGTCACCAAAGTCTACGAGACGCAATAGAGGAACAAGTTGGACTAAACATTGAGGTATACAATATCTCACAGTTTAGTTCAGATTACCTTATTATCGCCCCAACAATCAATATGGCTACTCAACTTATGAACTAGCTTTACTTGAACATGGAAATGCACACTATTCCTCTCATGCCATGGACCTTGGATTATGGAGCTCAAACTTTACCTGTTCATCTGTTACCATCTACTGCTCAGCAATCCTCCAACCACATTCATGTACCGCAAAAACCAGAAAAATTTGATATTGAAATTCGCGGTCTACCACCTCACCTCCGTTACCCTGAAATAATCCATCGTCTCTTCGCAGACATTTGTCCTGTCCACAACATCAATTTCATACAATACGACTTATCTTGTTGCTTCAGCACAAAGGCCTTACCCAATACTATACCCACTGTTGCACACATAGCTGTCCTCAAAAAAATGCCTACTGGCGATTTTCTTAGCATGTGGCCGCTTGAATATGAAACGATGACCAAGGCTATGATGAGTCCGTACCCAGAACATCCAAGTCCAGAATCTTCAACGGATGAAGCCGTCGATGGTAACAGTTATCTACACTTTGCGAATCAACTTAATAGTAATAATTTGTACACAAATAATACATGTTCATAACATTTCAGAGGAAGAAAATTTGGATGATGCTGAGCGCTATTGGCGTCAGCGCGAACGCTATGAATTCACAGGTACAATATCACAATGCCAACATTATTGCTTGTACGTGGTATATATATACGTTTTATAAGCTAATGCATGTTAATTGCCATGTTATAGGTATACATTAGTACTCCGTACTATGATGAGTCCCATGGCGACAAATCATAAGGTCTAAACACGTTGCATCGCCAACTACTTTCCAGTAATATATTCATGTGTAGTACCAGCGTAGTGTACTTTGTATTATTATTTGCACTTATTAAGACCTCTTAATGACCTTTATTTGTGTAAGTTGGAAGTATGTTCGCTGCCACGGCCCTCTTTTCAGTAAAATAATATGTATGTACATATGTTTATATTTTCGTTGGTCCTAAGCAACTACTTCTTTAACTCTTTTGTTTTTTGGGTACGACATTCCAAAATGAAGCCAAATTAAGAAAAAAGATAACAGAAAAAGTTACGGTGCAATACCCCACTACATATTTTTGGTTAAATCTAGAAAAACAAAAAAGACCCACAATTCGTCCAACTAATTGTTAGTAGTAATAACCAACGCGAAAGACACAGAGAACTATCCTTCACTCAACAATCACCAAAAGAAAATAAAAAAGTAAAAGAAAAAAGGAAGTGTAAAGGAGGCCCATTAGCAAATCAGTCCACCAAAAAAAAATCGGGAAAAATAATACGAAATAAAGGAGAAAGAACGAACAACCTATACAGGTTAGTTACTAACAGAACAAGCCACACATGTACACAATAAACTGGGCCAAAACTGGGCCAAAACTGAGCGAAAAATGGACCAAAACTCTCTGATACAAATCAGATTCGTAAATCAATTAATAAGATTGCCTCAGAGAAAAAAAAGGTCATACCAAACCCAAGAAAAAGGCCCATGTGTACCAAACGGACCAAGAGATAAATATTGTCGCCCAAACCATGTTGTGGTCCATAGTAGAATTCTAAATCTCTGTATATCGAAAGGAAAAAAAAGGGCCTCCTAAAAGGGACATCTTTTTAAAGCAGCCCCGGCAAGCCCATGAAAGCACACGCACGTCCAGTCCATAACGAAAACAACCATGGGCCGTAAATAAACTGGCCCAAATCATATAGCAGCATCTGCTTACCTCCTACCTCCTCCTGACATTTCTAGAAGGAAGAAACGCAACAATATCTTATCTTGTTCAATCCCCAGGCACCTGGCCAAGCTAACCGAAACACAGCAAAAATTTACCCAATCTCACACCCCGCTCCACACTAAATAATCTCCACACCGTAGACACCAACGCCGCGCAAACATGATGGTCGCTATCGTGGTCGCGTTCACACGCACCGCGCAGCGAGCCGCAACGATCCACCATCTACATCGGCTGAATCCAATTGGGAATATGCAGAACCTACCCATCCAATTTTTCAATCTCGACCAAGAACGGGTATGGTCATCTCTGTCACTACACACACTGAATCTGTACTTCGTTGACCTTGTTCCCTTTACAGGAAAAAAAGAACGTAGATGTTGGCTGGAAAACAACAAACCGACATACCCCAGCCCACTTAGTAAAAAAGAAAGCATTCAACGGCCCAAGCCCACTCGACGATTCCAGATGTAAATATCAGCTGTCGAAACCCTACCACTCCCACTCGGTAAACTTCACTCGCTCCCTCCATTCATCAGCCGCCACCTTTCCCTCAGCTACGGCACATCGCCGCTCTTACTGTATATCGCCGGTACGACCACGTCCAGGTCCCCCACCTTCCTCCTTTCCGCTAAAAAGAAGGTACGCCATTACATGCGCCATCCCTCTTCCCGATTACGATGCCACATCGAACAAACCAGAAATAGAATATGTCTGAAGTTTCATGGAATCCCCTTTTTGGAAATGCATAGGTCAGAGAAGCAAGGTGCCTGTAATCCCATGAACACCCACGACCTTTGCATCGTCCCTGACAACAGCAAGGTAATCATTAACTTTACACCGATTTATCCAGTTTCACATACTATGCTGCAACACTGTTCCGAAACAATGCTACCAATGCAGCAGATCTTAAGGTTTACCTGAATAAAGTAATAAAGCCACCTATATTTCTCTGTGTAAATAGTAAATTACTAAATAGGTTGCCTAATTTGTCCAGAAAATCCCAATTGCCAAGGAATAACCATAGTCCTGACGTACTTGCAGACATCGTCGTCGTTTACCGCGAAGGTACCTTGTTATTATATTTATTCAACCACCACAGCACTAATCATTTTTGAAAGTACTAACTTTTGCTCAACATCGCATTCCGACGTCCAGGACACCTCTTCCTATCCAGGTATTTATCTCCATATCCAACTAACAAGGAACCAAACAACTATGATACATAATGGAGCACAATTTTACTATTTCCAGCAATGGCAATACCCAACTTATTGTGTTTATGAATCTGACAAATGCATATTTTCCACCTCATATTACTCTTCCAGTTGTAACAGCAGATGCAATCGTTATGTACTCTATTACTTGACATTCACAATATGTTATCATTTAGTCTTGCCATCACAATACAGCTTGCGCGTGAAAAAAAAAGAAAAAAAAGATGTTCCCTGTATGAAGCTCCCGAGAAGAACAGCAGGAAGGTACAAAAATTCGGCAAATAGCATACGTCTTCGAAATCTGACAATTACAATGATCATGTTCTATCTTTTTGTCCCATACACTTACCTAATTCAACTATATTTTTCAAAAAAATGGAGGGAGAAAAAGTGAGAAACGAATGGGGCGGGGGGGAAGGCGAAGGAAGAAGTCCAAAAAAAAAAGGTGAGTGACAAAGAAACATTTAGAATTCAATCGTCAATTATACAACAGGGGCCAAAAATGGCCCACTGCTTTTTTTGCTTAGAGCTATGCAAACAGCCACTGTAGTATCTGCACCAATACACACATGTAAGATTACTTACAATACCCTATACACTTGCTTGCATTTACCATACTATAACAGAGGGCAAACATCCTTTTTGTTCAAATTAAAATAACATTGGCCACCATTATAAAATTATATTTTACACAACTAACTTCCTCAGGTCGATCATAATCAATTGCAGTAACACAGTGAACACTACAAACCGAAGGAATGGATCAGTACGAAATCCAAAGAGGTACAACACTATGTGCACTATGGTTCGCTCCAAATCATATAATATTTCACTTCCTTTACTTTGTTCCATATCTAACATAATCTCCACAAAACAGTGATCCAGATGCAGTATTCAATTATTGCCCGAAATGCTACTACAGAACTGAAGACTGAACACATCTCTGCAATCAGGCAATTCCTCCACGCCGAGCTGAACACACATGTTTCATTAAACCATATCTACTATGAAGATCCAAATTTCATTATCTGCATCAGAGACCCTGACACTCAAAAGAAGATCCTATCTAAACCTGTCAGGACCTATGAAAAGTATACACTCACTCTGGTCCCATGGACAAGAGAAAATGAATATTGTCTACTCCCATGGATATCAGGTACGCACACACATGTATTTCCTGTCAACTACAATCTTGCATCCTAAATCTGATACTTTTTAAGAGCAACTTTTCATTGCCGTAACTATGATTAAGCAAACTATACAGGAATCCCTGATGAGAACTATGACATTGAAGTTGACACAGCACAAATCCTACCCATTCAACCTATTCGAGCATCATATCAAGGTCAATTCTAATCATACAGTCACAAACTGATGATGTATACAAATAGTCAATGATTTAACACATATTTTACAGGCACGTGCAAGCTTGGTGACAACCTGGTCAAAGTGACAAAAGGTAATCCTAATTTCAACGGGCCCGACTTTAGCTATGCCCTCATCACAGAGCTAAAACCATTTTATCTTGCAAAACGTTTCCAATTCTCCAGATGTTATAACATTGTCAAACAGATGGGAAAGCTTGGAACCCTTCTACACAGATATGAACAAATACTCTGATGATCTAATTTATCCATTGTAGCAACTGGACCCTGACAATCCAGTTCTTCAACAACTTCGTTCCAGACTGCACCATGCATTCAACCGGTTGACAACCAAAGTCAACACTAACAGTGATCTAATCACTATGAGCAATAGTCTCAAAAACACATATGTCAACCTAGAAGACTTCGAAAAAGAGAAGATTTGGAAAAGGTATCCAACACTACCATTTCAATAGAAAATTCATATACATTGTCCATTTGATTAGCATATTAGAATTTACAAGAAATCCCTATTAATCAATATTGCAGAAAGGAATCCCCAGGAATTATGTGAGGAGATTGAAAAAGATACATTCAATTGCAAGTCTTGAAACTGCAGGCATGAAAACTGTAATTTTGTCTGAAGAGATAGAACCAAATGGGTATCAAGCATCTATAACCCATTCAAGACAGAATAGGAGAAGAATCTTTAATGCACCTCTGTATACAACACCAGCTGTCGCAGAATTCATGGCAATCAAGCATTCCCTGAAACATACCACAAATTGTCTATCCCGCAAAATTAAAGATATCAATTTTCCTACTCTGCAAAGGTTGGTGCACGCAATCAACATGCAAACCTCTGATCTAAACTATCTCAGTCTCTGTGCTGCAGCAGCCCATGAAGACGCAATTGACATTGAAGAGGAATTCTCAGCCATCATCTCTGACCTACGCAAACAACAACTACCTGATCTGATTCATCAAATTCAGAAGCTGTTCCTCACAACTGTCGAATATTGCTCTTCCATCTTCATTTTCCATGCATGATTTCAACATCACAAGGTACCCAACTACGCTAAATTCTTTCCAAAATACCACCATGCATTGCTTCTACAAATTTATCTTTACACACATATACACTTATATACTCAGATGGAATACATGTTGATGACACTTGACGAGGACACTCCTGAACTGGGAGGACGACACTGGACCTGGACTTTTGCCCCCCTGCAGCATCATAACCCATGACCTGGAGAGGAACAGAGTAAAAAATAGCTTCATCAGCCTCATCTTAACTACAGCTTCTATACTACCTAATCGTGACTCAAAGTCTCACTCTAATAGATTGGAGGCTAGACTTTTATCAGGAGCATCTTTTGCTGGAACACTGCTCCTACACATATTTTAGCGGACTGCAATTGTACGGGCATGTACGGGACCCTATTAGCCTTATTTTAGCGGACTGTAATTTCTGTGGTATGCATGGATCCTAATCTTAGAAATGATTTAGTAGACAATGATATTAATGCCAGTGCCAAGCACTATTTCCACAATACTGTGTTGTCCTACCCGAGCAATATGCACATTTCACCATATTACACTAATATCCACGTTTACAATCTACTACCCTCCCTGCTTAATTTCTTCAACAACTTACCTCGCACGGGCGCCAAGGGCGCGCGAAAGCGCGCGCCCTGACACTAGTGAAAAGACAAAACGGGAATATCAACACATAGAACCAATAAACATGACTTCAAATAATTCTAGTTTATATTATAAGGTTTATAAAATGGTAAGATTGTAAGATTCCAAAACCATAAGGTTGTGTTTAGATTGGAGGAATTTTAAATGAATCATGGAGGGATTTCTTCCTATAGAAAGGTTTGTTGTTTTGGTGTTGGGAACAAAGGAAGTGTGATTTCCTTTTCTTAGGAAATGCTTGCTTTCATGTGCAAAATGGTGAAAAAAAAGCATCCACGCCCAAATCTCTTGGATTATTTCCTTCACGAAGTCCAAGGAAGCGCACACTATGTGTGTGTTGCCATGCATGCCTCAACGTCATCTGAAAGTGAAAGTGCAAAGCGAACAATATTTAATTATAGGGACTTTAGCATTTTTACTCCGGTTTTGATGGGCGAATCTTGGGGTCCGAGCGCTCGGACCCCATGTGCCGTCCGAGCAGCACGTACGGGAAACGAATGACTGAGCCGCTGAGGTGCGCTTTCGCGAGTCGCGCGGGAAACGTGGGGCAGGGCGCTTTCACGTGGGCCGAATCACGAGAGCGGTTAGGATTGTACGGTTAGTATTGTCTCTTTTTTTTTTTTTCCTTTTTCCCCGCGTGTGCGGTTGTAAGCGTTCTTTTCCTTTTTTTTCTGTTTTCCTTTTTCTCATTTTCTTTTTTTTTTTCTTTTTTTTATTTTTTGTTCCTTTTTCGTGATCCATTATTTTCATATATTTATTATTTTTTCTATACTTTGTATTTTATTTTCTTTTGTTTTTAATTATGTTTTAATAATATTCTATTATTTATTTAGTGATATCATATCATGTATTTTTAGCGATGTTCTGGTATGTTCACATGATGTTTTGATGTGTCTCTAACAATGTTCTGGCATGGTTCTGGTGATGTTCTAGCGTGGTCTCGGTGATGTTCTGGCATGTTTTTTTCAATGTTCTAGTGTACTTTCGACGATGTTCTGGCATATTTCTTTACAATGTTTTGTCATACTTCTAGCAATGTTCTCATCATATGTTTATCTATGTTCATCACGTTTATAAAGATGTTCTATCATATATTTTAGTAATGTTCTATCATGAGACTAGCGATGTTCTGTCATGTGTTTATCTATCTTCAATCATGTTTATGACGATATTCTATCATATATTCAACAATATTCAATCATGTCAAGAAAAAATACTTGTAAATTTTTTATCTAAATATATCCATGTGATCTTGTTTTAAAGGATTTATTATAGTAAATTTAATGATGCAATCAGAATTTAATTTAGATTTGTGGTGCATTAGTTATAACTTTTTTATTACTTAAAAGTATGTGGGGCCCCTAACTAACTGCTCCCATGCATGGGCGCCCTGTTTCCCGCGTTTCACGCGCGCATCCCGCGGTCCTGCGCCCGCCCCTGATGTTCCCGCGGTTCACGCTTTCCCGCGCGGTGTGCTCGGACGGGGGTTGCGGTCCGAGCAGTCGGACCCCAACAACCCCCGTTTTGAAGCCATTTTATGATTTTACCCCTATCTATACCTATTAATAAAACAGCAAAAAAATTTCTAGAATTTCTGCCATACTTTTTTTTCTGCCACCCGTATCCGTATTATGCACGTTTTACAGGCGGTTTCTGTAACCGTCCGCCGCTCCCGTTAGGAATTCTGAATCCTGTCATCTTTAGTCTACCGCATGGCTCTCTAGCTGTGTGCAGAATCAATAGCCTGGTATCTTTTTCTTTCTTCCTATATTTGGTGCATATTTGGTGCATTCGAGATTACCGTCTGGCTGGTCTAGCTGTGTCTGCAATCAATAGCCAGGTTTGTTTTTCTTACTTCCTACATTTGGTCCATTCGGGATTGCTTGCTTTCCTTTCTATATTTGGTTGTCCAGGATCAGTAGCAGCGTCCTTTGCTTTTCTATATATTCCCAATCCATTTTATTCTTTAGTCGATTTCTAATTTGAAGGCACAGATAGCCATATAAAAGATATAAAAATCCTAATCTTGACTACTATATACAAAAGCACACATGCAATCCAAATCTAATACAATTAGACAACAGATCAAACCAAATATATGATCAAAATCAAAGACAAGTCGAGTTATATCAGGCATCCCATGACTAAAATCAACCTTGAAAAACCAATCAAAGACAAATCGAGTTATATCAGGCATCCCATCACTAAAATCAACCTTGAAAAATCAAGAAAAAAAGGGTGACCCAGAATGCATGTTTCAAGCTTTGGGAAAGAAACCATGCATGTTGACCAAATCGATCCACGACCTGCAAATTAGACAAGTGCGGTTGGTAGGCCATGGCAGGGCTGCGCGCGTGGACGGAGTAGCGGCGGTGGAGCTAAGTTGCCAGCGTGGACCTGAATCGCATCACGCATTGACTGAAGCCGAGTTAACAGACCATGCCGGTGAGGCGCTGCACCGGAGCACAGGAGTTGTCGAGGTAGTCGCAGACCGAAGCACGCCAGAGCCATGAGCCACATGACGACATGGATGCTGTGGCGTGGGGCTACCACAGCAACCAAATGTCAGGGACATCATGGTGCGGCAGCGAGGAGCTGCTGGAGCGAAAGGACGTCAGGGCATAGCCACACCAAGCTGCCAGAGCGAGCGAAGATTGAGGACGCCGGAGCACGAGCGCACATACAAGTGGGACACTACAACATTGCTGGGCGAAACTACCAGGCCGACAGGGAGTCGTAGAAGATAACGAAATAGAAAAGGAAAAGAGAGACAAGAAAAGGAAAAAAAGTATTAGAGATATTTTGCCCTTTCCGTAACAAGGAGCGATTTTATTAAACACTCCACCTGACCAACTTCATCTACATCAGCGAAACTCCTTTATGGAACTGAAGTAAAAAACCTTCAATGAAACAGAGCTATAGCAAAACTAATTGAAATACATGATGCGAACATTAAAACGTTGAGCTATTTTTATAAACACTTCACCTGACCAACTTCATCTACATCAGCGAAACTCCTTATGGAACTGAAGTAAAAAAACTTCAATGAAACAGAGCTATAACAAACTAATTGAAATATATGATAAAAATATTAAAACTTTGAGCTATATATAAATTTTCTATCCACTGTGCAAGACGTACACCCGTTGCAACGCACGGGCATATTTGCTAGTAATTCTTAAACGAAGAAAAATTTTATCCCTATTTTGTTAAGTCCCTCTAATGGTGTTAACTTTTGAAAGGACCACCCTGTCTTGCGTTTTTACCCATGTTTTATTACGTTGTATCTTACCGCTATTTTCAGATAACAAGCTCTCAATTTTTTGTCCAGATTACTTTTAAAAAATACAGCAACATTTTAGTCAACAGTTCACATAAACACTAGCAAAAATGCCCGTATAGTTTATTTTATATTCAAATCAAACGGACAACATGTAGCTTGGATATTTATTCAAAGTTTTTTTAGTTCACACCATGATAATTTCAAAAGTTTGGAGATACGTCAATGCAATTCATGTATCCAATGAACTCCATTATATCCATCCTATTTTCTATACATGGTCCCATTGTCAGGGTACGTAAAAGCGTATAGGCACGACATTAAGTCACTGCCTCCTCAATCAGAACAAGATTGCCTGCGACGGCCAATAGAGAACATAAAAAACATGCGGATACTTTAGAAAAAATAAAAAGCTAAATGTAAAAACATGAGAAAATAGAATTTTAAAACATGATTTAATATGTTTTATACAATGTAGGATATCATTTTAGCTTAGCCGAAATATCCATAATACCTTTCTTTTATTTTTTATTTTCTTTTCTTTTTCGAACCTTATATGTTCAGTTCAACCGCATGTGTGTTTGTCTATCTGAGAACCAAGCTGTGGCCGTCGCACGCGTCTCAAGGTGAGCTGAGTCAGTCATCCGCATCTTCCAGACTGATCCAGCCATGGCGCAGCGCTAGAGTCGCGGCCATCCGCATCTCCGCCTCTAGATGGACGCAGTGCCAGAGAATCAAGCCATCCACATCTTCGTGTCTCAGCTCCATGGCTGTCTGGCGACCTCGCCCACGGGCGGTCTGTCGAACCGATGACCAGCGCCCCAACGGAGCCGCTACTCCCCGCACGTGCTCTTCCCTGCGCTCGTCGCTGCGGCGCCACCATCCCTCCCCGCCAGCACACCACCTGCACCTGTTGCCGTCCAAACAAAAAAATTAGGCAGACAGAAAACATGTTGGAAATTTTGGTGATTTAGATGCCGTAAATCTGTGTCCTCAAACTTAATGTAGAACAAACATAATAATTGTTGAAAAGTAGGGGTTAAGATTCGTAGCATATATGGATAGATCACATTTTTATGAAGGTATACTAAAACTGATTTAGTGAAGAAGAATCAAAGCAATCAAATGATAACCAATACGATTAGTGAAATGTAAAATTCTGGATTGGAATGGAATAGGATGGATTTATCTGGATCATTTTCACCCCTGAAACTAAGGCCTGGTTTGGCACAACTTCTGCACCAGCTTCACGGCTGAACTTGGAAGTTGTTTTATGCTAAATGGATATTTTTCAAACAGCTTCACATGTCAAACTACTTAAAATATGCTCTCACAACAGATTGGTGTAGGATGAAGCTAAAAATAGCTGCTTTTCTAGCTTCAACCTGCTCTAGTGGGCCTATGTATGGGATTTGTACAAGCATGTTTTACTTGTAGAGTTGTTTTATCATATGGTTCATGCAACTTTGTTTCACTAGTAAAGCTACTCATGCTCCAATAGTGAACCCAGTTGCGCCACCATTTATTGTCTGCCAAGGTAGCAAACCAAACAAGTTGATTAGGGAGTGCGGCTCATTAAACAGGGTTGCTTGAGCTCTACTTTGTCATTTTATTTATTTTTAAGTTTCACTTCTTATTCTCTAAATTTATGTGTTTCCCTACCTTATGTTTTATATCTCTATTCGTCCATCATCGATCCGTGTGATTAGACACACATACACCCAACCTTTATGAGCAAATCTGAATAAAACAATGTTTGACTCTTGTTTAATCTGCACAACTATTTTTACCATAAATCAAGTATTTCTATGCTCCAAACACCATAGGTGCCACACTATGTTGACGACACATCACCTATACCACTAGAACAACAATATATGTTGAATAATTTAAGGATGTTCACGGGATTGCCGTCAACGGACACGTCACCTCAGAATAGCACCATGACATCCGACGATGAATCTAAGAAAATTTGAGCACACAATATTAAGTCGAGAACTTAAACTTGAGTGGCATGTTTCACCATAACGAATCTAAGGAGTTGAGCTTTTAGTTCGTACCTCTATTGATTTCTTGTTCCTTTCTATTCTCTTGTCTTTTTGTTTAGGTGTGGGATTGATATATATTTCGTAGACGTAGTACTTTACACATAGGCCTTCTTGGTTTAGGTGTTGGATTGAAATGGAACTCGAATGAAATTCTTTGTACCCATCCACCGAACACACGTGGACTGAGATGAATTCAACAACATCCAAACAAAAGCCGTAAATTGATGATATATATTACATACAGTCAGCACCACACTACAAATACGTCATAATGCGTATGTTTCCTCTGCATTCATAGCTTAAAATGTACCTCCTACACTGAATTAGACTCGAGGACAAGTCGTATATATATGTATAGAATTCAAATTCACCGAAACGAGATAATAATAATAATGCCACTACTAGCTACCAGGGTCTCCGTGACGTGGCATGTAGAATTGCGTCGGCAATGATCTTGTAGGCTCTCTGCGACGGATGGACGGCATCAAAGAAGACGTATTTATCCGCATCGTGGCACGTGAGCGCATTGTCCAAGCCGCACAGCACTCCGGTCTCGAAGTATCCCGCGCCGCAGCATCCTCGCACCGAGTTCTCAAAACCATGCGCCCATGGCCTCTCGATCATGTCGGCCACGAGACGGTAAACGTCGACGTACACCACCTGCGCCCCGGGCAGCTCACGGCTGAGCCTCGCCGCCATGGCGCGGAGCCCGCGGTTGAACCTGCGCGCCACCATGTTGTGCCACCGGTTGCAGTCCCCCGGCGCGGCGCGGTTGACGGCCCGCAGCAGCGGCAGGCACCCCAGCGGCGGCAGCCCCGGCAGGCGCACCCGCCGCGCGCCGCCGAGCGCGTGCACGGCGCGCACCGCCGCCTCCGCCGCGCCCACGAGGTAGGCTTCGTACTCGAGCAGCGTGATGCGGCGCCGGACCGGAAAGAGGAGGTAGTTGCCCAGGAAGTCGCTGCCGCCGACGCTGAAGAGGTAGAGCGAGCGGGCGACGGTGTGGTTCGCGGCGGCGGCGCCTGACCCCGCCGGAGCTTGTCTTTGTACTCCTTGAAGTGCTGTATCTGCTGCGTCAGCGTCACTGCCGACTGCATGCATGCATGCAGGAAATTCACGTTACGTGATTTTCTATTAATTACTATAATAATTTAAAATAACAAATTTGAATTGTATTTTTAAAAATTGGATTGAAAGCCTGCATACTACTACTACTCACGTAGAGTTGCGCAGTTATATCGTCGAGCCCACTCCCAGCCGAGGCGAAGCTGACGCCTGACGCGAGCTGGCGGATGGTGTGGCCGGGGTCGAGGTACGCCGGCACAGCAGGAGGCAGGCCGAGCCCCTGGGAGACGAAGTCGGCGGCGAGGCGGCCGTTGGAGAATCGTCCGGTGGGAGCCCCGCCGGCGAAGTCCCGGCCGTACGGCGTGTAGTTGCCCCGGAGGAGCGTCCGGATGAAGTTGTTGTTGCCGGTGTCCGCGGTCGAGTCGCCGAACACGATCACCGCCGGGACCCTTCCTGTGTCTGCCGCGGCGGCGCCGCGGAGGAGTTGGAGTGACAACAGCTGCAGCACGAGGAACATGCCCAGGACCACCTTCGTCGTCGTCATGCCCAGGAGAAGGGACGACAGCGTAATTGGTGGTAATTAGTACTTGATTTGCAGAGGGTTGTTGCTCATTTGTGGTGGATTTATAGCTTTGTCCTCAGCTCGCACTGCGCAAGGAACCGATCGAGGACAATTATAGGTGCGCGAGTTCGTCGGCCAGTGCTTCGATTTTGGTTGGAACAGCTTAGGCCGGCACGGCAAATGATGGGAGGGTAGGCCGTGCTTATTGTTCGTCCATCTCAAGGCTAGCTGTAGCGGGCGCGTCTGCTCTACATGCACCCTCTCTGCTGCAGACTTCTCTGTGCATTTATTTGATCCGAATTCTTGGCGCAACTTAACCACCGCTTCCAAATAGTCTTCATGATGATGGACTTGCTGGCTGCTACAATGGGTGTCGTTTGTCAAAAAAAAAAAAAAAAAAAAAAAAAACCAGGGCAGGACCTTTTTTTTAGCATAATAGGGAAGGACCTTATTTTTTCTTTTGAGAATTACATAGTAGAACGAAGACGCCTGTTACACGCACAGACACTCACCCCTATGAACACATACACAAACCTTACCCATATGAGCATCTACGAAGAATTAACCTGACGGATATGAAGATTCTCGAATTCACAACTGACGCCTCGTTATCGATTGAAACGTTTGCTTAACATTTAACATATAATGCTGGTATATCTTGAAAAAATCCTACGGAATGGTGCGAGCACCAGGATTTAAAAAAATCCTACGGAAAGGTGCGAGCACCTCGGTGGATAGCAACCCACTAGACAGTCCTACCAACTGATCTATGACCAATTTGCGAGTAGGACCGTAATGGAGGTACGAGTCCATGCCTGTTAAGGCCTGGCTCGAGCATGACATGTCTCATAGAGGCTAATGTCCATGCCGGCCCGGCCCACAACCTAGTGCCGTGCTTGAGCCACACCTCCGTCAGGCTGGCCTGGCACACGAACAACCCGATAAGAGGGTCCGATGCTAAGCTCACCCCAATAGTCACAAGGTCTAGGCGCTAGCTACTTGGCCTCCTCCCACTCCATGAATGTTGCGACCTGGTGGGCTTGTTGCCAGACGCGTCACATGCGCTGTGTATAAAAGCGAGGCGTAGGGTAGGAAGAAACCCTAGACCCCTCCCCTCAGCCTTCCACTCCTCTTGCTTGCATCTTGTCATCGCCTTCACCCCTCGCTCTCTTCCTCTCCCTCTCAGATCTTGATCTCCTTCATCATCTTTGGCTCCTCCTATAGCCGCGAACATCAACACGAGCACATGAATAAGGATGGCAACGAGTCGGGTTCGGATCGGGTGGAATCTCCGTGCACCCAAACCCAAAACCCGAAGTCAAAACCCGAACCTGAAACTGATTCGGGTGGAATTTCATAACCAAAACCAAACCCGCGGATACCCAAAACCCGAACGGATACCCGAAACCCGAATAAATACCCGAAACCCGCAGAAATATATACACATATTCACACATATATATACATATATTCACATGTATATATATACACATATACATATATATATATTTTGGATATCCATTGGATATCCACGGGTGAAAAACCAAACCCAAACCCAATAGGTTTCAGGTACCCGAACCCGATAACCGTGGGTGAAAAACTAGCCCCAAACCCGAACCCGCCAGACCCAAAACCCGCGGATACCCGCCCCGAACCTGACCCGCTGCCATCCTTACACATGATGCCCACCGTCGACCCCTCGACACCTCCACTCACTCGCATCCTCATTGTCCTTCGCTCTCCTCCTCACCCTCTCGGATCTCGACCTCCCTCATCTCCGAATACTCCCTAACAATGTTCTAATCTAAATGGACTAAAGAATGGGAATGGGTCCACTAACACATACATTGCTCACCCAAAAGCACAATTCACCTACCAATCCCTCCTCTCTCACCACTAACATTTTTTTTATTTCTTATGGTAGTTCATATATAGCCGTATGGTGTCTTTTGCTATAGACTGTTATATGGCTAGTTCAACAATGTCTTAGTTAGTTTGTATGAAATATTTTAAGTCCATAAACTATTTTTGAGCACACTGGGTTGCTCTAACACCTTGTCCTAGAACACCTTGCTCAATAATACTAGATTATATATAGAATTTATTTTCCATGGTTTCCTTTTATTTAGAAAATAAACGTAGCCTTGCGCTCAATCCTCTTCTCATAAAGGCTCTTCACGTTCAAGCAGCAAGTGGCGTAGTTGATAGCGCTAATTTGGCTCAGGTATAAATGCTTTCAAGCATAAGGTTTAATTTTATCTGGCTCAATTGACTCCACAAGAGCAAGAAAGGAGTCAACGCTAGCTGCCAGCACATGGACTATTCTCTTCTTTTTTCATCAAAGATGATAGATAGTTTAAGGAGAGGGTTGGTCGTCAAACCGCAACATCAGGGGCCAAATTAGATGTCCCACCAAATTTCAGTGACAAATTTGGCTATCGCACTTTGCTTTTTAAGCAAATGAAACATGTTCAAAGCTTCTTTTCTCTAGTGGTTTCATTTCATAATGTAGTCTTTAAATACATTCTCACAAGTTTGGAGCTACTATTAGTTTACTGGATGTTAAACTTGATATCTAACAAATAGAGGAAGTTGTGTTCTCTTTCATTATTTTCTATTTCTAAAGACAGCATAATAATCATGAATGGAATATAACCAAGTTGGACTGCAAGCATTCAGATTTCAGCTGAACAAAAGTAATAGAGTTCCAACTCCTAAAGCAAGCAACGCCTTCACGGACCACAAAAAACATACGAAATAATGCATCATCCTTTTAAGCCGATACATACAAAGGTCATGGATATCACCAGAGATTAGTAGCTGATGATTCCATCACTTCCCTCGCGCCAATCATCTTTCAAATTTCCTTTGATTAGCTGGGGGCTCTTCTCTCGTTTTGAGCACATGAAACACTAGATGGCGTCTTCCTTTTGATTATTTGCAAAAGACACAGGATTTGGGACTGCCAAAGACAGGTTTGGCTCTAGGCCTTGTTCTTCATTATATAGCTAAAACAAACTTGTAGTACAAGAAGCTCTAAAGAGCATACTTCTAGGATAAAGCTTAAAAGTAGAAAAACAACATCTTAACTTCCAAGGAAGATCTAGTTTAGACCTTAAACAACCCTTTAGAAAAATTAAAATACTCTGCATAAAGGTAAGCTAATGATTAACTTAAGCTATGATAACAGCAAACTTATGCAACATTTCTTCCTCTAAGCCTGATTGTTCTTCACTTTGTTGATCTCTTTGAACCCTACTTCCCCTCATCACCTCAAACTTAGCCTTGTCAAGTGACTTGGTTAGGATATCAATCAGTTGGTCCTCAGTAGAGATGAACTCAGGTTTGATGCTTCCCTCCTCAACACAATCTCTGATGAAGTGGTACTTGGTCCTGATATGTTTACTCCTATGATGGAACACATGGTTCTTAGCTAGGGCAATAGATGAACACCATGTTTACACTATATGATACTACTATAATCCCACATTAAAGATCACACTAGAGAGTCCACTAACAAATGAGGAAACACATGCTATGAAGGATCTCATTATACTAAACACGACTAAGATTATAGCACTATGGTTTAACTAGAGATCAACACAACTACAATAAGTATGGTGCACTCAAATTATCTATTAAAATAAGTAGAAATATTAGACTGACTTGACATGTCTTATAAAGATAAAGGTATAAGAACTATAGTAGACGAAGACAATGTACTTTCGGAAACCCAAGCAAGGTTTAGTTTAGCTCTAACTCACAAGTAAGCTAACTTAAACTAAAGAGAGAGTAACTAGAGTGATTCCTTCTTTTCTTATGGTGTGTTGAAAGAGTGGTGCCAATACCTCTATTTATAGTGTGTATGAGACGAGGGGGTATTTGTAGTTGAACGAGGGGCAATTTGCCTACTAGGTGTTGTTGGCGACCCCCCCCCCCACCCCTAAGAGGTTGGCTAACTATCGGATACTCCGACTCTTGATCCTCCACTTCTTAGTGCTTCTTCGAGCGATTAGTATCCAAGGTAGTTTCTCCAGTTTGTGCTTTTTTAAATGCATGGTATGCTTCATGAGAGCCCTAAGATCAAACTGTAATTGGATCAACCCATGAGATTATTACACCTCAGTGTGTTTTGTAGCTTGTGGCATGTATTGAGGTCATTTGGGCTCTAGGCAAGGTTAGCTGACCTATACAGCGGTCAAGTGACCTGTCCAGTCATCCTTGGCCTCTCACTTTGGTCCATTTTTCTCAAAAAAGAATATATTAATATCTCAGCTTCTACACCGACTAAATATATGTATGTTCTTTATTATAGAATAACAGAGTTGACCTATTTGTCTCATCGAAGGTAGAAATGCCACACATGTTTGCGAGCTGTCAGCTGGAACACCTCTTTGCACAGAAAAAAACCGGTGTTGAGTAGAACTGCCCACCGCCACACTACACAGGTCACCTTGGCAACACAAATATGTTGGCTGCTGCCTCCCACATCGAGCTTCTTTCCGATTTCGTGGGCGCCTCCTACTCCAATCTTCTCGATAATTTCATGGTCGCACTGGCGCACGGTCTCACCAACCTATTTCCCTCCACCACCAAACAGATGTGAGGCCCTCCAATGGCCGCGCCACCGCCCTCCTCCTGATTGCCTCTTCCTCCATCATGGACACTGCAAACTTGAATCCTCAACTAAACCTTCACCTTCCTCGCCATGACACTAGCTTCCACCGCAAACAAACCAAGCACGAGCTTCCCGAACGATGTCTCCAAGGAAGGAGATGACACCACCAGTGCTGTCGTTGCCTGACCAGACAATCAAGGTTTTCACCTAGGGAAGACACACTGCCACAGGGGAGAGGGACGTTCGATGAACGCTTTCCAACAAAGAAAACGATACCTGAAGGCGTTGCCGTCATTGGCCCAAGAGGGACAAGACTTTCGCCATGGCGCCTCAGCCTCGTGCATGACAATGGCTACCACCGTTCTGCTACACCAGCCGCCGACCACGGACGGGAGAGTGATAGGCACCTCCAATAGCTCCCCAACATGCCTAGGTCGCCAGTGCCGCCTCCTAGTGAGCGGTGCGCCATGGCCAAGGAGGAACAGGTAAGTGAAGAAGGAGCCTGGCATGTCTTCTAATAGCCGCAGGCTCTCATGCCCTCCACGGCCGACCGCCGTGCTGGCCACCCATCGACCCTAGCCCCTCCGCGCGTCACCACCTACACCGGTTGCGCCCCAACCAAATCCAAGCGGGGGACGCCGGATCTGGCCTCTGGAGGCCCGAAGCCGATCGCTAGTCTATGAATCCAAGAGCCGGCAGCTGGAGCAACCAGCACCATCGCCAAAAAGAACGGCCACCGAGAGGTGGGAAGGAGGGGAGAAAGGGCGACACAAGTCTTTCTGATACTTGTGGTCACACTTTGGTTCATGTGTCCCTGAAACACTATTTTGCAAATACATGAGGAACGAAATTATTTGAAAACAATACTATGATTGATATGGTCTGCAATTTCACGATTTAGTGACCATCAATAGTGTTGGTTGCTTGATCTTCTCTCCTTGAGCCTAGCTCAAGTCCACCTTTTGCATCCTATTTATATAGGACTAATATAATGTACCTTATATACTAGCAAGCATAGTTATTCTAACTGGTTAGAGCATCTCCAAGGGACTTGGCATTTGGGTTGGCATTTGATTAAAATGCAAAAAAGAGGAAAAAGAGGCCTCCAATGGTTTTGCAAACAAGTTTTGCATTTTGGTAAAGTTGGCATTTGAAGGATGAGACTTGGCTAAAATGCCAAGCCGTCCACACCTTGGCAAACGCCTGATCCGCGCAATTCCCGTGCGTACGTGGACCGAACTCCCGCGCCGCTGGACTCCTTCGCGCGCGATATACATCTTCCCCGAAGGCAAAACATTGCGCTGCCTCTCCTCCTCGCGCCTCTCCTCATCACGCCGCATCTCTTCTGTCCGCTGCATCGCGCCGCCTCGCCTGTCCGCTGGCCTTCGCGCCGCCAAAGCCATGGATCCAAGGGCGCCCTTCGTCCCTCCCATGACGGGGTTCGCGAGTTCAAGGCCAGCGTCCTTCCCTCCCACGTCGGACCATGGACAGATCAACCAACAAGCCGGGTATGTCTCCATCTCTCCACTGCTTGGTGGATTTATTTCTCATAGATCGCGCTGTGTGCAGTCATGACAGTCCCTTGAATGTCGTAGTGAAGATAGTGTTGTTTTCATCCGGTACTAGACATCTAGGGTTCATGTTGGGTGCAAGTCCATATTATTTTCGTGATGATCTGATCTGTTTTCATAGCACGGTTGAAGTACATTTATGTTGTTTTAGTTTAGTTCAAACACAATTTCATATGCCCTTCTTTGCTTCCGTAGATTCGTTGGAATGGAAAATGTTGGATACTATGCGGGCATGGTCCTGACAAATGACCCTCATTATCCTAGATTGAACGACTTGAACATTCCACTGACGCAAGACACTCAATTCACTCAACACACTCAATTGACTGGTAATGGTAATGAATTGGAAAATGATATTGTGCAAGTGCAGCCCGAAGTTTTTGCTAAAGCTAAAGCAAAACGTGCTAAGAAGGGTGCGTCGCATAGGCAAAAAAAATTTGACATCGAGGAAGATAAAGTCATATGCTCAGCTTGGTTGCAAGTGAGCAAAGATGCCATTGTTGATGCCAATCAACCTCGTTCTACTTTTTGGGGTAGAATTCGTGCATTCTATGATGAACACAAGGACAAAAATATAGCTACCAGTGAGAGGACAGATACTTCTATTATGCATAGGTGGATGACTATTCAAAAGGATGTGAACAAGTTTTGTTCATGCTATGAGAAAATTGAGCGTAGGAATGCTAGTGGATCCACTATCCAGGACATGGTACGTTTTTTGTAGTTGGTTCTCAGATATTGTGCTTCAAGTATTTCTACAATTGCAGTAACAAATTTACGAAGGCTCTCAAGAGCAGTGCTTTCACCAATACGAATATACTCATCCGTAGCATCAGCAGAAACCCCATATGTGAGCATTCGAAGAGCAGCAGTAACTTTCTGGAAGCAACTAAGACCCTTTTTACCTGCCGCATCCCTTTTTTGCACAAAGTAACGATCATGCTCTTCAACGGCTCTCATGATGCGTAGGAATAGAGGATTCCTCATTCTGAATCTGAAGAGAACAAACAAAAGTTCAACACCTCGACATAAAAAAAACAAATAATATGAAATTATCTAATGTGAAAGAACAACAACCTCCAACGGAATAAATCTGGACCATAGGTAGGATTATCCGCCAAATAATCCTGATACATCCTCTGGTGGCCGCCTTCTCTATCGCGATGAATGACAGCATGGCCAGGGACCGAACCAGCATGTCTTTGTTTTTTACTAGAAAATTTGTGCAGCAGCTGCGAACATAAAGCAATCATCGTCGTCTGAAGACTCGTCATCCAATTGTCTTCGGAGACGTGATCTAGAAGCCCTCTTCCGCCGCAGCTGAGAACAATTACGCGCCTCACAACATTGAACAAATTAAAAAAATATGGCAGACACAATAGGTGCTACGAAGGACAAACCTTGGCGATCCGCAGCGCAAGCCTGTTTGATGGAGTTGTCGGCGGCATCGTGGGCTAAAGGTTATGGAGAACTGGCGACCAGGCTCCTGCAGCTGATGGCCGAGCAGGATCGATCTTCCTTGGAGCGATGAACGGGGTGGCCGATCGAGCAGCTGCAGCTGGCGACCGACGGGGTGGAGCTGATGAACGAGGCCACGCCGCGGACACGAGGGGTCTGGAGACGCGGCGGCGACGCGAATGGACTCGCGCGACCGGACTGCGCGGGAAGAAAATCGGCGGCCCGCGCGCGACTGCCTCGCTTCGCGCCGAAATTTTATCTGCTGACGGGGCACTTTCCCAAATGCCAATTTCCATTTGCCAAGTCCCTTGGAGTAGTCCTGTTTTTAGGCTTTATATTTTTATTTGGGACTTTGCAATCAACACCAAATGCCAACTCCAAATGCCAAGTCCCTTGGAGATGCTCTTATGCTGTCAATCAACCATAAACAATACCAGTCGAACAACATAATTGATAATAAGATGCCCATTTATTTATTTTTTGGCATACATAATAACGAAACCCATTCTTTAATCTGATTGGTAAAACAGAAAGCCTACAGCCCCTGGCCTTTCTAGACCGCATCTATAAATTTGGTTACTTGCCAAGCTGATGCACTCGCACCTGTATGGATTATCATAACCTCCCGATTCGCTAGAAGATGAGCGCCGGGTATCCACCGCCGGCGGGGGCATGGACCACCGGCCTCTGTGGCTGCTTCAGCGACTGCAAGAGCTGTGAGTCGCCCACCCCCTGCTGGCCTCGCTATGCTTCTTCTGAAAAAACAGCTAAAGCCTTTAACACAAGTCGATTATATATTCTTGTGTAACTTTCAGTCCAAGTTGCAGCAAGTATACATCATAATACTGATTATTAAGCGCATAGATCTGTAAATTCTCGTGGAATTCTTGCTGCGAGCCAAATTAAACACGACGACGTCAACAGAAGCTAGGCAGGTAGCTAGCATCATTACTAACGGGCGGTGGTGCTGCAGGTTGCCTGTCGTTCTTCTGCCCGTGCTTCCCGTTCGGACAGGTGGCAGAGGTCTTAGACAAGGGCGCCACATGTAAGTGTTTTATTTTGCTACAACAACAACGACATACTAGCATATCTGCACTAGCTAGCTATACGTTCAAATTGAACTGAAATGGAACCAAGGAAACGTTGTGTGTTGCAGCCTGTGGTCTGGCTGGCTTGATCTACTGCTTGCTGCTGCATTCCGGGGTGTACCTGGCCCCGTGCCACTGCCTCTACGCCTGCACCTACCGTCGCAAGCTCCGGGCGGCGTACGGCCTGCCGCCGGAGCCGTGCGGTGACTGCTGCGTCCACTTCTTCTGCAACCCATGCGCGCTTTCACAGATGTACCGAGAGCTCAAGAACCGTGGCGCCGACCCAGCCGATGGTAAGGCTACCTGCCTGCATCTTGTCTCTCATCATCATCACTCATCTGTGCAGTGCCTTCCATTGACTACACAATTTCTCCTTTAACATACGTACAATGCTAACAATACATGGCCTTGCGTTTGGATCCTCGATTATAAGGTGCGATTTGACAGCCATATGCATTAATCGATGTAAAAGCTGAGATATTAATATATTCTGTTTTCTAAAAAGGTTCGGTTTGGATCCTTCGTATTTCCAGAATCCGGGTAGAAAAAATCTCACAATCCTAGTTTTTTATCCAAATGGTCTAGATTTTATAGAGATACTAACTCACATAATTGTAGAATCTTGAAATCTTTTTTTATCTGGATTCTCAAGATCCCTTGGATCTAAACGGCACCTAAATATCCCAATGGTACATAGTTTTTTATTGTAGACGGACAAAATTAATTTTCTAATACAAAATAAGTACTACCAGCAAATTAGCGATGGAATATATTTTCCGTAATAACCTTATAAATATAAGTGTATTTAAAATGTTTACTTATAAATTTAATTAAAGTTAAGCTAGTTTGACTTGCATAAATTTTATAATTGATTGCATCTTTTTTATGGAGGCCGGAGCCCAATACTTTCGAAATCGATTTGTCTCATGATCAGATTATGAGTTTGTAACTACGAGGTGGACTTGCGAGGCATATTTGTCATATCAGCTACCCATCAAGAAACATTTTACGGCGCTGATTCAATTTCAAAATCAGATAGAATTAATGCAGTAAAATTTAACTGAAATAACTACTCTTAATGTAATTTTATTTTTTGACAGCCTCTTCATAAACAAATGACATGCACATCGTTGTATCAAAACATGCGATAGAAATGTTTTCTTCTTTTTTACTCAAATCACAAGAAATAAATACAAGAGAGTTCTTTGGAGGCTGCGAGGCAAGCTACACAATGATATTTCCCTAAAAATCCAAACTGTAAGTCATTTTGTTTTTCAGTTACATAACTTGATCCATTCACGTAATCACGTTGGAGGTTAGATAACCTCAATTCTAGTGGAGTAGTGTGATGGTGGTCACGGCAGTTAGAGGTCAATGGGACAATAATGTGTGCTGATGCCATATAAGAATTAGAAAAAGCCTAGATATATGCATCGTCGTAGGAATCTGCGTACCATACCATGTTAGGAATCTGCGTACCATACCCCATGTTGAGTCTCTTGATGTGACATTTAGATTAAAGAGTACTCTCCCTGTTCAACAATAATATCATATTTTATAAATTTTAAGGCAATGTAAGGGAATTCTCACATGACACATAATAGACTCCTGGTTTAAACCCATCAAAGAGTTGCTCCTAAGGTTATGGTTTTTTTTATAATGTATACCTGTATTAATTAATAGAAATAAACATATCCAAATACAAGTATACCGAAAAAGGATACGAAGTACAGCTGCCCAACCTATCTTCTACCGAGAAAGGAAGCCAGCCGTATCCGCTGCCGACAAAGACCGTCGACACCAGCCGACGTCACCAAATCTGAACCACCAGAAACCGGAGGAAACCACCGGCGTTGAGGTGGACTGCAGCAGACGCTCAATCTCGCGGAGGTGAAGCAGTCTTTGAACGCCCATCCGTCAGGATCACAATCCAGGTTGGAACGACGAGAGTGGCGCCGACGATGGCATCCGCCGTCGCGGTGAAGCCAAGCTCGCTCAATCCCGATTCATGCCGCCGGCAGATCGAGTTCGATCCACCGCATTCCATCTTGGAGCCACGCCCTTAGCCGCCACCGTAGCCTTGACCTAAAACGCGGCACGAGCACCGCCGCTTCGCCACGACGATGAAACAGCAGCCGCCGCAGACTCCTACACCGCCTCACAGGCCACCCATCGTCACCGGAGCAGGTGATGATGAGGTGGACGAAGACCGGGAGGACCTTATTCCACCATGGTTGCGCTGCCACCTCCACCAAGCTCGCGCCACCGGAAACCCTAACCCTAGAAAAGTGACCTACTCTACACCGCCGGTCAAGGTCACGCGGTTCCCCGCACATCCGAGGCCCCAAGGGCCGCTGGAGGTGAAAGGGACCGGCGACCTCGCCGGCGGGAGCACACATCGCTGGTGGCGGCGCCTTGGTGGAGCTCTCCGTGTCTAAACCCTAGCCTTTGGTACGTATGCAATGGACTCCTGATAAGCTTTGCTAAATTCGAGCATGGGCACTCTATATCTTTTTTTTGAGAGGAAGGCAAAAGCTTTGCCGCGAGTTCTATTAGACAAAGGAAGAAAAATTCCATAAAAAAGACATAGGAAGAAAAAAAAAAAAAGGCAAGTGTCTGTCTAGTGTTTTGAGTAAAACTAGACCCAAAAGTCATACAACCGAGGAGAGTGCTCAACTCATCCTACACAACTTTGGTAGAACAAGCACATAACTATCCAAACTCACGGTACTACTTGTTATAACTTGATCAAATCGACCCAACTACCAATTGATCTAACAACTAAGAACCGAAGAAATACGATGACATACCAATCATCTAAAGTTCACAACTTGGGCCACCACCATGGCTAGACAACAAAGGAACCGCCGCGCGATCTGGAAAGCCTAGCAATACCTCCATGGAGGACAGTCTACATATAATTCGTTATATTTCAGTACTGTATTCTGAGAGAGAGTATACCTTAATTAGCTTGATGTAAACTTCTACTTCTCTAGTTTTGATCAAGTCTACCGAAAAATGCATAAACATCTGCAACATCAAACCTGATTCATAGGTACAATATGATATATATTTTGATAGTGTATTTGATTTGAATATTATATATTTTAATAGAATTTTATATAAATTTGTCGAAGATAGTAATTTACAACGAAAGGGGTACAATATAATATAAACTTACCTTTACATACATGCATGATTGCACTTACACGTCGTCGTACACATGCATGATTGCTAGTTACATGTAGTAGAGGCTAGTTGAGTATAAATCTTGCCGTCACTCAAGATCAGAGAGGAGACATGTAACACCTTAAAATTTGCATGTTTTCAAAATAGCTAAAACGATTTAATTATGTTATTTTTGTGAGCATCAAACTTAGTAAAATAATATTTTTTTGGTGAATTAAAAGTCATCTTAAGGCTAGAAACATTTTGATGCATTCATGCAGTTGCATGTTTTATTATGTGATGATTGGTTTTGATTGAAGTTCAAAAGGATTTCAAAATAAATTTGAAACTTATTTGAAAAGGTTCTGAAAACAAAGGAAAAGGAAAAGATTTTCATCTCTCTCTGCTTTCTTGAGTTTAATCCTTTTCTTGGAGTTTCTAGCAATCCTTTCTGCTCTAATTTATTAGAGTTCATCTTCTAATTCTCTATCTTCCAATCTATTCTTTTGTTGCAATTTGTTCCTTGCTATTATTAGCTTTCCACCTAATTTCTTTTTGGCCAAATTCCTTTTTCCTCCTAATGCGTGCATGCATAGTCGATCTGTATATGTTTATTGCTTGACTTTGTGGTGAGTGTATAAAGCTTTTAAAACACGTTTAGGGAACGATCTTATTTTATGGCATTTCTCTGTTTTCTTCTCTGAAATTAATTTCTCTATGTCTCGGTGATCATCTTCTATCTATTCTGTTGATTCCTTTTGTCCCTTGCGTTTCTTTTTCCTCTCAATTTCTTTTTAGTGAAATTCCATGGTTAATCTCCCTGAGGTGCATGTCTCACGCAGACTCGATGACTCGTTATATATCCAGGCTTTTTCCTTTACCGTGTATGTCTATTAATAGGAAATCCTTCCCATCGATCCTTTTCCCAAACCCGTGGAAATAAACCAATCTATTATGACCCACGCTGACAGAGCCTCGCAACTAATCGAGTCCGGGCGCCGGCCATCAAGGATATGGATCGTTTCATCTGTCCAGCTACAACCGATGGGGACCTTTCACTGTCTCGGCCGCTCAGTTCCTCGCCATCGGCCTGGATACAATCTTGCCTAACCATCAAGGATAGAGGAGAAGCCATCACCAAGAGAACTTCATCAGGCTGATTGAGCTCATCGTCGCACGCGTGTGCATGGAGTTCGGCCTCCGTCATGATCTGTTCAGGCATCCCTGCATCTGCATCAAGTTCTACTGGAGGCAACCACTACAAACTTCATCAAATCATCGCCCATCTGTGTCCCAAGCCTCCACATCGATCTTTGGTTTGCATGCCAATCCGCCGCCGTGCATCTCCGTTGCTGCCGCCACTTCCGAGCATCACGTCGAGGAAGCCATCCACGTCGCCGTCCCCAACGTCACCACCGCTTGGCCTGATTTGTGGTCGGGCGTTCATATATCAGTCATCACCGAAGGTGCCATCACGTTCTCTGTTCTATTTTAGAACTGACCTATATCTCTATGTCTCTCGTGCCCAATAGCTCTTAGTTTCTTTCTTGTATATTCACTCCAGGTCTCCTCGTTCGTGTCTTGCAGTTGCAAACTGATACGTTCATCCACCGTCCATAGAAGCAGGCCATAATTAGCATCAGGTACAAGTTCCATCTTGCCTCGGCAAGCAAAGTTATTCATCGATCCCTTTTACGGGACATGCTGCTATTTTTGTCAGGCACATGATGGCAAGTTCCATGCTTTGTACATGTCCATCAAAGTTCACAGGCTGCCAACAATTAGAAGTAATCATTGGGCATTCCACCGAAAACCACCAAACGTGAGCTCCTGTCACTCTACCTTTCAGTTTATCCTCTCTTTTCTGTTCCTTTGCCTTGTCTTAAATTATCTCTGGCATCTTTGATAGATTTACGACCGTGTTGCAAGCGTCTATCTATGTGTATGGTGCCACTCAAAAGCAGATGTCATCTCTACTGCTGCAATCCTATCTTTTGTTGCCAGAGCATGTCAATCAGCATGTACACCGAGACCTCAGTAGCAAATCTTTGCTGATTAATAAAAGGTCAGCCGCACCTCTTTGTCCACATACTATTTCTTTTTGGGTCAAAGCATTATCATGTCTACATTATCCTTACAAAATAAATAATCTTCCTCTCATTACATCCCAATTGAAAGACATTGGATTCACATCGTGCACATAGACTACGTGTTCAGTATCTCTTGTGATCTAGCAATCCTAGCAACTAGCTTTCTTTTAGTATGTTGTTTTCTCTTATGTGGTGTACTGTTCTTAGATGCTTTTGTTGCTTCTTGTATGTTGGTGTGATGTTTGCTACGATTTGCGAGTAGAAGGGCAGTTTTGTGTTGGATGCCGAAGCTTCGGAAGAGGAGATTGAAGAATTTCTACGAGCAATTGCTTTGGGTGTAAAGCAAGTTTAAGGCAAGTATAGTTTGGGTTTTGCTTTCTTTAACCATGATCTCTTGAGCTTGATTAATGAAATGTGATATGAACATAAATAATGAATGTTATCCTTTGGCAAAAGCTGGGACTTATCGTGCCGCTGTGAGGGCTACATGGCTCTGGCTCTAGTTTATCTAAGAGACCTTTTCTAACGAGTGAGAGGAATTGCAGAATTGGGTTTAGGACAGCCTCTGTCCTTATGTGTATAGCCGGGAAGGAATGTGCCATATTGGAAGGGGGGTTCCTACATCCGACGACTTAGCGTCCCTTGCTTCTTAGACGAACTCTTGGGTGGCTTTATAGTGAGACCCTGCTTATTCACCTTGGAAGTGTCATGGGAGTAATTAACCCGAGCAAATGGGAATCACGACTCACAGGGAAAGGGTACACCTCTGCGCAGAGTTAAATCGATATATTGTCCGTGCCCACGGTTACGGGTGGCCCGGAAAACTGAGGGAATTGTATGTTCATTTAATTTGTTTATGTGCAATTTATTATTCAATTTCACTTGATCATGTGGCTATGGGATTACACTACCTTTGCTATACTTGTTGAGTTCGTCATGAACTCACTCTTGCTTTCCCCACACACCTCGGGAGAAGTTTAGGTTTGTTGTCAACCGGTCGGTTTGGATCTAGTGGAGTCTACACCCGGAGATCGAGTCGTCTTTCCGCTGATTGCTATCTAAGGTTATGTCTTTTATATTAACTATTTTTACATATTAAGCATTGTTTACGATACAACCTTTCATTTGTAGCTATATGTGAGATTTGACCTCTAAGGCTCACATATGGTGTATATCAGGTTTTGTTCTTAAAACCGGGTGTTACAAGTGGTATCGGCTCAATGCTTGATCAGAGACGCAAGCCTAGGTAGAAAATGGCCGTGTTAAGGTTTTGAAATTTGCTAGAACATCCTTGTTCTATATATACCTTGATATTTTGATCTCTACTGTATCCTATCATTGATATTTATCTCCTCCTTGATGCTTATTTTAAAGTCCTTGTTCTCATCTAACCATGATTTAGAATACTATTATAATCCTCTCTTATCATATTCTTGCGTAATCTGAAATTAAGTTATAGGATCTTTACCCAATATATAAGAAGAGCGATAGTGACGCAAGTTGAGTCATTGTTTGCTTTGTGCACCTTTAATTGTCTTGTTGCATTGTCATTATGAATTTGCTTGATTTGGAGTTTTATAATGATTGCAATGAATTTGTGCAGCCCACAATTTCATCTAGTCATAGGTTTAAGGTTAGTGAATAGATAGTTGGGGTTTGGTTTTCATCTGCTTTCTACATCCAGTCTTTACGGAGTAATTTGTCTTCTTTGACTTATATCTCAGTCTTTGGATGATCAAAATTCATGAGAAAATTTTGGAAAAAAAGTATATTTCAGCATATTTCTCGAGCACAAGAACCACCATCATATCTGTTTTGATTTGGGAGTTATGGAAATCACAAGATAATGTATATGTGCTGTCAGGAAATCTGGAGCAGTCAGTAAAAATCTGGTCACAACTTTTTATCTGTATGAGCAATGGTCATGAAAATTATCTGGGATAAATTATACTTCTGTACCTTTCCAATTCCACAAGAATCATGTCCATATCCATTCTGAGCTGGGAGCTATGGCTTTTATAATCTGGTGAATCTGTGCAGTCGGAAGTAATCTGTGCGATCTGGAAGTTCGAGAAGTCTCGTATTCATCGGTTTTCGACTACCTAAACTGCAGAATCTGAACAAGTGATCAATAAGAAAATCGTAGAGGATTTCATAAGTTTTCTAACGGTTTAAGATACCATTTCATTGGATTAACAGAACTTGAGTTATGGTCATTTTACTGTTCTGCTGTTTTCCTACTCGCGAGGAATTTCAGATTATTCATTCGTTGCCTATGCACATAAGTTTCTTTTGGATATCAAAGGGCTTTATGATAATTAACTCATCTAGAAGAATATGCAAGCTATCTTTTGGTGCCCCTAGCTGATCCTTTCTTAAGGGGGGTAGCCATGATTAAGAAGTTGTAAGACAAGGTTTCATGGGTTCAAGCATTTTACATGGGAGGAGCAGTTGTTTCTATTGTTGGGATGTCTATCCATGAGCAAGTGTGACCTGATGGATGATCTATAAGGAGCTTAGATAAACATCAGGATTGGGTTTTTGCTTCAAGATATCATCACTTGGGAGTTCAACCTTCAACTCAAGACAAGATGGTGTTCACGACATAGGAAGAAAATCTCATACATCTAAATTTGGTTCTATGAAGATAAGACCATAGAGGAGAGTTAATGATGTGGATCTCACCCAAGGATATAAGTGCGATTTGGAGTTTCGTTGGAATGGTAAGGTTCTATCATAGGTTCACTGGAGGCATTATAACATTAGACACGTGTTTTCTTTATAATGCATCTTGACAAGATTGTGGATGTGCTCTATGTAAGAAAAGCAGTGGAATATGCGTCAACTGTGGAAACGTGAGTTGGACTATTGACATATGAGATCTAGAGTTATCCATTGTGGAGATTAGATGTATTTATTTGGATTGGAATTAATAATGATATGGAGCTATAGTGGGCCAACAACCCATAGGTCTCGGACATGATTAGAGGCACTACCCTATTGGCTAAAAGGTCGTCGCCACAAGAACATGAGTCAATGAAGAGTATTTTCACTAAGAATTGGCTTAAAGTTTGTGACATCATTATTGTGGGGTTAAGTAAACAAAGGTTAGTGACTTGGAAGCACGTATGCTATCACAGAAGAGACAAAAGTCGTTACCGAAGCCTTAGTACAAGAGAGATATGCTAAGGAGATTTGGGCGACACCATAGACTAAGAATTGTGTTTAAAGAGTTGAGCAATTCGACAAGGAGGGTAGTCGAACAGTTTGGAAGTTGACCTAGAATTGGCTTGGAGATAACGAGAGTTACTCGAAGTACCCATCAATACATTGGATTTGGTTGAGCGAGGTTATTTGGAGAAAGGCTATTAGAGTGTGCAAAGTGAAGCGTATCGATGCTCTTAGCAATGGAGAGTGATGCTATGAAGATTTGGATGACACCAAGATTGAGTTGCGTGTCAAACTTGAGTGACGTCACAAACACTACAATGTTGGCTTATTTTGGAACCATAAAAATGATAAAGGTTAGGTGGAAGTAACTACAAAAAAAAAAATGATTAAGGAATTATGCTTAAGAGATGAGCGGCTTAACTTGAGCATATATGGAAATTAATGTTTTAAAATTGGTGGTAGAATCTACCTTAGATTAAGAGGATCATGAAGGCTACTTGGAATGGAGATACATCAGATTGAATATATGGATTACGGGAGGATATAACAGAACATGATGCGTGCGATTGCATTGCAATTTGGAATCAGTGAGGACAGGAGTTTGTCATATACAATTGAGTTCACACAACCATCTCAAGGTGATCCTTGTGCGAAGCATATAAAGATTATTCCTTATAAGAGTAAGCTAGCACTGGGCTGAAATGGGACATATATGGTTACATGAAAGTTATTTTGGGGTATCTAATGTGTTCAACATGTCGCTGTTTGAAGGATGTGGAGTCAAGAGCACAGAAGGATCTTGTCTATACTAAGTACCTATCAGAGTTTTGGAAATAGTTGGGCGTTTAATAGGGATAAGGTTATCGGGTTATGCGAGTAAAGCAAAGATTCTTGACAGGATGGAAACACTCGAGATAGTAAAGGAAGATCCCATAGCTCAGTATCTGTATATCTGGGCCTCTTCCGAATCTCGGGATGAGATTCATCTTAAGGGGGTAGAATTGTAACACCTTAAAATTTGCATGTTTTCAAAATAGCTAAAACGATTTAATTATGTTATTTTTGTGAGCATCAAACTTAGTAAAATAATATTTTTTTTTTTGGTGAATTAAAAGTCATCTTAAGGCTAGAAACATTTTGATGCATTCATGCAGTTGCATGTTTTATTATGTGATGATTGGTTTTGATTGAAGTTCAAAAGGATTTCAAAATAAATTTGAAACTTATTTGAAAAGGTTCTGAAAACAAAGGAAAAGGAAAAGATTTTCATCTCTCTCTGCTTTCTTGAGTTTAATCCTTTTCTTGGAGTTTCTAGCAATCCTTTCTGCTCTAATTTATTAGAGTTCATCTTCTAATTCTCTATCTTCCAATCTATTCTTTTGTTGCAATTTGTTCCTTGCTATTATTAGCTTTCCACCTAATTTCTTTTTGGCCAAATTCCTTTTTCCTCCTAATGCGTGCATGCATAGTCGATCTGTATATGTTTATTGCTTGACTTTGTGGTGAGTGTATAAAGCTTTTAAAACACGTTTAGGGAACGATCTTATTTTATGGCATTTCTCTGTTTTCTTCTCTGAAATTAATTTCTCTATGTCTCGGTGATCATCTTCTATCTATTCTGTTGATTCCTTTTGTCCCTTGCGTTTCTTTTTCCTCTCAATTTCTTTTAGTGAAATTCCATGGTTAATCTCCCTGAGGTGCATGTCTCACGCAGACTCGATGACTCGTTATATATCCAGGCTTTTTCCTTTACCGTGTATGTCTATTAATAGGAAATCCTTCCCATCGATCCTTTTCCCAAACCCGTGGAAATAAACCAATCTATTATGACCCACGCTGACAGAGCCTCGCAACTAATCGAGTCCGGGCGCCGGCCATCAAGGATATGGATCGTTTCATCTGTCCAGCTACAACCGATGGGGACCTTTCACTGTCTCGGCCGCTCAGTTCCTCGCCATCGGCCTGGATACAATCTTGCCTAACCATCAAGGATAGAGGAGAAGCCATCACCAAGAGAACTTCATCAGGCTGATTGAGCTCATCGTCGCACGCGTGTGCATGGAGTTCGGCCTCCGTCATGATCTGTTCAGGCATCCCTGCATCTGCATCAAGTTCTACTGGAGGCAACCACTACAAACTTCATCAAATCATCGCCCATCTGTGTCCCAAGCCTCCACATCGATCTTTGGTTTGCATGCCAATCCGCCGCCGTGCATCTCCGTTGCTGCCGCCACTTCCGAGCATCACGTCGAGGAAGCCATCCACGTCGCCGTCCCCAACGTCACCACCGCTTGGCCTGATTTGTGGTCGGGCGTTCATATATCAGTCATCACCGAAGGTGCCATCACGTTCTCTGTTCTATTTTAGAACTGACCTATATCTCTATGTCTCTCGTGCCCAATAGCTCTTAGTTTCTTTCTTGTATATTCACTCCAGGTCTCCTCGTTCGTGTCTTGCAGTTGCAAACTGATACGTTCATCCACCGTCCATAGAAGCAGGCCATAATTAGCATCAGGTACAAGTTCCATCTTGCCTCGGCAAGCAAAGTTATTCATCGATCCCTTTTACGGGACATGCTGCTATTTTTGTCAGGCACATGATGGCAAGTTCCATGCTTTGTACATGTCCATCAAAGTTCACAGGCTGCCAACAATTAGAAGTAATCATTGGGCATTCCACCGAAAACCACCAAACGTGAGCTCCTGTCACTCTACCTTTCAGTTTATCCTCTCTTTTCTGTTCCTTTGCCTTGTCTTAAATTATCTCTGGCATCTTTGATAGATTTACGACCGTGTTGCAAGCGTCTATCTATGTGTATGGTGCCACTCAAAAGCAGATGTCATCTCTACTGCTGCAATCCTATCTTTTGTTGCCAGAGCATGTCAATCAGCATGTACACCGAGACCTCAGTAGCAAATCTTTGCTGATTAATAAAAGGTCAGCCGCACCTCTTTGTCCACATACTATTTCTTTTTGGGTCAAAGCATTATCATGTCTACATTATCCTTACAAAATAAATAATCTTCCTCTCATTACATCCCAATTGAAAGACATTGGATTCACATCGTGCACATAGACTACGTGTTCAGTATCTCTTGTGATCTAGCAATCCTAGCAACTAGCTTTCTTTTAGTATGTTGTTTTCTCTTATGTGGTGTACTGTTCTTAGATGCTTTTGTTGCTTCTTGTATGTTGGTGTGATGTTTGCTACGATTTGCGAGTAGAAGGGCAGTTTTGTGTTGGATGCCAGAAGCTTCGGAAGAGGAGATTGAAGAATTTCTACGAGCAATTGCTTTGGGTGTAAAGCAAGTTTAAGGCAAGTATAGTTTGGGTTTTGCTTTCTTTAACCATGATCTCTTGAGCTTGATTAATGAAATGTGATATGAACATAAATAATGAATGTTATCCTTTGGCAAAAGCTGGGACTTATCGTGCCGCTGTGAGGGCTACATGGCTCTGGCTCTAGTTTATCTAAGAGACCTTTTCTAACGAGTGAGATGAATTGCAGAATTGGGTTTAGGACAGCCTCTGTCCTTATGTGTATAGCCGGGAAGGAATGTGCCATATTGGAAGGGGGTTCCTACATCCGACGACTTAGCGTCCCTTGCTTCTTAGACGAACTCTTGGGTGGCTTTATAGTGAGACCCTGCTTATTCACCTTGGAAGTGTCATGGGAGTAATTAACCCGAGCAAATGGGAATCACGACTCACAGGGAAAGGGTACACCTCTGCGCAGAGTTAAATCGATATATTGTCCGTGCCCACGGTTACGGGTGGCCCGGAAAACTGAGGGAATTGTATGTTTATTTAATTTGTTTATGTGCAATTTATTATTCAATTTCACTTGATCATGTGGCTATGGGATTACACTACCTTTGCTATACTTGTTGAGTTCGTCATGAACTCACTCTTGCTTTTCCCCACACACCTCAGGAGAAGTTTAGGTTTGTTGTCAACCAGTCAGTTTGGATCTAGTGGAGTCTACACCCGGAGATCAGAGTCGTCTTTCCGCTGATTGCTATCTAAGGTTATGTCTTTTATATTAACTATTTTTACATATTAAGCATTGTTTACTGATACAACCTTTCATTTGTAGCTATATGTGAGATTTGACCTCTAAGGCTCACATATGGTGTATATCAGGTTTTGTTCTTAAAACCGGGTGTTACAAGACATGGAGCACTAGCTAGGAGGCAGCCATGGGTGGAATGCGGTGGCGATGGGATGGGTAATAAGGGCGGCCCGCGGCCGATGCCGATGGCCGGGGTGACGACGACGGCTGGCCGGGCAGCAAAGAGCGCACTACACACATGTCTCCTCTCCTGTTGCTGCTTTAGTTCCATGGCAGGCGTGACCATCGTACCTATCTCCATCCTCCACTCCCACTCAGATATATTCTCTCGACAAACTTGTCAACTCCTACATAGGCTTCCTTGTCCATGGTACCTTTTCTAATTATAATAAATTGTTCAATCAACAAAAATATCTTTTTAGCAACCGTGCTTTTGACGTGGGGACCTAGTATTCCCTCGGTTTCTTAGATATCGAGAAGTCAAATATACTCAACTCTGATAAGATAAAAATAAGAGATTATTGCTCTCTATGTCTTTAAAAAATTGTCACATCCAAGCAATCTAACCAGCCCCAATCCAGTGATAAGCCTCTTGGCCTCTCTATGTTTTCACGAACGAATAGAGAGAGATGAAACAAAAAAGCAACATGCATGAAGTTGTTGGTAAACTATTTTGCTATAAATAATATTTCCAAAGCAGCTCAGGTTCACAGATGAAGTTGAGCTACGCTAAGTGTACTCTCCAGCAGCGTTGCCTCACTGATATATAGCAACTCCAACATCCAACGGCAGAGCGATGGTTGTCCAAAGCCATAAGTTTCCATCAGCCATGAGGCACAGCCCTGACAAGGTTTGGGGCGAGGAGACTAGCTAATGCACAAGCCCAAAGCTAGTGAAGTAGCGAGGGGTGTCCAAATGGAGCCATGGAGGTGTAGACCAGGATGCCCTTATCTATATCTTCTATAAAGATAAACCTCACTAGTGAATTCTCTCAACATGCAAGCTATCCACATCATCAATCCACTCAACATCCACTACAAGTTGCAATTATAGCCAACTAGCACATATAATTATGATAATTTTTTTACCTACTAACATGCATTTAGTTGTCCACAAATATGTGTCAAACCATTCATCAAAATTAGTTTAAAATACTTTTATTCATATAACTATGAAAATAAATAGTCTATTTTATTTTTAAATTGTCCGAATACCCGCAGCAACGCGCGGAGTATTCACCTAGTTTCAAGATAACGTACGCGTGGCTAGGTGTCACCGTGCGTTGTTCTCATCTCATCTGTTCAACGATATTTAACAGACTTCGTTCCATTTCGGTATCCTTTACTGCATCAATTATTCCTTGTTGTCCAAATGTTTCGTGTATATAGCTAGCTCACAGCTGGTATTGGCGACACTATATATTTTCATGTAATTAAACAACCTAGATGAATTTTGTATTTCCTTCGAAAATGTTATGGTTTTTCTTCTTCTGAATGATTTTGTTTTTCATATGTTCTGAAGGATGGGAAGTGCTCTCGCAGAAGAAGACTACGGCTCCTGTACCAATGCAAGATATGATGCGCTGACAAGAGCAATTAACTTGTGCCGGCAATCATTACTACCTACATGTTTTATGTACAAATTAAAAAAGTAGTATGTGTCATGGTCATGTCTATCTAGCTATCAAGTATAAGAAATTGGGGTCATATTATTATCCCCATCGCGTCGTACTAATAAGCGATGTATTGCTAGAATATGTAAACAAGGGTCCATGCATGCTTAATTTGGATCCCCAACGAATTTTTAGTGTAATAAATATATATGTATCTATATATATACTATAAAGGAGTGAAGAAATTGAAAATAACCTTTCACCCTAATAATCCTACCCACCTTAATTCTTGTCCCTTAGATTTGCATTAGAATTGAATCCAACGCATCTAAATCAACCACCATGATCTGGCAAACGGACCCAGTTAGTAAACTTGTAAACGTTTGACGCGTGTTTCTCTTTTGCCGATGTCAATTTTGATTAGCTTTGTGGGTGTAACATGCCTGTCGAAATCATATCCGGGGGCACCCTCAGTGTAAAGCAACTCACTAAATTCAAATATTATTTAAAATTCTGGCAGCATGCTATCCTCTAAAACTGGACATCTAGGACAATTAATTCACAACTAATAGATGATAATTAAGCATAGACATAAACCATAAACATCATAGCCCAACTCAAATAAAAAGAGGACCATTCCTAACCAATACGCCCATCTTCGACAATCCAACTTTTAAATGACCTCAACTAAACAATTATAGTGGCAATCTTATGTGGAGTAATAAAATACAGATAACTAAATGTATATATGTGCTCATGAAGGTTCTACTCCTAATTTTTTCCATGCATGTCACAGTCATTTGGTACCTAAAAAAAGCAAATAAACACAAGAGTGAGTAAAAACACTTCATGCTGGAATCCATGAACGAGTAACTATAACATCAATTGAATAATAGTTTCCATCTAAAACGGACAACACCTAAATACATCCTTAGCATTTATCGGTAAAGCCGAGCAAGTGGAGCTAGCACTTACTTACAGGAACATGAATATAAGAATCAAATTGCACCTCTGTTAACACCAAAATCTGGACAGCCTAGAAATATAATTGGTAAGGAGATATTCTGATAAATGCAAGAGGCCTGATCATTGCCAGCGGGATCAAACAGGAGATATGTGTATATATGGTACAGTCACCGGACTGATCACAAGATCGGCAATTGGGATCGATTATTGAGAAGGCCATGCATTCCAGCCAATTAGCATATATTTGGCTATTTACTATTGTTTGGCCGGAAAGTATCTTTGATATGTGAAGCTAAGGAAAGGCATGTCCAGGTGCCCACGTGCCATCAGGAGTCAATTGCTACACGATTTGTCAAAGGCAAACAAATAAAGAGAAGAGGTATATATGTGTATGCGTATTGCATTCGGGAACTAGCAAGGCAAGCAAACAAGATGGTATACGTATATATGGCATGTGTCTCATATGCCTTTATTAGGCAATGGATCGGAGATGGAGGCATCACGTAAAGCAAGGAGACTAAAACGAAGGCATATATGCATATGTACGCATCCTGGAGACAGCTTCCAAGGCCGACGTGCTCGTATAGGACTCTGAAATATATATGTGTGAATGGCCAACCGAATATCATATATGCACGGCAAGTTGACTTATCTGTTTGCCGATTGGGCCACAACAGCAAGAAACACGCGCCGACCAAGAAAGCAACATCGTCAAGGCTCGGAAAAAGGAAAATCGGAGTCATGTATTTTGTATTTCCTTTTTGTTTAGATATTATTACGTACGCAGCTTGTAAAGTGTCCTTAGCCCAGGGTATAAATATAAGCCCCCGGCCATTGTAATAGATGTTCACAACCAAATCAATACAACCGGCTACGCGCCACCCTTCGAGTCCTTTAGTCATGTCGTCGAGTTCTTCGAGAGGGCCAATCGATCCGTCGACCTCCGTAAGTCCCGGCAACCTTGTTATCATGTCTAGTATCGTGCGGCGGATTTAGATGTGATGCAAGTAGTCTCATCCGTTTTGCTTAGTATCGTGCGGCGGATTTAAGCTTAATGATGGGAAGTTTTTGCTTGTGCCTTGTATCGTGCGGCGGATTAAGACATGAGTAAAGATAGTTATCGGCTCTTTTAGATTTGGCAAGATCTAATAGATTCATTAAGTTATCACGTGTTGCATGCTTTATTTAATGTTTAATTATTTGCAACACTCTTTTGCCCAATCTAGATTGATACTCTTTCGGCTCGTTGATCGTTCCTTTCATGCTTATTCAATATCGAGTAGATCAAGCTCATATAGCCGAATTAGATCGATCTAGATTGTTACATGTTGCGGGTTCATTCACGTTATATGTAGATAAGCCTTGACAGACCGGGTACCGTGCGGCGGATGCGAGTCTTTGGGTTACTCTAGAGCTAGTCATCCGGTGGACTAGAGATCGGTTTAATCGATAGGCTCCTTTTACATGTTGCTTGTTTGTTCCTTCTTCATGGACCCCGATTCGGCAATCTTGCCGATACGGTTATGCTTATACATGTAGCAAGTATCTATAGATCTGTTAGATAATTATATGCTTTTAGCTCTTTATTGCTAGATTGTATCATGCGGTGGATTGATCTAGTAGCAAGGAGTGGTGTAAATTCATAGTGAGTGGTATCATGCGGTGGATTAGCTTGCTTGGGTTTATGCTCGACGGGTTTATGAAGGCTAGACGTGCGCGGACTAGTTGGAGTAGCCTATGCATGTGTTGTTTAGTAGATTTATATTTATAAGTTACTTATTCTTAATTTTTAGTGCTTGATGATGCTTTAAACATGAGATGTAGTTTGATATGCTTTAATGATCTAATCTTGTTCAAACATGTCTTCATTTACTGTATTCGGCTAGTTTGTTCTGTTTACATCAGTTATGTTACTTTAGCCGAATGAACGCATCCTGTTGGCGAGATAGCTTCCATAGCTATGTGTCGTCGTAAGTGGCTTCGGGGCCGTAAAGATGGAACTGCCTGGTCTCACCCAGCACGTTCCAGTTATGATCTTACCGTTTTATCCCTTGTCGATTTCCAGGTCAAATCGACTGGCACGCCACCGGATTCAGACGCCCGGGCACCCGATTGAAGCTAGGCTTTCCGGCTTGCTGTGTATGAGACGCAGGGTGGTCACATTTTGCGTCAACACACTTTTTGGCACGCCCAGTGGGACAACAATCATTTGATCGGAAGTCAGATCCTCTCCAAATATTTATCACTTTCTGGATCATGATGGGATGCCATGAAGGAGCTACAGATCAATTCAAGAACCAGTGTTTACTATCCTTTGGCAGAATACGTAACAAGGTCATACAGAAGATGCCATTGCCAAAGGAAAGAATTGGCCGATCTTAATTAAAAGCCATTCCACAAGATACAACAATATCAGCGACATCATGATTCAAAGTTACGAGAAGGCACTATTAGCAGTATGTCCTCATCAGTTTTACATCTGGCATGGACTAATCGCCAGATAAAGCATCCTGGAGTGCACGAAGGAGTATGGAAAAGATCAGAATTTACAGGCCAATTCTTCCATGTGTCATCTGCATGAAGCGGGACATGGCGTTTGACGACACATTGACACCCTGGTTGATAAGTCCAAGAAGACCAAAAGCTGGTGCTCCTGTACTCCACCGCCACCATCGGCTAGAGAAAAGGTGAGAGGTAACTGCATGGAGATCGGTTCAAGATGTGGCCACGTCAATGACAAGGATCAGAAATCTATTCAGACTAAGCTCAGGACTAGAATACTTCCATGAGGTGACTATTGATCGGCCCGATGGTGGAGTCACGCAAGCAACGACATACTAATAGCCAATTATTAGCAACAAGACGGCTGATGGGATTAATGACAAACCAAGAGGATATCGGTTCCAAATATTGTAATAACATTGGTGGCCAGTCAGCTATTATTTATCACCGCTATATTCAGCTAGAAAGCCAATTATGTTCAGGTCGAGTTTTGGGACAGAGATCAGATTGATAAATTATGGTTCTGGTATTAGGAATTGGCTAGTCAAGAGACGGATATACTATTAATTTTGTCACATCGGCTATTTGATCAAGCAACTAATCGGCAAGTATAGACGATGTGGTATTTTGGGCAATATACCCAATCAGACGGACACATGTCAAGAAGATCAAAAAATTGCTACTACTGCTGTGATCCACCACTTAAAGAATTCAACTCGGATCAACAATGGTGAGATCAGTCGAATCACGTAAGCAAATGAAGATATATTACAATAGACCAAGGGTCAAAAGTCCAAGCACCACACGTCGGCTACATGTGTAATATTGGAATTTAAGAGAAACTACACGTGCTGGAAGCCGACGAGATCCGGAAGGAGCTTGGGTGCTATGACCAACTACTGCTTGTGCCAATAAGGTGGCCCACAATCGGCAATATGGGTTCCTGTTCCTCGACGTCACTCTTGAATGAAGATCGAGAAATCATCAATATGGCGGTAGATTAATTCAAGAATAAGCATTTGCTGGCTTTTGGCAAAATACACGACAAGGTTATAGAGAAGACTCCATTGCCATAAGTTTTGGCCCGGGCACACAAAGATGCTGGGAGCTTGCACATCAGCATCAACACAATCGGCGGCCATGTCATTAGGCTTCGTATTCTGCCTCGCCGTATGTGTGCCGTATATTTCGTTGAAGATACTAGTAGAGGAGTATCGTGCAGCACAGAAGGAATTTTGAATTCATCACGTGTATAAAGCTTGCCTATTCGGAGTTGTACATGAAACAAGAAAGATGGAAGTTGGAGAAACGTGCATACATCAGATTCTATTTGATCCGAATTATGCCAGAGGCAACATGCATGCCATATATAGTAAAGGGGCAATGATGGTGGAGGACTAGCACGTTTTGCTGTGATCGGATCAGAAGCCGATATCTTTATTTATTCGGCTATCGTGAAGATAAGGTATTCGGCAGATGACAATTTGCATGTTGTGGAAATAAGCTGCTGACAAGGTATTCGGCAGATGACAAGGATTACCGAATAGTTAGTTAGTCAAAAGCATCTCGTGTAAAGACATTGGCTAAATTAGATGAAGCTTTCAGTATTAATGTCTGCCGGAAGGAGAATCAAATATATAAAAGAATATACTCACGCATGGATAGTGACTATATTCGGCCACGGTTACAGTTCTGGGAATATTAAGGTATTCATTATCCAGTAAATTGGCGGCATGGCCGAATATTTTATTCATGCACCACGACCTAGTCCGGAGTTCCAAGTTCAGAAATTAAAGAAGTGTGGAGCTGGATAGAAGGAAAGATCATCGAGGTTCTCCTGTTGGGATGTCAGATTTCATAATAGCGAGCAACTGGCTGACATAAGATTTACAAAGAACTAAGCATGGCTGGCTCAGTCAGGATATAGAAAAATCAATCAGCTCAGAAAGAATCTGGAGAGGATGTGACAGTTATTATTCTTTGAAACCGGATTTGAAGGGTAATGTTCATCGGCGAGGTGCACCTGATTATATCATCGTAAAATTAAGTCGATGCATGGTTACATGGATGGCCGAATAAGATGAGATATGATCTCTAGCGTTTTCATCTACCTGGTGTCTTCAAAGTCCTAAGTATAAGCAAGCTACAGGAGGGAGTACACAAGATTTTATTCAATCTGGAATCAACCAAGGCAACATGCGTGTAGTACATGCGAATCACCGCCTGTATGTAGTATGTTTGGACAGTTAACCAAATCAGATTCAAATCGGCTATTCTGAAAAGAAGGATTATATATCTAGTAAACAGCCGATTAACTAACGGTGTTGATCCTACGCCTCTTAGTGTTCGGCCAGCATTAGAAGAGATCATTGGGAACTGCCTGCTGCTCGTTCTCTGTCTCAATCCATGTTGTTCACTTCCCTGATCGAAACGTATGCCAGGGTAAAAGCACAGGAATCAACTGTCAGGAGATCGGCCATGTAAGAAAGATCAGGCAGCTGGTCTAGAAGCCAATGATTGAGATCAAACGTCGCATGGCATGGATAAGCAGGATCAGCACAATACGTACCTGGAAGAATGTACAAGAAGGTGGATCGACTATGGAAGGATTTCAGGATACGTTATATTGGAAGTCGACGGACTCTGTTGATCACATATATTTTGGTCAAAGTTCATGTGTCGGCAATAGTCAAGAAGGCTTGGTGTGTTGCTTATCACTGGAGCCGACGTCGGGCGCTCAACGTTTCAGACTACTATAAATCAGCTACGCATCTGAACCCGGGGGGCCTGAACCCTTGTGCACGCACCCACACACCCAAAGTTCGTCTTTGTGCTTTGGGAGGTTTCATCGCCATGACAATCTTCAGGATCTCCGGCATTCTACGCAATGACTTGACATGATTGGGTGTTTCAGAATCTTGCCAAGGAGGAAATCAAAGGAGAATTAAGCGGACAGCTGATAAGAGCAATCTATCGGCTCCTACTAGTGTAACCGTACGGGAAGTCGCATCAAAGGCTTAAAAGAAATCAGGCAACCTGATAGCCGATAGGGGATTAATCGGCTAAAATAACTGGTGAGTTTCTCCTAAAGAGTAAGATCGGCTTTTGGGTTCTCCTAAAATAGAAGTAGTGTCAAGAAGATTTCAGAAAATCAATGCCCTTATAATATGAGACATGTCCTCCTGGGAGCATGAAAGAATCAAACAGATTGGTTCGGGAACCTCAAGACAAGTCAGCATGGATTGGTGGACATATTACGTGGCTGTCTAATTTGTGCTAGATAAAAGAGTTCCGAATTAGTCGGCCACATGTTGGATTTCTAGAATTATCACTCCAAAGTGAGAAGCAATAGTAACACTGTGGTAAGAAATCAGAGGGGCACCTAATGAGGAAGGCTGGTCCTCAAAGTCTCGATCTAACCAGTTGTTTCACCTCGAGGCGGAAAAGGCAACTGTTGATGACTTTTTCTCCAGCATCCTGGCCAAGCCTATCATCACTGATGACATGAGAGGTCCTTAAGATAAATACACTCGGCGCCTTAAACTCGCACATTGACTATGCTCGGGGGGCCTGAATCCGTTATGCATGCATCCGTGCGTCACCGAGTTCTTCTTCATCCTCTGAGACATTCCAGATCTTTGACAAGATACAAGGATTACTTTCAGTAGGAACCAAAAGCAGGATTGATGAACTTGAAGATGACGATCATCATGGAAGGTTACATCGAAAGTTGGTAACCTGACAGCCGATAGGAGTTCGGTTGAAAATTATTTTTGGCATGTGTTAGGAGGCCCATGTCTCCATTTGTTATGAAGGACATACATGCATGAACGAGGTGAAGATTCCAGATTGGTGCTGATCAATTACTGAGGAAGATCTACATGCAAAGAGCATATACATATATATGTGCCCACTGGACTTGCATGTTCGGTTACAGGGTATTCATGCAACAAAGGGAATATTTTATTTTTGGCCGAAATACGCAAGAAAGATAAAGAGGAATATTTTGACGGAGTACTGGCCATGAGGCAGAGGCTAAAACTCACACAGGACATACGTGCAGCATACTTGGAAAGCCTAAGAAGTTGGTCCGTAAAAGAAGAGCACTGTCCAAGATAAGAATCAGCTCACAAAGTATTTGCACATATGACACATGACCAGATGCTTCCCGTTTATCAGAGGTATGTAAGAACAGAAAGAAGTCTTGAGTATTTATTTGATGGTAAAGGGAAGGGATTTTGGTTTCCTCGTCTCTGTCGAACAGCAAGTCGATGACTCCAACAAACCAGCAAGAAAAAATCCATGCTCGGCGTCTCGAGGTCCTATGCATCGAAGAGGCCTAAGCCGCCACGCACAGGCTCAAAGTGCCATCGAGCTCACTATCGTCGAACATCATAAGGGTTAGCACCGAGAAAATCCCAAGATAAGTACGCTCGGCGCCCGATCCTCATCAACAACGCTCGGGGGGCCTGAAACCGTCGCGCACGCATCTGCGCGCCACCAAGCTTGTCTGCGTTCCCTGTTGCATATTCGACGTCGGTTTTCGTCATCATGACTTGAGAAGTTTGATCTAAATGGAAGACGAGCATCATAGAGAAATGATGTATACACTATGCCATTCTATACGTACAGAAGACAGCTTGCAAGTATCTCGGGTACAGTGGAAGACATATAATGGCGAGAAGAAAACCATGTCCGTTGAAAATGCATGTACATCTTGTGCAAGAGAATTATAGAAAGGATACGGGCATGCCTAAGACTGCAACTGGTCGGCTAGATAGAGCCGATAAAGTCCAGACGATCCTTAATAGCCTCCAAGAGAAATTTTGAATTGGAAACCAAGAAACGATTTTCATAAAAGGGTCTTTGCATCAAATTCGGCAAGTAAAATACCGGATCGGATAGCATTCTATTTCTACGTGGCCGCTGACTTCGTCCACCTACCATGATGAGTACAACATTCTGCTAATATCGGGTGACAACACAAGATGTATAAGTATTCAGTACGTACCCATGAGGAACTTGGCCGCAAGCACGTCAGATACCCAGCCGGCTGGATTTAGTCAGAAGCTAGGCCAGCCAATGGGATAGTTGCTAGTGGTCGACTTCTACTCCATAACACATCAGGATGAATGCAGAACACTGGATGGCTGGGTCGTTACTAGTTCAACTGGTTTGGTCTCACGATCTACAATGTTAACATAAAGCAGCTGGTGGGCATACCAAGGCATGAGTACTTCCCTTATCTGGATGTAGCAACAGTTCAGGGAGTCAACAGAGGTTGATCCGGCTACACGTTAATGCTATAGCATCTGGTGTCAAGGCCAGTTACATCTATGATCAAGGAGATTACAAGCAGCAATGAGGAGACACAATGCAGTACAAGCCTCAGATTGCAACAGCCGATTTCAAGATAATAAAAGAAGTCAGCAGCATCGGCCTAGAATGAAGGGGCGTACATACAGATGTGAGGAACTAATGGCGAAGAAGATTCTTGAGGCGAATACACTCAGCATCTCAAGCTCCTACGTCAGGTATGCCTCGGAGGGCCTGGACTCGCCACGTACACACATTGCACAACATCAAGTGGTCCATCATGAAGAAGGACAAGACAAATGACTTCCATTAAGCTCCTTCGTCTTCAACGACGGTTTGCGCAATTCTACCCTCACTTCTCCAATAGTTTTAAATTTTATTGAAATATTGAGAATAATTCCGCTCTATGAATATGTGTCATAAATGTTTTGGTTTATCCATTGTTGAAATGATAAATAGATGCTCTGTTTTATGTTTCATCTCGTATGCGGCTTATAACTTAGATTTCTCTAAGATTTGAGTTTAGTGGTTATAATATTTGTCTTGAAATCTTTGAAACTGTGGGCTGCACAAAGTTTGAGCTTTGTTTAAAGGTGGTTATAGAATAAGAATAGAGATAGAATTTGCTATGAGGTTGTTCTAAGATACTTGAAATCCGGAGAATTTCTAACTAAAAATAAATAAAATTTAACAACCGTTGTCATGTTGAGCTTTGTCAAATTGTTGTGACCACTGGTGTAGATTATAGTCATACACCCAAGATCAAGATTCACTAAAAGTCTTGTATGTGCATTTTCTTTTTGATTAGGGATATGAGGCTATGCTAAAAAAAAAAAAAAAGCTCAGAAATAAAAATGACGGACATGTGTCCGCCGAAACTGAGTTCTAATAAACAAAAACGAAACAAAAAAAAAAGAGGCCAAAGGCCCAAATAGCCTCATAGCTCTAAGATGATTGAAGGGAATGATATGTGTAAGAAAATAAATCACTAACAACCTCTTGATCTAAGTATATGACTTGTATCTCCTTATGGCCCGGTCTTTGACTTTGCAATACTATGTGATGCATTTTTTTTTCTAAAATTGGGAAAAAAGACGGACGCGTGTCCGCCAAATAAAAACAATGGGTACTCCGATGCCCGCCTGAATAAAAGCCCGGAAATAAAAACGACGGACACGTGTCCGCCAAAACCGAGGCATAACAAAATAAAACTCCGGAATAAAAGTTGTCAAAGAATGAAAGATAAGCAGTTCTATAGCTGTTCAGTTTTGTAAATGCCTGAGAACTTAGTTAGAATTGTAAGCCCCATGGTTGAGGAGATAGATGGATAAGTAGAGTACCATTTTATTCAAGTTTAAGAGAAATTTTAGTTATAAACCTGATACTCTTGAGATGTAATCGGCATTGCAGCATCTTCTGATCAACAACAAATGGAGAAAACTATAATATTTGTGTACATATGCATTTGCTACTAACCTATTTCCACATGTATTGGAAGTTTATTGCTTTACAGGTAAAATTGTGGAAATATGGTGAAAACATGCTATTGTTGCTGGTGGATTTCTCGGCTCTGTGTAGAAAACCAGATTAAAATAGTTCGAAGCATGAGATTCATACTCCAAACTAGGGGGGCCTGTGTTAACACCAAAATCTGGACAGCCTAGAAATATAATTGGTAAGGAGATATTCTGATAAATGCAAGAGGCCTGATCATTGCCAGCGGGATCAAACAGGAGATATGTGTATATATGGTACAGTCACCGGACTGATCACAAGATCGGCAATTGGGATCGATTATTGAGAAGGCCATGCATTCCAGCCAATTAGCATATATTTGGCTATTTACTATTGTTTGGCCGGAAAGTATCTTTGATATGTGAAGCTAAGGAAAGGCATGTCCAGGTGCCGCACGTGCCATCAGGAGTCAATTGCTACACGATTTGTCAAAGGCAAACAAATAAAGAGAAGAGGTATATATGTGTATGCGTATTGCATTCGGGAACTAGCAAGGCAAGCAAACAAGATGGTATACGTATATATGGCATGTGTCTCATATGCCTTTATTAGGCAATGGATCGGAGATGGAGGCATCACGTAAAGCAAGGAGACTAAAACGAAGGCATATATGCATATGTACGCATCCTGGAGACAGCTTCCAAGGCCGACGTGCTCGTATAGGACTCTGAAATATATATGTGTGAATGGCCAACCGAATATCATATATGCACGGCAAGTTGACTTATCTGTTTGCCGATTGGGCCACAACAGCAAGAAACACGCGCCGACCAAGAAAGCAACATCGTCAAGGCTCTGGAAAAAGGAAAATCGGAGTCATGTATTTTGTATTTCCTTTTTGTTTAGATATTATTACGTACGCAGCTTGTAAAGTGTCCTTAGCCCAGGGTATAAATATAAGCCCCCGGCCATTGTAATAGATGTTCACAACCAAATCAATACAACCGGCTACGCGCCACCCTTCGAGTCCTTTAGTCATGTCGTCGAGTTCTTCGAGAGGGCCAATCGATCCGTCGACCTCCGTAAGTCCCGGCAACCTTGTTATCATGTCTAGTATCGTGCGGCGGATTTAGATGTGATGCAAGTAGTCTCATCCGTTTTGCTTAGTATCGTGCGGCGGATTTAAGCTTAATGATGGGAAGTTTTTGCTTGTGCCTTGTATCGTGCGGCGGATTAAGACATGAGTAAAGATAGTTATCGGCTCTTTTAGATTTGGCAAGATCTAATAGATTCATTAAGTTATCACGTGTTGCATGCTTTATTTAATGTTTAATTATTTGCAACACTCTTTTGCCCAATCTAGATTGATACTCTTTCGGCTCGTTGATCGTTCCTTTCATGCTTATTCAATATCGAGTAGATCAAGCTCATATAGCCGAATTAGATCGATCTAGATTGTTACATGTTGCGGGTTCATTCACGTTATATGTAGATAAGCCTTGACAGGACCGGGTACCGTGCGGCGATGCAGTCTTTGGGTTACTCTAGAGCTAGTCATCCGGTGGACTAGAGATCGGTTTAATCGATAGGCTCCTTTTACATGTTGCTTGTTTGTTCCTTCTTCATGGACCCCGATTCGGCAATCTTGCCGATACGGTTATGCTTATACATGTAGCAAGTATCTATAGATCTGTTAGATAATTATATGCTTTTAGCTCTTTATTGCTAGATTGTATCATGCGGTGGATTGATCTAGTAGCAAGGAGTGGTGTAAATTCATAGTGAGTGGTATCATGCGGTGGATTAGCTTGCTTGGGTTTATGCTCGACGGGTTTATGAAGGCTAGACGTGCGACGGACTAGTTGGAGTAGCCTATGCATGTGTTGTTTAGTAGATTTATATTTATAAGTTACTTATTCTTAATTTTTAGTGCTTGATGATGCTTTAAACATGAGATGTAGTTTGATATGCTTTAATGATCTAATCTTGTTCAAACATGTCTTCATTTACCGTATTCGGCTAGTTTGTTCTGTTTACATCGGTTATGTTACTTTAGCCGAATGAACTGCATTCGTTGGCGAGATAGCTTCCATAGCTATGTGTCGTCGTAAGTGGCTTCAGGGGCCGTAAAGATGGAACTGTCTGGTCTCACCCGGACGTTCCGATTATGATCTTACCGTTTTATCCCTTGTCAATTTCCGTGTCAAATCGATCGGCACGCCACCGGATTCGGACGCCGGGCACCCGATTGAAGCTAGGCTTTCCGGCTTCTTGTGTATGAGACGCGGGTGGTCACATTTTGCGTCAACAACCTCCGGATACACCGACTCCGGAACTGAATGTAAAACAAAACTTAAAACTTGAATCTCATGAACCGGGAACGTGAACATGAACCATAAAGATATGACACTTGAACATTGGATAGCAAAGAAAACTTAAAAAATAGACATAAAGTCCAAACAAAGGTTCATCATGCACTTGCCGCATTGAGTAGAAGATTGGGTCATGCCCTCAGATCCTCCACCTAAGAAACTATGTTCCAACGGTTCATATTTAACAACTCCGTTCAAAGTTCGTTTGGTCCCCAAATGAAACATGTTGGTAGTCCAACAAATTCGTTTCGACGAGATCTACACAACCACGGCCTCTAATCTTCCCTATGACTTATGATTTAAAATGATAACTTTTCCTTCAATCTCTAGTCCAGTTGATCAACATGATTTATTTATTTATTCCTTTATTTAAAAAATCATGGTCAAGAACCATTTTCTTTGTCTAGGTAGGTTCAAACTAACTAGCGGAAAGAAAATATGATTCTAGAAAGACAGATGGTTAGATGGCTAAGCTTTTATAAACTAAGGTTCTAGCTTTCGTGTCAAACCTCTAGGACAATGCGATGTTGACTATTGTCCTAGAGGTTTGACATGAAAGCTAGAACCTTAAAAACAATAAGCATGAATACTGAGACACAAAGAGATGGATTTATGGTGAAATTAACTCTTCCCTTCTTGGTATCTAAGCCCCTTTATAGGGTAAGTTTACACACTTTTTTGGGGTATAAGAATACCCTCTAACTAATATTGAATATTCTGGAATATCTTTGGACATGAAATGGTTACAGTCACAAGGGCTTAATAGGTCTCTCTTAAAACTGCCTTGCAAAATGGGCCATTGTCGAGTCAGTATCAGGCCACCTTACTCCTTGGGCCTGAAGCTTCCTCCAGGATGCCTTATCTTGGCATGAGTGAGATGCCTTATCTTGGGCTAAAAATAAGGAAAAAGGGCCCATATTTGATGTTGGGCTATTAATAAATGGGCCGGGTGCTCAGTCCTTCGGAGGTGCTCATAATGGTAGGGGTAGGATTTGCGTACGTGTATTCATAAGGTGAGTGTGCGTGCATGTTATGAGTATCTGCGTTGTACTATGTAATTCTAAAAAAACGGCCTGGGATGTTAATGTCATCACCCACGTCATTATCCACGTAGGCAATCATGATGAAGTGAAATTCATCCATGATGATTATTTTTCATCACAGGAAATGGGCTTGGGATGGGCCAACTAGCTAGGCTTCGGGCTCTAACGTGACAATTTAAAATCATCACTGTTTGTGTTAATCCGTGATGATTTACGACAAAACGTCGTGGAGGTCAATCCATGATGCTCAATCTGTGATTATATCTAAAATCATCACGTATGCTGTTTGGTGACGTTTTTTTGTGATCCGTGACAAAAAAAATTTATCACGGATTAACAAGATTCTTGTAGTGTTATTTACTTGTTCAATATTTTATTCCTAAGGTACTTTCGAAGCCATCATTCCACACCCCTCCTTCTTACATAGATTCAAGATCCACTAACTTAAAAGGCATGCACTTGTTTAGTATGTATGTTTAATTTTGAATTCCCAGATATACTTGCTAGTCTTGTTGACATAGGTTATTCCATTCATTATTCTATATTTCTTCCTATTCTAATTATTATGCTAGAAAAAACTTTATCTATACTAATCTAGTTCTAAAGACATCTTTTTGGGACCTCAAAATATAAACCATGAACATATATGTAAGTTTGATGTGACCGATTTCTATGCAAGCCTCCCTCTAGTCAAGGAGGTTGCCTGTAACAAGCACTGGGTGTTTTATTACTCTATTCCTAATCAGATTCGTTATTTAGTTTACTAACAAACATAATTGGTTACCAAATAATGTTTGAGTATTAAATCTCATAATCTTTTGCTTGCCAAGAAAGGAAGGTCCCACTTTTGTTTTTTTTTTTTTGAAAGGAATGGTCCCACTTTTGCGAACATTAATTCTAAGGTGTGATAATTATTCAAATACATAAAGTAAAAATTTCATGTTTTTTTGTATGTCTAGTATCATGGTCCATAAAACTTGGCAACGTATGCTATGAAAACTAGCCTCCAAAGTGCAAACTATGAAAACTCTAATCAAGACCATACAAATCTAATTCGATGGCTAGAGTGGGGGCGGGTGGGGGGGGGGGGTTTGTATGTGCTAAAATAACTCACCTCTAGGATGGGATAAGTGTGTGTGTGTGTGGGGGGGGGGGGGTGGGGGTGAATCACCTTGTCTAACACCGCTTTTGTTTTAAAAATATGACCACTTACTTAAATCCCTAAATTCCAACATTGAATAAAAAACTTAACCCAATCACACTAAATCATGACATTTCATTTTAGTGTTTGTTATAAAAAAATCTAGTTAACTTTATCATAGGTTTTCTTAAAACCAATGTTCAAATCATTCCATCCTATCTTTTATGTAATTCATATATCGTTTCATGAAGAATAGTCACATTCCATCATGTATCTCCTAGGTCAAAATGTTATTTGTAAAGGTCTAGTGTTCGTTGAGCAATTTTTACAACTCTACTACTGGCTACTTTGGTAAAATTTTAAAGCTCACATTGAAAAAACATATGGATTTGTACAATTAAATTTTCTTCGCATCACTATTTTTTGGCAATAAGATTTTGGTTGCTATGAAGATGTAAATTACCCTGAGGGCCTATTTGTGTCCATTCATTTTGGAGGAAATGAAATTTACTTAATGGATTAGGCTATTTGGCTTCGAATTTGAGATTCCATAGTGTCGGGTATCTGGATTATGGGGACTCTAACCTTTGGGCTAAGAGATGAACAGAACCATCATTGCCTTCCCATAGTCCTCAACTAACCAGAGAATGCCCTGATACGTCCTCTCGAGCCACGCAATGCCAGCCTACGAACAGGCTCGAGGCCCGCCGCATGGATCACGCACCTCGAGACGTTATCACCTGACCCCTCGAAACAGCGACAGAAACCCCTCGAGCGAATGGGGGCTCAAGTGGGCCAGGAACCCCTCGAAACTTTCCCATTCAACTGTCCACATGGCTACAGAGCTTAGAAACAGTGAAAGGTACACCTGCGCCGCATAACCACATGGCTACAGCGGTGGGAATAGTGAGAAGTACCCCGGTCATTCCCACTATTCACCGCCCATGCCCTGGATTCGGGCGTGCCAGGCCACACTGCTCCACCACGCTGAGCACTATGCCGCATACGACACCCCCTTGGAAACGCCAAAGTCAACTCTCCGTACCACAAAACCCGCCGCTCGATCCCATCACTCGGGCCACCTACCCCTCGAAGCGGTCATTAACCACTCGAGGAATGATGCCTGACGCGACCCGAGCACGACACGCGCAGTGTTCTATCTCTCCCTCCTCGACGACCATACGGCGGAGTTTCAGGACGCGCGCCCTGTTGATGTCTATTAAGTGCAACTGAAATAAGAAGGGTTCCGCAAGCGCACAGAATATATCATCGTAGCATTTTAACCAGGAGTAATCCAGGTATCGTTATTTATAATTTTACCACTAGGAAGGGAATGCACTGGATAATGAGTGATGAGCAATGCACATGCGATAATGGAGAGCTTAACCTTGTCTGTATCGATCATCTCATACGGGGTAAGTGTCACATAAAATATAGGAATGAATGATAAATGACATAAGATAAATGAGAGCATTTAGCCACATAAAATAATAGTAATAAGCCATCTCAACTTAGCACTCTAAGCTTATAACACTAGCATGGACTAGGACGATCTAGGGTATAATCCTATGTTATTCTAACTACAAAGTCAAAGCATACAATGATTAGTGCAAGAACATCTAGCAATCATGGCGGGAAAAGGTTACATCTATGCATAGTGATATTACCGAGAGAAGACAAGAGACATAGCAATGACTTCAATGTAATAGGTTTGTTCCGCTAGACCTATACTCGGGAGAAGGGCTACAAAGGACTCAACAGATCAAGCCACTCCCGTGATCTACCTCACGATCCGGAATATAGGGTGCAATCGCAGATAAATACGGTCTAGGCACCACGCCTACACAATATTTACCACTCACCCATCGATCTAATGAGCAAGCGCTATACGATCCTATGCATAAACATAATTCTAGTCCAACTATGCTAAACATATAATCAAAGTAAACTAAGAACAATATAATTGAGAACATAATCAAATAGAGCAAAGTCAAGTCGATATAATAGAATAGAATAAAGTACTACTCATAGTATCACGAACAATGATGAATATTACAAGAATGTAGAGGGGAATTACCAAGAACTCCGACGATCCGGACTCCAAGCTAGGCTTGATTCCCTCTAGATCTATTCCTATGTAGCTATGCTACTAAACTATGGAGCTCTAATTGAGATGGTGGCTCGGCTTCTCCGAATTCGATGAGAGAATGAACTCTTGAATGAATTAGAGTTTCACCCGGCCGGGGCTCAATATATAGCCCCCTAGGATGAACCACAGCCCTCGGATCAAACCGACCTAAATGGACGATAATTATTCATCCTCAAAGGCGGTGGAGGCGGGATCCGCGAGACTCAACGTGATTGGGTCAGGGGGGGAGTCGGCCGACTCCCCCCTTGGGCGGCCGATCGCCCCTGCCAAAAGGGGCCCCCGCTTTCGTGTGTTGCCTTCTCGGAGTCTTCTAGATTATACAATTTTACCCGTTCGGTCTTTATCTCTATGTAATCATGACATGTGGGCCTCCTTTGGTTCTCTTTCGATAACCCCCGCGAGAAATAGACAATCACCAAAACTCATGGAATTACGTCGGGTAACCCCTATATCTAACAAGTGAACTCATATTAGTCCTTTCTCTTGCCGCGTTGACGGTATAAAATTGATACTTAACGACCGTCAACAAACTCCCCAAGCTTACCTTTTGCTCGTCCCGAGCAAAGATAGACTCAGTGATGGATCGGAGTTGCTACAATGCTTTCATTCCTCACAAGTACACATGCGTTCAAACAAGAACTTTCCTCCGGATTAGAGTGAACTATCCTGACTCAAAACTTACTCATATTACCTTTCGCCATGGGGCTTGTAACCGTCACTTGGGTCTTGAGTAGTTGAAAGATAGAACGGTCAAGTCAAGCGCCATGTTTCTCACTCTTTGATCAACTATTATCCCGGAGTTTTTGAAAAGTTTTGAAATAAAACTCGAGTTCCTTGTATGAACCTTTCAGTCTCTCATTTGTGGTATTTCCTGGATCCTCTCCAAGGCATGAGTAGTGTATGCCTTCTCTCTTCTCTCGAATATGTGGTATTTATGGAACTAAGGCATAGTGGAAAGTGCCTTCTCTCTCTCACCCTACTTTCTAATAGGCTTATGTGGAGCTCATAGGTGGGGAGACACTCAAACTCACTTGCATATATTGCACGGTTAAGACATGGATCCAATAGGAACTAAAATAATAATAAAGTCATATGTGCATGTGAATGAGGAAATGAATGATAAGGTGATGATGGGATGATGATGATAAGAAAATGATTATGAGGGGTACTCAACTGGTGAACATCTACTTCTACACTTGCTCCTTCGAGGATAACATGACTCCCTTTATTTGGAAACCTTGAAACTTCTTGAATGGAAGGACTTGGCTACTCTTTCTTTTTCTTTCTTTCTTCTTTTCTCTTTTTTTTTCTTTTTTTTTTGGAGCAACCAATCCTCTGAAAACTAAACTTTAGCAACGGGGAGTGTATAACTTGAAATGATAATGACTGGAGCTTGAATGTAGGCAAATAGAACAGCGATGATTATTTCTAGATGTTCACTCCCAGGATAGGAATAGTACCTTTCTCGGATGAAGTGAAATAAATGGCGTATATATATGTGGATGGATGGATGGATGGATGGATGCGTACTCCCGGGTAGGAGCGGATAAGTGCGTATCTCCGGGTAGAGATAGCACGATATGTGGTGGACATGGATCTATATGTGGGTGGTACTTCTAGGGACAGAAGTAGCACAAAAATGAATGTAGTAGTTATAAAATGGGTGCATGCTTCTGAGGACAGAAGTAGCATAGATCAATGGATGGAGAGCACATAGTATTGACTTTAACCGCATGACTAATTCCTTATGGGTCCACAAAGATAACCACACTCAATGCCTATAAAGTCTACACTCAAACCTACAATATGATCTATATAAATAGATGGGTTTTCCTAATCTAGTAAGCATGAATATATGGTCTGTGGTAGGAATTTGAACTCTCATCATAAAGGAACTCATCATGCAGAATTTAATATTTTCAAAGATAAATTCTCCTAACTCTAGTATCTCTAGGAACAAGATGGACATGACAGACTCAAAACCTTCCCATATCATACCCGTCAACCACCTAGACTTAGGTCAAGTGTTTGCTACCCACAAGTTTCGTGGTTTAGAGCAAATCTCAAATCTAAACAAATTGTGTCCAAAACTCGGGAGAGTGCAAGGTTGAAAACTAGGTACTTGAAAGGAATTACGGCAGCAACTATTCATCATCTCCATGTAGAGTTTATTCTAGGGGATAACTTTTAAAGACAGTTGCAAGAGCTCTCCAAAAGTAGTAAAGATAAATAAGGAAATCTTTACGGGTTTCTATGGTTATGCATCTTTTTTAGTGGTTTTAACAAAGCACATTCTAACAAGGCATAAATTGTTAAGTTGGAAACACTTAGCTTGGTACACGGGGGATGCTCTCCCCCAAGCCGGATGTTGACATAGTCTCGCGATGTTGCCGAGGCACCGAAGACGTTCTAGTCCTCCGAGTGTTGTAGATAGTTGCTTTGTTGAAGACAGCATTCAATTGTCACGGGCAAAGACTCCGACGGGGACTGGATGTCCTTCTGCCTGTTAGCTCTTCTTGATCCTTGATGTTCTGTGAAGCTCAAATAGACAACAAAGCTTGTGGAACTAATTAAGTGTTAGTGACAAAAACCTCTAGGCCTTGGTTGTCTAGAACTTTCTTAACTTAGACTTGTTCTAACAGGATCACAAGAAATATTTTTATCTTTTTATTATTTAAGGAATGCAGACGGGGAAAGATAAGTATGGTGAGAAATTATTTTTGCGCCACCACAGTGAATGATATCCACATGGGGCTTAACAATTTTCTGGATGCAAATGCACAACATCTTTATTTTCTTTTCTAATGCAGAGATAAAAGAGTAAAGATGCAACTAAGATGCAAATAGGAAAATAAGGATGCTAAGGTAAAAATGCAATGCTGGAAAAGTGATGCCGATAAATACCAAGTTACCTCTTGGCGCGGCGTTCGGTGGTTTTAAGTCCTCCGAACGTAACTTATCATGTTTGCTCATTTTTCAAGGGGCGCATTGGCCGGCGCCTCTGATGACGTCGCCTCTTGTGTAGGAATTGATTTTGATTTTGCTTTTACCTTCCACACCTTCTTTGTTGGAGAGGGTGATCTTGAGGAGGAAGCTTCTTGGACCACTTGTTTCTCTTTTGTTGGTAGCACCTCTTCGGGTTCTTCTATAATGTTCTTATCTTCGGGTACCGGTCTTCATATCTTGACACTTCTCCCTCATAGTCGCCCCATCCATCTCGTAGTGATGTTCTTCTTGTTCTCGCGATGGGTACGCTGCCTTCTCCTTGCTCTGTTCTTCTTGGGCTCTTCGGTGATTATATAATTATTGTTGAAGTAGCGGCGTACCTTCTCGGTGGGAAAGTGGAAGTGAATCTCTCCCGTCCCAATATAGATGATAGCTTTGGTGGTGTTCGGAATGGTCTTCCTAGGATGATTGGAGGGTCGTAGTCATCTCCCATATCGATGACTAGGAAGTCGTGGGGACATAATGGTCATCTATCCGGATGAGGACATCCTTCACTTCTCCTTCGACGAAGCGGAATGTCCGATCCGCCATTTGTAGCCGTGCATAGGTGGGCTCCAAAGGCATAGTGCCATATAGATACTCATAAGTTACCTTGGCCATAATGTTGACGCCCGATCCGGTGTCACGCATGCCTTTATTGAAAGAGCTTCGTTGATGGAGCATTGAATGGTTGGTACACTGGGTCATCCTTCTTGATCGACGTGGGGACCTGAGTAAGTGGTCATGCTCCCCGTGGACTGCGGTGACCATCCTCACTGGCTCCGTCTTCTTGGTCTTCTTATCTTTGTTCTTGCTCTTCTTAGCCGGATTCTTCTTCTTCTCACTGCTTCGTTGATGAGGGTGTCTTTGGGAACCGGCAAAGACTGTTCTTGAAGAAGAAGGTTTCTCTCTTGCCCTTGATGTTGAAGATGATCTTGGCGGTGTTGGCATACATGATGGCTCCAGCAGTGTTCAAGAATGGTCGTCCCGCAATGATAGGGGACCTTTCATCATTGCCTCGTATCCACTACCACGAAGTTCGCAGGAACATACGAGTTGCCCACTCGTACACATATATCTTCTAGTACTCCCAAAGGAACACGGAGTGATCGATCTCGCAAGCCGCAAGCACTTGGTTGTGTATGTTAAGGGGCATCTGAATAGCTTCTCATATATCACTCTTGGCATGATGTTGATGCTTGCACCGAAGTCACAGATTGCCTCATTAAAGTTAGTACTTCCAATGGAGATCGGAATGACTGGTCTCCCGGATCGCCCTTCTTGATTGGCGAGTTGAGTCTATCCATGACCCCTTCGATGGATCACTCCGGCTATCTTCTACATTGAATATATCAACAAGATTTGCGCCTCGAGCTCTTCGGGTTGTCCCGCGCTTTACCTTGGCCGGTGGAGGGAGCAAGGTTAACAAGCCGTTGTACCGCGACTCAAGTATCTTGTTGAAGCTGAGTGACTCTTGATGGCATTGGAAAAGCCATCCATTCTCAAGGTGCAGTGTCTCTAGGACCTTGTCATTTGATGTCGGCTTCTTGGACAGATTGTCCATCATCTTGCCTTGATTCAAAGCACTAACTCTCTCAAAGGCGGCTGGTTGTAATTATTATAGGAGGAGCTGTTACCTTGATAGTTGCCTCGAGTTGTTAGGCCTCTGCGCTGATTCCAACCTTGATTCTGCGAGGACGATAGTAATTATTGTTGTTGTTGTTGAGGTAGTTCACGTCCTCCTTCAGCTCGGCGGTTAGCACCCGTGTGCCCAGTCTCTCCACACTCTTCACATGTCATGCGAGCATCATGTATATGCATGACTTCTTTCTTCTCTATGGCTCTCTCATCGAGCCTCTTCATTAGCAGATCCATTTTGGCGTACAAAGATGTCTACCTCCTTCACTGGTGCATTCCTCCTCCTCTCTTGCGGGTCTCGAGTTCTTTCTTCACTCCAACCTGGGTTGGATGCCATCTTCTCCACAAGAGCCGTGGCCCGAGGAATAGTGAGTGATAAGAATGCACCTCCAAAGCAGCAAGATCCATCGTCTCACGTGTGCCGTTGTGAGCCCATGGTAGAATGTCTGCATAAGCAGCCAATTCTCCATGCCATGATGAGGACACTCGAGGATGTAATCTTGAAAGCGCTCCCAAGCTTCTGGGACAGTCTCATCATGATGTTGCTGAAAGCTTGATATCTTCCCGCGAAGAGCATTTGTCTTGCCCATGGGGAAGAATTTCGCCAAGAAATTAGTGGAACATAATGCCCACGTAGTATTCTTCTCCTTATTGGCGTAGAACCACTGCTTCGCTCTCCCCAAGAGTGAGAATGGGAAGAGGCGAAGTAGTATAGCATCTCTGGGGACATCCTTGATAGTGAATGTGCTACAAATCTCCGAAGTGTTGGAGATGAGCACTAGCATCTTCATGGGCCTTCCCACGAACCGGCTTGCTTGCACCATGTTGATCGGCACAGCTTGAGCTCAAAAGCTCCTCGATGTCCGCACCGGGTCCAGACGAATGTTGTCCGTAGTGGGAGCCGAGAACTCGCGGAGTGACTTATTCGCCATGGCTTCAAACGCTGGTGTCAAGTCTCGAACGAAAGGTCGACCTTCTGCTTCCGACAAACTTCCAAGTTGAGTTGATGATGATGATTGATTGGTCTTCTTCAACCTGCTTCTGGCCTTCCTGAATAAAGCTTCTGGATCGTCAATATAATTATCAGGAAGAATTGTCTTGATTACCCTGCATAAGATACACAAGTAGACAAAACAAGGGTAATCCTGTAGAGAAGGGTTAGTATGACAAAGACAACTCGATCACATTATCTAGTGCAATGCTTGCTCATTATCCATTGGCTTTCAACCTTCCCCGTAGCAATGCGCCAAAAATGCTTGTTGATGTCTATTAAGTGCAACTGAAATAAGAAGGGATCCGCATAGCGCCTTTTAATATATCATCGTAGCATTTTAACCAGGAGTAATCCAGGTATCGTTATTTATAATTTTACCACTTTGGGAAGGGAATGCACTTGATAATGAGTGATGAGCAATGCACATGCGATAATGGAGAGCTTAACCTTGTCTCGTATCGATCATCTCATACAGGGGTAAGTGTCACATAAAATATAGGAATGAATGATAAATGACATAAGATAAATGAGAGCATTTAGCCACATAAAATAATAGTAATAAGCCATCTCAACTTAGCACTCTAAGCTTATAACACTAGCATGGACTAGGACGATCTAGGGTATAATCCTATGTTATTCTAACTACAAAGTCAAAGCATACAATGATTAGTGCAAGAACATCTAGCAATCATGGCGGGAAAAGGTTACATCTATGCATAGTGATATTACCGAGAGAAGACAAGAGACATAGCAATGACTTCAATGTAATAGGTTTGTTCTGCTAGACCTATACTCGGGAGAAGGGCTACAAAGGACTCAACAGACTGTCACTCCCGCGATCTACCTCACGATCCGGAATATAGGGTGCAATCGCGAGATAAATACGGTCTAGGCACCACGCCTACACAATATTTACCACTCACCCATCGATCTAATGAGCAAGCGCTATACGATCCTATGCATAAACATAATTCTAGTCCAACTATGCTAAACATATAATCAAAGTAAACTAAGAACAATATAATTGAGAACATAATCAAATAGAGCAAAGTCAAGTCGATATAATAGAATAGAATAAAGTACTACTCATAGTATCATGAACAATGATGAATATTACAAGAATGTAGAGGGGAATTACCAAGAACTCCGACAGATCCGGACTCCAAGCTAGGCTTGATTCCCTCTAGATCTATTCCTATGTAGCTATGCTACTAAACTATGGAGCTCTAATTGAGATGGTGGCTCGGCTTCTTCCGAATTCGATGAGAGAATGAACTCTTGAATGAATTAGGGTTTCACCCGAGGGGCCGGGGGCTCTCGAATATATAGCCCCCTAGGATGAACCACGGCCCTCGGATCAAACCGACCTAAATGGACGATAATTATTCATCCTCAAAGGCGGTGGAGGCGGGATCCGCGAGACTCAACGTGATTGGCCGGGGTGGGGAGTCGGCCGACTCCCCCTTGGGTGGCCGACCGCCCCCGCTTGCCGGGCCCCCGCTTTGAGGTGTTGCCTTCGGAGTCTTCTAGATTATACAATTTTACCCGTTCGGTCTTTATCTCTATGTAATCATGACATGTGGGCCTCCTTTGGTTCTCTTTCGATAACCCCCGCAAATAGACAATCACCAAAACTCGTGGAATTCTGTCAGTGTAACCCCTATATCTAACAAGTGAACTCATATTAGTCCTTTCTCTTGCTGCATTGACGGTATAAAATTGATACTTAACGACCGTCAACACGCCCTCGCCCATGCCTCTACAGGAACGTCGTACCTCGACCGTGCTGCTACAGTCAAGAGAGACAAGGATGATCATCAGCTCCTTGACGTCATCATCACCTCTGCCCTATCCACTGTGTACACTCGAGCCTCCCTTTGGCCTATAAAAGGGGACACCGGGGCTTAGTGTAGGACACGGCACAACACATCAACCCACACACACTCACGCTCATGAACGCTCAAGTCTTTACAAGCACCTCGGTGCAAGATAATACAAATCCTCCCCCTCTGCTAGACGTATGTCTTTCCCTGCCCGAACCAGGATAAATTGCCGTGTTCCTCTTGCATCACCATCCAGATTAGGGAGCATGTTGGCGTTTCTTAACGTCATCACTAGAATTAGCAAAAGCGCCAAGAAACACCGGTTGGTATTCTACAACGATTACAGAATAAGTCCGCAAGCGTATGGAAATACCGTTGTAGCATTTCACCCGGAAGTATTCAGGGTATCGTTATTTATATTTCCCAAAGGAAGGCATGGTATAAAAGAGTCTAATTTGGACATGGACAAGATAACAAGATTGCATAGCAGACTAATACTCATAATAGGGGTAAAGCAAGAATAGTATTTGGATAACTGACACACACACTCGAGCCAACTCCAGGATAAAGTAAAAGAAAGAACAAAGAAACCTAGACTGGAGTAGGCATTCCTAAACAACTGAGTCAGGACAACCGACAATCACACAAACACATGCTTGTTAGTGAGGTTCTAAGTTAAGATAGCTTGGCCATTATTAACTTACTTCAGGCGCCGGATCGCACCTGGTCTGCCAGGTGATGCCGGCCTGTGGCTCTACGTCGTAGCCGGACGTGGGGGATTACACGGGACGGACAGGGCTATCACCACCTGCCGCCTACCACCTCAACCGTGGACTACGAGGCAAACGAAGGTAGGTTCTAGCCTAGACACCACGTCTATGCCAGTTGCAACAACTCTAGCGGTGATCAGGAGCTCTCGTCTCTATCAGGGGTCCTCTTACTAGAGCTTCCGCCACGGGGACGAACGATGAACCCGCAAGCCAGCATTGACCAAGACTACACTAAGATAGACCTCAACATCACAACCTAGCCCTAGGTCTAAACATGCATGCACTAGTGTTAAACATTAGGTTCTATATGATAAGATCAAGACATGAAAACTATATTTTAGTTCATATGCCAAGATCATATCATAAGAACTGTGCTCTAGTTCTACAACACAGCTATACTAATAGAACTAAGTACAAGAACAAGATCATCTAGAACAAGAACATATAAGAACAACTAAGAACAAGAACATAGGAACAAGAACATAAATGAAACCTTGATATTATTCATACCGAGATTCCCCCTAGAGGTTCAAGCTCTCCAACGAGGCTTGCCTTGCTCCAACTACATAACTACTAAAGAAAAAGATACAAGTGGAGGAAGAGAGAGAGGCTCTTGTTGTGGTGTGTGGAAGGTGGGAGGCTCTCCTCCTCTTTTATAGGGTGTGGAAGGTGGTTCGGAAGCACTATTGCCAAAAGCACCAGCGGGACCGCCTTCTCCACATGGAAAGAGGACGAACCACCTTTGGCTGGGCCTGCGCCGCCTCAGGACAGGCGCGTCCGCGCCTTGGGTGCGCGCGCACATTGTGGGCCCACTGGGCCTCTTCTTTTGCCACCAATGTGTGGGCCTTTCAGCTGGCTTCGAATTGGCTGGTCATTCGTCTAAATTGGAGTCCGGATGCATCCGTGGCGCCCAATTTACTGAGACATGGTCATGCAGCCCAAGATAGAATTGGTCTAGACTTTGGCCCTTCACCTCATGGGTTCATCTTGGATACTTGCACCCATGTTTGGATCTCCGGCACTCTGGTAAGAGGGTTTGGCCTAGTTTGGCCTAGATTTGTCATTTGCTCTCCCTCTTTGGCTTTACGCTTTTCTGAAAGGCGCATTTCTTTATACAAGTCCATGCACTTGGTGTATATTCCTGCAAAGTGTTACAACTTCCAAGTACATGTGGAATTGGGTCAATAGTAAAGATATATGTGCAATAAAATATTTATTTCTCCCAAAATGATCTATAATTGGTGGGTAAAAATTAGAGTTAAGGACCGCCAATAGAGCATGCATATAAATTCACTCGTTGGTGTGAGACCCCCGGGGTACGAAACACCGACAATTGGCGCGCCAGGTAGGGGGCTGCGTGTTACACGCGATTTCCCGCCATTTTTCTGGATGGCCACTCCCATTTCCTCGCTTCCGCCCACCACGGTGATCTGGTTCGGGAGTTTGGAGTTCGTGTCGCTTGGTACGGGCTACGACATGACCCTGCTCTCAGTCGGAGATCCGAGCGGAGGCCGCACTTCTCCACCGCGCTCTGGAGTTGTTGCAGGCCGGCCGTGCCACCACAGCTCGCCGCCTAAGCGGAGGCGCCACCAGCTCCATCATCATCGCCAGCCCGCGCAGGGACGTGAGCCCGCCGCCTACGCGCTACTCTCGCAGACACCGCGGCGTCCTCGGCAGTCAGGGGCGCCCGGCACACGCCAGGGTACAGTGCATAGGCAGGCGGCACTCGGTGTGGACTCTGACTTCACCTTCACCACGTGCACGACAAGGGAGCCCGGCACGGCCCCTTAGCCGCATTCATCGCCATCACCGCCCAACCTGTTGCCGCACGGACTTTATCAGGCTCGTCGCCGGCTCCCGTTCGGGCTCACCAACGCCGCCGCCACGTACACCGATGGGGTACACTCTAGCATGGGAGCGCAGGAGGAGAGCCCTGGCCCCCTCTTGCATGCCAGCATGAACCTAGAGGCCGTATGGCCGGTGTCCTGTAACATCCAGGATGTTAATCATGATTTAGCTCTGCACATCACCGGCATAATCATATCATTTCACCCTGATGTTTGATTATGCCTGAACTGCATGAGTTTATGATAAAGTAATACAAGTGTTTGATGATTGACCACTAAAATAATCTAGACTTGATTAGGACAACAAATGAACCTAGGGTTATGTTAACAACTTTGGTTAACCTTGCTTCTTTGTGTGCTAATCATGGTAGGTCTATAAAAGTGCTTGCTTTGACCATTTCAAAAGTGTTAGATAGGAGCTTTGCATGGCGATGTGCCCTAAACCTTTTCGGTGTAGAATTTTATAAGGATCAAAAGTCCCAATACTCACTTTTCTTGAAAATGAGTGGAAGATTTCCAAAACAGCAAGAAAAGACTGTTTTAGGGGCTGTTTTTTATTTTAGGGAATTTTAGAGGTATTTTCATTTGGAATTTTATATCTCCAAAATCTAGAGGGAATCTCGCCAAACTCCTTTTAGACCAAATGATCTACACTCCAAGAGGAATAACTTTCATATAGAAAGTTTATCCCGATTCGGCTTATTTTAGGAGATATGGGGCATCAAAATTTGTTTACCATGTAATGGAAATGTGATTTCCGTGACGGTGAGTCAATGGCCATCACGAAAATGGAGGGACGAAAATATCGTCCCGACCGTCTCTGCTCGCCCACGCCGCGTGGCGCAATCCTCCGCCGCCACCGTCCACCTCGCCCACCCGAGGGACGAGCGCCGGTCATTTCCCCTCACTCCTCTCATTCCCACTCCATCCTCCCCGCTCTCCTCGCCCTTTCTTCTCCGGCCGACCGGCGACGGCGCCGCCATTTCCGCCGCGCCATGGCCTGCGGGCTCGCGCCATCCACCGCCGCCACCGCACCAAAGCTGCCCGCGTGCGAGCGCCGCCCCGCCATTAGCTAGCGCCGGCCCACGCTAGAGCTCGCCCCGCATAACCTCGCCCTCTTCATCGCGCCGCAAGAACAGCAGCGCAAGCCGCTATTGCCACCGCCGGCGTAAAGCTCCACCGCCACCGTCGTCTTTCCAGCTCGGTCCTCCTCCCTTCCTGCATTCGCGCGCACCGGCGTCGCCAACCACCACCGCGTCCGCCACGGCCATTCCCTGGCCTTCCGACGGGTCGCAGCGCTGCCGTCGACGTGAGGCCGCCGCCGGCCCCTTCGATCCGTGTGGCCAAGAGGCCACGGGCCGTCTTGCGCCGACCCGAGCCCATCTGTGGGTGCGCGGGGTCACCGCGGTGCTCCGCCGCGTCCAAGTGGCCGCCGGCGAGGCCCACAGCCGCCGGGAGCCCGGGCGCCGGCGAGCTCCTCTGTTGCTCCCACCGAAGGACCCCATCGGGGAAGTTGATTAAGGTGGAGGGTCGGGATGTAAAGTGTCAAGACTCAGTGGTTTCTGGATACGTCCTCGGTTAATTTCTAGAAACTGCAGGGGCCTAGTTGAAAAGTGGCTGTCCTATTCGGGAATAAGAAAAGGGTTTTCCAGAAAATCATTTATACTTTGTGAAATTCATATCTGGAGCTAGGAGTGTCCAAATCCAGTGATCCAAGTTTTAGTATTTTTCTTATTAGATGAGCTATGCATAGAAAATATGAAATGCCATGTTTGTGATACTTTTATATTGAGTTTAGATTTAATTCTTGAAATGCTTATAATCTTAGGAAATGCCTAGTAATTCATAGGTTGCTCAGAAAAATGTGGTTCTTGTTTTGTTAGCCTTGTATTGTCATGCTTTATCTATGATAATTATATCATGCATGCCTCCTGTGTAAGATTATGAAGTTGTAGTTCAAGTGGCCTCATTGCTTGTTTCTTGAGATAATTCATAAATGATATATAGATGCCTAGTTTAGGGTTGGTAATTTTTGTAGGCTTCTTATATGTCGGTATGTAGCTCTGTATGTGGTTGAGTTCATGGTTTGATCAAGTTGGTAGTGCAAAGTATTTTTAGGTCCTTCAATTGGTGCTGCCATGTCATTTTTGTGTAGGACAGTAGGATCATCCAAATAGGGTGAAGTTTAGATGATGGGCTTTTATTTCCATGTGTATCCTACTGTAATTTTTATAGGATTTTAGGATGTATCTAGCTATAGGTTGCTGTTCAACCTATAGATGGTTAATTTAGAGTCGATTCCAAGATGCCATGCCTAACCTGATGATAGGTTGGTTTTCTGGGAAACTTGTCTTTATATGATAGGTAGCTGATTAGTGTATCAGTCTACTGTCAAAATTTGGTGGTCATTGGATCAATAATCTAGGAGTTATAGCTGTTGCAATTTGGTTGGCACAAATATTACAAAGCTGTTTTGTCAGAACTAGTCCAGATGTTCCCTGTTTTAGGCCTAGTTAACTTGGGAATTAGGCTCTGATGTCTTGAGATGCTTTATGGGAAATTTTATAAGCTTTTCAGATTGTCCTCTTTTGTGTCCATAGGATTTACAAATCTATAGTTATGAGTTATTTACTAGACTGCCAGTTGTAGGTCTATAACTGTTAGTGAAGCGTGAATGTGTGATGTTGGGTGTAGGGCATAACAATGAGGAATCATAGTGATCAGGCTATGTATGATTGATTGTTACTTAGTATGCCATGATGATTTGGGTTAGGATGATTATGCTTAGGTTTAAGTCTTTGGCTTTACTGGCTTGTTTGCTAGTGATAGGAAGAAGGTTAAACAAGCTACTTATACATGAGCATCTATCATCCTTGATCATGCATACACCTTGACAACCATATATTCATACATATGCACATACATCATTCCAGGATCACGTGTAGAACATTCATCGTGGAGTCGAGGATCCAGAAGGACAAGTCGCGAACGGAGATCCGCACGAGAAGTGATCCATCACCAGGAACCCGACATGGAATAGTCGAGTACCTGGGGCTCTAACCTCGATCTTCTAAATAAGGCAAGCCCCGAAGCATCCCTCCTACGTTTGCAAATGTTTTACTTTGCGTCCTTTTATTCTTTATGATGCATTAAGTTTATAGGTGTTGCTTGAAACCGTAGATGCATCAGGACTACCTTGCCACAGAAATATCCTATTTTACATACAGGATCGACTACAGGCTTAGGCCTGCTCTCTTAATCGGTAGAAGCCGAGTGATCGACTATCACTCGCAATGGTAGTTGGTTACTACCCCTTGATTGAGATTAGTGAGATGTTGGATATGAACATAACCATGTGGCCATAATAAATCACCTCTAATATACTATGGCACACGAGCGTCCTCGGATCATTTTGAACAATGCCTCACAGATAGCTGGAAGGGCGTGTAGTGCCCAACCGCGAAGCCTTGAATCTACTTGGGCCGGGTTTCAACTTCCAGGTATCCATGCTGGCGATGTGTGGTGAGTAAACAAGGGCCCGGTTTGTGAGTCCTTAAGATGGGGCGGTGTCATTTGATGGGCACGCTTACCTGTTGGCAGCCAGGAGTTTCCTTGGTCATGGTGGTGAGTTGTTGATCCCGTGTTTTTCCCGAGTAGATCAAGGTGACTAAGGCTGCTCTTGCAAAGCAAGCCTAGTTTGTGTGAGGAATACCCCGCCAGCTAGTTTGCAATCGATTATAATCGCCATCGTTCCTGGATAGTGAATAACTTGATCGACGATTCGGTCTGCAAATAAGATTTGAAATGCGAGTTGGTTATGTTCTCTCATGATGGTTTAATGATTACTCAATCAATGTGGTTATGATATAATGTTGATTGCTTCTACCTTAAAATGATGAAGTAGTTGCAGGTGCTAATGTAGTGATGGCAGGATCCAACTTAATTGGATAAGCTAGAGAGTCCCTTTGTCACTAAATGAATATTAATAAGCTCATCTTTTGGCAAAGAAAAGGAGATGGCTAACCCACTATAAAGCCTAGCATCCAACAAAGAGTCTTTATTTTCTTTTAGTCGGGTAAGTCTTGCTGAGTACAATGTACTCAGGGTGCAATTCCCAATGTTGTTGTAGGTTGGGAGAATTATCGCCGTGGCGACACGGTGGACTTATATCCCACTACGGGAGGAATAGACTTCGGGCAAGTCAACTCTTATACCTCTTCTACCTGCTATTGATAGAGTCGACCCTGAGCTAGCACTGTATTTAAAAGTATAGGTGTGAGTGTGTATTATCAAAAGTGTTTTCTTCCGCTTTTATTTATGATTTGGATTGTAATAATCCTATGTGCGAAATGTAATTAAAACAGTGAATCGGGAACTGCTGAACTTTGGATTCGGGTTTGTTGTAGAGTTGTTTGAAATCCTTCGAGATTTCACGGACTACCGGGCTGGTTTAGTTACTAAGTTCTAATTGAGTTGCCACGTCAGCTTGATTAGCGCTTCGTAATTAAATTAGTTGGTCGGTTTTGCTACAGCGGTATCAGCTCCTGGTTCAGCACCTACCATTGCACGACTAGCAATATCACTGCTATACTCAGCCTTATGCATACCACCAACAAGTGCAATTTCACTAATCTGGCGCCACACGATATGGGGTGGGTCTCCCTTAGGAAACACACCTGCAGCGGCATGAGCAAACTCATCCGGTCATCTCTGACGCAAATCCCTCAGGGCCTTGCAAGCAACTATATTTGCACCTTCCTGAGGGTTCCTGCCTCGAGCGATAAAGCGGCGGTCGCACCAGAGTGACGCATCCTCGCTCTTGGCGGGAATAAAAGCTTCGACAGAGATTAAACTCGGACGTTGACTCTCCAATTCCATGTTCCACTGATAGCTAGGCTCTTTACCCAGGGTATAACCCACCGTGTGCAGAACTTGCCATAAAAGAGACAACATTCCAAAAACCTTCAGTAATTTATGGGCACACGTGGCTCACGGGTGACACGTTGTTGATGCAAAATTTTTCCCTTGATTGCTTTAGACTTTGATGCGCTTCACTCGTGCCATTTATAGTACCGGTATACAACTCTCATGAGACGAAGGTTAAATTGGTCAATTTTTATCGAAAAGAGAAGTATTCATTTATAAGGTGAGAAATAGTGTCTTTCCCATCATCCCATGAGATGATCATATGATCGAGTGCTTGCGGGAAGATGGTGTAGAATGTCAAGTTGTTTCGTATATCTTCTTGCAAGGGTTATTGGATAGACAATATGGGAGCTTTTCCTAGTTTGACTCGAATAAAGATCATGACATTGTTGGTAGTCTAACTTTGCGTGGGAATATGTCAACCATTACTCCCACTAGTTGATGTGTTAGAGACTAACTTCAGTTTTGGGGAGAATTACCCCTGATTACACTAATTTCTCCTGGCCCAGCCTTGTGCCAGAGAAAGTTGATACGTTAGGTATGAGATGTACCCGAGTATGCGATATGTTGAACCTATATCCAGTCTTCCCTTCCTTGTTATCCTATAGCACTGCAAGTATCCTTGTTTACTTCACTATTGTCTTGCACGTAATATCTATTCATGCAGGAACCTGTCATATTGTGTGAAATTGCATCTCGATAGGAAAATCTGTAGTGGTGTCACGACTAATAACTGATGGTGCCGCGACGAAACCGAGAGCATCCTATGGCCGCGGACACATAATGCTGCTCGGCACGCGCATGTATCACGGTTAATAAGATCTCGACCCATTATGGAGATTACCTTGACGTGTTATTTTACGTGACCCAACCTCGAGTTCCATTTTGATCCTTCGTTCCCCTAGTCAACTGAGGCTTAACCCGATGAGCTTTCTTTTCTCACAATGCAACAAAGGATAGCTCGAATGTAATAGATCCGCAACATTAACATGTTAGACTACGAGAGTTGGTAAATCGGGGACTCAATTGGGAGTTCTCCGAAAAATCATGCTACCTCGTGTTGTAGGTCACTTTCTCTTGTGGTATCTGTAGAGATATACCCTGTTCGTGTTGGATGAGTTCAGATGAACATTGAGCTAGTAGAGGTTTTGACTTCTTTAGTGTCTTTTGTCCCTTCTTATACTTCATGGGTAATGCCTATATCGGCGTTAATTGCGACCATTGTGAAGCTTTTAATGCTGAAAGGCAACCTATCGGTGAGGTTATGAGAGGTTACTCTCCAGCCCAAACCTAGGCCGATAACTAATCCAATGTTGGCTCAATTGGCTTGCGTATTCTTACGAATGGCCATAGTAGAGCTGTCTATCGAATAGGAGATAATGCAAAACCAGCTTTACTAACCTTCGAATTGAAGTTAGCTATCTGTTAGCTGCTAAGTTTCATTGTGAGTCCGTTGTTCATCAACCCGAAATGATAACCGTTGGCGATCTTTCCTAAGATGAACAACCACGCGTCCAAGCTGAGAGCTTTGAGAGCAAAGTACGAGTAATATTGGTTGAGCTCTGGCTTGTGACAGCTGTCCGATTGCTCATATTGGAAGGACTCTTGCTGACACAAACATTGGAATAGTTGGAGTAGTCAGCGTAGGTTTAGTGGATACAAGATTTTACGTGATCAGCAAAATGAATCTATACTCCATAGTACCCTTATCAGGAGGTTGGACTTCTTTTAAGGGGGTTAGGCCTTCTAATGTCCTATAAAGTACTCTTACCTTATGGGAATCGAAGGAGGAGATTCATCGGATAAAAGCCTTTATTGAGCCAGTCTCGAGAGATAGTTGACGTATGCCATGTTTTTAGGCATCCATCTGGTGGTGTTCAACTATCAACCCGTCCAACTGCTAGGAGCTAATAGGTCCTGCTGATAAGACGAAGTTTCTATGTGGAGTTGGATACTTGTGGTATTAGTGGATTTGCACCTGAACAAGGATCAGGTAGTCAGTAAGCCAGAATCCGTCATGCATTGGGTATGCAAGGCATGAGTAAATTGATACGACCTTGGGTTCATAAATATGGGTCTTACGTGTCGTCCAAGCTTTGTCGGGACATGAAATTTGGCTCAATACTGGTACCTTTTGAGTTAGACTTGGCACGTGTATGGTTGGAAAAGTACTTTTGGTATACCAAGGGTAGCGAACCCCTAACACAAGAGCACGTGTCCTATGCAAGAAAGGGGTACCTATAGATGCTTGCTATAGGATCCACTTTGCTTGTTGGACCTGCATACAGGAAGGAAAAGTTTGGCAGTTTCCTGCCAAGATAAGGAGTCCTTTATCTAAGAACTTTGACTTCTACATGAGAAGATTTGGATACCCTTGACCTAGGAATTTTGATTTCTACATATAGGAGTTAAATATTCTTGATCCAAATAATTCATATTGGCATTTTAAATAGCTAGTTCCTATGAAGGGTCGCGCCAATATTGAATTTGTGTGGAAAAAGTCCTATGTTGCCACCTCGGAAGAGAGTCACATGGTTTCCATTTGGCGGAACTCTACACTCTACTTCCTAGTGGTAAACACTATGGATTTTTGAAGCACCTTTTGATGTATTTGATGATGCGAATAGCAGATTTCCTCTCAAGTAACCCTCGATCTTTTCCAGTTGGGTAGTTCATTGGTCATGTTGTAAGATGACCTACCCTATTGGTATATAGTCTCGGGTTCTATGTGCAGGCTTATCATACTATTCCTTGTCATCTTCATACTTAAGATTGACATAGTAATGGTAGCATCATCAGAGTAGAGGGCATGTCGGATACAAGTTATGCTTGAAGATACTCGCTAGGGAGTAAGTATGGATTAACCGACGAGTCAGAGCTGAAGAATAGATTACTTTATTCATTTGGCAATCCTTGTCTATGAAGCCCCGTATCCACCACCTGCACCACGAGTTCTGTATTTGCAAAGTGTGGATCAGTTGGTGTAATAATTTGGATTCCATCGAGGTTACCTATGTTTGGTATACCTCTTGAGCAGGATGTGACCTTGTCAGGTCTCCAATGTCATAACCTGAGCAAAGCTGAAATATTTTGGATGAAACTATTTCATGTCTTTGGAACACAACATCAGAGCCGGTAGGTTGTACTCGAAGATGCATTGGATTCTAGGCACTGAGATCATGTAACTTGGAATGGAGTCACTTAGCTGAGACAAGTAATATGAAGTTTCTGGGTAAACGTGATGGCAGTAGCAAAGCATGAAAGTTCGTTATGTGAGGTATCGTTTTTCGAAAACTAATCTACTTCCACCAAATCTCGGGACGAGATTTCTTTTAAGGGGGTTAGGCTGTAACATCCAGAATGTTAATCATGATTTAGCTCGCACATCACCGATAATCATATCATTTGCAAAGTGCATCACGTACTTGACATGCATTTCACCTCGATGTTTGATCATGCCTGAACTGCATGAGTTTATGATAAAGTAATACAAGTGTTTGATGATTGACCACTAAAATAATCTAGACATGATTAGGACACCAAATGAACCTAGGGTTATGTTAACAACTTTGGTTAACCTTACTTCTTTGTGTGTTAATCATGGTAGGTCTATAAAAGTGCTTGCTTTGACCATTTCAAAAGTGTTAGATAGGAGCTTTGCATGGCGATGCGCCCTAAACCTTTTCGGTGTAGAATTTTATAAGGATCAAAAGTCCCAATACTCACTTTTCTTGAAAATGAGTGGAAGATTTCCAAAACGGCAAGAAAAGACTGTTTTAGGGGCTGTTTTTCTATTTTAGGAAATTTTAGAGGTATTTTCATTTGGAATTTTATATCTCCAAAATCTAGAGGGAATCTGGCCAAACTCCTTTTAGACCAAATGATCTACACTCCAAGAGGAATAACCTTCATATAGAAAGTTTATCCAGATTCGGCTTATTTTAGGAGATATAGGGCATAAAAATTTGTTTACCATGTAATGGAAATATGATTTCCGTGACGGTAAGTCAATGGCCGTCACAAAAATGGAGGGGACGAAAATATCGTCCCGACCGTCTCTGCTCGCCCACGCCACATGGCGTGACCCTCCTGCCACCACCGTCCACCTCGCCCACAGGAGGGACGAGCGCCCGGTCATTTCCCCCTCACTCCTCTCATTCCCACTCCATCCTCCTGCTCTCCCTCGCCCTTTCTTCTCCAGCGACCAGCGACGGGCGCCGCCATTTCCGCCGCGCCATGGCCGCTGCGGAGCTCGCGCCATCCACCGCTGCCACCGCACCAAAGCTGCCAGCGCGAGCGCCGCCGCCCGCCATTAGCTAGCGCCGGCCCGCGCTAGAGCTCGCCCCGCATAACCTCGCCCTCTTCATCGCGCCGCAAGAACAGCAGCGCAAGCCGCCATTGCCACCGCCAGCGTAAAGCTCCACTGCCACCGTCGTCTGCATTCGCGCGCACCGGCGTCGCCAACCACCGCCGCATCCGCCGCGGCCATTCCCTGGCCTTCCGACGGGTCGCAGCGCCGCCGTCGACGTGAGGCCGCCGCCGGCCCCTTCGATCCGCGTGGCCAAGAGGCCACGGGCCGTCTTGCGCTGACCCGAGCCCATCTGCGGGTGCGCGGGGTCACCGCGGTGCTCCACCGTGTCCAAGTGGCCGCCGGCGAGGCCCACAGCCGCCGGGAGCCTGGGCGCCGGCGAGCTCCTCTGCTGGTCCCACCGAAGGACCCCATCGGGGAATTTGATTAAGGTGGAGGGTCGGGATGTAAAGTGTCAAGACTTAGTGGTTTCCGGATACGTCCTCGGTTAATTTCTAGAAACTGCAGGGGCCTAGTTGAAAAGTGGCTGCCCTATTCGGGAATAAGAAAAGGGTTTTCCAGAAAATCATTTATACTTTGTGAAATTCATATCGGAGCTAGGAGTGTCCAAATCCAGTGATCCAAGTTTCAGTATTTTTCTTATTAGATGAGCTATGCATAGAAAATATAAAATGCCATGTTTGTGATACTTTTATATTGAGTTTAGATTTAATTCTTGAAATGCTTATAATCTTAGGAAATGCCTAGTAATTCATAGGTTGCTCAGAAAAATGTGGTTTTTGTTTTGTTAGCCTTGTATTGTCATGCTTTATCTATGATAATTATATCATGCATGCCTCCTGTGTAAGATTATGATGTTGTAGTTCAAGTGGCCTCATTGCTTGTTTCTTGAGATAATTCATAAATGATATATAGATGCCTAGTTTAGGGTTGGTAATTTTGGTAGGCTTCTTATATGTCGGTATGTAGCTCTGTATGTGGTTGAGTTCATGGTTTGATCAAGTTGGTAGTGCAAAGTATTTTTAGGTCCTTCAATTGGTGCTGCCATGTCATTTTTGTGTAGGACAGTAGGATCATCCAAATAGGGTGAAATTTAGATGATGGGCTTTTATTGCCATGTGTATCCTACTGTTATTTTTATAGGATTTTAGGATGTGTCTAGATATAGGTTGCTGTTCAACCTATAGATGGTTAATTTAGAGTCGATTCCAAGATGCCATGCCTAACCTGATGATAGGTTGGTTTTCTGGGAAACTTGTCTTTATATGATAGGTAGCTGATTAGTGTATCAGTCTACTGTCAAAATTTGGTGGTCATTGGATCAATAATCTAGGAGTTATAGCTATTGCAATTTGGTTGGCAGAAATGTTACAATGCTGTTTTGTCAGAACCAGTCCTGATGTTCCCTGTTTTAGGCCTAGTTAACATCGGAATTAGGCTCTGATGTCTTGAGATGATTTATGGGCAATTTTATAAGCTTTCCAGATTGTCCTCTTTTGTGTCCATAGGATTTATAAATCTACAGTTATGATTTATTTACGAGACTGCCAGTTGTAGGTCTATAACTGTTAGTGAAGCGTGAATGTGTGATGTTGGGTGTAGGGCATAACGATGAGGAATCATAGTGATCAGGCTATGTATGATTGATTGTTACTTAGTATGCCATGATGATTTGGGTTAGGATGATTATGCTTAGGTTTAAGTCTTTGGCTTTACTGGCTTGTTTGCTAGTGATAGGAAGAAGGTTAAACAAGCTACTTATACATGAGCATCTATCATCCTTGATCATGCATACACCTTGACAACCATATATTCATACATATGCACATACATCATTCCAGGATCACGTGTAGAACATTCGTTGTGGAGTCGAGGATCCAGAAGGACAAGTCGCGAACGGAGATCCACACGAGAAGTGATCCAGCACCAGGAACCCGACATGGAATAGTCGAGTACCTGGGGCTCTAACCTCGATCTTCTAAATAAGGCAAGCCCCGGAGCATCCCTCCTACGTTTGCAAATGTTTTACTTTGCGTCCTTTGATTCTTTATGATGCATTAAGTTTATAGGCATTTCTTGAAACCGTAGATGCATCAGGACTACCTTGCCACAGAAATATCCTATTTTACGTACAGGATCGACTACATGGGCCTGCTCTCTTAATCGGTAGAAGCCGAGTGATCGACTATCACTCGCAATGGTAGGTGGTTACTACCCCTTTGGATTGAGATTAGCATGATGTTGGATATGAACATAACCATGTGGCCATAATAAATCACCTCTAATATACTATGGCACACGAGCGTCCTCGGATCATTTTGAACAATGCCTCACAGATAGCTAGAAGGACATGTAGTGCCCAACCGCGAAGCCTTGAATCTACTTGGGCCGGGTTTCAACTTCTAGGTATCCATGCTGGCGATGGGTGGTGAGTAAACAAGGGCCCGGTTTGTGAGTCCTTAAGATGGGGCGGTGTCATTTGATGGGCACGCTTACCTGTTGGCAGCCGGGAGTTTCCTTGGTCATGGTGGTGAGTTGTTGATCCCGCGTTTTTCCTGAGTAGATCAAGGTGACTAAGGCTGCTCTTGCAAAGCAAGCCTGGTTTGTGTGAGGAATTCCCCGCTAGCTGGTTTGCAATCGATTATAATCGCCATTGTTCCTGGATAGTGAATAACTTGACTGAGCAGTTACGGTGCCGCAAATAAGATTTGAAATGCGAGTTGGTTATGTTCTCTCATGATGGTTTAATGATTACTCAATCAATGCGGTTATGATATAATGTTGATTGCTTCTACCTTAAAATGATGAAGTAGTTGCAGGTGCTAATGTAGTGATGGCAGGATCCAACTTAATTGGATAAGCTAGAGAGTCCCTTTGTCACTAAATGAATATTAATAAGCTCATCTTTTGGCAAAGAAAAGGAGTCGGCTAACCCACTATAAAGCCTGGCATCCACCAAAGAGTCTTTATTTTCTTTTAGTCGGGTAAGTCTTGCTGAGTACAATGTACTCAGGGTGCAATTCCCAATGTTGTTGTAGGTTGGGAGAATTACTACCGTGGCGACACGGTGGACTTATATCCCACTACGGGAGGAATAGACTTGGGCAAGTCAACTCTTATACCTCATCTACCTATTGTTGATGGAGTCGACCCTGAGCTGGCACTGTATTTAAAAGTATAGTTGTGAGTGTGTATTATCAAAAGTGTTTTCTTCCGCTTTTATTTATGATTTGGATTGTAATAATCCTATGTGCGAAATGTAATTAAAACAGGTGAATCGGGAACTGCTGAACTTTGGATTCAGGTTTGTTGTAGAGTTGTTTGAAATCCTTCGAGATTTCATGGACTAATGGGCTGGTTTAGTTACTAAGTTCTAATTGAGTTGCCACGTCAGCTTGATTAGCTCTTCGTAATTAAATTAGTTGGTCAGTTCTGCTACACGTCCGTGGACCTCGGTTTCAACAGGGCGCTGGGTCCTGGCGCAACATCATGCTCGGCAACCTGCGCCGCTGGGTCAAGGAGGAGAACACGGGGAGGCCATGGACCCAGTCCTACGCCGACCCTGACTCCGATGATTCCGATTCCGACTGTTACGACCACACCCGAGAGTGTTTCTGCCTCGAGGGCGAAGTCTCGATGAATGCGGAGACGCACGATCCTACCGCCGATGCAGCTGTCCAGCCAGTGGGGGCGGTTGCGGTGGGAGCGGTCATGGTCACGCCACCTCGAGAGGAACCGCCCTAAGATCTCGCCAACGCGCGGCCCGTAGATGATGCCCGGGCAGCGCAGCTGGCTCAACTCCATGAGATAGAAGCAAGAATGAAGGCGGACCGCGCAAACCTGGAGTTACTCAGGCACGCCGTCGAGCAAGGCCAACCCCCCTCCCTCGAGCTACTGGCGCTCGAGGCAAGGTGCGGGGCGTCTTTCAACGCATCGTCAATGACGGAGTGCCCGAGGCACCAGCCCACTTCCCTCGAGCAAGCCAAAATGTCCTCGCGGCCGCCATGCTGCTGAGAGACAATCACGAGCCCCAAGATGTGCGCCACGACATCAATGATAACCGGCGACGCAATATCAGGGGCGCTGAGGAGTGCAGCTACAACGCCCATCGAGGCGGGCGCTACGACAGTGATGAGGACCGGCAGGCTCTCGAGCTGCCGGGCCCTCGAGTCTTCAGCAGGGCCATCTGCAGCACACCGCTAGCCAACCCTTTCCGACCCTGCACGAGCCTGACCAAGTACAACGGCGAGACCAAGCCCGATCTCTGGCTGGCCAACTTCTGGCTGGCCTGCCAGCTGGGAGGGGCTCGAGAGGATAAAGCCATCATATGACCGCTCCCCCTGTTCCTCTCCGACACCGCCCGGCGGTGGCTCGAGGAGCTTCCCCTCGATCAAATATATGATTGGACCGATCTGGTGCGAATCTTCAAGGGGAACTTCAAAGGCACCTACATCCGCCCGGGCAACTCGTGGGACCTCCGCAACTGCAAGCAGCAGGCTGGGGAGTCCCTTCGAGAATTTGCTCGATGTTTCTCCAAGCAGCTCATCGAGCTACCGCACATCTCGGACCATGACGTCATCCTGGCGTTCGTCTCGGGCACCTCGTGCAAGGATCTCGTACGAGAGCTCTGGCGTAACCGCCCAAAAACCATCGACGAGCTCATAGACATCGTCGCCGACTACGCTGCCAGTGACGAGGCCGTGGGAGCATTCTTCGGCGAGGACAAGGGCAAGACCAAACAGCCTGCCAGCAACGGTGAAGGCTCGAGCGAGGGTCAGAAGAAGAATGGCAAGAAGAAGAAGGGCAATCAACAAGGCAAGCATGATGTAGCGAATGACAGCGAGGTCGCCACAGCCGAGCGCAAGAAGCCTCGACCCCTTCCCGAGGGGGCCGTCTTTGACAAAATGCTGAAAGAACCGTGCCCGTATCACAAGGGGCAGGCCAACCACACCCTCGAGGACTGCTGCATGCTTCGAGGCTACTTCAAAGGCCTAGGCATCGACAAAGGCGAGAAGAAGAAGGACAAGGGCGGCGACGGAGCGGCGACAAAGATGACAATGGATTCCCACCCGTTGTCAACTGCTTGATGATCTATAGCGGCCCAACGACCCAGCTGACGCCTCGACAGTGGAAGCAGGAGCGCAGGGAAGTCTTCTTGATGCGGGTGGCCACCCCACGGTTCCTCAACTGGTCCGATGCGCCCATCACGTTTGACCATGATGACCATCCAGAACACGTCATTAACCTGGGTGCCTACCCGCTCGTCGTCGACCCGATCATCATGAACACGTGCTTCACCAAGGTGCTCATGGATGGGGGCAGTAGCCTCAACATCATCTACATGGAGACCCTCACGTTGCTCGGCATCACCAGGGCACAGCACAAGCCGAGCGCTGGGGCTTCCACGGCATCGTCCCCGGCAAGAAGGCACTCCCCATTGGCCGCATCGACCTCTCCGTTTGTTTTGGCACACGCTCAAACTACAAAAGGGAGACCCTCACTTTCAACGTGGTCGGATTCTGCGGGACCTATCACACAATCCTCGGCTGGCCATGCTACGCCCAGTTCATGGCGATCCCCAACTATGCCTACCTCAAGCTCAAGATGTCGGGGCCCAATGGTGTCATCACCATCGACTCCTCCTACGAGCACGCGTACTCCTGCGACGTCGAGTGCATCGAGTATGGGGAGACGGTGGTCGAGACCGACGAGGTGGCCAAAACGCTCGACTGCCTAGCGGCTGAGGCCACCCTCCCCTCACCCAAGCGACATGCCGGCAACTTCGAGCCCACCGAGGACACCAAGAAGATCCTGCTCGATCCTAGCACCTCCGGCGATAAGGGGTTGATCATCAACGCCACCCTCGACAGCAAATAGGAAGCAGTGCTCATCGACTTTCTCCACACGAACGCCGATATGTTTGCATGGAGTCCCTCGGACATGCCTGGCATACCGAGGGAAGTCGCCGAGCATGCCTTAGATATCCGTCCCGGCTCGAGACCCATTCGACAAGCTCGAGAAGTCCGGATTCATCAAGGAGGTACATCATCCCGATTGGCTAGCTAATCCTGTACTAGTTGAGAAAAAGAATGGAAAGATGAGGATGTGTGTAGACTACACTAATTTAAATAAAGCATGTCCTAAGGTTCCATTTCCTTTGCCTCAAGTTGATCAAATTGTTGATTCCATTGCGGGTTGTGAAGTACTTTCCTTTCTCGATGATTACTCCGGTTACCATCAAATCAAAATGAAGGAGTCCGACTAGCTCGCCACTTCATTCATCACCCCTGTAGGCATGTACTACTATGTCACTATGCCCTTTGGCCTTCGTAATGCCGGGGCAACATACCAACGATACATGCTGCACGTTTTCAGGAAACACATAGGAGAAACAGTCGAGGCGTACATCGATGACATCGTAGTCAAAACTAAGAAAGTGGAGAATCTCATCGAGGATCTTAGAGTCACGTTCAAGTGCCTCCGGGCCAAGAACATCAAGCTAAATCCTGAGAAATGCGTCTTCGATGTACCTCGAGGCATGTTGTTTGGTTATATCGTCTCCTAGCGCGGGATCGAGGCCAACCCCGAAAAAGTCACGGCCATCATGAGAATGGGGCCGATTCGAGACCTGAATGGGGTGCAGAAGGTTACAGGTTGCCTAGCAGCCCTCAGTCGTTTCATCTCATGCCTAGGAGAGAAAGTCTTGCCGTTGTACCAACTCCTTAAAAAATCCGAGCACTATGCATGGACACCCGAGGTGGAGGAAGCCTCTCGAAGCTAAAAAGCATGCTCACCTCCCCTCTGGTGCTCGTACCGCCCAGACCAGCCCAACACGATAAACCGGCCGAGCCACTCCTCCCGTACTTCAGTGCGGTCATAGTCATCGAGACGCAGGAAGAGGGGAACGCGCTCCCCGTCCAACGACCGGACTATTTTGTTAGTGAGGTGCTCTTGAACGCCCAGTTCGGAGTAAATAGTTATGGCTGTTTCAGTATAGTGTTCTGTGCTGTTTCTGGGAGCTGCGGCAGTGCCGCACATTATGTGCGGCAGTGCCGCACTTGTATGGACAATGGCTAACTTGAGTGGGGAGGCTATATATACTTGTCCCACGGCCTTTAGTCGTGCTGCTGATGTTCCAGACCTTCCCTAACCATACCAAGGTCATTTGAGAGCTCTTCCCTTCCCTCTCTTTGTGAGAGTGAAGTGCTTAGTGCACAACTAAGTGTTAGGGCTGAGTGATTAAGAGCCTGTGAGCAGATCTGAGCAATCCGAAACCTTGAGCACTTGCTGGGCTTAGTCAATCTTCGTTGCGCATTTGTTACTCTTGGAGGTGAAGCCTCCTAGACGGCTAGGCGTCGCCGCGAGCTCCGTGCTTTGGTGGTGAGCAATGGGACGGTTTGTAATCATCTCTTACAGCTAGTGAAATCACCCCTTACTTCAAGAGTTCATTCTCTTGATTTGAGATCGAGGGCAAGGCCAGCCTTGTGTGGCGAGCCAATCCTTGTGTGGATACCTCAACAACGTGGACTTAGGCCAGCCTAGGTGGCGAGCTGAACCACGGGATAAACAACCGTGTCTTGTGTGCTTCATTTACATTCATGCAGTTTATGTTGTTGTTGAGGTGTTTTTAAGGTTTGTGATCGATCTACTTTGTTATACTTGTTATACTCTGTTTAGCTCTCGATCTGTGATATATATGCTTGCAGGAAGCCTGGAAATTTACCTGATCTAAATTTCCTTGGTCAGATTTTGAACTGTGGTATATCGGTCTGCGCAAGTGAGGCAGTGCCGCACTCAAAGTGAGGTAGTGCCGCACCTACAATCTATTTGAGTCTTGAGTTGATATTTTGCAGGACTGTTACTAGACCTCTCTAGTACATATCCTCCAAGTTTGGGCTCCTTCAGACTTACGACCATAGGGTGGTAATTCTGCTCTCAAAGTGAGGCAGTGTTGCTCTGAGTTTAATTTGTGGTTGAGCTAAATTTTTGTAGGCCAATTCACCCCCCTAGGCCTCCTAGATGACATCAGAGATCCTACAAGTGGTATCGGAGCCCGATCTCTCAATTTCAGGCTTAACCACCTTGAGAGAATGATGTCGACAAGTGGTGAAGTATCTCTAGAGCTTCTACTTCCAGATGGCTCAAATTATGCATCTTGGTCTGCTAACGTGCTTAATGTTTTTAAGGACATGGGTCCTCATATAGAGCAGATTGTAGATGTGAGCATTTCTCCTCCTAGTGATGATGTGGATTATCTATCTAGAAAGGAAAAGAAATGCTTACAATACAATGCTCGTGCTTCTAGCATTTTGTTTAGTGCTTTGAGTGAAGAAGTACTTGATGCTGTTGTATTTGGAGATGACGAACCACTTGCTCATGCTCATATCATTTGGACCGCACTCAAAGAAAGATATGGCAAGTCCAAATGTCATGAGAACAGCCTCTCATTGGAGGAACCACTTGAGGAGTGCTCAACTTCACCGACAAATAATGAGTCTCAAGTGATTCTTCCAAGAGGCCTAGGTGATCATGCCACATCCACTTCCTCACCAACGTATGACTTAATGAATGGTAACGAAATAGTTGGTGAGAGCAATATTTATACATGTGGTGGTACTACTTCCTCTAGTTGTTGTGGTACTAACATTTTGAAGGAAGAAGAAGCTTGTGAACGGTGGAGGCCAAATGATGAATCCACCTCACCTAGAAGCTCAACTCTCCATATGTGTCTCATGGCAAAGGGTAAGGAGGTAAAATCAAAAGCTAAACCTTCTCCACCTCCTAGTGACATCTCTAGTAGTGAACTTAGTGAATCTAGTGATGAAGAGTCAAGTAATGTGAAAGAATATGCTAGATTATTTAGAAATCTAGATCCTAAAACCAAACTCTTCATCACTACATTAATGGAAGAGTTAGAGAATGTCAAAGTCGAGCCGGGAACATAGAGAGGATGTCATTGAAAAGACTGAAAATCTCTATATTGACAAGGAAGCTCTTGAGCTAGAGAGAAGGGAGACAAGCTCCTTGAGCAAGGCCTTGTGTCATGAGCAAAAGGAGCATGCTCTTACAAAGAAGGCCAATATTGCCCTCAATGACAAGTATTGTGTCTTAGTTGAAAAGTACAACAAACTTGAGGAACAATATAGTCTTCTTTGGGAAAGCATCTCACATCCTTTCTCTAAGTCAAGTGGCAACTCTAAAGCTTCCACTAGTGAAGGTTGTGGAAAATGTGCTAATTTTGATATGAATGCTTATTCCACTAACCTTGCTAATATGGAGGTTATGAGAAAAGAGATTGCTAGGCTCAATGAAGTGATAGCAGGAGGATGCATGAATGACATAACTCAAAGTGGTGGCAAGAATAATGAGCAGTTCAAGGAAGGAGTTGAGATGCTACAAAGGGACTTGATTCAATGGAAGGGAAAATGCAATGCTCAACCTTCCCAAGATAACCATGAAGACATGGTGAAGAAGCTTGAGAAGGGATCAACCGATGCTTGCATCAAGCCTCATAAAAAGGGTCACAAGTCCAACAATGGCAAAGTGAAGGGGACACTTAAAGAACTGCAATCTGTGAAGAATGCAACAGTTCAGCCAGCTACACATAGTGCGGCAGTGCTGCACCCTAGGAGAGGCAGTGCCGCACCTGGGCAGAACAGCAAGGTCCCTAATGCCATCAAGGTGCAACATCTACCAAAGAAGAAGACTCTTATCACTTGCTTCAGGTGCAAGAAAGAGGGTCATCATGTAAGAGATTGTACCTTGAAGAAAGAAAAGAAGAAGAGCATGAGCAAGATCCAAGAGAAAAAGAAGTTGGCTCATGTCAAGTGCTCCAACATGGGACATAGTGCCTCTGTGTGTTCCAACAAAATTGATGACCATGCCACACTTCCAAAGAGCAAGATAAGAACAATAAGCAAGAGGAAGTGTTATGGCTGCAATGAGAAGGGACATGAAATTGGTTCATGTCCTAACAAGAAAAGTGAAGGCTTGTCATCATCAACAAAGAGGCTCATCAGCAAGGTAGCAAGCAAAACACAAAAAGAGAAGGCCAGCAAGAACAAGAGCCGCCTATGCTATACTTGCAGAGGAAAGGGACATCTTAGTAAGGATTGTCCCATGGGTACCACTCCTAAGCTCAACTCTTCAATTGATTCAAATATGCTTAGGAGGATCAAAAATGACACTTGTGCTAGAAAGGTGATTGGTTCACAAATTGCTAGCACAAAGGCCATTTGGGTGCCTAAGTCTCTTGTGACTAACCATAATGGACCCAACATGGTTTGGGTACCAAATTGTGGTTGATGAGTGTTGTAGGTACTTGAAGGTGATATGAAGCTTCGGGGTGCTTGAGCAAGTTGATTGATAATATTCACTCAAGCTATCAACCAATTTATATTGTCTTCTCTTATATGGTTGACCCAATGATGAATCAAGTGAAATATTTCAAACTTCATATTCACCTTGGTAACTAGTACGTAACCCCTGCTGGGTAGCCACTTGACTTGTGTAGTCTCTAGTAGTTCATAAATATGCATATTTATGAACTATTAGAAGTGGCTAGAGTGCTTCAAGTTTAACTGAATCATCTTCCATATGATGCTTTTAATGGCTCTCTAGTAGAGCAAGGTCTTATTTATGTTGTAGGTTATGAGGTACAAAGATAGGAGATCATCAAGCTGCTGCTGTACCAAATTCCACTGACAACTCTGATGCAGTACAACTGCAAACCCCTGCTGCAACACCTCAGAGCAGCAGTGCTGCACCTCAGAGCAGCAGTGCTGCACCTGTTGATGGTAGCAGCTGACTCCACTCCAGTTTGTGAACAAAATCTACAGTGCATATATGAGCAAAGTGAAGATGAAGACACCATCTCATCTATTACATTTCAAGAAGGGTGGTAACAACTAAATCTCAAAGTGCAATTTATTTTCATCTTACTCTTTGGTGTCTTTTGTAGCCACTTAGGTAAAAAGAAGCACATGGAGATATACATTGGTTGTTGGTCATGAAAGAAAGCTATGATTGGAATTGAATTGATCATCTACACCAAGCATCATAGATGACTTGAGTTTCTTTTGTGGACTTCAAACCAAGAATTTCAAGATGAAGAGGTTCATCCATGCATACTGTGAGTTGGTTTGAAGGATTTGCAAACTTGGTTCAGATTGGAGGTAAAACTTCAAGAAGGCCAAGAATAAAGAATCAAGCTCAAGTAAAGTAGAGACACTTATTATTCACAATTCAAGAACTCTCTACTTGATGGAATCTTAACATATGGTAGATTGCTAAAATTCTCATATTCATCTTATGGGCATGTACATGCTACAATGGTTGTGAGTATCTCTTGGCATATTGCAATTTGAATATTATGTTGCTGCCATGACCTAGACATAGAGTGAAATCCCAAAGTTCTTAATTGAATAAAGTGCTATATGAGAAATTCAAATACTTAGAGCACTTATAAAAGGGGAATTCACTCTATGACTAAAGTTGTGAGACTAACCACTTCTTTAAGTGATTTATGTAGTCTCACTAGATAAGAATGTGTTTCCCAAATGGAGTGTGCTATCATATGAAGGTCATCAATCCAAACCATGTGATGTATTCTCTCTCTAGTAATTTGGAGTTGATTTGCCTATATGCTAGCTACTCACCATAATATGGCTTAAATCTGTCCTTTGGACTTAATTGACCAATCATGCATATTCATATTGCCATTCCACTCAAAAGAATGTGCATGAGGCTTTAAGGGAGATTTAATCCATGTTATGAGGTTTCTCTATTTAGTGACCTACTTGCCTCACACACATACAAAGGGTTGCTAAATGAGAAACTAGTGCTCGTGATACTAATGTTCTCTTGTTTTTGAGCTTATCTACAGAAAAGTTCATTATAAGAGGTTGTGCTTGTACAAACTGAATAAGTCACAAGTCTAAAGGTTACTCTTCACCTAAAGCAAGAAGTCGCTGCTAGCTAGAGCCATACATATCAAAATCTGAGTTTGACGTGAATCAAGTATTGGGGTTGAAGTGGATGAGCTATATTGATGAATTCACAAGATGATAAGCATTTATAAGAGGTCTGAATAGAAAATATATCTTGTGAGTATTCCTACAAGTTCACCTCAAGATTGGACAAGAAGAAGAGAAGGATTGAGAATTATCAAATCTGTCCAAAATTCTGAAATTCAGAGTTGGCTGCACTTGATATGGATTTGGAGATCCAAATTCTGCCAAACTAACTGAAACTTTTTTGGGAATACTATACACATCTGATACTTGTTGCTGCACAATTTTCAAGAAGGTTGGTTTACAAGAAAGTCAATTTTGAGTTGGTTTCTGTCAGCTTCAGCACTGCAGTTTTCAGTCCTCAGCAGTTTTGGTAGAAAATTCATTTGATTGACCAAATGGTATCCAAATGAGCTAAAACTTTTACACAAGTTAAAGGACACATATTCAGCTCTCTACCAAATTTCATGCATATTGAACCAGTGGTCTGAGAGATATGAAGTTGTCTCCAAGGAGTTGAATCAGTTTCAGCAATGCAGTTTCAGACCTAGTAATTGTGGTAATAAGTTGATTTGATTGACCAAATGATTTCCTAATGGGCTGAAATTTCTAAAGAAGTTGAAAGACTCATAGATGAACATGTCTACCAAATTTCATGCTTATTGGACTAGTGGTCTGACAGATATGAATTTTTCTCTAAGGAGTTAAGATTATGTCAGTTTCAGCAGTGCAATATTCAGACCTAGCAGTTGTGATATAAATGATTTGTCTGATCAAATGAAGTCCAGATGGTTTGAAACTTCTACAGAAGTTACAAGACTCATGTATTATCATGCCTACCAAATTTCATGTATATGGATAATGTGGTTTGATAGATATGAAGTGTTCTTCAAAGATTTGAATTCTGACAGAGTGCAGTTTCAAACCTATCAGCTGTGGGAGAAAACTGATTTGGCTACTCAAATGAAGTCCAAATGGGCTGAAATTTATATAAAGTTAAATGACTCATAGATGGAGACTCCTACAAAATTTCATACAATTCGAGCTAGTGGTCTGAGAGTTATGAATTTTGTTTTAAGGATGACGGAATCTGAAAACTGACTGTATGAAATTGAAGTGCATTGTAACAAGGTTCAGTTGGCTCTCAAGTTGGCCATGAAGAATCATTAGAAAGTAAGAGTCACCAGTTTGGTCTAAAGGAGTTTCAATGACGTAAAAAGACTCACACATGGGTCCAAATCAGTTACACTCAGATTACAAATAGCAGCACACGGTTGCAACTAGTTGGATCAAAAGGCAATCAGCTACAGATTTTCAGAAACAATAGCTGAAATCAACTGGAGGCAAGAATTAGCTGAAACTATTTGATTGCAATCAGCCTGAAGAAGTTTGGAATCAGCTGGAATATAGTGCTAATCTCTCCCATGACCTTAATATTGTTAATGTGCTTCAGTAAACTTGGTGTACTCTTATATGCACAAATTTAGGGGGAGCTTAGCCTATATCTCTTGAAGACTATTGGTGTCTTTTGAATGCTTGTTGTGCAGTCCCACACATGGAAAAAGGTGGATAAATGGTTCCTTGGATTCTTCTGATATTTTAAAAGGTTGTCCCAATCCTTCAGTGGAACTAAATCTGAATGAGTTGGAGAAAAACAACTGAAGAGTGATATTTCATTACTATTTCTCCTCTCTAGAGCTCAACAAGTGCACATGATCCATCCTTTTGATCTCCTAGGACCTTTTCAGTGAAAGTGGTAAATAAAGAACTAGAAATCTATTATGAATCTTGGATGATCATAAGAGCCCTAATTCACCATAAACCATCAAGTGAAGAGAATTATGGTCATCTAAATTATCAAGTCTCACTTATGATGGTCATATCAACATGGTGATCTATCTACCTTGGTGGTGGTATGTATTCTTGGCATAATTTCAATTATTGTAAGTTTTTCATGCCTTGACCAAGATATAGAATGAACTCCTCTAGACACTTAAACTGATTTCAAGTGCATTTCACAAGTAATTCAAGTACTTGATGCACATATTAAGGGGGGGGGCCCATTCTATGTCTTGTGTCTTTTGAGACTAACCTTTTCTTCTAGTGAATTTGTGTAGTCTTTGCTTTGTGAAATGAGTTTCTCATGAGTATGCTACATTAAATCAATCAAAGTTGGTAAAGTTATCTCTCATTTTCAATTGGATTGCAATTCTATCTTTTTAGTAGCTGCTCTCCATAATATAGCTTAAATTCCCTTGTGTGGACTTAATTGGCCAAAAAAAAAAAAAAAGTGTATATGTTCTTGCTTTCCACATATATATGTATGCATTATTAAAAAGGGGGAATTTAGTCTATGTTATGAGGTTTCGCAATTAGTGACTTATATGCTTTCCACATCCGAAAGGTAACTAGTTGTGAAACTCTAGCTTGTGCAATTTAATGCTATCTTTTGCCCTTGAGAGCATCACCTAGGTGACATTGTGAGATACTGGCATTCACTTCAAATGGCATCAACTTGTGAAGCTTCCTTCAATTGGTGTCATAATTGTGAAGATGATATTTCAATTGATATTGGTGGGCAATATTTCCAATTTGGTATATCAAGAAATATATCTTCATTTGGTATCTCAAAATGGCAGTAAGAGCTAGCAATGGACTTTTAATTGAGATCAAGCACAAGTTTTTGATGTCTCCGTGATGATGATGATGATGAGAGATAGGTACAAATGAATTTATTGCATCGAGAAGTACTAGTCCCATCAAAAGCACTAAATCCAACTATTGAAATCATCTTCATGGTGAAGATTGTGAGGCTTAGAACAAAGGCATATCACTCCATGAACTCTTGAGTTACCTTTGTGCATCTAGGCCCTTACATGCTAGTGTGTGCATGTGTATGTAGTATTTTGAGTCACACCATAAGTTTGCTCTTGTGGTGACGATTAGAGAAATCTTTTAGATATTTGGTTCATACCTCTTGTGGAGATGGCATGAGTTTGTCTTATGTTTAACTGTCATCTAAGTGAGGTATGAGCTAAATAGCTATTCTCAAAAATCTTGACTTAAATTATTGCATGCTTTGTTTGGTAGAAAACTAAGGAGAGAAATCCTATATGCTGAACTTTTGCCTACCTCTGGCTCTCACTTGTCTTCCATCATTTCTTCCTTTTTGGTGGAGAGACCCTTTTTGGAGATTAATGCCAAAGGGGCAGAAATATTGGGCTGAAAGTGAGATTGATATGTGGATTGAAAGGGGTAAAGGAGAGGCATATAAGATTTTTCAAAATTTTGTGTGGTGTGTGCAAAGATAGTTTACATTGATGCTCTCGGTAAGGACCTTTTATGCTAGTATGTGGCTTTCATGCCTTGAATGGTGTATTGCTTATATTCCTTGAGTGCATGATCTGTCATGAGCATCACGGTTATCATGTTACACCTTGCACCCCACGAATGCTATGATATAGGAGAATTTCCACACTTCATCTTAAATATGTGCATTTGGCATTTGAGGCCAAAGTTGAATTCCTTTAATGCACACATTTAGGGGAGCTCACTATATCATAGGATTCAAAATCTTAATGTTTATCAATCTCTTGTAAGCTTTAATTGTGTTGTCATCAATCACCAAAAAGGGGGAGGTTGTAAGTGTATCTAGCCCTTTAGTGGGTTTTGGTGAATTGATTGACAACATAATTAAGTGTTGAACAGGAAATTGAGTATGCTGCATATACTTGTGGGTTGTGTATTAACAAGTATATCTAAGGTTCAACAAGTAGGCAAACTTGATGGTATTCCACATAGTATTGAGATGAAGGCCAAAGTTGTGTATTATTGTATTGGAACATCATGGGAACAATCTAGTTGAAGTAAAATACAACAATGCAATGCGAATTAATGAAATGACAAATATATTGTGGGATATCATAGCATCATGTGAAAGCAAGCATGTTTGGCAAATAGCAAATGAGACATGAGTTAATGACATTGGATTAGTCTCCACAATAGCTTGCTTTACATGATTAAGAAGTATCGAGTGTCAAGCCAAAATAAAGAAGATACAAGGAATCGTGAATTGGCTTGACTATATTGATATTGATCCATATATGTCTCTATCTTGATAAGGTGAAGATAGCAAGGAAAGATCTTCGAGGTACTAAGCGGAGGTGAAGGGTAAGCAAGGGCTTGACCGAGGTACCATGGCTAAGGTGAAGAAGAGAGTACTTGCATTTAGTCGAGGTACTAATCAAGCTATGAGAAGTCATATTATGTTCAGGATCAAATCATTAGTAGAAGTGACTTGAAGCCATAAGTTGAACTCATATTTATGGAAATGGTTCAAGTCACTTGCTCAAGGTATATTTGCTCAAAGAAAGGAGACAATGTGATTGCAACCCCTTATGAAGCAATATTGAGAAGAAATGGCATATGAAGATATTGAAGTCTCAAGAGGTTAAAATGGTTATATTCTACTGACCTTGAGTATAGGTATGCCATACTATCAAGGGGGATGCAATACGAATGATGATAAGTCTCAAGTGCTCAAACTAACCGAACCCAAGTGCTAACATGAGAGAAATCACTTAGAACAGCACCTGCACAAATTGATCTTGGGCTTGTTCTCTGTAGGGTTGGATAGCCCTCAGAATAAGCTTTCCGGAATGTCCAAGATCACTGAAAACAAAGTTCGGAGTAAATAGTTATGGCTGTTTCAATAGTTATGGCTGTTTCAGTATAGTGTTCTGTGCTGTTTCTGGGAGCTGCGGCAGTGCCGCACATTATGTGCGGCAGTGCCGCACTTGTACGGACAACGGCTAACTTGAGTGGGGAGGCTATATATACTTGTCCCACGGCCTTTAGTCGTGCTGCTGATGTTCCAGACCTTCCCTAACCATACCAAGGTCATTTGAGAGCTCTTCCCTTCCCTCTCTTTGTGAGAGTGAAGTGCTTAGTGCACAACTAAGTGTTAGGGCTGAGTGATTAAGAGCCTGTGAGCAGATCTGAGCAATCCAAAACCTTGAGCACTTGTTGGGCTTCGTCAATCTTCGTTGCGCATTTATTACTCTTGGAGGTGAAGCCTCCTAGACGGCTAGGCGTCGCCCGGTGAGCTCCCGTGCTGGTGGTGAGCAGCGGGACAGTTTGTAATCATCTCTTACAGCTAGTGAAATCACCCCTTACTTCAAGAGTTCATTCTCTTGATTTGAGATCGAGGGCAAGGCCAGCCTTGTGTGGCGAGCCAATCCTTGTGTGGATACCTCAACAACATGGACTTAGGCCGGCCCTAGGTGGCGGCCGAACCACGGGATAAACAACCGTGTCTTGTGTGCTTCATTTACATTCATGCGGTTTATGTTGTTGTTGAGGTGTTTTTAAGGTTTGTGATCGATCTACTTTGTTATACTTGTTATACTGTTTAGCTCTCGATCTGTGATATATATGCTTGCGGAAGCACGGAAATTTACCTATCTAAATTTCCTTGGTCGATTTTGAACCGCTGGTATATCGGTCTACGCAGGTGAGGCAGTGCCGCACTCAAAGTGAGGCAGTGCCGCACCTACAATCTGTTTGAGTCTTGAGTTGATATTTTGCAGGACTGTTACTAGACCTCTCTAGTACATATCCTCCAAGTTTGGGCTCCTTCGGACTTACGACCATAGGGTGGTAATTCTGCCCTCAAAGTGAGGCAGTGTTGCTCTGAGTTTAATTTGTGTTTGAGGTAAATTTTTGTAGGCCTATTCACCCCCCTCTAGGCCTCCTAGATGACATCAGAGATCCTACAACCGTCGAGCTTAAGACCCCCTATGCTTCTGAGCCATGGAATCTTAACTCACTCCCCCTCGAAGAAGTAAACTCAGGCGAGAAATAATGAAGTCCAAAGCATAAAAACTATTAATCATCTGCATGAAAAGATGTTCAAAGGCCACCCAGGACACTCCATGTTGACGTTTCCATTATTGTCCTAGTTACACGGGCCTTCATGCCCAACATTTGGCTCGCAGGTTGATTTCACCTACATCTACGCTTCTGGTGGGAGGACTTGGGCCTCAAACTTCTGCGCAAGATGTGCCCCTGGCTCCTCGGCGTCGAGGATGAGCTGATCATGCCACCGATGCTCGGACTCCTTAGGCTCCGTGTCCGAGAAGACGAAGCCTCCCGAGAGGACCTCCATTGCCTGGAGCATCTCCAACCTCCCAATATCAAAGCCGGAGTAGAAGACGGTGAGCGATCGCTGCACCCCAAACCGGAGAGCTCCCCGGACACGGCCCCGCATGACGGTGCCGAGGTGGAGAACCCGATCGACGAAGCCTCGACCAGCCTCTGACCTGTCAGGCTCCATCACGGGCTCGAGCCCCCAGCGAGCGCTGAGGGTGTTGATGGCGCCGGTGATCCAGGTGGTGGCCACCACCTCGGCGTTGACCAGCCCATGGTACAACGTGGCGTCGCCACACGCCGCTGCCAGGTCGGCCTCAAGAGCTGAAAGGAAAAATCAAAGTCAGGAATCCCTCACCGAGCAAAACAACACCACAAACCCAATAAGAAACGGCCTGAGAAACTTACTAGTGCAACGGGTCACCAGTCCTTTCTCACGCTCGAGCACCCTGCGAAGTTCCCCCTGCTTGCTCTTGCGGGCGCGGCTCAGGTCCGTCTTCTCCATCCGCAGCTCCTCAATGGTCTTGCCGGCGGCCTGCGCAGCGACATCCTTGTCGATACCGGCCTGCTGGAGGGTGACCACCTCTGTCTGAAGGCCATCGGCTCGCCTTTTCTCTATGTCGAGCGTGGCCTGGAGGGTCCCCCGCGCCATGGCCTCACGCTACGCCATCTGCTCCAGCTCCTTGGTGTAGGCGGCGACAGCAGTCTTCTCCCGCTCGAGCTGCTCCACGAGACGGCTCTTCTCCTCGAGGCTCGAGGTAGCCGCCGCTACACTCCCCTTGAGCTGATCAACGGTTTCCCATAGCCGGGCGGCCTCGTTTCGAGCGGTCTCGGCGTCCTGCTTAGCACGGGCCATCTCGTCTCTCGCCGTCTAGGCGTCCTCCTTGGCCGAGGTTGCCTCGGCTTGAGCGGCTCAGAGAAGTCGGGCGGCCTTGTACTTCTCGGTCTCTGCATTTTGACCCAATCACATGAGCCGTCTGATCTCCTCCTCACTCTCACGAGTGGCGTGGAGGTGGCAGGACTTGGCATAGGATGGACTCTGCACGGACTAACCAGACCATGAGCTAAGGAGTCAAGGCAAGTGCAACTATGGCAGGAGAAAAGAAATACATGTAGATAAAAACAACACTCACGTTGAGTAGCCGGGGCAGGTCCTCGAAAACGGTGAGCAGCGCCAGTCGCAGAGAGCTCTCGAGCCAGGACGGTACTCATCGGCCTCCTCGTAGATCCGCTGCTCCTGATGATCATTCACCATAGTAGCAGGGCCCTCGGGGTCCACCGAGTTCTGGAGCACGAGTGGCACCTTCCCCCACCGTGAGTATGCGGCACGCATGCGCTCGGCCATGGCGTCGCTCACCTGCTTCATGTTGACATTTCTAACGCCACTCAGTGTTAGGTTGTCATCCCCAACATGGTGCCAAAAATGCTGGTACTAATAAATGCAACTGCTTCTAGAAATAAATATGGGATCCATAAGCGCACGAGATAATACCGATGTAGCATTTTAACCGGGGAGTAATCCAGTATCGTTATTTATAATTTTACCACTAGGAAGGGAATGCAGTGGATAATGAGTGATGAGCAATGCACATGCGATAATGGAGTGCTTAACCTTGTCTATATCGATCATCTCATACAGGGTAAGTGTCACATAAAATATAGGAATGAATGATAATTGACATAAGATAAATGAGAGCATTTAGCCACATAAAATAATAGTAACCATCTCAACTTAGCACTCTAAGCTTATAACACTAGCATGGACTAGGACGATCTAGGGTATAATCCTATGTTATTCTAACTATAAGGTCAAAGCATACAATGATTAGTGCAAGAACATCTAGCAATCATGGCGGGAAAAGGTTACATCTATGCATAGTGATATTACCGAGAGAAGACTAGAGACATAGCAATGACTTCAATGTAACGGGGTTGTTCGCTAGACCTATACTCGGGAGAAGGGCTACAAAGGACTCAACGGGGCCTGTCACTCCCGCGATCTACCTCATGATCCGGAATATAGGGTGCAATCACGGATAAATACGGTCTAGGCACCACGCCTACACAATATTTACCACTCACCCATCGATCTAATGAGCAAGCGCTATACGATCCTATGCATAAACATAATTCTAGTCCAACTATGCTAGACATATAATCAAAGTAGACTAAGAACAATATAATTGAGAACATAATCAAATAGAGCAAAGTCAATTCGATATAATAGAATAGAATAAAGTACTATTCATAGTATCACGAACAATGATGAATATTACAAGAATGTAGAGGGGAATTACCAAGAGCTCCGATAGATCCGGACTCCAAGCTAGGCTTGATTCCCTCTAGATCTATTCCTATGTAGCTATGCTACTAAACTATGGAGCTCTAATTGAGATGGTGGCTCTGGCTTCTCTGAATTCTCTCGGATGAATGAATAGAGAATGAATTAGGGTTTCTCCCAGGGTCAGGGGCTCTGAATATATAGCCCTCTAGAATTCACCATAGCCCTCGGATCAAACCGACCTAAATGGACGATTATTATTCATCCTCAAAGGCGGTGGAGGCATAATCCGCGAGAGTCAACCTAATTGGTTGAGGTGGAGGGGCGGTCGACTCTAGGGCATGGTCGGCCGTCCCTGGAGGCTGCCAGGTGTCACACCCCAAAATTCATATTTTGGGATGTGACTTAGACAACACTAAATAACATTAAATGATTTCATTATTTTTCTAAAATTTCCAACTTTAGTTCTTGTTGATATTCTAGACGGTGAAAATGTGAGTTTCTAAAACTTTTGTGAATCAATTTATTGGTTTGTTGCATTCATGCCTTTGCATAGTGTTCATTGTTGAAAAAATGAATTTAAATATTTTCACGAACGCCTAGGGTTTTGATCCCAACCTCATCTTTCAAAAATATCATAATCATTATCTAAAGCTCTAATCAAGTCTTTCGTGGATATTCTACAAAAATCTAGCATGACCTATTATGTCCTCTCCCTCGTGCAAATAACAAAGACACTTAATTCCTTATTAGCTTCTCAATTTCTTCCCCTTTCACAAACTCCATTGCCTCATGCAAAAGGATAACAACTAAGAGAGACTTACTCCACTCTCTTCATTTCATTCTTCATGCATCAATGCTTAAAATAGAAACCATTTCCTTCTCTCTCACGCACAACCAGATGTATGTTTTCTTCTCCCACTCTCCTCTCATTCAAAAGCTTTAATAGCATATAATTATTTTCCTTTAATTTCCTATAACACCTTTCTATAATTCTCTTGATTACAACCTTTTACTCTCTCAGCTAATCTCTCTCTTCAGTTACACGCATGCAGCAACAATTTCTTTTCACCCTCACTCTCACGTGGAGAAGGCTTCCTTGTCCTCTCTATGGCGCCTCCTTCATTTACTCTCATACAAATAATAGCAGCCATATACTCTTTGTTCCCTCTCTCCATCACGCACAAGCAAATGGACATCATCTCCCTGGTCGCCATCCAGTCCAGATACAGCCGCCTCCTGGATCCTTTCCTTCCATGCATCCATGGAGAAAATGCAGCAAACGCTCCTTCCTTAACTGACTTTACAAGCTCTCTTTATTCTCCTATATTTAGCACTCTCTAATTGTAGGATGAAAGGCTCATGAAGACAGCCATGCATCTTCTCCTCTCCCTCTGCAGATACGCCTCCTCTCCTCCCCAAGTCACGCCCTCTCCTTTTCTTCTGTCTTTGCTCGATTAAAACAGCAGCAGCCCCTGTTCTTCTACCCTTCCTCCATCTGCCATGAACGCCCCCATCTTCTCCTCATTCTCCGACTCCCTTCTCTCCACAAAATTGGAGCCCCCGTGCAGCAGTAGTACTGAAGTGCCGCTGTGATCCTCATCTCGAGCACTGAACTATCAATTGGAGAAGGCAGCATATGTCATTTCTTCTCTGTACAAGTCATGTGGAGCTCGCCCTCTATGGTGAGATGTGCCTCCTTCCTCCTATTGCAGTGCCATGAATTCCCTCACCTCATATGTGATTTGTCTTGCAACACAGGAAGACAATCGAGGTATCGCAGCCACGTTCATCATCATTCTAGAGCTTAATCATGCTCTTGAAAAATGACATTTGTGCCGGTTCTGTACATGACACGGTGAGGTCGTCCATCCATCTTCCCTCTCTGATCTTTCTACTCAAGCCTATCTCATACATCTATTTGATCTCTCATTTGGTGTAGAATTGTCATTGAAGTGGAATTGACATGACCCGGTTGATTGCAGGACCCGATCGTCACCGTCATCGATGCCGGGCTGGCATCAACTTCATCTCCATCTGCTACTAAGCATGATGTGAGGCTCTCTCTCATCTCCCCATCATGTATACGTGTCCCCTGTTGTAAATCAAGAATCATCATTTATGTTTGATCGAGTTTTGGCGAGGTTTGCTAGCGAAACGCTCTGCTGATTCCACGTCCAGCAAAACTGTCGCCAATGGCAACAACGTTCCCCGTTGTTCCTTTGAATTCTGTGTTGAATCCTTTGGCCAGGACATAACCTATATACCTGCACACGTCTCTGAGAAATCCCATGTTCATAGGATCCAAGATCAAAGATATATCCTCCTTTTTGTGCTCGTTGTCCCTGCTGCCCCGCAGCTGCGCAGCAACTAGTTGCCATGAGCATTCCCAATGATTCGCCACTCCGGTGGTCATGTCCTTTGACCAAAATGTTTATCACAGACGTATACACATCTCTGAAAGTTGTGTGGGTCATATGAACCATGAAACTGAAGTTATAAACATAGCCGTTGTCACTTCTCCTGCAATGCCAGCAGCCACGCAGTCCAGTTTTGCAATCACATTCCTCGCTAATCCACTATCCAAATCACCAAACCTTTTAAACAGCATACAAATAATATCCTGGCAGGCGACTCTACAAGTTTTGGTAGGAATTTGTGCCATGGTGGTCGAGATTTTGAGGCCATAGTATCAGCTACTCCTGCTGTACAGAAAACAGCAGTCATCCTATTTTTGCAATCTCATTCCCCATCTAACTGATAGTCAAAACATCATGTTCTTCTGCCACAACATACCACATACATCGTGTCTACTCTATTCCTATCATTTATCATATCTTCCATCTTGTACCTTCGATCTTCCATGTCTTTTAATCATAGCTTTGTTTAATTGTTTTTGCGCTCAGCGATCATATTTAGAAGCCCTACATGTTCAAAACCTTTATGTCTTATTTTATAATGCTTGATGTATTGTTTCTAGGTTATTGTGATGTTTGTATCGGTTGATTGCTGACGTTAGAAGTGGAGCTGTGCAAGAATGATCCAGAAGCAAAGTATAAGGAAGTTTCAACAAGTTAATGCAAGTATAGCTTGAGTTTTATTTCTATGATCATGATCCTGTAACTTGATTAATGTTTATGCAACAAACGTTAAAGATGACTTTTTAGCAACTTAAGAATTTATCTGTAAGAGAACCTCCGGGACTTACAGTACAACCACGAGAACTACATGGCTCTGGTCTTAGCCCAGTATCTTGATCTGTTCTAGTTCGTTAGCAGCTTACCGAAAGGGCAAGAGGGGGGTGCCAAGTGAGGTATAGCTCTTGTCCTGCCGTGATGTGTGCTGGGCTGCGGTCATGGGCGTGCCACTCTCGGAGGAGAGCATCTATATCTACTTGGTCAATCTGAAACCTTAGCGGCTGCTACTTATTAGAATGACTAGTGAAAAGCTTCGTAGTGACCCTGCCAACCTACCTTGGAAGTGGGTCAAGAGGCTGATCACCTCGGGCAAAAGGGCAATCACGACTTGTGGTGAAAGTGTACACCTCTACGCAGAGTTTAATAAACTGGTATACTAGCCTTGCTCAAGGACATGAGCGGCCTTGGAATCCTTACATAGATGATGACTTTCGATTGTTAACATGTTCATTGTTTACCGTTTTATGCCTACATTATTTATGTTACATTGATCATGTGGTTATGGAATTATGCTTATTGTTATACTTGCGGAGTTCAACATGAACTCACTCTTGCTATTCCCCCACACCTCGGGAGGAGTTTAGGCTTGTGATCAACCGATCGGTTGGATCCGTGGAGTCTACACCCGGAGATTAAATTCGTCTTTCCGTTGTTTGCTACCTAAGGTTATGTCTTTTATTTTAAATACGTTATAAATATTAAGCATTGTTTACGATACTACCTTTCATTTGTGGCTATATGTGAGATTTGACTTTTAAGGCTCACATATGGTGTATATCTGGTTTTGTCCTTAAAACCGGGTGTTACACCAGGTGGGGCCCAGCTTCCAAGGGTCGCCTTCCCGAGTCTTCTAGAGTATTCTTTTTTACCCATTCGGTCTTTATCTCTATGTAATCCTGACATGTGGGCCTTCATTATGTTCTTTCCTGATAACCCCCTGCAGAAATAGACAATCACCAAAACTCGTGGAATTCTGTCAGTGTAACCCCTATATCTAATAGGTGAACTCATTTTAGTCCTTTCTCTTGCTGCGTTGATGGTATAAAATTGATACTTAATCACCGTCAACAAACTCCCCCAAGCTTACCTTTTGCTCGTCCCTGAGCAAAGATAGACTCAGTGATGGATCAGGAGTTGCTACAATGCTTTCACTCCTCACAAGTACACATGCGTTCAAACAAGAACTCTCCTCCAGTTAGAGTGAGCTATCCTGACTCAAAACTCACTCATATTACCTTTCACCATGGGGCTTGTAACCGTCTCTTGGGTCTTGAGTAGTTGAAAGATAGAACCGTCAAGTCAAGCGCCATGTTTCTCGCTCTTTGATCAACTATTATTCTGGAGTTTTTGCAAAGTTTTGAAATAAAACTCAGAGTTCCTTGTATGAACCTTTCAGGTCTCTCATTTGTGGTATTTCGGATCCTCTCTAAGGCATGAGTAGTGTATGCCTTCTCTCTTCTCTCAAAATATGTGGTATTTGTGGAACTAAGGCATAGTAGAAAGTGCCTTCTCTCTCTCACCCTACTTTCTAATAGGCTTATGTGCAGCTCATAGGTGGGGAGACACTCAAAACTCACTTGCATATATTGCACGGTTAAACCATGGATCCAAAAGGAACTAAAATAATAATAAAGTCATATGTGCATGTGAATGAGGGAATGGGATGAATGATAGGATGATGATGACAAGGAAATGATTATGAGGGGTGATCACTTGGTGAACATCTACTTCTACAATTGCTCCTTTGGGGATAACTTGACTCCCTTTATTCGAAAACTTTGAAAACTTCTTGAAGAAAGGACTTGGCTACTCTTTCTCTTTCTCATCTCTTTTTTTCTCTTTTTTTAGAGCAACCAATCCTCTGAAAACAACTTTAGCAACGGGGAGTGTATAACTTAAAATAATAATGACTGGAGCTTGATGTAGACAATGGAACGGCGATGATTATTTCTAGATGTTCGCTCCCAGGATAGGAGTAACCTTTTTCTGGATGAAGTGAAATGAATGGCGTATGTATATGTGGATGGATGGATGGATGGATGGATGCGTACTCCCAGGGTAGGAGCAGCATAAGTGCGTATCTCCAGGGTAGAGACAGCACAAAATATGGGGAATGCGTACTCCCAGGGTAGGAGTAGCATAAGTGCGTATCTCCAGGGTAGAGATAGCACAATATGTGATGGATAAGGATCTATATGTGGGTGGTACTTCTAAGGATAGAAGTAGCACAGAATGAAAGTAGTATTTATAAAATGGGTGCATGCTTCTGAGGACAGAAGTAGCATAGATCAATAGATGGAGAGCACATAGTATTGACTTTAACCGCATGACGATTCCTTATGGGTCCACAACATAACCACACTTAATGCCTATAAAGACTACACTCAATGCTTATAAAATGTTCTATACAAATAGATGGGTTTTCCTAATCTAGTAAGCATGAATATATGGCTGTGGTAGGAATTTAAACTCTCATCATAAAGGAACTCATCATGCAGGGATTTAATATTTTCAAAGATAAATTCTCCAGAACTCTAGTATCTCTAGGAACAAGATGGACAGCAGCTCGAAACTTTCCCATATCATACCCGTCAACCACCTAGACTTAGATCAAGTGTTTGCTACCCACGAGATTCAGGTTCAGAGCAAATCTCAAATCTAAACAGTTGTGTCCAAAACTCGGGAGAGTGTAAGGTTGAAAACTAGGTACTTGAAAGGAATTACGGCAGAGCAACTATTCATCATCTCCATGTAGAGTTTATTCTAGGGAATAACTTAAAGACAGATTACAAGAGCTCTCCAAAAGTAGAAAAAGATAAATAAGGAAATCTTTCTGGGTTTCTATGGTTATGCATCTATTTTAGTTGTTTTAACAAAGCACACTCTAACAAGGCATGAATGGATAAGTTGAAAACACTTAGCTTGGTACACGGGGGATGCCCTCCCCCAAGCTGGATGTTGACATAGTCTGCTGATGTTGCTGACAAGCAATGAAGATGTTCGAGTCCTCCTGGAGTGTCGTGGGTAGTTGCTTGTTGGGGACGGTGTTCGAATGTTGCGGGCAGCACTCCAACAAGGGGCTGGATGTCCTTCGTGCAGTTAGCTCTTCTTGATCCTTGATGTTACGTGAAGCTCAAATAGACAACAAAGCTTGTGGAACTAATTAAGTGTTAGTGATAAAACCTCTAGACCTTGATTGTCTAGAACTTTCCTAACTTGAACTTATTCTAACGGGATCTCAAGAAGATATTTTTATCTTTTTATAATTTAAGGAACGCATGAGACGGGGAAAGATAAATATGCTTTGAGAAATTATTTTTGTGCCACTACGGTGAATGATTATCCACATGGGGCTTAATGATTTTCGGATGCAAATGCACAACATCTTTATTTTCTTTTTCTAATGCGAGATAATAAAGATGCAACTAAGATGCAAATAGGGAAATAAATATGCTATGGCAAAAACAATGCAATGCTGAAAAAAATAATGCTGATAAATACCAAGTTACCTCTTGGCGCAGCGTTCGGTGGTTTTAAGTCCTCCGAATAGGACTTGTCATGTTCGCTCATTTGTCAAGGGGAGCATTGGCTGGCGCCTCTAATGATGTCGCCTCGTGTGTAGGAATTGATTCTAATTTTGCTTTTACCTTCTATTGACACAAAATGTGGCGCACTGTGTCTCACACACAGCAAGCCGGAAAGCCTAGCTTCAATCGGGTGCCGGGCGTCGAATCCGGAAGCGTGCCGGTCGATTTGACCGAAAGTCGACAAGGGATAAAACGGTAAGGTCATAAGCTGGAACGTCTTTGGGTGAGACCGAGACAGTTCCATCTTTACGGCCCCGAAGCCACTTACAACGACACATAGCTATAGAAGCTATCGCCAACAAGTTTGCAATTCATTCGGCTAATATGATATGACCGACATGAATAAAGGCTGAACTAGAATAATGTGTGTAAACGAAGACATGTTTGAACAAGATCAAATCATTAATGCATGTCAAACTATATCTTAAGCTTAAAGCATCATCAAGCACTAATAACTAAAGATAAGTAACTTATAAATGTAAATCTACTAAATAACACATGCATAGGCTACTCCAACTAGTCTGCCGCACGTCTAGCCTTCATAGACCCGTCGAGCATAAACCCAAGCAAGCTAATCCACCGCATGATACCACTCGCTATGAATTTACACCACTCCTTGCCATTAGATTAATCCACCGCATGATACAATCTAACAGTAAAGAGCTAAAAGCACGTAATTACCTAACAGATCTATAAATACTCGCTACGTGTATAAGCATAACCGTATCGGCAAGATTGCCGAATCGGGGTCCATGAAGAAGGAACAAACAAGTAACATGTAAAAGAAACCTATCAGATTAAACCGATCTCTAGTCCACCGGATGACTAGCTCTAGAGTAACCCAAAGACCTGCATCTGCCGCACGGTACCCGGTCCTGTCAAGGCTTATCTACATCTAACGTGAATGAACCCACAACACGTGACAATCTAGATCGATCTAATTCGGCTATATGAAATTGATCTACTTGATATCGAATAAACATGAGATTATGACCAAAAAGCATTTAAATAAAGAGTTTGGTCTACTGCTGTTTTAATTCGGCTGCTGCTGTTTTAATTGATCTACTAGATTGGGCAAAAGAGTGTTGCAAATAAATAAACATTTAAATAAAACATGCAACACGTGATAACTTAATGAATCTATTAGATCTTGCCAAATCTAAGAGAGCCGATAACTATCTTTACTCATGTCTTAATCCGCCGCACGATACAAGGCACAAGCAAAAACTTCCCATCATTAAGCTTAAATCCGCCGCACGATACTAAGCAAAATGGATGAGACTACTTGCATCATAATCTAAATCCGCCGCACGATACTAGACATGATAGCAAGGTTGCCGGGACTTACGGAGGTCGACGGATCGATTGGCCCTCTCGAAGAACTCGACAACACGACTAAAGGACTCGAAGGGTGGCACGTAGCCGGTTGTATTGAATTGGTTGTGAACGTTTATTACAATGGCCGGGGCTTATATTTATACCCTGGGCTAAAGACGCTTTACAAGCTGCGTACGTAATAATATCTAAATAAAAGAAAATATAAGATACATGACTCCGATCTTCCTTCTTCCGAGTCTTGACGATGTAGCTTTCTTGGCCGACGCGTGTTCCTTGCCGTAGTGGACCAATCGGCAAATAGATCGATCAACTTGCCGTGCATGCATGATATTCGGTTGGCATATATTTTCCGAATCCCATACGAGTACGTCGACCTTGGAAACCATCTCTAAGATGTGTACATACGCGTATATGCCTTCCTTTTAGTCTTCATTCGATTGGTCAAAGCCCTTGCTAGCCATGTATATTTAATCGTATGGCCTCCATATCATCTGGACTCTCGATGGCACGTACAACATTTGGCTAAAAGATACGAGAACATCTTTGTCTTGTCCACCTTGATCAACCGGCTAAAGGCCCCATATACGGATGTGAGCACGTGTATGAACGTGACACGGCTATATCAATGCTCATCTGGACATGATCTTTACCTTGAATTAACCATAAATAGGCCTAGCCAAATATACCGATTGGCCATCATGCATAACTACCTTGATAGCTGATCAAACAAGTTTGGCGCCATGGGTGCCCGCATGTCTTCTTCCAACACCTTCAAACACATCTCCCCGGCTTTTCTCAGAATATTTCTTCGCCAATGATATTTCTCGTAGAATATTCCTTCGTCACTGGTATTTCTCGGCTGTCCAAATTTGGGTGTTAACACAGGCCCCCCTAGTTCGGAGTATGAATCTCATGCTTCGAACTATTCGATCGATGGCCTTCTTTGAAAGAGCCGAGAAACTCACTAGCAACAATAGCATGTTCTCGCCATATCTCCATAATTTTACCCGCAAAGCAATAGACTCCCAATACATGTGGAAACAGGTTAGTAGCAAATGCATATGTGTATAAATATCATAGTTTTCTCCATTTGTTATTGATCAGGAGATGCTGCAATGCCGATTACATCTCAAGAGTATCAGGTTTATAACTAAGATTTCTCTTGAACTTGAATAAAATGGTATTCTACTCATCCGTCTATCTCCTCAACCATGGGGCTTACAATTCTCGCTAAGTCGAGCAACTGCAAAACAGAATAGTTACAGAGTCTGCTTATCTTTTATCCTTTGATCACTTTCATTCCGGAGTTTTGTGTTTTATACTCAGTTCTGGCGGACACGTGTCCGTCATTTTTATTTCTGAGTTTCTCTCTTTAGAAAATCATACCATATATTTTGCAAAGTCAAAAAACCGGACCATTAGGAGATACAAGGCATATGCTTAGACCAAGAATTTATTAGCTTTGATCAAAATTATTTTCCTGCACACATATTCCTTCCAATCATCTTAAAACTTATGAGGCTACTGTCACGCTATTCCATAGTTATCATTTTTTTATAAACCACGCCGAGTTCATCCCTAAGTGCAATGGGAAGTGTCTCGTCACGAGTGGTTTTGGTCTTCACTACAAGGTTCAAGTTCACCCCTCGGTGCAATGGGAAGCCGTCTTGATACCTTGACGTGGGACAGTAAGGTCCAAATTGACATTTTGCATTTTTTTTTTCTTTTTGCCTCATAAATTTTAATCAAAGAAGAAATACAGATACGAGACATTTCATGTAAGTGAATCTTGATCTTGAGCATATGACTATATTCTACACTTTGGTGGTCACAACGGTTTGACAAAACTCAACATGATAGTTTTATTAGTTGAAATTATTTTAGAAAATTCATCCGGATCTTAAGCTTTCTCGAAACAATGTCATAGCAAACTTTATTTCCATTCTTATCCTACAACCACTTTAGACGAAGTTTGAAACTTTATGCAACCCACAAAGCTTCGAGAGATTTCAAGACAAATATTACAACCACTAAATCCAAATCTAAAAGAAATCAAAGGTATAAACTAGACACGAGATGAAACATAAAACAGAGCATCTATTCATCATCTCAACAATGGATAAACTAAAACATTTAGAGCACACATTTGCAAAGTGGAGTGGATATAATGCCAACAGTTTTACCCTTTTTTAATATTTCAATTTTAAAACTGCTGGGAAGTAAGTGTAGAATTGCACAAACCACCGTTGAAGATGAAGGAACCAATAGAAATCATTCGTCGTGTCCTTCTTCATGATGGATCGCTTGATGTTGCTCAACAGGTTGATGATTTCCTCTTCGATTTGCTGAATCCTCTAATGCCTTCATCATTGTACACCTTGTCGGCAACCTCACAAGACATTTTTTTTATATAGCCGATACATTTTTCATGTGTGGCGTCGGCTATTTGCTTGATCAATTCTACGTAATCGATTGTGGTCACGTCGGCTATATTTAGCCGATTGTGCATTTAGGGCACCTATGCCTCCATGCTCCCGCGCTACACAAATTGTATACTTGTCGAAGCATCTTTGCTATTGGTATTCTTACCCGAACCATCCGGGCCATGTTTGCCGGGTAAGATCATGTAATGCATCAACTGAATTGGAAACCGAACCACTGCTGGCCCCCCCAGCTTATGGTATACCTTATCTTGGATTCCCAATCTTCATATTGAAGGACAACACCATGAAGTCTTGATGCTCAGTAGTCGATAGGGATGAGTAGTCACCAGAGATAGGCAACATGCAGCTGAACGCCTCCTCCTGAACACTCTTCGTGTTGCCGTTTAATTAGCCGAATATTACAACTCGGCTGTAGTAGTAAATCACCAACTGATGAGGGCTTCATTTTGTCTTCATAGTAGTGATTTCTCTTGGCTAGTCGTATCTTTTTGACTCACAGCCATGACTCCATTGGCGGTGGGAATCACCTCCTATCGTTTCCCAAATATACGTTGATAATAATTTTCTCCGAACTCCCTATCACCGTCGGGTTGCCAATTTCCAATGTAACCTCCGGTCTTGATCGCCATCTCCAAATTCTTCAAGCTCATTGCTTTTTGTTCCTCTGTAAAGTAATCCTTGTACTTCGTCAAGGATCTGGAACTTCCTTCAATGCTTGAGGACGTCTTATAAGTTGAAATCTGCCAGCGACTTATGGGAATGTTTTTTGATACGGACTCTATTTTCAGGAGTTCACCATCGGAGATTCCGTAAATTGTCTGAACTTTCCTTGCAATGACTCCTGTATCCTTACGGTGTGATTTGCCCAACTTATCAATGCAAGTCATCGTGACCATCGGTTATTTGTGATAACATAACAGTCAATGCTTCTTTTGGATAATAATGGATCGGTACTTCTTATTGATCAATTGTTACTTATATCTTTCTTCATCGGTCACATGAGGCTCGGAACCGATGCATGGTGATTGGTTTGTCTTTTTACCTTGTATGTATCCATGCCTCCGGGATCGCCTTCACGGTATCCTTGGTGACGTCATGGCAACAACCAAAGCACATAAACAAGGTGACGGGCCATCGAGTTGAAATGAGAACTAAGCCGGCACCGGTCGCCACGGCCAACCTCTCGAACGTCGATGTCGCAAACGCTGCCGCCGAAGATGATGACTAACGGCCAACGGGATCATACAAGTGGTGGCCATGACGATAAATCCGGCGTAGATCGGCGCGAGGCCCCCTATGCGTAGTTGTCGTGGAGAGATCAAATACACGGGCGCTTTCATCTTAAGGATTTTCTCGACGTCGGTACATTTGTGATAAGCAACCACCAAGCCTGCTTGAACATTGTTGATATAATCTGGATTCTTGATTCCTTGTTCATCATCACCTCGTAATTACTTGATATGTATTTTCTCAAAAGATCATGGAAGGCAAGTCGACCACCGATGCCGGCTCCGTTGGGCGGCCAAGTTCTTGTTTGAAAAAGCTGACTTGGTACGTGACGTTGCCAATTTCCATCACATTTTTTATACAACTCCGTGCGATGAAACAGTTTGGGAAGATCAAGATTATAGTCACACAGGGTTTATCAATTAGCCGATTATCTCATATTGGCTTATCGGCTATTGACTCCTTTGGTTATCTTGCATTAAAATTCTCCGACCATGTATCAACAATGCGGCCTTTGGCCATAGCTCTTTGTAAGCCACCTTAATTCGATATCCAGGCTAGTTTTCTTTCCCTCGGTGCTTGTAATGCATTCACTAGTTGGGTCCATCCATGTGTATCGGCAAGCGCCAAAGATATCCCGTGTGTTCTCGTGTGTGTCTCACCGGAAATAGCCGATATCTATGATCGATGTGACCAAGCTTATAGTCGATTCCCCTCCCGATCATTCAATCCCTTGTGCGAGATCTACTATCAACTTGGTCTACGGTCCGGTTCTTGGATCTTTCTTCCATGTGTCATAGTTTCGGACTTCGACATGTTTACTGCGTGTATTCGATCTACAAACTTTAGCCGATTGTACTGTATCGGCTATTCAAAGCTCTGTGTCTTCAAGCGCTTTCCACATTGCAAATTGTCAAGGTACCGCTGTTGGTGGTTGCTCTGCCTAGTCAGATGGCCTCGCCTAATGCTTCGGCCAAAGCGGAAACTGAGCCAACAAGTTTATCTCTGCCTATCCTGTCTTGGAGCCAATGGAGTGAGGCGAGATCTCCTGATCATTTGACTCCATGCCAGAACTATAATTATCTTTCCGATCCTCGGCTCTTGCCGATTGATCATTATCCATTCTCCATCAGCTTGGGTCCTTGGAGTTATGCCATGAACTGAATCCAGGTTGTGGTGACATCGCCGACCATTGGTCCTGAAGGAATAGCCATAGCATCGGCGTGCTACAGTATTTTTTAGCCGATTCTTTAGTTGCCGAGTTTTCTTGTTGATCTTGACCTTCTCCAAGCAACTAATCAACTCTACATATCCTGAGAAGTATATACCATGCACGGACGTACACATGCTTGCTATCTCCGACCCTAGATCGATTCCATTTCGGGAGGCATTCCAATCCTTTCGCCATGAACACCGGAGATGTAATATCTTCTTGTTCAAAAATTATTCACCGATTGCCCAAAATCATTAAATTGGTGGGGTAACGGCTTTCCGAGTTCATCGGCTATTTATAGCGTATGTAGAACTGAGTCCGGATTCCACTTCTCTCGGTTCTTGCGCATCCTCATCCTTTTGCCTCGGCTTTTTGTTTCAGCGGCGAGACTTAGTTAGCGTGGATCGCATCGGGTCCATACATAGCCGATTATGTGGTCGTCGAGTGCCCGTGTCGCCAAGTTCTCCATGTCTCATGCGGCAACTCATCCTAAGCCGGCTACACGTCTCGGTCCAAATGGCCCCATCACCTAATGCTTCAAGCTGAACCGGAAGCCGAGTTACTCTGGTTACTCGGCATTTGTTTGCATAGAAGTCGGAATAGCTGATTCAACTTTGTATAGACAATTCAACCGAATGTAACAGTCAAGACATGTTGAACTTTCGAATCTCCCGTTAGCTTTCACAATATATGCCGAGGTGCATATATGCATGCATGACACTCTTGTACCGCAAAGAGATTTTATAATTTCACGATCGATCCCCTCGCAACACGTCGAGCTTCATGCGCTGTGTCTTGAGGTTAGCGGCTGATTCAGTTTTAGGACAGCCCATTTCCATGACCTAGCTTGACCGGCTGCGGCTTCCGGAATTACGATGCATGTCCCTTTACGTACTAACGCAAGTACATTCTCGGTAACAAACCGAGACTTGGCCCTCCGATGCACGCCAATTTTCTACCCATCCCATCGAGGTCCGGGTTCTGAGAATACCGATATAACCTCTCAACATATTACTACATTGTCCTCCATTTAGATCGAGACTCTTCAATTATATTGCTCTTCACTCTCACCGGCAAAGCGAGTCAAGTAACCACGAAGAACGTCACGACAATGAAGCGACATTGAATGCGATGCGAGAGGACAAAGAGGAGCTCGGTGGCACACGAATGGCCCCCGTGTAGGCGATGCCGGGCTGAGACACCGAGTGTATTCATCTTAATGATCTTCCATTCTTCTCGGCGTTGGCTCCGATGATGTGCTCATCATAGTGTGACACCAACGAGATAGATGAACGAGCCAAAGCAAATGTCTTTGCGAGTCGGATTACTCGGCTTTTAATAATATTTAAGAAAACCAGCTGCTGCCATCTGCTCCCTCGTTGGATCGCTTTGTGTTACTGCTTTTACACTCACGCGAGATTGATCAAGTGAACTCCATTGTGTCATTGAGTATTTTTTCACTACCGGAAGTTGATGCTTTTACGCAAACTAAACCAGCACTAGTTCCCGGGCCAATCTCTTGTTTATCTGCTCTTGGAGCCGATGGAGATGAATAGCCGATTCGGTTAGACCCTCGATTGGAAGCTTATCATACCTCCTTTATTCTTCGGGTATGAACTTTATCATAAGATCCAGCGCATGTTACTAGTAGCACCGTACTTGTTGGCACGTAGTTACGTAGTAATCATCAAACTTGACGTGGTGGCAATAAATCGCCTCTTCTAGAATAGTAAACTTGGCTCCAATTTTTGACTGATCTTTGCAAAACTGCGCATGATTGCCGATTCTCCGAGTCCCGAATCGGCCTCATTTGATGCATGGTAACTTGAGTAGCAAATAACGGATCGATCGACATGCTAGGAGCCCGATATCTTGATAAGTCTGAAATTTTACTTCGGGATATCTTGGTTTATCCACTAGATACTTGAACACATAGGTGCATGTGTTCTGTTCGGGTCTTGCACGCATAAGTTTTCGCCACGGAGAACTTGTTCCCTAATGGTCAATGCTTTGCTTGCACATTACCTCCATACGACCAAAATACACATGCATACCATATGACTTCCCGTGGTGCTCGCCTATGTGCACGATCGATGACTACTTCCTTTTCTAAATATGTCCGAACTATTTGATTCGGCCATAACTATTGTCGTTGCTTTGATCGGCAAATATCTCGAACTGTCTTATCTTCGATTATGCTATGATCTATAACTCCTCATTATGTCACGACTTAGACTTCTCCACGTTCCACGCACGCTCATCGGCTATATCTCATATTATAAAGAAAATAGAGAGCCGATGAACCGGAAGAAGGGTTTTTGACTTTGTTCGCCGAAGATTATTTTCTTTGTCATCGTCACTAGGCACGAACTCTTTGACCCTAATTGGTCGCTTCCAAACTGCTGCACCATCACCTGGGCTCGTCGAACCGGTTGTAGATTCTATATATTTTACTTGGGACTAGAAGTAATGCCTCCTTTTAAGTTTCCATATCAGCATCTTTTGCCCTTCACTGCCGGAACAAGCTTAGCTCTTTGCAATTAACATGTTTGTTTGATCACCTTGCCAAGCCATGCTTATGCACATGATATACGTTTTTTTCCTTTCTTGTACGTACACCTGGCAAATTACACATCTTTTCTTTCGAATACTCATCGAGGCCGGACTTTTCTTTCCTTCTTTTGACCAGGGTTTTCGGCTAAATAGCCGATTGACACATATCAATGCTTACATCACCGATTAGTCCGCACCTAAACGGATCGAGTGTTCGTACTTT